>OX383954.1:0-1200000 GCA_947532085.1 Elegia similella | reverse complement strand
CTAACTCAACGATACTATATTTTATAACAAATACATAAATAGATAAACATCCAAGACCCAGGCCAATCTGAAAAGGATCATTTTCCATCTTGACCTGGCCGGGGATCGAACCCGGGCACTCCGTGTCGCAGGCTGGCGTGTTAACCACTGCGCCACGGAGCTGTCGAGACATTATCTATACATATAATAAAACAGTAAAAATATTTTGTCTGTACATTTAGAATTTTTTACTGAAATGGATAGAGGGACACTTAAAAAGAGTAATAGAAAGCAAAAAAAATATTTTCGAATTTTTTGTATGTCTGTCTGTCTGATCACGATTATCTCCTAGAATACTGAACCGATTTACTTCAAACTTTCACCAATTGCTTTGTTTTAACTCAGCAAAACATTTAAAGTTTATTTCATCAAAAACGGTTCATTAACAAAAAAGTTATCGTCATTTGAATGAACTCAAGGCATGAGTTTGCCTGCAAATATACACGGTGAAATTTTGATTGTTCTGGAACCTTAAAGGGATGATTCAGTCCGTTGATATAAACAACTTTTCCTATGGGACCAATGCTGGGTACTCAAAAAATTTATCCCAAATGCAAATTTGTATAGAAATTGGAAATTTTCTCATTTCTGGATTATGAAGTATGAAAATAAATAAGTATGTAAGTTCTTGATTAAAATTATAAAAACTAGCTTTCGCCCGCAGCTCCGCCCGCGTCAATGTCGATCCCTCGGGAATAGTACTTTTTCCCGGGATAAAAGGTAGCCTATGTCCTTCTCCGCACTCCAGAGAACTTGTATGCAAAATTTCATGATGATCGGTTCACTAGTTACGGCGTGAAAGCGAACAAACAAACAAACTCACTTTCGCATTTATAATATTAGTAAGGATATATGTTGGTGAAATGGACAAAATTCACCCCTAAAAGGGTAAAATGGGAGGGTAAAGTTTTTATGGAATTTTTCTCATTTCTGGATTTAGAAGTATAAATAATATCCATACTTCCATACTAATACTAATATTATAAATGCGAAAGTAACTCTGTCTGTCGTCTTTTTACGTTTCAACCATTGAACTGATTTGGATAAAATTTGGTATGGAGATAGTTTGAGACCCAGGAAAGGATATAGGGTATGTTTGATTCCAGGAAATTCTACTGTTCCCGAGGGATCGACACTAACGCGGGCGGAGCCGCGGTGAACAGCTAGTATATAATAAGTTTGCAATTATTAAAAGGTTTTTGTTATAACTCAAAATAAATACTATTCGCAATTTTTCCTGAGACGTTGCTTCGTACCAAATTTCAAGATTCTGAGTTCACGGGAAGTACCCTGTAGGTTTTGATTTCATTGCGAATGAAAATTTTCGGTATAACCGATCTTTTCTTGATCTTTTGATTTCTTAGAAGTTAGATTTTTGTACAGCTCCAAGGGTCAGCAGACCTGATTATTTGATATGAATTTCAGCTTGATACGTCTACGCGTTCTTGAGAAAAACGATCTTGACAGACAGACAGAAATAACAATAATATATTTTTAACGGAACCCTTATAGGATCACTTTGTTGTCCGTATCCGAAATATAAATAATTAAATAAAAAATAAATTAATATTAAAGGGGGCTCCTAGCTCCCATACAACAGACATGATTAACTGATTGACAGCATTTTTATAGATAACGGTACGGAACCCTTAGTGCGCGAGTCCGACTCGCACTTGACCGGTTTTAATTTATTCACTTACCAAATTTGAGTTGAGTTAGTATCCCATAACACAAGTCTCGAACTAACTTTGGGGCTAGCTCAATCTGTGTGATTTGTCCGTATTTATTTATTTATTTATTTATTATTTATTATTAATTTTAGTTTACTAAGTTTTGATTGCATTTACTTTATTAATACGAAACCGGAGTGATGTGGACACCCACCCATTTAAAATATTGAGAAATTCGAAAATGTTTTATATTTATACCATAAATATTTATGACTACCTCTGTGGCTTAGTGGTCCACATGCCAGATAGTCACACCGGGGGTCCTGAGTTCGATCCCCTATTAAGTCAAAATGGAAAACTATCTTCTTAGATTGACCTGGGTTTTGGATGTGTATCTATATATGTATTTGTTATAAAATATAGTATCGTTGAGTTAGTATCCCATAACACAAGTCTCGAACTTACTTTGGGGCTAGCTCAATCTGTGTGATTTGTGATATAAATTTATTTATTTATTCAGAGCGTGACATAGCCGCAACGACGTCCCCGTGAAGGGGTGACTCAGCCCATCAAAATGAACAACTTTTCCTATGGGACGAATGCTGGGAACTCAAAAAAAATTTGACATTTTCGTACAAAAGTGTACGGCCGTCACTGCAATTAGTGTGAAAATGTATGAGTTCTAAGCATTGGTCCCATAGGAAAAGTTGTTCATTTTGATGGGCTGAGTTAGTTATGTTACACGCTGTATCACGTGTTTCTCCCAAACGAGCTAAACATATCAACAATTCGTAATATCCTTAGGCCCTGTCACACGCCCTTGGGGTACGTTAAGCAATACTTCATATTGAATACGGAATTTGCAACCTGTAGATTTTAAACTAATGCCGTAATCAAATTTACGATTTGCTCGAAAACAGAAGCATCTGGTAATTTCTTTTTTATCACTACTACTTACCATAGTAGCCATTATACAAAAGATAATAGCCTTATAAATATATCCTTATCAATCCTAACGACCGCTATCTGGCTACACACAGTATTTACTATTATCAAATAAACTCGTCTAAACAAGCATAGAAAACACAACAACACTCTATACACAATCACATCCTGGCCACAAATAAAAAATAAACTGTCAAATTAAAATTTAAACGCAGAACGCAGTTTACCGCCAAAACTTTGGAACGCGGATTCGCAATTCGACTTTCTAGGCGCGGCACGTTTGGTGCGTCGTAATCTTGAACGGTGACTGCTTTTCCGACGGAGGTAAGCAATGGAGGAGGCTAGTGAGGTGAAACATCGGCATCGATAGTCAAACTTTCGTATACGAGTATGTATGACTTTTGAGGCTTTAAAAAGTTGTCTGTGGGACAGATTATTTATATTTCTAGCCTATGCTGTTCCACTTCAGGGCAAAGGGGACGCCTTTGCCCTGAAGTTTCATCATTCCAACTATTGCGGTCGAAGGCTACTGACGGTTGATTGGCACTAGGGTCTGTTCCTTTGTAAGCTATGGTTTAGTTACTTCCGAACAACATTTTGTATTAACACTAATATAAGTTGACAATAACAATATCATACATATATAATACCTCTTTCTTGACAATGAAATCCATTCGCTATGACATAATTTGCAACTATGGACTGTAGAATGGAAAAGATTAGTGCGCTTTTGAAGTAAAATACCATTGAACATATTCGATGTCGAAAACAAGTGCTACCTATAATCGTCACAGACAGATCCTACTCTGAACATTATACTGGCTATACTGCTCAAACAAAGAATCTCATCACAACTAAACATATAATTTTTATTAAATTTTGCAAAAAAATTTAAGCAACTGACCGTAACTTCAATACGCTTCCTATCCGGATGTTAAGAAATTAAACATTTATGTTCATCTAAGTGCGCGACTTGTATTAGTCTCCAGCACTATCTTCTACAACAGAAAGTCAGAAAAGAGAAATCCGATGGTCCAGTGGGTGCGAGCATTATTAACGCTTACATATGTTAAGCAACCTCTAGCACACCCCCACTAGGATGGTTCGCATCGCAAGTGGCATAAAAATATTTCAATATCCGTGCTTCGGCATTTAAATCCGTTGGTCCCGGCTGTCAGCATTGATGCAGTCATTACGCTATGCCTTAAGGCAGCTTGAAAAATCTGAAACCAGTGTTCGCCACTTACACTTACTAGAACATCAGAAAATCCCATTGGGACGACGATCTAAAAAGAGTTGTTAATAATAAATTTATTGTACACTAGCTTTCGCCCGCGGCTCCGCCCGCGTCAATGTCGATCCCTCAGGAATAGTACTTTTTCCCGGGATAAAAAGTAGCCTATGTCCTTCTCCATACTCCAGAGAACTTGTATGCAAAATTTCATGATGATCGGTTCAGTAGTTACGGCGTGAAGGCGTAATAAACAAACAAATAAACAAACAAACTCACTTTCGTATTTATAATATTAGTAAGGATAAGGATTCAAATTTATTGTACTTCAGGCTCGTAGTAGGGACCAATACTGGACTGAGTTTCTTTTGGCGTATTCTTCTTAGCAGTGGTCGTTCCGAAACGCTAGTAGCTTATCGATTTTGCAAATATTAGAAATAATAATATGACGTTCAAAAAGAGATACATGAAATGCAAATTTGAATAAAATTCTATTTCATTTCATTTCATTTGTACATTTAAAAAGTATCGACAAAATTTATCGACACCGCCCACCTTAATCAGATTACGCACCAGATAGATCACTTATCCACGTCCACGCTATCAGTGACACACAAAAATAAATCTTAAACCCAATATGTAAGGTGTTAAATCCATTGACAACATATAGGACAGGTCAAAAAAATATGAACCGACGTTGCAACTGAATATTTTCAAATGATAACTTTAATCGTAAAGGTAGATTAGGGGATTTAGATGATTCCTCTTTTACATAGTCGGATATTATTTTCTCATAGGTCAAAGAAATGCTTTAGTAGCAAATTTCAAGAAATCGACACGCTAGTTTTTGTTTTTGTGTTTTCATATAAAAAAAAAGTTTTATATTAAACTAGCTTTCGCCCGCGGCTCCGCCCGCGTCAATGTCGATCCCTCGGGAATAGTACTATTTCCCGGGATAAAAGGTAGCCTATGTCCTTCTCCGTACTCCAGAGAACTTGTATGCAAAATTTCATAATGATCGGTTCAGTAGATACGGCGTTAAAGCGTAACAAACAAATAAATAAACTCACTTTCGCATTTATAATATTAGTAAGGATTCTACTTATAAAGCAGCTGTTTTGACAGTCGACATCAGTGACTTGGTATCCATAGTAGATAAAAGTAAAAAGTTGTTCGCCCATCATCATCACTTCGAGTAGGTATCACGGTCAATCGACCATGCACACCCTGGTGTCAGAGTTCTTCACAACCGCCTCTCGGCCTCTGGTGGTTCCTTTAACGACCAGATGGCAGCCGGGACCAACGCCTTAACGTGCCTTCCGAAGCACGGAATCATCTTTATTATCAGACAATCAGGTGTTTTAAGCCTGCAATGTCCTCACCAAACTGGAAACAACAAAGTATACTTCCCGTGGGAATCGAACCCACGACCCTCGGGTCTACAGGCAAACGCCTTAACCACTGGACCACGGAGGCAGACAGACGTAGTCACGTTGTTATCATGTCAAAACATACACACAAGTAAATATTCGATAAAACGCCTGATAAGTTTATTCAGCAACAAGTTACAATACTACTTAATGTTATCGGTAAGAAGAACACAGGGAAAATGACAGAAACATTTGTGTGAACAAAATCCTAACTAATATTATAAATGCGAAAGTGAGTTTGTTTGTTTGTTTGTTACGCTTTCACGTTGTAACTACTGAACCGATCATCATGAAATTTTGCATACACGTTATCTGGGGTACGGAGGACATAGGCTACCTTTTATCCCAGGAAAAAGTACTGTTCCCGAGGGATCGACATTGACGCGGGCGGAGCCGCGGGCGAAAGCTAGTTTTTCATTAAAAAAAACCGGCCAAGTGCGAGTCGGACGTGTGCACGATGGGTTCCGTACACTATAAGTATAATAAGTTTGAAATTTTTAAAAATAATTGATTATATGATGTATCGCAAAATTTATACTTTTCGCAATTTTTCCTTTAACTGTGCTATAAAACGATGCTTCGTACCCAATTTCAAGATTCTGAGTTCACAAATAAGTTTTGATTCCATTGCGAATGTCGAAAAAACACGAAAATTTGCGGCATAACCAGTTGTATCTTTTGGTTGCGTTGGCTTAGAAATTTGATTTTTTTCACAGCTCCAAGGGACAGTAGACCTGAGTATTTGATCTGAATTCCAGCTTGAAATCTCCACGCGTTCCTAAGAAAAAGGGTCTTGACAGACAGACAACAAAGTGATCGAATCTCTAAAAACTGTCTTCAAACGATTTTATATAATTTGGATATACTTTCAGAAAAAATAAAGATTCATAAATGACGGAGTTTTGAGTAAAAAACATTAAAATTATAAATAAATAAATATATACGGACCAATCACACAGATTGAGCTAGCCCCAAAGTAAGTTCGAGACTTGTGTTATGGGATACTAACTCAACGATACTATATTTTATAACAAATACATATATAGATACACATCCAAGACCCAGGCCAATCTGAAAAAGATAATTTTCCAGATTAACCTCCTTCTTTTTTTGAAGTCAGCTATTTTATTAGCGCCGGCAGCCACTTTAAATCTTACTCTACTGAAGGGCCATGTATCCTAATTCTAATCCTAACTAATATTATAAACGCGAAAGTGAGTTTGTTTGTTACGCCTTCACGCCCTATCTACTGAACCGATCGTCGTGAAATTTTGCATACTCGTTGTCTGGGGTACGGAGAAGGATATAGTTACATTTTATCCCGGGAAAAATTACTGCTCCCGAGGGATCGACATTAACGCGGGCAGAGCCGCAGGTGAAAGCTAGTATGATTAATGAATATATTATGTATCTTTCTTTTCTTTCCTTCTTTTTCTCTGTTTTCGTATCATACACTTTCAATAGTCCACTGGTGGTCCCGGCTGCCATCTGGTAGTCGTTAAAGGAACCACGTCAGAGGCCGAGAGGCGGTTCCGAAGAACTCTGACACCAGTGTGAGCATGGTCGATTGACCGTGACACCTACTCGAAATGATGATGATGATGGACAAGAGGCTCTCCCAGAGATTCTTCGTTCCATGGGAGGATATTGCCATACTCACCACGCTTGGCAGGCGGGTTGGCGAGCGCAGTCTCTTTGGCTTCTTGTTTCCGACTCCGCTGCCCATCGGAAGCATTTTTAAGCTGGGGAAGGATAGGATTTTCTGGATCTGGAAAGGGAATGAAGGTATTGGGATACTGCTCACTCGGTTGAATGGGGGAAAGCAAGTAGCAGCTCGGGAGGCCGGACGTACCCGATGTCATACCTACAATCACCGGACATGTAGTTGAAGATACTCCTGACATACATAAATAATAAATAAATATATACGGACAAATCACACAGATTGAGCTAGCCCCAAGGTAAGTTCGAGACTTGTGTTATGGGATACTAACTCAACGATACTATATTTTATAACAAATACATATATAGATACACATCCAAGACCCAGGCCAATCTGAAAAATATCATTTTCCATCTTGACCTGGCCGGGGATCGAACCCGGTCACTCCGTGTCGCAGGCAGGCGTGTAGACCGCTGCGCCACGGAGGTAGTCGTATACAGAATTACAACAAACACGAACGAATTAATAAACTAATAAAAAATATGTGATTTTCAAAAACCTGTCGATTATTTCGATGATTAAAATTTGTGGCACAGTTAGCAATAAAAATGGACCAATCAGTGATTTGTGTTTTAATTTAACTCCCTTTTATATCCAGTGTTACTGTTAAAATATCAATTTAACTGTATTAATCTAGTGAAATTATAATGTCACTACAAATCCGTTATATCGTAATGATTTGATTTATAACGTATTGACAAAAATACCGTGTTATTTTAATGTAACTAGTGAGTTTATAATATCACGACTTTTATAATATCCCTGCGACATATCAACCATAATTATTAGAAAATCAATGTTCATGAGAAATATCTTATACTAAGTAATAGTTTATGTATGTATGTAAGTAATTTTTTCCTATCGAGTTCGCCTAATCGCTCTCAGATTATATTAATTTTATAAGTACTTAATGTGGGCGTCTATCGTACGGATCTCATATACACCCACGAATGAAAGTGTGGGAGGTATGTAATATATAGCGTTGTTGTATATTTATAACTAGCTGTTGCCCGCGACTTCGTCCGCGGCAATTTCTGTTATTATGATTAATTCATATGGGTGAATAATTTTTCCCCGTTTTCAAAACTTGTTTTATTGGTGCTTCGTTCCTATTGGTCGCAGCGTGATTTTTTGTAGCCTTCCTCAATAAATGTACTATCCAACACAAATAGAATTTTCCAATTTGAACCAGTAGTTCCTGAGATTAGCGCGTTCAAACTCTTCAGCTTTATAATATTAGTATAGATATTTATCTTCCATGCCGGGTTGGAGAAAAGAAAAAACCGGTTAAGTGCGAGTCGGACTGGCACACGAAGTGTTCCGTACCATTAGTGAATGAATGCAGATTCAGATTTATGAAGGCTAACATCCGCGGATGCAGATGCTTATGTGAATGTTTAAGATTCCTATACATGGAGAAATTTTGATAGTTTTGGACCCTTAAAGGGGTGACTCAGACCATCAATATGAACAACTTTTTCTATGGGACCAATGCTGGAAACGAACAAATTTCAAAAAAATTTCGCTGTTTCCATACAAAATTCTTTGTATAGAAACAGCGAAATTTTTTTGTATTTTGAATGGGAGTTTGTATGGGAATGTCGATTTTTTTTTGAGTTCCCACCATTGTTCCCATAGGAAAAGTTGTTTATTTTGGTGGTCTGAGTCGCCCCTTTAATTAAGGGTCCAAAACGATAAAAATTTCACCATGTATAAATGAAGAATTAAAACGATGAAAAGTATTATTCATAGTTTTTATTTATTATAAAAACATAGTTTCACTTACCTTTTTATAATGAATTTATCTTGCGTAAGTTTTAATACTATTATCATTAATATTAATGAAAATTTGTATTCAGTATGATAAAGAAATAATTAACACGTTTATTCATCATCATCATCATTCTCCGTGGTCCAGTGGTTAAGGCGTATGCCTGTTGACCCGGGGGTCGTGGGTTCGATTACCACCGGAAGCATACTTTGTTTAGTTGTTTCCAGTTTGGTTAGGACATTGCAGGCTGAATCACCTGATTGTCTGATAATAATGATGATTCCGTGCTTCGGAAGGCACGTTAAGCCGGTGGTCCCGGCTGCCATCTGGTAGTCGTTAAAGGAACCACGTCAGAGCCCGAGAGGCGATTCCGAAGAATTCTGACACCAGGGTGTGCATGGTCGATTGACCGTGACACCTACACGAAATGATGATGATGATTTAAGTAGAATATCTCGGTATAATTTTCTCATTCTCATTGACTTCGAAGGCATGTCAAGACGCTAGTACCGACTAAAAGTTCGTGCTAAGTCCCGTTAATATTAATAATAACATAATGGTAATCGTTATGTCAGATGTCTTTTAGAGAAAAGGGTAAATTAAGGGTAAATAAAAACTTACTTGTTTTTCTCCACCATTTCTGTTGTTTCAGCTGAAACAAACAAATATTTATTTTATATTTATAAATATAAATTATATATTATATTACCTACGATATTCAAGAATTTATAATAAGAATATAATACTAAAAGAAAATAATCTTTTTACGTTTTAAAAATAATTTGTATCGAAGGAATCACAGAAAAAATTACAGAAAATCGCCTAAGATGGTATGGACCTTAAAAGACGCAGCGACGATTATGCGGTACAAATAGCTCTCAATTTACCAGAGCCTAAGAGAAACAGACGTCGCCCACCAACGGCCTGGTGGTCCAATATCGCGAGAAACCTCAAGAAAGCCTGATGGCCCGACGCCGACCCGAGTCAAGTCCAAGATTTTTATTTAAAATTGGATACATGTATCTCTTTTTGAACGTCATATTTTTATTATTTTTATTTCTTATATATTTTTTAATATATGCAAATTTGAAATACTACTAGCGTTTCGGAACGACCACTGGTGAGAGGAATACGCCGAAAGAAACTCAATCCAGCCTTGGTCCCTACGTGCCTGAAGGGCTCTGAATACATTGTTAACATTAAACACAATTTTTCATACTATAGATTAAATTGTTAACATTAAATAAATTTATATAAATTTCCACGCATTTTTATCAGTTATATAATCATCAATGCAGTAATAAGCCTTTTTTATTAACTGGTTTTTTACAATCGTTTTGAACTTAAGTAAAGGCAGACCTAATATTTCTGTAGGAATTTTATTATAGAAGCGTACTCCTAGACCCAGAAATGAATTCATAGTTTTCTGCAATCGCAAAACTGGTGTAGCTAATTTATTTTTATTTCTCGTGTTTCGGTCCGACTCCAAATAACGTTATCAGGGACGGAAGAAGAAAATAATTTGTCTCGTAACACAAGGCACGGGTGTATCCTCAGCTGCCTGTCTAGTGGTGACAGATATGGCATCAGGTATGAGCGCCCCCCCATCTGAGCTGCTACTTGCTTTTCCCCCATTCATTCCAGTTCCAATAATAAATAGGCTTGTTTCCTAAAAAAATACCATCTATACTAATATTATAAAGCTGAAGAGTTTGTTTGTTTAAACGCGCAAATCTTAGGAATTACTGGTTCAAATTAGTAAATTATTTTTGGAAGGCTTTAGGCTATAAAACATCACGTTGCGACCAATAGACAGAGCGTAGGCCTATAAGACCTTATGGCCACATTTAGCATGTCGGAGGGCGTGTAGACACATACTTAAACTCATAAATGCTTTTTTAAATATTCGCATTAACAACAGACTGCCTTCATGGTTCAGTGGTTAAGGCGGTTGCCTGTAGACCTGGGGGTCGTGGGTTCGATTCTCACGGGGAGCATACTTTGTTTTGTTGTTTCCAGTTTGGTTAGGACATTGCAGGCTTAAACCACCTGATTGTCTGATAATAAAGATGATTCCGTGCTTCGGAAGGCACGTTAAGCTGTTGGTCCCGGCTGCCATCTGGTAGTCGTTACAGGAACCACGTCAGAGGCCGAGAGGCGGTTCCGAAGAACTCTGACACCAGAGTGTGCATGGTCGATTGACCGTGACACCTACTCGAAATGATGATGAACACCAGAAGATTAAAATACTTACGAATAGGCCCCATATTGTCTGTCCACAACAGTTGTACTTTAAAAACGTCAGTAACACCAGTCCATTGTCAGGTCAACGACCCTGCAACAAAATATTGTAATATTATCTATCAGTCAGTTGTATTGATGATAAAAACTGTGATAAGGTACAGTACTACCGCATTTATAAGTTACATCGATGTGCCTTTTTTTTTGTTGTTAGCCAATTATGTCCCTGGTGGGCAAATGCCTACCCTCTTTCCCTCCATTCATCTCTATCTTTGGTCTTTTCCTCTTCCTCTCTTTCTATAGCCATCTGTTAGAACCCAGTTAGTTGAGATGTGAGCCCATCTTTCAGAGTGCATACGGCAAACGTGACCCGCCCAATCCCACTTTAGTTTTGCTGCCTTCAACCCCACATCTGTTACTTAGTAATGGAGTGTATGGTAGTGTTTCTTACCCGATCAGACAGTTTAATACCCAAGATACTACGCTCCATAGCTCTCTGTCAAACCTTCAACTTAAATCTTTGTTGTTTAGTTAGTGACCAGGTTTGGACACCATAGGTTAAGATGGGCAAGATACACATGTCTGGAGGCATAATGGTAGATTGCCTTTAAGTAGCTCTTTCATCACTAGACGCTTTTCCAGGCGGCAGGATGTGCCTGCGCAGAAATAAAATTTTTGCATGGCGCGAAAATACTCGTCCGCTATTGGCTGATGCGTTCGCGCCATGTCTGGAGTTCTGTAGCGCCGCGCCGTACGAGTATTATGAGCGAGACAGCACGAGTCCTGTTGTTTTTGGATTTTAAATCTTATGTAGTTGGAATAAGTTCGTTTTTTCACTGATGTTTTCATTCGTTTTGTGTCGGCGGTAGGTTGCGTTATTCTGCGCCATTGAACAATGCCGACGAATGCGATGCCGTTTTCCATCTACACGCATATATGGTCTTATCGAACTAGGCTCTGTCTACTTCAAAGTGTTATGTGGAGAAATTAAAGCTTTAATAAATAAAAACTTTTTTTTTTGAGGCTTCAGTACACTTGGTGTGACTATGCCAGCCTCATGGGGGACCTCTAATATAACATTTATCTAAGTTTCATTATAAACCTTCATAAGAGGTATACTGATTGTGCTGCTAATAAAAACTTTAGGTAGGTAATCTCTGGATATAATAATAAACAATATCCTATTGGCGACACATAACATTGTGTCGTCAGAAGCCTACGTGTTGTTCTACGAGCTCGCGCGCCCAGCGCACGCCGACACCTAGCAGGGTAAGACATCTCTTACAGGAGGAGAAGCGAGATGGCCCAGCGGCGTGAGCTTTCGCCAACTTATGAACTTTAGGTAAATATGCACTCGAATATCCGGTCTCTGCGTATTATAGATAATGGTATGGAACCCTTCATGCGTGTATTTTTGCTAGTATATAAGTATGTATATATTGTATAATTAAAGTTAAGTACACGCCGTCCAGTAATGTGTTGATTTATTCTCCATGCATCGGTTGTCTGGAAGAAATCACTTTTAGCGATAAGACCGCCCATTTTGCATTTAAATCTTTTATTTGTATTTTATTTTATAGCTCATTCTTTGGTGTACAATAAAGAGTTGATTCATTCATTCAATCATTCATGCGTGAGTCCAACTCGCACTTGGCTGGTTTTTCACTTGATCCACGACAGAGAATGACTACGACTTTCGATCCAGAAAAGTACCGATTCCATCATTTTTCCTCTCAACTTTCTTATCACAAGCCTATAAAATGTAATAACACAAACAACATACTTAGTATAAAAAAAATAATGCGAAATTAATCTTTATCTGCAATTCAACAGAGTTTAATTTCTATTGGAAGCAGTTTGCGGTGAACATTTCAGACAATGGTCCATTACTTTTGTTTTCAAAACATTGTCTAGTTCATGGAATTGTTGCTATGTCGGCTTTACCGAAACGACAGAATTTATTATGCAATTAAGTAAATAAATCCTTTGATAACAGTGATAATACTGATAAAAATAATTTTTACGCTTGTAATTAGGCTAAACTTTGATTTTTATTACGTGACCAGATTTTTTTTATGATTATCTTGTTGTTTGTTTAATAAACATAACATAGCAACTAGAAATAGTTACAAGGATTCTAAACTAGGTAAGAGCCACTAGTAGTGATGGAAGACACGATTAAATGATGTTATCAAATAATAATGATACTTACGAGTAATCTGACCACTCAATATGCTAATAACCTTTAAATAGGACGCCTAAACATTCCCATTTAGTAAAACGATAGGCGTTACGAGATAAAAGAATAACAAAATATCACGGTCACTACTTTCTATCCAATATTACAGAAGAACTGTCCGGAAGAAAGGTCACAAGGCATTGGAAATCAATGCAAAAATTGCCAACGTTGTAAACGCGGTTTTTTTCTAAACACAAGTGATTAATTCGCGGAAATATAAACGAAATTCAATACAAAGGTTTTGCATTCAGTGTAATGCAGTGCAAAATCGTATTCATTGAGAAATGTCAAACAAATGTCACCTTTCTGTCAATGATGCACCTTTGATAGAAGCGTTTTGTTTTTGCATACGGTTGGAAAACTTGACTACATTCAGTTGAAAAAAATTTGTTGGCATTAAATAATTTTACGTAATGACGGTGGAAGAGAGATAGATGCGTCACACTTCGGCGTTCAAGGAATATAGTACTCCACAAGCCAGACGCTTAGACCTCTTCTGAGGCTTAGGATCGTGCTCTCTATCGCTTGTTCCGCGCTTTCGCTTGCACATGAAGCGTGCGTGCGAAAAAGTGTCTTTTTCGTGCGTGCAGCCGGCGTTCATGGATTTATAAGACGTTATCACGCCAAAATGAAAATAATCCCTTGCGGTTTTGCATGTATAGTGTTCCAGGATCAGGAGTAGTAGGCTGACAGGAAATACATATTGATAATAATTAGTTACGGCAACATTGTATGTAAGTGCTGTCAGTGTCACTTGTTGTTGTGTTTTCGTAGGCATACACGACATCATTTTGCATTTGTAAATTATATTTTTCGTGTAATAACTAAAAATATACCATAAAAATACACGATGGCCGCACAAAACGTGAACGTCTGTGATATTGGGGACAAAGTGAAGGAAGCATTGAAGAAGTTTCGTTTCCAAAAACACACTTCTAACTGTGCTCTGATACTGAAGGTAAAAAAAAAATATTTTATCAATATTTTGTGTCACAATTTTGTGTTTGTATGATTTCCTATATTTTTTACGTACTTTGGTTTACTTTTTATGCATTTTCAAAGTGATACATATCAGAATAATACTGAGAAATCATGAAATTATTTGAATATTCATTATCAATTGAAATGTGTGAATTCCATGTGTATTCATGGAAAATGTATGACTAACGCCACTTTGTACTGTACTGTAATTACTCGATATGTTGTTTCCTGTACAGCCAAGCAACTAGTCATAGTGTCTTCGTTTTCATCGTTTGGTCATAGTGTTCCCAAAACATGTGCAAGTTTTGGTATAACAATAAAAAGCAAGACTTTTTTTATTTTATATGACAAACGAGCAAGCGAGTCACCTGAAGGTAAGCGATCACCGCTGCCCATGGACAGTCAGACAGACTAGTAGTCTGTAGCTTTTGCACATTAAGTAATAATATAAATATGACTAAATTAGATCCTTTAAAATGTGATTTGATGTGAAAAAGTGCCTGCAAAGGCCTATTTTCTGAATAAACGTTTTGAATTTTGAATTTGAATTTTGACAACTGCAACAGGGTGTGACAGGAGCGTTGCCGGCCTTTCAAGGAATTTGGGAAAGGTCATAGGGAAGGAAATGGGGGAAGGATGGGCCTCCGGCTCTCTCACTCACCGAACGAAGCATAGAAGCGGTAAAGCTCCTACTCAAACGTCGATTTTCTGTGAGTGACCCATCCATGCTACTAGCAAAAATGAATTTTGCCAGTAGCGTGGCTCTACCACAACTAAAAAGACTATTATAGACTTCAAGATTTGGAGTCAAAAATTTTGACATTAAAATTGCGTACCCTCTGCTAATAATCATCTTCTTTACCCTTTGCCTATTATCATGCTGGGTTGGCCCATCGTTCACCAAACAATTTTAAGCTTCTTCTTGTGTTGTATAGTTTAATAATTGTAAAGGAAAATGTTTGTCAAAGTATATATGTTTACATAGTCCTAAATATATCCTTACTAATATTATAAATGCGAAAGTGAGTTTGTTTGTTTGTTTATTTGTTTGTTACGCTTTCACGCCGTAACTACTGAACCGATCATCATGGAATTTTGCATACAAGTTCTCTGGAGTATGGAGACATAGGCTACCTTTTATCCCGGGAAAAAGTACTATTCCCGAGGGATCGACATTGATGCGGGCGGAGTCGCGGGCGAAAGCTAGTAATATTATAAATGCCAAAAAATTAGTTTGTTTGTTTGTTACGCTTTCACATTGTAACTACTGAACTGATCACCATGAAATTTTGCATATGTGTTATCTAAAGTACAGAGAAGACATAGGCTACATTTTATCACGGGAAAAACTACTGTTCCCCAAGTAACTAAATCCAAAGTTCTGACGTGGGCGGAGCCGCGGGCGATAGCTAGTATAAAATAAAGTCGCTTCCATTGTCTGTTTGCTCAGATTATTTTAACTACTCAACGGATTAAAATGCAGTTTTAGCAATAGATAGAGTGATTCAAGAGGTAAGTATAATTTGCTGCCTCATATTAGTATCTACATTGCATCTGTGCGAACCGGGACAAGTCGCTAGTATGTAAACTTCTAGAGCGTGAATCTCTAGGAACTTATCAACATACATGTATACATACTATCACGTCTTTTCCCTTGCGGGGTAGGCAGAGCCCAGCCAGTCTTTATACTCAGTGACCAACTACGGGTTTCCTATGATTGACTATTTTATCTATATATAAACTAGGTGCTAGAGAATCTCTTAGAGAATTGTTTAAAAATATAAATATTTTGACATTCCCCGCGCAATACATATTTGCAAATATTATGTTTGTTCGTAATAATCTTCATCTTTACGCGAAAAAATAGTGATATCCACAACAGAAATACGAGAAATAAAAATAAATTAGCGACACCAACCTTGCGATTACAGAAAACAATGAATTCATTTTTGGGACTTAGTATACGCTTCTATAATAGAATTCCTGAAGAAATATTGCTCTGTCATTAGGTAAGTTTAAGACTGCTGTTAAAAATCAATTACTTAAAAATGCCTACTATTGTATTAATGACTATTTAACAGATAAAACTCCATGGAAGTAATATATTCAATAAATTGTTCATCAATATACATCAGTGATTACTTAATGTAAAATAATTTAATTTGTTATAAATATGTGAAAGTGTAGCCCTTCAGGCACGTAGGGACCAATACTGGACTGAGTTTCTTTCGGCGTATTCTTCTCAGCAGTGGTCGTTACGAAACGCTAGTAGCTTATCGATTTTGCAAATATTAAAAATAATAATATGACGTTCAGAAAGAGATACATGATATCCAAATTTGAATAAAATTCTATTTCATTTCATTTCATTTAATATATATAAAACATAATGTACTTTGAAATGACTATAACGGATAAATTACTAAAACGTTTTACACTGAGTTAGCAAATCAGCCGGCTGGTCTTTGAGACCTAAAAGCCATGTGGCAGCTTATCATACAAGGGTTTGACTGTCTGCTCCATGAAATAGGAACAGTAGGAACCTCAATTGGAATAAAACTTATTGCTTGTACCAGGTGAACAGAGAAAAGCAGGAGTTGGAAGTAGATGAGGAGCTGGAAGACGTCCAGCTAGAAGATTTGCAAGATATCCTACCATCGCACCAACCCAGATTCGTTGCATACAGGTCAGTCTATCTCATATGATTTTCAGCCAAAAATATAACCATTAGTACAGAGACGGCTTTATCTATAGTGCAGGATGTGCGGCGCACACGGGCGCCGGGTGTAAGGGGGCGCCGAGCGCCCTCTAATGCGACACCTTAGATTATTACACCGACTAAGATAAAAAATAAATATAAACTTAATTATAAAGAATTATTCAATTATTGTAAAGTTATAAACGTATATGACAAAGTAAAAATGGAAATAGTGTGTGAAAACCTACAAAAAAACCTCCGAAGATGCGTCGCTCGCGGCACCCTGCGCCCGTGTTACGGCCGATGCCGGACGCGCGGTAGCAAAGCAAGCATCTATACAATATGACAGCTCCGTGGCGCAGTGATTAACACGCCAGCCTGCGACACGGAGTGCCCGGGTTCGATCCCCGGCCAGGTCAAGATGGCTAATGATCTTTTTCAGATTGGCCTGGGTCTTGGATGTTTATCTATATATGTATTTGTTATAAAATCTAGAATCGTTGAGTTAGTATCCCATAACACAAGTCTCGAACTTACCTTGGGGCTAGCTCAATCTGTGTGATTTGTCGTATATATTTATTTATATTATATAATAACTTTTCAATGTGAAATCAGCTTTAGAACAGATATATTATATTGGCGTAGTGTCGCGTCGCTACCAAAGACGCGTGCGGCACCTGTTTTGATTCGTTTGAAAACACGCCGAATTGTGGAAAATATAACTGAAAGTGTTCCATTTTGACCCCGCTCCTTCTAGAGGGCGCCAGGGTACTGGATGCACACGGGCGCCACAAGAGCTAGAGCCGCCTTTGCATTAGTATGACTACATATGTCTATATACCTATCATCATCATTGCAGCCGTAGCATGTCCACTGCTGGACAAAGGCCTCTCCCAAGGATTCTTCATTACATAAGAGGATACTAATATTATAAAGCTGAAGATTTTGTTTGTTTGTTTGTTTGTTTGAACGCGCTAATCTCAGGAACTACTGGTTCAAATTGGAAAATTCTTTTTGTGTTGGATAGTCCATTTATTGAGGAAGGCTTTAGGCTATAAAACATCACGCTGCGACCAATAGGAGTGAAGCATCAATAAAAAATGTTTTGAAATCGGGGAAAAATTATTCATCTATACTAATAAATCATAATAACAGAAATTGCCGCGGACGAAGTCGCGGGCAACAGCTAGTAAGAGGATATTGCCATATTCACCATGCTTGGCAGGCGGGTTGGCGAGCGCAGTTTCTTTGGCTTATTTTGCTTCCGACGCTACTGCTCATGGGAAGTATTTTTAAGGTTCGGAATGATTGGATTTTATTGGATTTGGGGGGGAACGAAGGCATTGACATACTTCTCACCCAGATGAATGGGGTAAAGTGGGGGAAAGTAGCAGCTCGGGGGGCCGGGCGCGTACCCGATGCCATAGCTGACACCACCGGACAGGCTGTTGAGGATGACATCTCTGACCTTTTTCAAGATGACACTCCTGACCATTTCAAAGATTCAAAGATTTATTCAGAAAATAGGCCTTTTCAGGCACTTTTTCACGTCAATTCACATTTGAAATTAAATAATGCTTATTATATTATATTCAAATTATTAATTATTGTTTAAAAGCTACAAACTACTAGCGTTTCGGAACCGACCACTGCAGAGAAGAAGACGCCGAAAGAAACTCTTCAACAGTATTGGTCGCCTACTTGCCTGAAGGGCTTTGTATGATATTTAATATTTTTCTTTTCTTTTTTTTCTGATGTCATGTTATATACAATTTTAATTTACATATTTTTGTGGAACACGTTATGTTAGCGATCGAGCGTGCAACAACAACAGATATGATAAAAGTCTCAAAGAGGCCGAGCAGACCTGTCCCCCCTGGCAGCACCCGTTCACGAGTTGACGCATGGATCAGCCATCGCTGAGATTTGTAGTAGTAATAGCCATAAATATTACTCCGCTTGTATGAAGCGCCATACCTGTGGCCCATTAAGAACATTTTCTCGTGTATTGTATAATTTGTCTTTTATTTTCAGTTACAAAATGGAGCACAGCGATGGACGGACATCTTTCCCGCTCTGCTTTATTTACTACACTCCAAGAGACGCGCATATGGAACTACAGGTATTTTTTTTATGTAAAAACTTCTATTGGCGCCGTTGACAATTTTTGCTGTGGCAGTTTTGGGCTATGGGAATTGGAAGGGAATGAAGATATTAGGATACTACTAACTCGGAAGAATGGAGGAAAAGCGAGTAGCAGCTCGGGAGACCGGACGCGTACCCGATGACATAGCTGCAACCACCGGACAGACAGTTGAGGATGACCAGCATGGAACGAAATACGAAAAATTATTGTTTTATAATGTTTGCTTGATTCTAGGCATGTCGTCCCAACGTCTATTGCGTATGAAGTTTGTCAGGCTCATCACATAGATGGCGCCACAGGTTTATTCACAACTATGTATCCACCATCATCATCATCAAAATTTAAGAGCAACGCTCTTGTCGGTGGAGCTCCCTCCATCTTGGTCTATTCTCTGCCAGTCTTTTCACATCCTGGTACGAAACCCTTTCCACTTTTTCCTTTATCTGTTTAAAATAGCTGTGCCTGGGCTTTCCTCTCCCTCTCCTTCCCTCTATTTTGCCTTCTATAATAGTTTTCATAAACTGATCGTGTCGCAACAAGTGTCCTATCATATTACCTCTTCGATTTTCTATCGCAGTTAAAATAGACCTTTTTTCTCCTACTCTATTTAAAACTTCTTCGTTAGTTATCTTATCTATCCAGCTAATTTTCTCCATTCTTCTCCAGCACCACATTCCAAATGCTTCCAACTTTTTCCTTTCCTTCTGTGTTAAGGTCCACGTCTCGCAGCTGTAAAGAGCAATGCTCCAGATGTACACCTTGATAAGCCGTTTTCGCGTATTTTTTGAAATATGTGATGTTAGTAGATGTTTTTTGCTATTAAATGCGGTTTTTGCCATTGCTATTCTTGCTACTATATCTTGGGTACACCTGGACTCGTTTGTGATATCATACTGCCTAGGTATTTAAAGGTATTGACTTGTTCTAGTTTGATGTTATTAATTTTAATAGTGTTATTGATTTTCTTTTTCTTTATATCATTGTCTTTTGATACCAGCATAATTTTAGTTTTTTTACAATTAATTTTGAGTTTGTATGTATTAAAAATTTGGTCCATTGTTTGTAGGTTTTCTAACTGTATTGAATCTTCGGCTATAGCTGCAATATCATCCGCGAATCGTATAAAGTGACATTATGACAAAATAAAATCAGTATTCACAAAAAATATTTTATTTTAGATGAAAAATACATTTTTAGAACAGTATATTTCAGTTTTACTTGATTTACCAAGCTTAGGCTAACGCCATCTAGTGGCGGGTGGAAAAGTCTGTAACTATTGTACTGCGCGCCCTCTCCGCCGCCCATAGTGGCAGTTAGTGGAACTAACTAGTACAGCCTGCCGGCAACCGGCCTGCTGCTTTTATCAGGCCTTAAGTTGGGCCAATATTTTTATATGATAGTGGTAGTCTATTTCATTTCAAGCCGTTAACTGTCCCACTGCTGGGCAAAGGCCTCCCTCCATTTCTTCTATTCTGTTCGGTCTTCGGCTAGATTATTCCAGTTCTTTTGGAATTTCTCGGTTCTATACGTTAATATTATATTATCTTTATTCTAGGTTATGTACGCAGGTACACAACGCGCGCTCGCCAAAGAAATCGGCGGTAAGATGCTGGAAGTGAGAGAGATTGACGAATTGACTAAAGAGTGGCTGAACGAGAAACTTAGGAGGTAGATGGCGCCACTGATCGCGATTTTATAAGCAGAGGGCGCCACTAGACATGGAGAACTACGAAAAGTAGCCTTTTAGAGCGTTCTACTTTAAATTAACGTGTAAATTTACCCTCCACATTCATTCGAAGGGGCAATTCATCCACAGGCTGAGTTGCCCCTTTACATGGGGAAAATATATTATTAAATATTGATATAATTATGATATTTTCCTATGGGACAAATGCTGAGAACGTAATTTTTTTGACATTACCATACAAAAGTGTTTAGCCGCTCGGGCAGCATTCGTATCATGAAAGTTATTAATTTGATGGGCCGACTCACCCCTTCAACTTAATATCAGTGGTAAATTACATGGTATATGCATAAATTAGAAATATGTCAAGATTTTCCCACATATTACTAACAAAATCCTTATTGTTTATAATAAAAGACATATAAGCATTTATAAGACTATAAGTATTGTAACTAAGCCTTTTAAGCTTATAGTATAGTGATATATAAAGTTTAACGTAACTGAAAATATAATGCATTGCGGGGTATACAGCTTAGGGCCATATAATCAAGACCCGTGTAGGAAAATGGTGGCTGTATATCTCAACACATGTATTATCATGCTTTATTAGTCTGCTCGTATGAAGCGCAATACCTGTGGTCTTGTGGTAGAGTCATTGAATTAGAAAAACTATGGAAGCGTAACTCTCATACAACTAACGATTCAATCAGTCCCATTTACGCAAACAAACTTAACTCAAATCACAACGAAAAACTTACGCACTCATAGACGAAGCTAGTTTGCGATTGGCCGCGTCAAGGTCACGGGGCGGTGTCAACATATCTAATGAACGCTATGGTGTCAACATAACGGAGGTAGATAGACACCGCTCGCGACAGCAGCTCGCCTCGCTCGCTATGATAAGTTACTCCAATGTCACTTTTCCGTCTTTCCTTGCGTTTCCTGCACCACTTTACTACACAAGAAGTATTTTTTTCTTAATTCGTTAAGATATCGCCGATGTTCACAAAAAATATGTCGGTAAATGCTTTTATCGACGCGTCCTTCCGTCACGGAGCGCGCGGCAGACTAGTTCGCGAAAAGATATACTTTTTAAGCCCCGCCCGCTTTGATCTTCTTTGCGTGGTGTCAGTTTCTGAGCGCAATGCTGCTTCCATAGTTTTTCTAATTCAATGTAGGGAGTATACAATTGGTGTTAAAAATAGGATTAACTTAAAAGAAAGATGTAACCATCGTATTTTGTTAGTATTTTAATTCTAATATTGCCTTTAAGGAGATGTCGTGAGGCCAGTGGCGCCTTAAAATATTTTAAATTATAATGGATTTTTATTAGGTTTTGATTTACACACTTTCTTAAGCTGTTTTAAGAATTGCCCATTAAATAATACATTTTATATAGGCGGCGCCACTGGACTCTAAATTTTCCGTAAACATGACGTAAAAGTCTTGCCATAAGTCGAAAATCCGCGGTGTTGCCAACATATACCGCAGAAAAATATGTAAAGACTTATATTTGCACTGTTTATATGTTAATAATTTTGTGTTATTGCACTAAACCAAAGCTACATTAATTTGTAATTATTGGAAATAATTGAGTATATTTAACTAGTTATTGCCCGCGACTTCGTCCGTGACAATTTCTGTTATTATGATTAATTACTTTTTTTTATTAGTATAAGATGAATAATTTTCCCCCGTTTTCAAAACATTTTTTATTGATGCTTCGCTCCTCTTGGTCGCAGCGTGATGTTTTATAGCCTAAAGCCTTCCTCAATAAATGGCCTATCCAACACAAAAATAATTTTCCAATTTGAACCAGAAGATCCTGAGATTAACGCGTTCAAACAAACTAACAAACTCTTTAGTTTTATAATATTAGTATAAATATATCGCCCTAACGTGTACGCTGGTACGCGTGACCACGTGGTCCCAACGCCTATTGCATACGTTTTTTGTCAGGCTCATCACGTAGATGGCGTTATAGGTATATTCATATGTATCCACCATATTATGAGAATTCCATTCCATCTCAGCCCCGAGGTAGAGGAAGACCGGTCTCGACGTGGTGGTCCACGGTAGAACGTGACATAAAGGCCCTTAACCTTACATCTAGGACAACCCAGGATCGTGTATCCTGGCGCAGGAGTACAAGGAGGCCTGACCCCAAATAAAATGGGAACATGGGCAGGACGAATAAGAAGAAAAGATCCATATTATGAGAAAATAAAATCAGTATTCACATCAATATTAAACTAACGCCATCTAGTGACGGGTGGAAAAGACTGTAAATATTGCACTGCAGCGCCCTCTCCGCCGCCCATAGTGGCAGTTAGTGGAACTAACTACTACAGCCTGCCGGGATGCTTGCCAGGTACTTTGTCCGTGCTTTTACCAGGCCTTAAGTTGGGCCAATATTTTATATATAACATTCTCTGTCTTACGTTACGTCTGTATACGTTAGTATTATATTGACGTATTACATTCCTTGAAGTTCAAGTAAATATACTCAGCTCTGATTTTGTCATTATAACATTGCAGTCCTTAATCAAGTATAAGAACTAGATATACAAATGAACGATACACGGTGAAATTTTGATCGTTCTGGACCCTTAAAGGGATGATTCAGTACGTTGACATAAATAACTTTTCCTCTTCTCAAAAATTTTTTTGACGTTCTCATACAAATTGTTCAGGCATCCGAAATTTTTTGTATAGAACTGCCCATTTTTTTTTTGAGGTCCCATAGGAAAAGTTGTTCATATTGATGGGCTGAATCACGCCTGGACCCTTGTCCAGAACGATCAAAATTTGACCGTGTATATTGTTATGTCATAAACCTACATCAAAGCAAAACCAACCCTACTTGAAGCTATAAAGTTAAATTTCGATAGCAGAACTTCGTCGCTCGAAATTCAAAGAATCATGGCGAAATTTGTACAAATAAAATTTAAAAAAAAGAGAAGGTGAATTTATTTTATATGATTACTACGGCTCTGGTCAACAACTTGAATTAATCAGAATATTTTTGAAAAGACGGGGAAAAAAAGATATTTATTTATTGAAATACTGATTTATTCTTCGATATCCGAACGTATATTAATGATTTTTGAGTAAATATCCGAACACTACCTGCAACTGACATGTTGAAATATATTAATATATGGCAACCCTACGCAAGCAGGCAACCATCCGCTAAAATAAAAAAGATAATCTGTCAATCCAACGGTTTGTTTTGATTTGACCTCAGAACATGAGGATTTGACATTGCTCTTTGACTGACATTTTCTTATTGACTTGACAGACGTTATTGTTCTGGGTGACAGATCTACAACAAACAGTCAGTTTGACAACCATTGTGAACTTTATTAGGCAAATGAAAATGGCAATAAGGCTGTAACTTTTATTGTGAAATATTTTATATAAACGGGGGTTTAAAAATATTTCTTATATGCAGACATGTTACTAGTAAGGAAACCTCAATACTGCTATATAATTCATCTTCCCTTTTTTTATTTTTTTTTTCTGTACAATCGATGTATGGACGTTCGCCATGATTCTTTCGAATTTTAAAGGAAAATTTGCATCACCACCACCTGGTCGGTGGGTGTCCGACGCTTGCGCTTGCCGGTACGTGGTCGCCATTCGAGAACCATTCTGCCCCATTGGCCATCGTTTGTTCGCGCTTTGTGCCCCGCCCACTGCCACTTCAGATGGTTGGATGAAAAGACGCTGGATGCAGGCCGCTTCCAACCGGTCGTATTGGAAACCCTTGGGGGAGGCCTATGTCCAGGAGTGGACTTCTTGTGGCTGATATGGTGATGATTATGATACATCCAAATGTCTAGTGGGCGCTTATTTCGTTTTGACGCTTTTTATCGCAGATGTTGTATCTAGTTTTTTATACTTGATCGAAAATTGTACTGTTTATTTTAGATGTATATTTTGAGAATTATATTTTTCTATTTTTCAATACTCTTCACGCTAAGTCCATATATTACTTAGTATTAAATAGAAGTTTTAATATATCTTTTTATATAATATTTAGTATTATTGATAAAGTTTTTATATACTGTATATTTTTTTTATTATTCTGCATAGTTATGTACTCATTGTAAAGGTTGACCAACACATTTAACAACTTTATTAGAAAACATGTACTTTAAAGATGAAATATATTACAGATGTCCTTCGACCAAATATAATGGTAGATACACGACTCGCGCTCGAAAAGTGACACCGGCAAAACAGCGCACTAATAGAGTTTCGGAGCTGTTATGTCCACCGTTTCAATAAACCGCGCTAGCACTTACACGTCTCGCGATGATGAAGATACAGTGAAACGATGCAAAAACTACGCGTCAAAAGTGAAAAAAGATGGAGTTATACCCTCAGTACCTATGTACCGTTTTTGTCGTTGTTTGTAAGTATGCATGATGTTTTGGCTCGGGGACATTATTAAGGCTTCATTTTGTATGAGACTGTATCTACCGCTATACTTGATCGAAGCTGATGTCGCGTATGGAATAGAACGGTAAAATATAACCTCACAGGGCTAGATAACTAACATCATAAGCAACAACATTTGTTCTATGAGTTCTGACATCTTCCTCTTTATCCTTCTCCCACTATTATGTGGGGTCGGCACAGCACGTCAACCTCTTCCATTTTGCTCTGTCGCTCGTCAAACCCTCTGTTACGCCCTTCTTATCCATATCCTGTTTGACGCACTCAATCCAGCGTTTTTTCGGTCTTCCCCTATTCCGACGTCCCTCAATTTGCATACCTAAAACCCTCTTAGTCACATGATTCTCTTCCCTCCGCATGACATGTCCAAACCAGCTCAA
Organism: Elegia similella; assembly: GCA_947532085.1. NCBI lineage: Eukaryota > Metazoa > Arthropoda > Insecta > Lepidoptera > Pyralidae > Elegia > Elegia similella. Next base: position 1,174,358 of record OX383954.1, on the reverse strand, counting down.
CCTATTGCTCTTTAATTTTTCTGTCACAGGTGCCACTTTCATACTGCCTCTTACATACTCATTCCTTATTTTATCCTTTCGCGTCACTCCACACATCCATCGTAACATTCTCATTTCCGCAACATGCAGTCTTCTTTCAGCCCCTACTTTGGTGGGCCAACACTCCGAACCATAAAGAGTTCTGACATAACAAAATAAATTAAATAAAAAGTGTTTTTCAAGTTGTCCTGTCGTGACATTTGTTAGTCTATGTAAACGAACGAACGACGCGACCCGCGTAATCTTTCTTTGCGGTGTGCGTAGAGTCGTTAACATTCCACTGGATTTCATCATCATCATCATCATATCAGCCGCATAGGCCTCTCCCAATGATTTCCAAAATGACCGGTTGGAAGCGGCCTGCATCCAGCGTTTCCCTGCGACCTTGCACAGATCGTCCGACCACCTGGTAGGTGGGTGTCCGACGCTTCCCTTGCCGGTTCGTGGTCGCCATTCGAGAACCTTTTTGCCCCATCGGCCATCGGTTCTACGCGCTATGTGCCCTGCCCACTGCCACCAACTGGATTAAATTAATATTTATTTTTGTATGAAAGTAAAATGTAATGAATTATCAAAAGTCGTAGAACAAATGTTGTTGTTTAGGATGTTATTACGGCTTTCATCAATTTATAAGACGTTCATCAACGTCATAGCGCTTGGAACTCTGGGCTAAAAAGTTTCCAACAATGACTGCTTCACAGTTGCCACCTGCGGAGAAACTGCCACCGGGTCACTCCTTGCCCTGGAGTACGTGGAAGTCTCTCAACAGATTGCGAGTAGGTGTGGGCAGATGCAGAGAGAACCGCAAAAAGTGGGGCTTTTCTACTAATGATAGATGTAGCTGTGGCGCTGTGCAATCCATGCCACATCTGTTATCATGCCCCGGATGTCCCACCTCTTGTACAAGAGAGGATTTGGCGAAAGCTACGGATGCGGCTGTAAAGGTTGCATCATTCTGGGCAAGATTCATTTAATCGTTTGGACCATTGACCTGATAGAAGAAGAAGAACGTCATAGCGTTATCACGTCAAAAAATGTGTGCAAGTTCCCTCCATTACTTCTGCAGCTGTAACCAATCGGTAAAAGTGTTGCCACATTAATAAAAAAAACGATCTTTTGATGCATTTTTCTAAGTAGTTTATTTTTCTGACAATTTGTATTTACAGTGATTTTCATAGCATTTATTATATGAAGTGTAAAAACAAATAAATAATTAACAAGATTATTTGTTTTATTTTTACAATCTTTTTGTACGAGTCTTCGATAAAATATAATGGTAGATTCACAGTCTCATACAAAATGAAGCCTTAATAATGGCCCCGAGCCAAAACAACATGCATACTTACAAACAACAACAAAAACGGTTCATACTAAAAGTATAACACCATCTTTATTTATTTCTTTTATTTTTGATGCGTGGTTTTTGCATTTCACTGTACCTTTGTCATCGCGAGATGTGTGAGTGCATACTTGCAAACAACAACAAAAACGGTACGTACTGAAAGTATGACACTCCATCTTTCTTTTTCACTTTTGAAGAGTAGTTTTTGCATCTTTTTACTGTACCTCATAGAGTACTATAATACAACTGAAACTTTACCTTCGTCATCGAGACGTGTGAGTGCTAGCGCGGTTTATTGAAACTGTGGACAAAACAGCTCCGAAACTCGATTAGGGCGCTGTTTTGCCGGTGCCACTTTTCGAGCGCGAATCGTGTATCTACCATTATATTTGATCGAAGGTACGAGTACAATACTTATAGCACCAAATACTTAACTCTCTTAAAGGTAAGTTAATTTACACACTTAAAATTGTACCTACATTATTTTCTTTATTTTTCATTATAATGCTAAAAAGAAAGCGTTTTACCCGCCTAAGAATAAGTGGGTAATGTTTAATGTAGGTCAATAAGAGCAATGGGAGAATGGACGAGGACAGATTGCCCAGAAGTCTCGTGGAAAGTCTGCCAGAAGGCCAATGCAGACCAAAGCTGTGATGGCAACTATCTGCTTGGTCCAGTGATTAAGGCGTTTGCCTGTAGACCGGGGGTCGTGGGTTCGATTCCCACGGGAAGCATACTTTGTTTAGTTGTTTCCAGTTTGATTAGGACATTGCAGGCTTGAATCACCTGATTGCCTGATAATGAAGATGTTTCTGTGCTTCGGAAGGCACGTTAAGCCTGCCATCTGGTAGTCGTTAAAGGAACCACGTCAGAGGCCGATAGGCGGTTCCGAAGAACTCTAACACCAGGGGGTGCATGGTCGATTGACCGTGGCACCTACACGAAATGATGATAATGAAAATCATCATCATCAACTCAGCCGCAAGAAGTCCGCTGCTGGATGTAGACCTCCCCCAAGGATTTCCAATATGACCGGTTGGAAGCGGCCTGCATCCAACATCTTCCTGCAACCTTGGTCAGGTGTATACAATACAGATTTTTACAGGCTTGGATTGTCTGATAATTAAGATGATTCCGCCGTGTCACGGTAATTAGATATCATTACCGTGGCCGTGTGGTTTCTGGCAGAGTAGAATAAGGACCACTCCTAGTCTTCCCATGGCTGTCGTTGAGGCGACTTAGGAAATACAAGCTAAACAAAGCTCATAAACATCAATGAGACCTCTCCAACCCGTCTGGCCAGCGAGGAGAGTGTAGGCCAAATCCTCTGACTGCTCTGGCCCAGAATGGCAGTAATGGCTAGTACAGAGAGGGTCATGCTCCTGCAGTGGAGACTAAAACGACCGGATGATGATGATGATTGTGATTCCGACGCTGCTGTCCATCGAAGTATTTTAACATGGGAAGGACAGGAGTTTGGTGGATTTGGAAACTAAATAGAAGAATTTAGGATACTACTCACTCGGGTGAATTGGGAATGAGTGAGCAGCTGCTCAGGGAGCAGGGCGCGCGTACCCGAAGCCATATCTACAACTGCCGGACAGGCAATTAAGAATGACACTCCCTGGCCTAATCTATTCAATCCCCTATTCTCCTCTCAGACAAAGACCTCAAAAGTCAAACTTTATCCCCATAACTTTAGCAACATCACACTCGCACCCACTCAAATCAACTCCTTGTTTCTTCATGTCAGCATACTGCAGCTCGCCCAACACCTGGTAGCCGCATTTAGCAGCCAGGACCTGGGACGTGGTGGCCGTGAATACTGTGCAGACTGCCTTGATGCCCAAGGCTTTGCAGAGGGGCTCCCTGGAAACGAAAATAACTTTTGAGATATTTTCTTTTTATGTATTTCTTCTTCTATCGAATCGTAAAATGGCTTTCCGTTTAATTAAATATGTTTCGACCAGTGCATTGCTACCGTAATTGCCCGTTCGTTTGCCTCATTCAGATCTTGTTGAGACTAAGATGATGGGCTTTCTGGGCACACCAAAAGGTGACCCATAGATTGGATAGCACCACAGTCGCACTCACTCACTATTATTATTGTATATTTGGAAGAAGGATATGGGGGGAGGAAATGGGGAAGGGGAGGATGGGTCTCCAGCTCTCTCACTCATCGAACGCTTCTACTCAAACGTCGATCTTCTGTGAGAGTGCACTTCCTCGGACGAGGCGGCTCATTCATGCTACTAGCAAAAACATTTTTGCCAGTGGCGTGACTCTACCACAACTAAAGCACTACTAGGCTGCAAATCCAATTTTGGCTCCCATTTCCACCCCTCATCAAAATTTTTTTTCGATTGCATCGTTAGCGCTAGGGCATCGGAACCCGGGGTCTGCAAGACTAAAAGTAAGAAAATACCACCAACCTGGCTGCAAACATCCTCGCGCCAATATTCTGCCCCCTGTGACTTGGCAACACCGTCAGTCCACTCGAAGTCATGTATTTGTCCACTCCGTAAAGTTCAAAAACGTTGACCAGCCTCTCCGCCGCGTCTAAAGTTTTCACTAACTGCTTCCACGACTCTCCTTGTACCTGAAACAGACGATATTTATCTTTCGTAGAAAAAAAGTATATTGGCAATCTGCTAGAACTTTCTGCCAGGATTACTGCATTGTCCGATCAACTCCAGAATCTCAGCAGAAAAAGACATTTTATTTTATTTATTTCTTTTCGGAAGATTTACAGCATAACATAACAATTAACATTACAAAAAAAAAGAATCAACAGTATTGCCATTAGTGTTGGCGATCGATAGGCCACTATCGATAGTCTATCGATACTGCGGCAATAGTGGGAATATCGATAGGACTATCGATAGTATCGATACTATTATCGCCTCTAACAACAGGCAAACGCCTTAACCACTATCTTCCCTATGAGATAGTGTGAAAACATATATTACATATACACATAATGATTTTGTTTGGCAGAAATACTGGAGTAGTTTACATTTAGCAAAGCCGCGGATGAAAGAGAAAGGCCATAAAATTTAACGAGCACTAAACTGGTCACATAAGACGGTACTGCAACGAGTACCTACTACCTATGCTCTCAATTAATTCAATACATCAAAAGTATTTGTATAATTTACGTCGATTCATGAACAAGATCGCCGTCTTGTTGGAATTTGAAACAAATAAATATGAAATTTAAAAATAATATATATATATGTTATGATATCTAAACACATTTTTCTTCGAAAACTTTGTAATTTTTACGTCTAGAACAATAATTCTCACATGAAATATATGAATATTTATATTTACGTCTTGGAGGTCGCCCCCCTTTCTTAATGTTTTTATAAAAATATAAATATGAAAATATGACTTTTCATCTTTTTTTCCTAATGGCGCTCGACACTTCAAACTGTTTTAAGAGCCAGCAGCTCCATGTCTCGTCTGACTGTCCATCCTCCTCTATGAAGCAAGCCAGTCGTATGCTCTAAGCGATGTTTGCACTCCTCACTGAGTGCCTTTGGACAGATCCTGACATACTAACTTCTTCCTTTATAATTTATTCTTCCCCCCATCTCCTCCCTCCAACTGCTTGAAAGGCCGGCAACGCTCCTGTCACACCCTGGTGTAGCAGTTGTCCATGGGCAGCGGTGATCGCTTACCTACCATCAGGTGACTTGCTCGTTTGCCGTCCTATACCATTAAAATTTTACTGCTTACGTCTTTATTCTTTACGGTGTAGACTTTATGCGCACAGCTAAGGATGGGAATTCATTGCCTGCGTCTGTATTTCCGAGCGCATATAACCTGTATCTTTTTAAAATTAGAGTGAATAGGCTTCTTCTGGATGACCTCGCTCGATCCTAGACCATATCTTTGCCTTTGGCCTAGATTATGGTCAAGAGTAAACCCATTTAATATAAAAAAAAAGACAAAGATTGGGCCATACGACCAGGCTTGGGTGAGCGTGATGATGGACGTGTGGTACTTACATGCTCAAAAGACTCCTCCCCGTCCTCCCGACACTTCACGACAACTATATTAAAAGCCACCAGCTCGTCTGGCTGTCCGTCTTCCTCCGTGAAGCAAGCCAGGCTGATGCCCTGGGCGATGTACTCCTCCCAGTTAGCCCTGATGGACTCTCGACATAGTGGGTCGGATTTTACGTCTGAAAAATCAAAATCAGAACCTTTATTCATAAAATAGGCTCTTGCAGGCGCTTTTTCACGTCAAATCACGTTTTAAAGGATCTAATTTATTAATGCTTATCCTTACTTAATATTATAAATGCGAAAGTGAGTTTGTTTGTTTATTTGTTTGTTTGTTACGCTTTCACGCCGTAACTACTGAACCGATCATCATGAAATTTTGCATACAAGTTCTCTGGAGTATACGGAGAAGGACATAGGCTACCTTATTCCGGGAAAAAGTACAATTCCCGAGGGATCGACATTAACGCGGGCGGAGCCGCAGCCGAAAGCTAGTAAAATAGAAATGGTCACGTTATGGATGAGTTAAACGATAGCAGTTAGCTCTAAATGGAGTAATTTTTTAGGGTTTTACTATATATCCCACCTAATACCTTGCAGAGCGGCTCATCTCTCAGGAATGTTTCCATCATCAGTTCCAGGCATTGTTCTTCGTACTTCGGGTCCAGGTCACGTATTTGGTACCTGTGGGAAGTATAGACATACTTAGTAAGTACTGTGGCGGTATCCTAGAATCGATGCGACATTGGAACCTTCAAAAAACGGCCGTGTTGAAAGGCCGGCAACGCTCCTGTCACACCTTGGTGTTGCAGTTGTCCATGGTCAGCGATGACCGCTTACCATCAGGTGACTTGCTTGCTCGTTTGCCGTCCTTTGTCATAAAAATTGTTTGTCTATAAAGTAGGTTTACGGACGATAATTTTACATGATAAGGGTGAAATAGAGATAGATGCGGCAAAAGCCGAACGCTTAGGCCGATGGTGCCTCTCTATCGCTTGTTCCGAGCTCTCGCTTGCACACGGTGCACGTTTTAGTCGTGGTAGAGCCACGCTACCCGCAAAATGAATTGCTAGTAGCATGAATGGGCCGGCTCGTCCGGGGAAGTACTACACTCTCACAGAAAATCGACGTCTGAGTAGAAGCTTTACCGCTTCTATGCTTTGTTCGGTGAGTGAGAGAGCCGGAGGCCCATCCTTCCCCCTCCTCTCCCCATTTCCTTCCCCCAACTCCTTGAAAGGCCGAAAACGCACCTTTCACACCCTGGTGTTACAGTTGTCCATGGTGGATTACTTAACATCAAGTGACCCGCTTGCTCGTTTGCCGTCCTATAACATAAAAATGAAAAGAACACGGAACGTGACAAGTTTTCGTGCATGCAGCCGGTGTTATAAATAACTTACATTTTGGCGGGCTGTCCGTTCAGTTCCCTTCCTTTGAACCGACTCCATACTTGACCCTTGGGTACACTGTCTGGTCTTTTCCATGGCATCTTGTGTGGAACTGAAATAAGAAGACTTTCTATATTCGTTAGGTATTCTTAGTTTCATTCTATTAAGGCGAGGCCTCAAATGTTTGGTACCTTCGCTCGGCAAAGGACTGATCAAGTGCGCGCGAGGGATAGCGCTTGGCGGTTTAGCCCGTGAATGATGAGATAGGAGATAGTCTCGAGTCGCTCAAAGCTAAAAACGTAAGCGCCAAATTCGTTATTTCTATTTTATATAAAATCAGACCGGTTAATTGTTTTTCATATTTACATTTTGATGAATTACTAATAACCTATCTTTTAGTCTAAAAATCATTATTTCATTCGTCGCATTTGAGCTACAATAACAAAAACTCTGCGAACGAAGACCATTTTTCAAAAAATATTTCTATCGAGAAAATGTTATCAAAACGTGTTTTCATCTTCAATTTTTGAAGATGAAATAGTCAAAAATCATATTACTTAGATTTGAAACTCCTAATTTAAGTATTTTGCGAGATAAATAAGGTTCAGAACGACCTTATTTACAGTGGTATCACCTTAAGGAAAACGGAAAACAAGATTTTTTTCAAATAAACACGTTCATCATCATCATCATCATCAACCTATACTAGTCCACTGCTGGACAAAGGTCTCTCCCATGGCACGCCACTGAGCTCGGTTGAGCTTTTCTTTTCCAATCACTGCCAACAACCACTTACTCTTCATTATTAAAAAACTAGCTATTAATTAATGTCGAACCCTCGAAGACCTCGAAAAGAAGACAGAGTTACTTTCGCATTTATAATAGTATAGTATAGAGTATAATCTATACTTCTATACTAATATTATAAAGCTGAAGAGTTTATTTGTTTGATTGAACGCGCTAATCTCAGGAACTACTGGTACAAATTGGAAAATTATTTTTGTGTTGTATAGTCTATTTATTGAGGAAGGCTTTAGGCTATAAAACATCACGTTGCGACCAATAGGAGCGAAGCATCAATTAAAAATGTTTTGAAAACGGGGGAAATTATTCATCTTCTATACTAATTTAAAAAACTACTTAGTTAATCATAATAACAGAAATTGCCGCGGACGAAGGCGCGGGCAACAGCTAGTAAAGTATAAGTATAAAGCGTGTAAATTGACCCTCGACGATCCCTTAATAGGGTGACTCATTCTATCAATATGAACAACTTTTCCTATGGGAACAATGATTAAAACTCAAACAAAAAACGACATTCCCATACAAAGTATTTTGGCGGCAGAACTATATTGTATGGAAATGCCGAAACTTTTTTGCATTCCCAGCGTTGGTCTCATAGGAAAAGTTGTTCATTTTAACGAGCTGATTTGATGGACAACGGTGTTTACCCTAAAATAATGTCTCAAAAGACGTTAACTTATTCCTCTGACCGACTTTTAGTCGGGTTAGAGCCACGCTACCGGCAAAATGAATTGCTAGTGGCATGAACGGGCCGGCTCGTACGAAGAAGTACCACACTCTTACAGAAAATCGACGTCTGAAATTCAGGGACCGGAAAACCGGGTTCGGGGCTAATCTGATTAATAGAGAAACCCTATGATATGATTACCCAATGGATATGCTTATCACAACAATAGGGTTACTCCAACGATTTGATAACCCTATCGAACGGTTATCCTTATTAACTGGTTAACCGTATCTATTAGGTAACCCTTTCATGTGTAAAACCCTATCATTAAGTTTACCCTATCATTGGATTAACCCTATCAAATGGTTAACAATATATTTGATTAACTTTATTAATAAGTTAACTCAATCAACTTGAAACCCTAACGATTGTGTATTTAATCATAAGGTTAACCTTATTGATTATTGCCTGTCTCTTTCGCGCATTTCAGCGCGTTTTTAACCAAAGCCTTTATTTATGTTCGGAATTGAACAGGCGCTGAACAGAGGCTATGTTTATTTGAACTGTCTCGACAATTAAAAACTGTACGGTTTTACTGTGAAATTATAAACATGCCATTAATATTAAAGTAAACTTTCGCGTTGGCACTTTTTACATTTAGGTAATGCAAGGTAATTTTATTTACATATTACATATTTATCCTTCATTTAAAACTTCAAAATCCATTGTTAGTGAAAGACGGCAGGACGCATAGTGCTGCACTTAGTTCTTTTTTAGGGTTCCGTATCCAAAGGGTAAAAACGGGACCCTGTTAATTTCGCTCCGCTGTCCGTCTGTCTGTCTATCTGTCCGTCTGTCACCAGGCTGTATCTCATGAACCGTGATAGTTAGGCAGTTGAAATTTTCACAGATGATGTATTTCTGTTGCCGCTATAACAACAAATTCTAATAAATAGAATAAAATAAATATTTAAGGGGGCTCTCATACAACAAACGTGATTTTTTGCTTGTTTTTGCTCGATATTGATAACGGCAACAGGAAGACGCTTGAAATATTTACAGAATATTCAGTTATATATTCACTTCAGTAAAAAAGATTTTTTTGCCGTTTTTATAGATAACGGTACGGAACACTACGTGCGCGAGTCCGACTCGCACTTGACCGGTTTTTTCCAAATATCGACAATCAACATGAATACAGATGAGGGTTCAAGTAATAAAGTTATTGGTATTTATTTTTCTTTTTTTCTGTCAGCAAAATCTAAAAGCTACTAGTATTTTGGCATGAGCAGAAATTAAAAATTCAATTGTAAATACGCGCGAATAATATTTCGCGGCCGCGATGCAGTATACGCGCGGTTGGTGCGGGGCGAGGAAGGAGCGAGGCGCCAGCAGGAGGCCGGCAGCGGCGCGGCGGACGTGTCGTAACGAATAGGTAGCGATTGCGCCGTGTATGAAAAAGAAATACATATAAATATGGAATATCCTAATTGTAGTATATGTAACTGTGCGTTTTTTGATGTGGTGTCTGTAAGCCTGAAAGCACAGAATACCTATGTTAGTTGCAGCTAGTAAACGGCGTGGGGGGAAAAAAAGGTTTGTGTCAGTTTCTGATGAAAATTTTCAAGTAGGTATATAGGAAGTGTAGAGTATATGCCCATGTGATTAAATGGTTGCAGATAAACAGTTTTTACGGCATTTGTATTAAGACACAAATTGTAATTTATATATCATCACAGAAAAGAAAGATTTGCTGTTGTTCCTTATAAAACAAAGCAAAATATTGATAACTAGTTGTTGCCCGCGACTTCGTCCGCGGCAATTTCAGTTATTATTGACCGAGCGAGCGAAGCGTCTCAGTTTCGACAGGCCGAAAATTCTTTTGTCCGTCTGTCTGTCTGTCTGTTCTCGCCTACAGGTCGCATTTCTCAACCGATTCTCATGAAAATTTGTGAGCAGGTTTGGTAATATGAGCAGATTTTTTTGTCGAGCCAGACTTTCGAAATTTTTAAAAATGGCGTATATATTGTGGTTCTAAACTGAAAAAACTCATAGTATTTGAAAAGAAAATCAAAAATGCCGTTAGACTTTTTTGTTATTCTTATTACGACGCAATTTTTTTGTCTGAACAACTTTTTATACGATAAACTTGAACGTGTTTATAGTCGGCAATTTGCCCAAAAGTTATCTGAAATCGATTTTCTGTATATTCTTTTGAATTAGTGCATTCAGTATGATGTCGTAAATACAAATCTATGGTATGACAAGTATGAAAATGGTGCGTAGTAACTGTGACGACGTAACTGAAGGAAATCATCCTTTAGTCAATTAGCATAACAGTAACAGATATATTTTAGAGCACTGGAGGGCAAATGTGGTGGTCTACTGTTCTCACAAAACCACTAGTGATTATTTAGTTTTTTCTTAGTATAGATGAATAATTTTCCCCCGGTTCCAAAACATTTTTTTATTGATGCTTCGCTCCTATTAATCGCAGCGTGATGTTTTATAGCCTAAAGCCTTCCTCAATAAATAGACTATCCAACACAAAAATGATTTTCCAATTTGAACTAGTAGTTCCTGAGATTAGCGCGTTCAAACAAACAAACTCTTCAGCTTTATAATATTAGTATAGATTAGCTGTCAATCCATCAAGTAAATCCCTTCCATTAAAATGATGACAAACTTTTTATTTTGGTGATTTGCAATGTTGAACTTACGATACGCTTTAAACGTTTTAATTTTAAATCTATAAAATATGACAACATATTATTTTAATAAATCACAAGAAAAGAAACATATTTTTATGTTTATTTACACTCTTGAGTTTAGGGTTGGAATGCGCACGCGCGGCACATATTTTCATCATTACATATAAAAACTTCACTTTTATTTTAAAAATGCTGAAAAAGTGGAAACGGTTTGTGACCACTTTCATCAGACTACGACCGTTAGTGAGCTGGTTTGCGACCACTCATATAATATTTTAAAATATGCCAATAAAAAAAAATTATCTGGTTGTCTGTAAAGTCGATTCACGGACGATAATTTTACGTGATAATGGTGGAAGAGAGATAGATGCGTCACAAGCCGAACGTTTAGGCCGATTGTGCCTCCGTAACACTTATTCCGCGTTTTTGTCTTTCAAAAACTATAATTGATTCAAAAATGTTTTAAATTGTATTTTTAATAAAGTATAATTATAAAAATAGTACTAAATGTTGATTAAATAATATGGTAATCATTTGAAGTATTTTTACTCACATTTATTTATGAGCATAATGATATTAAATTCCTCGCGAACCTTGCGGCGAAGTACAGATGGTATTTGGACTTTAACAAGGTGCTAAACTAGCAGCATAAAAAGGTTCTGCCACCAGACCTGGGATTAGTTCCAACAATAACGCCATAGGAAGTCAATATCCATTTCACCCAGGCTAAGGGAGCCGATTGACGTATAATATTTTTATTCTAAATAATGCCAGAAATAAATAATAATAGTCACTTTCCACGAATTCCTTTTCCGAAAATTAGCGGGGGTGTGAGACAAAGGAAAGGGTGCGTGGTTTTAGGGGTACTATTTATGAACGGGCGATTCGATAAAGACGTACAAGTTTCCATATAAAAATCTGTCATTTAGAAAAGTCGTTGGATTGAAAATAGCACACTTATTATAGATAAGGTAACTACAATATATTTTTGACGTATATAAATTAATAAAGCTGGCCAAGTATGAGTAGCAAACATTTAGAGTTACCTACGTTAGTGTTTGACTAGCGGCCCTTCCCGGCTTTGCACGGGTAGATATATGTTTGGTATTTTTTCTATATGTTCATTAGAAATAATGTAGGATTCTATTGTTGAAATATACAAACAAACAAACAAAAACTGTAAACTACAAAACCTCGCTTCTTGTATGAAACCTCTTCTATGCAATTATGAGGTGCAAACTCTTACTTGTAAAGACACGATTGTTCTTGATTTTCTGTGGTTTGAACTCTCTTTAATAAATTAATTGCTACTTTGCAGAATCGAGAAATAACACAAAAAACACAAGTTTCTTGTCTCTCCGAATAGATGTCACGTTTAAATATTCAGTACTTTTTACTGACAAAAAGTACTGAATATTTAAACGTGATATTACTAGATTATCAGTGCGTAACGTCATGTAAATGTGTGTGAAATTTTGAGATTTGTGCGTCCATTAATTATTGAGATTTTATTTAAAATCTGATTCTGCCAGGATGTCATTTCAAACGTTACGCCAGCAAAAATTTTCGGATCCGAGTGAAATCTGATAAAATAATTTGTATTTAGAATATATTTATTGTAAATAAAATTTGTGCGTCTCCAGACCTGGCGATATTCAAATTTTTGCTGGGGTAAAGTTTGGCTGATTGCTGGACCTCATAATCGGCACGGCGTAGGAGTTTGATTTCTTTACACACACACTGTTAAGAATTTGTATGTCATGTTTGTAAAAAAAAAAATCTAAAAATGTTACCATTCAGAGATTGAAATGAAAATATGAAATCAGGTATTTTGACTCCTGTACTTTAAATATTCGACCTAGAGAATTATTATTGACGTTAGTTTGTACTTTATAATAGTCTACAATGCTTAGGTAAGTATATAATATGATATCTTAAGTTTTAACACCTGAAGTGGAAAGACATCATCACTCGCGAAGTAAATAAGTTATGAGAAAAACTGCCATGATTCGGACGCCAGGAATTTTGACAGCCGATTTGATCCGTTTTTCTATTAGTTCGGAAGTTGATAGTTATCAAACTATTTCTAAGGGTAAGTACAATATTAGTTCGCAAAAAAATCAGCTCAATACACGCAGTAGTTTAAGAAATATCATTAAATATCCAACCGTAGGTGAAATACCATGATAAGCAGAATATTTTCGGGAGTATAGAAATAAGTGGCGATACAGTATATATGCTAACCATCCTAAATAAGCAATAGTATTAACGTAAAATAGTACAGTCGCGTACATCATTGAATTCAAAGAATTTTAACTTATCCAAAACTATTGTTTGTTGACCACATTTTTTTTATATCGTTCATACTTACGATACAATCACAATTGGAATGTGCTTAAAAAGTCGTTACCCTTCAATCGCGGAAACACAGACACGATTGAGTTTTAATATTTTATATATATATATTAGCCGTGTGGTATCCGGCAGAGTAGAATAGGACCACTCCAAGTCTTCCCGTGGATGTCGTAGAAGGCGACTTAGGAAATACAAGCTAAACAAAGCTTATAAACATCTAAGACATCTCTCCAACCCGTCTGGCCAGCGTGGAGAGTGTAGGCCAAGTCCTCTGGCTGCTCTGGCCAAGTATGGCCCTAGTAGTACAGAGAGGGTCGTGCTCCTGTAGTGGAGACTAAAAAGGACCTGATGATGATGATGATGATGATATATATATATACGCGACCTGGAGAGCTATTTTTGAAATTTGGCCGTACTATTCTCTGCCAAGCGATTTTTCCACACAAAACTCGTTCGAAGACGAGTGTCATACTTTCAAAAATAGTACGCCCGATCGGAAGTGTATTTTTTTTTTATTTGGCCGTTCATAAACGTGTGATTTCTCCATACAATTATCGCTCGAATGGTCATACTTTCAAAAATAGTACACCGGGTCTCTTGGGAGCTGACAATATATAACTAAATATTCTGTCAATATTCCAAGCATCTACCTTTATCAAGATCGAGCAAAAGAACCACGTTTGTTGTATGGAAGAACCCTTAATTTAATATTTATTTTGTTTTTAGTATTTGTTGTTATATCGGCAACAGAAATACATTAACTGTGTTAGTTAAATATTTCAACTGTCTAACTATCATGGTTAATGAGATACAGCCTGATGACAGTCGGACAGTGGAGCCATATGAATAGGGTCCCGTTTTAGCACTAAAAATGAGGTAAAAAAATATCATATAATTATTACAGGTATGGGTTATTTACATTCTTCAGAGCGGTGTTCCTGTGGGATCGACCAAATATCTAGAGAATGAATAACACGACAGTTATCTTTTTGTGTTGACGTGTCGATCTCGTCTCAGAACAAGGACTAAAGTTAGTATATAGATGTCTAATAGATGCAGAACTCGACTCTCGACAGCGTCAGATTAAAAATAAATACTTTGATTTTGATCTCCAAAACTATATGCGATTTTTACTAGCAGTTTGCAATTGAAATAAATTTGACATACTTATTTACTTAGCAAAATTTTTTTTTAATTATTAATAATATATATATGCCTGTACATAAAACTCATTCTCATGTTAGCATCCTTACCAACGTACACATCCTGTACCAACGTACACATCCTGTACTCTATACTCTCGTATGAAGAAATAAGATTATTTTTTATGCATGTGAACACTTCAGTACACACATGTACCTCAAAAATAAAAGAATACATGACCCATTTCAGTAATACAAGTAAATATACGGGAACGTCGCTTTTTGCTATATTCCCGAAAATGGTCGGCTTATCATGGTATTTCACCTACGGTTAGATATTCAATGATATTTTTTAAACTACTGCGTGTATTGAGCTGATTTTTTGCGAACTAATATTTTACTTACCCTTACAAATACTTTGATAACTATCAACTTCCTTAGCCGTGTGGTTTCCAGCAGAGTAGAATAGGACCACACCTACTCTTCCCATGGATATCGTAAGAGGCGACTAAGGAAATACAAGTACTCTCCAATACGAAATTCCTGGCGACTGAATTATGGTACTTTTTCTCATAACTTATTAATTTACTGATACTTACCTAGGCATTGTAGGCAATTATTAGGTATAAACTAATGTCAACAATAAGTCTCTAGGTCCCATATAAAAGGATAGGAGTCAAAATACCTGATTTCACATTTTCTTTTTTAATTCCTGAATGGTAAAATGTTTAGAAATTCTGTTTGTACAAACATGACATATAAATTCATAACAATGTATGAAAAAAAATCAAACTCCTACGCTGTGCCGATTTTGAGATCCAGCAATCAGCCAAACGTTACCCCAACAAAAATTGAATATCGCCAGGGTCTGGAGACGCACAAATTCTATTTATACAACAACATTTACCACACATCAACTACCTACTAAATATTTTATCAGCTTTCATTCGGATCCGAAAAAAGTTTTAGCTGGCGTTACGTTTGAAATGTCATCCTGGCAGAATCAGATTTTAATTAAAATCTTAATAATTAATAGACGCACAAATCTCAAACTTTCACACACATTCTTCTTCTTCTTTTCGTGTCGATGGTACCTATATTTTTGCAGCCCAATAATGGGCCACTTCTTTAGATGCTGTAAGGAGATCGTCCAGAGTGCAGGTGTTCGGGCACCTTGGACAAGAGAGGAGGTGCGCCACAGTTTGGGGAGAGTGTCCACACTCGTACATGACACACTTTTACATGACGTTACGCACTGATAATCTATTAATATATAGGGTTCGTAGTAAACGAGGAACCCTTATAGTTTAGCCATGTCTGTCCGCCTGTTTGTCCGCGGTTTTACTCAGAGACTATAAGTACTAAAGATCTGTAATTTGGTATAGATATGTATATTAATCGTTGTTACAGTTCAGTGTCTCTTATCTACTAAATGGTTGTATATGAACCCGAGAAAAAATTCACGGCAGTAGTACATATAACGAAGTTTAAAGGAATACTATCAAAGCTAAGTAGAGTTTATAAATTAAAGATTGACCAACTTATAAATGAACTCGGTGAATTAAAATTTCATACAAATTGAATTAAAAATTAGACAGTTGTTAGTTAGGTACAACAACTACCGAATATAAATTTTTGAATCACGTAAAGTAAGATAAATACAAAATCATAGTAGCTTTAATAATAATAATACCTTTTTTTTTTTTTTTTTTTTAATAAATATTGAATTAGGCATTTGTCTCCCATCTCACCTGATGGTAAGTGACGATGAAGACGAGGATGTTACATGCCTATCCAAGAGATACCCATTTATTCTACTTTTGAATGTCCCGGGACTGTACTTGTTTGGGAATATAGACGCAGGCAGTTCATTCCACACCTTAGCTACTCGAACCAAAAAGGAACTGTCAAAGCGTTTAGTTCGACTCTTTGGTATTCCAACGATAAAAGGGTGAAATTTCTGTCTGCGCCTCGTAGTCCGATGGAGGAATGGTGAGGGTTCAACTAGCTCAAAGAGCGCTTTCGCACACTCTCCAAAATGGATCCTATAAAATACCGATAGGCATGCGACTTTACGGCGATGCTCCAGGGATTGCAATTTCCTATTTGAGACCACGTCGTTGTTTATGAGCCTGCGGGCTCTTCGGTCAACAGAGTCCAATGCTTCAAGCTGGTATTTAGCTGAGCCATCCCAAAGGTGACTGCAGTACTCCATGCAAGAGCGAACCTGGGCTGTATAGAGATTGAGCAGCCGTTCAGAGCTGAAGTACCGCCGAACCTTTGAGATGATGCCCAACTTCTTGGAAGCAGTTAGTGCCATCGACTCAATCTGTTGGCCGAAGCTTAATTTGGACGTGACTGTCATGCCTAAAAGCCCAAGGTGGTCAACCAACGGCAAGGAAACACCCTGGAAAGTAGGTGCAAGTGGGAAAGCACTCTTTTTTGCAGAAAAGAGACACGCCTGTGTTTTGGACGGGTTAAACTTAACAAGATTGGCGTCTCCCCAATCGGACACCCTCTGTAATTTCGAGTTAACCCGTTCAATCATAGACTCTCTCAGAGACTGGACTTCTTGTGGACTTGCACTGGCACTGGACGTATAACTCTCTACAACGGTGCTGTCATCAGCATAGCCAATAATGCCAGATTTAAGAAGGTCATTAATGTGCAGCAGGAACAGGGTTGCAGAGAGAACAGATCCCTGAGGTACCCCGGCATTAATAGCCATTAGGTCGGAAGAGCAGCCATCCATAACCACTCGAATCGACCGTTCCCTCAGGAAATCGGATATCCAGTTGCAAAGGTCCTCTGGTAAACCATACGCTGGAAGCTTACTGAGGATAGCTTCGTGCCAGACCCGGTCAAAAGCCTTGGATATATCTAGTGAAACGGCAATTGCCTCACCGTGACCCTCCAAGGCTTCGCTCCATAAGTGAGTGGCATATACCAGTAGGTCACCGGTTGAGCGACCCTTGCGAAAACCATATTGGTTGTCACTAAGGAGCTCGTTGGTTTCCAGGTATGCCAGGAGACGATTGTTCAATACACGCTCCATAATCTTGCACAATATGGAGGTGATCGCAACAGGTCGATAATTGGCCGGGTCGGAGCGACTTCCCTTTTTAGGTACTGGCTGTACATTGGCAAGCTTCCAGGATCTTGGGACCTTGCCAGTCTCTAGAGAAAGTCTATAGAGGCGTGTCAGTACAGGGGACAACTCGGGTGCGCAGCGCTTCAGAACCACTGCCGGAATACCATCGGGTCCACTAGCCTTATTCACGTCTAGGTTTAGCATGCATTTAAGTACCTCTTTTTGGTGGATTTGAGCGGCCCGCATCTTGGGGCCGAACGAAGGTAACTGGGGTGGGCTTTTATTGCTACTATGTAGACGCGAATTATCTGCAAATAGATTGGCAAACAAGTCTGCTTTCTCTTTTGCACCATGGGCCAGAGAACCGTCAGGTTTCTGCAATGGTGGCAGCGATGGGCGACAGAAGTTCATCTCCACTGACTTGGCTAGAGACCAGAAGGCTTTACTTCCTGAGGGACAGGAAGCTATCTTGTCTCCAATACGGCCAACGTGGTCGAAACGAGCTCTTCTGAACACCTTTTTGCAGGACTTGGCAGCAGCGTTATACACTCTCTTCCTGTCTTGAAGATCATCAGCTTTGATTCTGCGGGCATCAGCCCAGGACAAGTATGCTTCCCGCTTACGCCTTTCAGCTAAGAGGCACTGAGCATTGAACCATGGGCGAGCTTTGGTTTCAAGGGATACGTTAGCAAATGGAATAAAATACTCCATTGCCTTACATATCACACTCGAGACAGCATCAGCGCAGCATGATGGATCCCTAGAAGAGAAGCAAACCTGCCGCCAAGGATAAGATGCGAAAAAATGTCGCATCTCATCCCAATCTGCCGACTTGTATCGCCATACTCGCCTGGTGCCTTTGGGGCTGGTGTCAGGAAGCGAGTAGTGTGATACAGACTTCACCACACAGTGATCCGATGTCCCGAGTGGTGGTGATACGGACACCGAATGCCTGTCAGGATCGGTTGTCAGCAGAAGGTCCAGGCAATACGCAGTGTGGCCAGCAACGTCAGGAATGCGCGTCGACTCGTTGACAAGTTGGGTGAGACCGTAAGTCAATGCAAACTTATAGGTTTCTCTCCCAGCATGGTCGGTGTCCTGGTACGGGTACAGCCACTCTCCGTGGTGGGCGTTAAAATCCCCCAGAAATACCAACTGCGCAGATGGAAAACGTTGCTGGACCTTATCTGCAGCATCGCTGAGATATTCTATGAGCCGAGTTGTTTCAGAGTCTCCGCTATGCGAACGGTAGACACTGGCGTAAACAATATGATCAAGGCCAGTATCCACATGAACCCACAAAACAGAAAAATGCGGAACTTCCAAGTCATGGAGACGCCGACAACAGATCTCATCCCTGACATACATGCACACGCCCGCGTGGGGGTGGAATTTGGCCTCCAGGACATAGCCTGGGTAATACAGGTATGACAGGTCTGATGGATTACTGATCTGCGTCTCGGTCAGAAATAGCAAGGCCGGCTTGGCAGTCTCGAGGTGGTAATGGACTGCATCAAGATTGGAATGTATCCCCCTAATGTTACAAAAATCGACTAAAAGCTTAGGGGGCTCGGCCAGAGAGCGCTTGCTATCTTGGTTGTAATTAGGATTCTCGACCTTCAAAAGCGGAATTTTGCCCTCCCCAGAATACGTAGGGCAGCCTGAGCATTGTTGCCCAGGGAGGGATTCTCCTGCACATGAACGCAGGTACCCTCCTGGGGTAGTTTTCTCTTTAATTGCCGCTATCATATTGGAGAAGATCTGTAGGGGTATTGGGCTACCGGAACTCTCACTCACTAGGCGAAACACAGTAGCATTTACATGCTTCTATTTGACGCCGGTATTCTGTGAGAGGGTGGTTGCTAGCCGGTTCGAGCCAGCCCGATTTATGAGCTAAAGATGTTGCTGTAGCTACGAGTAAATAGGCTCTACCACCGGGAAAATAATAGCAATGTTTTTACGTTCGACAGCGCGCGGCGCTTGGCGGAACGATAGGAAGTTGCTTGGTATCTATTGCGCTCGGAAACCAAAGTAGGTAATATACCTATGAAATCTTGTTACCAGCGCTTGCTCTACTCATGGTGGTACACAAATGGTTATTTTTTCTAATTTCTTTTGTTAAGTAGGACTTTATAAATCTTTCTTCAGCTACCACACTCCGTGGTTACCACAGTCTTATGTGAGCTCGTTTTTAGACGTTACATAATAATGGTAAGAGACCCTTCGTGCGGGAGTCAGACTCGCACTTGGCCGGTTTTTTTAAATCTATGCTTATAATTATATTAACAATTAATAATAATTAAAAGAAAAAACCGGCCAAGTGCGAGTCGGACTCGCGCCCGAAGAGTTCCGTACCGTTATCTACAAAAACGGCAAAAAATAATGTCTGTTGTATGAGAGCCCCCCTTTAAAATTAATTTTATTTTTATTTGATTAATCATTTTTAAAGTGAATATATAACTAAATATTCTGTGAATAGTTCAAGCGTTTACCTGTTGCCGTTATCAATATCGGAAAATCACGTTTGGTGTATGGCAGCCCCCTAAAATATTTATTTAATTCTATTTTTTAGTATTTGTTGTTACAGCGGCAACACAAATACATCATCTGTGAAAATTTCAATTGTCTAACTATCACGGTTCATGAGATACAGCCTGGTGACAGACGGACAAATAGACAGACGGCCGGCGGTGCGAAATTAATAGGGTCCCGTTTTTACCTTTGGGTACGGAACCCTAAAAGAAACGCACTGTACTAAACAAAGTTTGCATGTCATAAAAATAATTTTTAACAAAAAAAAAAACCGACTTCAAACTGGAGACTAAAAAGTAAAATATAAATTTACTAAGCACAAAGTAATTCGTATTTTGTAATTTAGTTAATCAGAAATGATTCAATAAGTATTTTATACAATTTTGAAGTCGGTGCCAGTATTATCAACCTTTCTCATCACAACTCAAGCTAATAGGCATATTGAACCATAAATAAACGGTAACTGCTGTAAATCGTTGAGGGATTCCCTCGACTGTCTATCGTCTCCATTATCAGACCTGTAATGGTACTTATAACACATATGGGTGCAAAGTTTTCATCAACAGAAATTAATGAAGTCCAAACACAAGGTAGCTATTGTAAAATGTTGAGGAGTTCCTTTGACTGTCCTTCGTCATCATCATCAAACCTCTAATGACAGTCGCAACCCATCTATGTGTAAAGTTCTCATCAATACAAATTAATCAAACCCAAACACCAGGTGATTGCTGATAATCGTTGAGGAGTTCCCTCGAATGCCTTTTCGCTCCATCATCAGATCGACCCCAGACCTTCATTAAATATTAGTGCTTTAACATACCTAAGTAAAAAAGTAACAAACGTACTAGCCGCCAGTACAATTTTCGAAGGTTCTCCTCGATTTCTCTAGGATTCCATCATCAGGTCGTGGTTTCCTTATCATCGTACCACACTCGGAATATGTCCTCTCTAACAAAAAAAGATTTATCAAAATCGGTTCATAAACGACGAAGTTATCCGCGAACAAACATAAAAAAATATATATACGGTCAAATTGAGAAACCTCCTCCTTTTTTGAAGTCGGTTAAAAACAACACAATGAATAAAGTGTTTTGTTTAGACACTCGTCTCTGCCGTCTCAGTAATTATTATTACGTGAACTTAACCGAAAAGATTTGCCGAATCCAAAAAAACCGTCTGTATTTTGTGCTTATTATATATCGCAAAAAGGGTTATTTTTGTCTGACTTCCTGCAGCGTAGATTCCCAAACGAAGTCCCGCCGGCCTTTATATGACCAAAACCGCTCGCGCCGTGTGCGCTGTCGTCCATAAGGTTTGCAATAATAGGTCTAATGAAGTTTCAAATAGAGATTATAATGGCTCGACGGTGTTCCAAAACCCAATCATACGGTTTTTGGAATAGGGTATGCGCTTACATGCAATAACACTATTCTTATGGTTAACCTTTCATCAAGTTAACTCAATGATATGATAACCTTATTGATATGGTTATTCATTTGATAGGGTTACACCTTCCATGCATTAACTCTATACTTTTGGTTAGCCTTTCATCAAGTTAACTTGATGATATGCTTACCGTATTGATACGGTAACTGTTTTGATAGGGTTACAATAATGATATGATAACCGTATCGATAGGGTTTTTAAAAACAATTCTATGAAAAACCCTATCAAAAACCCCGGTTAAGGTAAGCGGTTCCGGTCCCTGGTCTGAATAGAAGCTTTACCGCTTCTATGGTTCGTTCGGTGAGTGTGAGAGAGCCGGAGGCCCATCCTTCCCCCTCCCCTCCACATTTCCTTCCCCTAACTCCTTGAAACTTTTACAAGATGAAAGTGGAAGCGGTACGGTACACGCTTTGTCTTTTTTTATGCGTTTATTCCAGACGAGCTTGGACGTACCTATACAATCAATAAAGTCAAGGCCCCCATCAGTAATATGTGAATTGATCTTAATTGCTGGTTAGATAAACACACACACACATATCGTCTAACTCATTAAAATACATGTAAGCTTTCGCTCTTTGCTCTGCTCGTGTGAATAAATAAATATGTAGATACATGATACTGAAACTAAATTGTCGATTTTTAGATTTTCATTGACAACTTACTACAAACCGGAACTAATGGTTTTTATTTATGCAATCGAAAGTACCTAAAATGTAAATACTTCAATTTTTAAAAATTTAAGTATTAAAAAAAAGGATTAAAAAATATGAAAAAATTCTGGAAGTATTTACATTTAGGGTACTTTCGTTTGCATAAATAAAAACCATAATTTCCGGTTTGTACTAAGTTGTCAATTGAATTAACTGAATTTTATTAAACTTGGTAGATATAGACGTATAGAACACAGGAAAGGCTACTTAAACTATTTTCATAGGTTAGAAATCGTAATGTACGCGATAGGGGTCGCGGGCACAGCTAGTTTTATAATGAACTAGCTTTCGCCCGCGGCTCCGCCCGCGTCTATGTCGATCCCTCGGGAATAGTACTTTTTCCCGGGATAAAAGGTAGCCTATGTCCTTCTCCGCACTCCAGAGAACTTGTATGCAAAATTTCATGATGATCGGTTCAGTAGTTACGGCGTGAAAGCGTAACAAACAAACAAACTCACTTTCGCATTTATAATATTACAAGGACTAGCTTTCGCCCGCGGGTCCGCCCGCGTCAATGTCTATCCCTCGGGAATTGACGGAACGCTTTCACGCCGTAACTACTAAACCGATCATCATGAAATTTTGCATACAAGTTCTCTGGAATACGGAGAAGGACATAGGCTACCTTTCATCCCGGGAAAAAGTACTATTCCCGAGGGATCGACCTTTACGCGGGCGGAGCCGCGGGCGAAAGCTACTAAATACATATATACAATTATCCGATTTACACATGCATGTAAACTTTCAGCTTAATCGGTAACCGGGAAGTGGATCAAATTTAACTTAAAAGATTTGATTACAGTATATCGAAACAGGTGAAACTAAATAAAAACTTGTAAAAAGGCATTAAAAAGGTATTTTCCTTCACAAATAGATTATTACACACTGATTACAACAACAAAACAATAAGAACTCACTATAAAAGGACACAACTGATTTCTGATACAGTAAGCCCGTGACTAAGATAAGTAATATATTCGACATACAATTATTTATGTATATTACCGCTAAAACATAGTAATATATGCTTTATTGCACCGTAATATAGTATGTGGTGAGTGGAATATGAGGAATCGTGGTAATTGATACGCTTGTGTGTGTTTCCAATGTATGTTTATTTTGTTTTCGACTGTTATATAATATGACATAGTTTTTGATAATGGTTAATTTTGTCTGTACATGAATGTATACTATAGTCTCGTATTAAAATTGAAAATACGTGATGAATTATCTTTCATATAAAAAAAAACCAGCCAAGTGCGAGTTGGACTCGCGCACGAAGGGTTCCGTACCTATATATCTATAAAAACGGCAAAAAAAATGCCCCCTTTAATATTAATTTAATTTTTTAATTATATATTTTTGAAGTTAATATATAACTAAAAATTCTGTGAATATTTCAAGCGTCTACCTGTTGCCGTTATCAATATTGAGCAAAAACAAGCAAAAAAATCACGTTTGTTATATGGGAGCCCCCTTAAATATTTATTTTATGCCATATTTTAGTATTTGTTGATATAGCCGCAATAGAAATACATCATCTGTGAAAATTTCAACTGTCTGACTATCACGGTTCATGAGATACAGCCTGGTGACAGACGGATAGACAGACGGACAGCGGAGCCATATTAATAAAGTCCTATATTTACCCTTCAAAAGAACTCGCCACAGGTAGGATTTGAATGATGATGAAAATTGACCGAACGAATTGGAGTGATTCTCTATCCATCTACCCACCCTGCATGATAACGCGACCTCTGGGCTCATGGCTCAGTGGTACCGCAAGTGCCTTTGAATTTCAGGGTCCTGGGTTCGATCCCTCGTCCGGTTAATGTGGAAAACGGTCTTTTTCAAATTAGCCTGGGTCTTGGATGGTTATCTATATATATGTATCCTTACTAATATTATAAATGCGAAAGTGAGTTTGTTTGTTTGTTTGTTACGCTTTCACGTCGTAACTACTGAACCGATCATCATGAAATTTTGCATACAAGTTTTCTGGAGTGCGGAGAAGGACATAGGCTACCTTTTATCCCGGGAAAAAGTACTATTCCCGAGGGATCGACATTGACGCGGGCGGAGCCGCGGGCGAAAGCTAGTCTATTATAAATTAAAGTATCGTCAAATAAGTATCCCACGACATAAGTTCACAACTTACTGTGGGGCTAGCTCAATCTTTATAAGAAATTGGATGTTTATATTGCGCATCCATGTATCCAAACAGTATCATATACCTCATAAAAAATATCTGAAAAAGATCGTTTTCGAGCATGACCTGTCCGGGGATCGAACCCGGACTCCCTCGTGTTGACCACTGCGCCACGGAGCTCGTCAAATGTCTGTACCAAACTTTAACTTATGTAACAAGAAAATCGCGTTGGGGCAACGGACAAAACTATGTCGTGTCATGGCGTGCCGTACCGTATGCAACAACGGTCACTGACATTATTATCTATACAAAAACTAGTTACTGGTCACGTCGGCACGGAGAACACCACGTGTCTGCAATGTATATTTAGACGGACAAACACTGCTTTTTCACCGCGGTTTTACTAAAGCACGTATGCGTCAAACATATGCTATCACTCCACTATCAACAATGAATACTAATGTGGCTACAATATACCTAACAACACACTAATGTGTTTTAACTTTATTACCTTATGTACCAGTTCGGAGAAGAACTTTAAACAAGACGCATCAAAGAAACACAGATACAATTATTAGCCTTGAAAAGGGCTGTTACGTAAACGCACTTTACCTGAGTAATAGGCGGCAGTATGTCGAGTATGGCGGCTGTCAATCAGATCAATATTTGACATTAACAGGTGTGAGTCAGGGCAGTAACTTGGGCCCACTGCTTTTCATAATTATGGTGAACGATCTACCGGAGGTGGTAAAGCACGCTCGCATTTTGTTATTTGCTGACGACCTAAAACTGTATATGAAAGTGAGTTCAGAAAGTGATTGTAGACAACTACAGGAGGATATAAATAGAGTAGTAGAATGGGGCCTGAGAAACAAATTGCAATTCAATACAAAAAAGTGCAATGTGCTGTCATATACCAAAGCAAAGCAGCCGATGGTATATAACTACATCTTAGCTGAAGAAAACATACCACAAGTAACAAAGGTTAAGGATTTGGGAGTTGTGATGACAAAAGACCTCTCATTCCGTGATCACATAGTGGAAATATGTAAAAAAGCTTTCAGAAATCTCGGCTTCGTGCTACGTGAGACAAAAGATTTTAGAGGAACGGCAGCAGTGAGGACATTATACAATGCACTAGTAAGGAGTAGACTGGAGACGAGTTCGGTAATATGGAATCCACAAGAAAATAAGTACACAATGATGGTGGAGAAAATCCAGAACAAGTTTACAAGATGTTTATATTACCGACAGTACGGCATTTATCCCTTATACCCGTTTAGATATCCGACCTTATTCATTTTAGGTATGGTGGGATATTTTACGTTGGAGCTGAGAAGGAACCTGGCGTTAGCAAGATATGTGTTTAAAGTGATCAGGGGAAAACTTACAAATACAGCAGTCTTGCAAGCCATAAATTTGGCGATCCCCAACCCAAGACTCCGGCAAGAACATAGAACAAGAGTGCTAGCTGTCCCCACTGCTCGGACAAAGCTGATGGAAACGGCACCAATGACGCGGGCAATAAAAATAATAAACGAAGTGTCCCGAGACATAGATATATTCCATTGCACGCAGGTGGAATTCGAAAGAGCAACTGTGACATATTTATCGGATAAGTAAATTTTAATTTAGGAAAGGACGAGCACTACGCGAATGTAATTAATTTAAAATTAGAAAATGTATGTACCTATTATAAGAATTGGATTATTTAATTATTGTGATGATTTATTGAATGATGTTTAATGTTATAATAAGGCTGTAAAATCATATCATGTATTGGTGTCAAAACTGTAAATGTAATATGATGATCACCTTATATACCAGTTCGGAGAAGAACTTTAAGCAAGACGCATCAAAGAAACACAGATACAATTATTAGCCTTGAAAAGGGCTGTTACGTAAACGCACTTTATCACCTTATATACCAGTTCGGAGAAGAACTTTAAGCAAGACGCATCAAAGAAACACAGATACAATTATTAGCCTTGAAAAGGGCTGTTACGTAAACGCACTTTATCACCTTATATACCAGTTCGGAGAAGAACTTTAAGCAAGACGCATCAAAGAAACACAGATACAATTATTAGCCTTGAAAAGGGCTGTTACGTAAACGCACTTTATCACCTTATATACCAGTTCGGAGAAGAACTTTAAGCAAGACGCATCAAAGAAACACAGATACAATTATTAGCCTTGAAAAGGGCTGTTACGTAAACGCACTTTATCACCTTATATACCAGTTCGGAGAAGAACTTTAAACAAGACGCATCAAAGAAACACAGATACAATTATTAGCCTTGAAAAGGACTGTTACGTAAACGCACTTTATCACCTTATATACCAGTTCGGAGAAGAACTTTAAGCAAGACGCATCAAAGAAACACAGATACAATTATTAGCCTTGAAAAGGACTGTTACGTAAACGCACTTTATCACCTTATATACCAGTTCGGAGAAGAACTTTAAGCAAGACGCATCAAAGAAACACAGATACAATTATTAGCCTTGAAAAGGGCTGTTACGTAAACGCACTTTATCACCTTATATACCAGTTCGGAGAAGAACTTTAAGCAAGACGCATCAAAGAAACACAGATACAATTATTAGCCTTGAAAAGGGCTGTTACGTAAACGCACTTTATCACCTTATATACCAGTTCGGAGAAGAACTTTAAGCAAGACGCATCAAAGAAACACAGATACAATTATTAGCCTTGAAAAGGGCTGTTACGTAAACGCACTTTATCACCTTATATACCAGTTCGGAGAAGAACTTTAAGCAAGACGCATCAAAGAAACACAGATACAATTATTAGCCTTGAAAAGGGCTGTTACGTAAACGCACTTTATCACCTTATATACCAGTTCGGAGAAGAACTTTAAACAAGACGCATCAAAGAAACACAGATACAATTATTAGCCTTGAAAAGGACTGTTACGTAAACGCACTTTATCACCTTATATACCAGTTCGGAGAAGAACTTTAAACAAGACGCATCAAAGAAACACAGATACAATTATTAGCCTTGAAAAGGGCTGTTACGTAAACGCACTTTATCACCTTATATACCAGTTCGGAGAAGAACTTTAAACAAGACGCATCAAAGAAACACAGATACAATTATTAGCCTTGAAAAGGGCTGTTACGTAAACGCACTTTATCACCTTATATACCAGTTCGGAGAAGAACTTTAAACAAGACGCATCAAAGAAACACAGATACAATTAGCCTTGAAAAGGGCTGTTACGTAGACCGTCATAGAAACAGGATTTAGCTATGAAAATAGCCTTTTGCAACGCACGCACTGCGAGCGACCTTCACCACACACCACCACCATGCAAGCACTTCTTCATCACGCACAAGCAGGGGCACAGATCTTCAAGCCAGCAGCAACATTCAAAGTAAATCATCAAATCAAATCAAAGCGGGTCCCAAAGCAGGACATTAAGAAAAATGAAGGATTTCTGAATATCGAATTAAACACATATTTAAAAGCCGTACTTTTCATTTTTGAATTCCTAAGAAAGACGCTTAAAAAAGAGAGTTTTGACTAGAACGTGATTGAATTGAACGTTAGGTGTTACTTTGCGGAAGTCAAAGCTACATTTACTTTGAGACAATTTACTTTGCGTGCTTCCGTCACCAGTTAGTTCATGCAAACTATTGCTGGCCAGCGCCCTGGCCCACCCACTACTGTTAGTCCCTTCATGCATGCATCAACTATTGGTGGCGGCATGAATGGACTAACAGTAGTGGGTGGGCGCTGGCCAGCAATAGTTTGCATGAACTAACTGGTGGCGGAAGCACGCAAAGTAAATTGTCCCAAAGTAAATTGAACGATAATATAAAAAGCCTTACAAAAGCCGGACGGGCCGGACGCAGTCAGATTTGGCCGGACAAGAGGACAAACAGCCTAACACTGTCCGGCTTTATCCGGATCCGGACGGACGGCAACGCTAATTGCAGGAGATGTTTCTGTTGCTTTATTATCTGGCTCCGGGGTTCCCAAACTTTTTTCTCGTGGACCACTTTCAACCTTTACTGGTTTTAGTGAACCTCTGCTGCTCAGGACAACCTCATCTGCTGTGCTGGTACATTTCTACCAAATTTTTACCATATAAAAAGTCAAAAATATGAAGTTTAGACGTAACGACGGAAATTAGAGTCCCGCGTGCCTAAATTCAGAGTGGTAAACATAAATATTGTATTTTTTATAAATGTTTTATTTTGCATTCACATAGCTATTTTTGTTAATTAAGAAATAAAATATGGTGAAAATATTTCATGCAGGTGGGGTTTGAAGCAGCGTCCTTAGGTGTGTCGTACTCGTACACCGAATTATAAGGTAAACACTGTGTTAATTATATTAATAGCATTACAATGCTCGGTTTTAATATTAAAATCGAAAATATGTGATGAAGAGGAGTCCTTGTCTGTCGTTTGCACGAGGCGGTCGCTCCCAGAGCGGTCCTCTCCGGCGCCTTTTGTTTTAGTCATAAAACCATTTAGTGCCCTGTCCGCGCACAGGTAGAAGTTCCGTTCATCGCGTAGTAGTTTAAGTTTTTGAGTTTGTAGTTTCGTACCAACTTGTGCTATAGTGATAGAAAAGTGCCCGAACTATGTATAATGTAACTTACGTGTTATTCCTGTATTCTTGTAAATGATCACGCGAACGAGCCTTCAGAAGCTGTAAACCTGGTGAGATCAATCCAAATTATCTACTTGTGCAATGTTGTATATAAATCAATTTTGCGGTAACACCAACTTCGCTGCATGAATTAATATCATCATATTCCCTTGTTTAATACCTAATCTACTCTAAACTAATACTTTTATCTAATCTATTCTTTTCCCTTCCCTTTTTCGCAAGGATCACTATTTAAATTTGCAAAATATGAGAAAATCATTGTAAATTTTATATTTGACCATTGACTATTAAAATAATGAATACAATATCAAGTTAAATTAAAAAAAAAAACTCGATTTAAGTTACATATTTTATAAATGATTTAATACTTCAAGAAAATACCAAGTACGAGTAGGTACTAAAATCAAATGTTTTGAATCAAGTAATTAAAGACCGTTTTATTCCAGTCAATGTCTAAATGGTAAAATCATTGAACATTCAGGCTATACATTATCCACGAAATATAATAAAAGATAAAATCACAAAATATAATAAAATATAAAATCAGAGCACTGATTTCGTATTATATGGCCCCAAAATATTCTATACTTTTAATAAAGATGTAAGAAAATCTGTTTCGGTAGACACCGCGTATAAGTAGACCGCCATAACGTAAATAATTGACTAGTTTGGGATTGAGTTGGAGAAAACATCAAAATTACAGCAGGACCAGCACCAGAAAACTGATTTTGCCAGCAGTATTTTAGGTGAATAAGGTTCTTTATTCAAAAGATTAGGATCCAAACTATCTATTACTCAGTCATTATCTGATACTCGTACTCAGATACCCAACTAAACTGCAAAGAAAACTGGGTATTTACCTTAAATATAATACACCTACCCTAACTCTTACTTATTAATATGAAATGAAAATTTAAATCTCACTACCATATGTATAAAATTTGCGTTAAATTTCCTCAATATAGGTATTATTAAAGTAAGTGGAGTAGAAGTATATCCTGATATTAAAGACAGGAAATAAAGAAAAACATCATAGATAAACATATCGTCAATCTGACTATAAAACAATCCCAGACTAAACCATTTCACAACCGACGAACTGACACTGGTTTCCAAAGCTACGTTATAATATAGATACAATATAAATACGTGATACCTACATGCTCAAATATCCCAGTAACCCAAAATAAGTCTTTCCTATCTGTATTAGATAGCTATAATATATAATATAATAACAAACGAGCCATCAAATGTAGCAGAACCACGACGGGATACATAGTTTAAGTAACTCTCAATACAATATATCAGTACGAAAAAACGACCTATTACATGTACTAAATAACCTTTCAGGAAAGGGTACAGGTCATTTAACAAGTTGTTCTAGCTACGTGTCCAAATAAATTACTGAATTACGTATATAGAGCTATAACATAGAAAGAAGCTTATTATATTAAAAATATCTGACGCATAAAATAACACCCATCTAGGTCACAATTGCTTTGTAATAACCTCTAAAACATTCCTCAATAGCCCAGATAGCAGCTTCAATCTTACTGAACTAGATTCATAGCTTACAGTTTGGATCAATAAGGAAAAAAAGAAATACAGACGGATAGTAACTGTTTTATAATAAAAATCTGTGAACAAACTTTCACAGAAACTTTCAATAGAGAAACACATCTGCGCCTATTTAGGCAATTTAGTTCTACAGGACTAATAATAAAAAAAAAAAATACCAAGGTAAAAAAAACCGTCTTCCATTTAAGTAATATAAACATAAAGGCCGCTCTAAAGTTACTGAACAATACTTCGCACATGCCTGGACATTTGGTTGGATGCACATCTGGACGTTTCCCCAAAATAAGTAATTGTCTCTCACGCTTTCACAAGGAAACTAAACAAAAGATAAGCCAAAGCACCAAAAAGTCTTTGTGCAATATGGGCACAGCATAGGTCATTGTAAAAAAAATGGACGGAGATGGTAACTATCTATTAAGGGCCATTGCTGACCAAATAAATGAGGTATACGGGTTAACACTAGATCATAAAATGACACGACAGGACTTAGCATCTTACGTCAAGAACAACAAATTCACACCACGTATTAACCTGGCCTTACAAAATACCGTTACGGAAGTGCGCATGGCTCAGACTTTTTCAACTTAACAGTTGACGAAAAAATCGATAGGTATATAAAAAAAAAACTATTTCAATTTGGATTTTGGGGAGGAGAGGACGCAATTATAGCGGCCGCTGAGTACTACTTAGTCAATGTCAACATAACATAATACGGACCAATGACCGTATAAATGAAAAAAATGAAAGTATAAATACGGACCATTCAGAGATCCCATCACCTACCGCCCGCCAGATAGCCCGGTAGAAAACATCCATCCATACTTCGAGAACAGCCACTACGTTAACATAGTTCAACTTGCAATACCAGATGAGTCTAGAGAAACACGCGACAACATATATGACAGTGAAACACATTCAGAAGACGGCGCTCAAACAGCGGAAATCTCTTCAAGCACTTCCACGAACATACAACCCAGCTACATGTGTCCCAAAAGATTACGTTCCACACTCCCCTCATCTAGATTACTTACGCCCAGGCCTTGCAAATCACTTTCAATAGTGACGTGGAATGAACTAGGTTGTGCTCGGCAACGTGATAAAATTAATATTGACAAGGTTCTATCAGATCGCAACATAACCATAGCGGGTCTTCAAGAAACGCATCTAACCACGGGAGAATTTAAATCAAAACACTACAATTGGATCTTAGGTGGCAGAAACAAAAGAGCACAAGAATATCGAGGCATAGCAATTTTAATAAACAATAAAATCGAATACGACGTCACTCAGACTCATTGCGAAAGCCGAGACGTACTTGCAGTACACCTGCATTTGAAATCGGTCAATGCTAACAAACCAATAAATATTTTTATAATTACATGCCACGTTCCAGCTGAATCAACATCCCGCTTCTTGCAAATAGGAATCGCCATGAGTAAAGCCCCAAAAAATGCAAATAAAGTAATAATAGGGGACTTTAACGCCCATATAGGTAAGTACGTGATGATGTAAGAAAAATGAAAACTAGAAACATAAAAATTGAAAATCTAGTTGGAAAAAATCTGTACCATACCAATACAAATGGGAATTTATTACGAAATCTAATACAGCAACACCGATTAAAAGTAAGCAGCTCATGGGGCAGACCCACATGCAAGACCAGGTTATGAGGAAATCAAGTATCTCAGGTTGACTATATCCTTACAAAAACACAAACAAACCTTTTTTCCACAGCATCATAGGCGAACGCAACTTGATAGTCAACACCTACCACAAACTGGTATGGGGCAATGTAAAAATGTCTTCCTTTGTCCCGTCAAAACAAAAGACTAGCATATAACCATAAAAACCACAACTACGAACTTCTGCAAAGGAATGAACACGTAACGAACTTCCTAAATGCTATCAGGAAAAAAAAACCATTGCGTTAAACGTGAACGGAATCCAATTAGCGAACCCAGCGACAATTTCTCATTGGAATGGGATACCCTAAATAGTATTCTGAAAGAAGCCGCACACGATGTACTACAAAAACCTATTTCCAACTCAAAAGAAAGCAGAATTGCACTCGCTAACCACCAAAAGGCCATTTTTCAAAAATCTAAAAGTCCTGAGGACACTACTCTACGGCTAAAAGTAACGGAAGCACGGCGCAATCTGAAAAGAATTTTGGATGAAGAAGAGGCGCGCGTTACCAAGTTTTTTTTTTAGTGCGAGCGCAGACTAAACATTACATAACCATGTCCAATTGGATTACCGATTTAAAAAAGTCAAGGCAAACATATTTCTATGTTTGAGGAAACGGAGGAAGTAGCTCCCGGAATGGAGCCACCAACAACTGACGATATTGAAAAAAAAAACCGACCATATTGTGCCGGAGTGCCGGAGTTATACAAGGCGGCTGTTAACGGCAGTAGTACTGGTCCGTAAAATGAAACTTCGAGTAAGGGAAAACGCGGTTTATTGCGAAAAATGGCAACGTGCGGACGCGCCGAGGATTGTATACAGACTGATTTTGTGGAGGGGCGCGGCTTAAAGCTAGTACATTTTTTAACTTATTCTACGAGTATTAGGTACGGTAACTTGGCAAAATACGAATAATATATTTATAATAACCAACATATGAGCCGTCGCCAACACTCCCCACCCCAGTGCTGATTCAGCACTCTAAACCAAAGGTACGGGAGCGACGCGCGCCGCGGATCGCCGCAGTATTCCACTTGCGGTTCGGACCTCAACGACTCGTACACGACCATCCTTACCTGGAAAAATCTTCTCAATGATACCGCGAGGCCAGACATTTCTAGGTGAATCAGGATCCACTATAAAAACAAAGGTACCCGCCTTCAAGGGGTTTTTATCCTCCTGCCACTTAGATCTAGGGATTAAGGACGGTAAGTACTCCTTCAGCCATCGTCGCCAGTACATATCGGCTAGCCTTTGCGCTTGTCGCCACTGTTTGCGTAAATAAAACTCTGAGTCATCAAAGACACCGGTTATAGGTAAATTAGTCGAAGAGCCTATAAGAAAATGGTTCGGAGTTAGCGACTCTTGAGTTTCAGGGTCCACCGAAACATGAGTTAAGGGCCTACTGTTGACTATGTTTTCGGCTTCCAAAAGCAGTGTACGTAGCACTTCATCTTTAGGAGCTCGCTCTTTCAGGATGACGCGTAGAGTGCTTTTAACACTGCGAATTAGCCGCTCCCATGCCCCCCCCCAGTGAGGGCTTGCAGGCGGTATAAATGTCCAATGGGCGCCAGTGTTCAAGGCCTCCGCCTTTAAGGCTTCACTATCCAGCTCCAAAACTGATTTGCGAAGCTCAGCATCGGCACCCCGCAAATTAGTTCCATTGTCGGAGAAGATATATCGCGGCCAACCCCGACGGCAGGCCATGCGACGGAGCGCCATGATCAGCGAGTCCGTGGTGAGCGAGTGGACTAGCTCAATGTGAATGGCGCGGACAGTGAGGCAGGTGAAAAGGACCCCGTATCTTTTCTCTCGTCGCCTGCCTACCACGACCTCCATTGGGCCGAATAGATCGATCCCGCAATACGTATAAGGCCTCTGGTGATGTGCCATCCGCGCTTTTGGCAAGTCTCCCATCCTAGGTACACAAGGCTTAGATTTCCTTAACCGACAGAAGAAACAACTAGACGCAACGCTCTTAACAGTAGGTCGCATTTTAAGCACCCAATATTTCTGCTTTAAGTTGTTGACTACAGTCTCCTGATTACCATGTGCAGCCTTCACGTGGTAGTGCCTGACCAAGAGCTTCGTGGTTGGATGGCGTCCATCGAGAATCCAGGGTCTCTTAGTATCGCAGTCGACGTCAGATGTAGCATCGATGCGACCATTCACACGAAGAAGACCCTTTTCGTCTAAATAAGGAGACAAGTTCCGAAGCCTACTATCGCGAGATACACACTTACCGTTTTTGAGCAGACTGATTTCAGTGCCGAAGGAATCTGCTTGTGACTGCTGTAGAAGTAAACACTCCGCCCGCTCCATGATTATGCTGTCATCAACGCCGGTAAGTTTTCTACACTTATTAATAAATTTCAGGACCGCCGCCGCAGATCGCAGTAGCCGAAGCCAGGAGGAGAAAGACTTGGAGTCTGGAACTGGTAAGTTGGTACAATCATGCACGATTCCTACGTAGCTTGCAACCAAATCTACAGATTTTGATTCTATAACATCGCATGGCCAGTTGTTTTCCTCCTCGTATAAGAACTGAGGCCCATGAAACCATTCATTCAGAAAACTATCATAATTAAAAACATCACGTGTAGCTATATCTGCCACATTTAATTTGCTGGGTACGTATCTCCACTCAGAAACATTAGTGAGATCGTCGATTTCCCCTAGGCGATTCGCTTTGAACGTTTTGTATGTGCGCGTGATATTACGTAACCAATGCAGTACGGTAGTCGAGTCGCACCAAAAAAATCGGCGCTCAGGTACAAGCTTATGCTCTTTACCTATAGTATTAGCTAATCTAGCTGCTAACACTGCAGCTTGTAACTCAAGCTTTGGGACTGTCACGGGCTTGACGGGTGCGACTCTGCACCTACTCGCTAACAACGCAACACAGATATTATTATCGTTAGTATGCCAACGCCAGTACGCCGCACAGCTTATCGCTATCTGAGATGCATCACTGAATATATGCAACTGTAGGTTGCTATAACTTGGTGCGAGCGTGTCCTTATAATGTGGGTCAGTCGTAGACGTCGTGGCACAGCTACGGATACCTGCATCGTAATAGACCGGTGGTGGATGCGGCGACGTTCGCGGTGTCGTAGCATTCGCAGGCCGGCTCGTAGCACTCGTGGTATCCGCTACGACAAAACAGCCGGTAGCCGCCTTACCTTTCCTCTCGCTTGCACCTATGTTTGCTAGTCGACTACACCTGTGATAGCACCTAGGTATACGTATATTTTCAACTAATTTTATTAATTGAATCCAATCGAGCCATTTAGCGTAAACTTCTTCGGGAATGGCATCATCCCAACCTAAATTCAACCGCCAAATATTTTGCAGCATTATTTTGCCCTGAATAAGAATAGGAGAAAGAAACCCATATACATCGAAAATTGACATGACTACACGAAGCATTATTCTTTTAGTAGGCCTTTGAGTACCCTGCATAATGCTTTGTGGAATGCGCTTAAATGAGACGTCGAACGCTAACTCATCTGTACTTGGGAACCAAATTAATCCAAGTGTGCGTTCGCCGTCGCACTGCTGATCGATTTTAAACCTTACGGCTACAGTGCCTAAGGTTTCTTTTGGAACAGCGTTTAAAACAGCTACACTGTTGCTGGTCCAGTTTCGCATATGAAAACCTCCTTTTTGGTGGATATTGGAAACATTTTTTATCATATTGATTGCGGTTTCCTCGTCTGGGAAACTTTGGATGTAATCATCAGCATAGTGGGAGTTAACTATAGCATCTACAGCCGCTGCCATGTCTTTCTGGTATAACTGAGCATTTTAATTTTTTATGAATTGCGCCACAAAGGGCGAACATTTAGCGCCAAAAATTAACGATGACATGACATAGGTATATACTGGCTCTGTAGGGTGCTCCCGCCAAAGAAATCGGAACGCGTCTTGGTCCTGCGGTAAGATTTTAATTCTAAGAAACATATCCTGGATATCTCCCGTGACTGCTATGAGATTCTCCCTGAAGCGCAGCATTATTCCATAGAGTGAGGTAAGTAGGTCTGGACCCTTAAGTAAATAATCATTGAGACAGAAACCAGTGGAAGCATCTGCCGCGTCAAATACGAGGCGCATCTTCTTTTTGTTTGGGTTATCTACCCCAAAATGTGGTAAGTACCACGTTTTTGAGGTACGATGAGTTTCCTGTAGTACCCTAGCAAAATTATTATCTAGTAAGTGACGCACCCTTTCTTTGTACCTTTCGGCGTAACCAGCGTCCTTTTCCATCTTTCGTTCTACTCCCTTAAACCTTTTTAGAGCAGAAGCGAAGGTGTCCGGCGTCGTGAAATTAACATCCTTCCAAGGTAAACCCACGTGCCACCGGCCGTCAATCAGCTGAGCGGTCCGCTCCAGCTGTTCGACGGCTCGGGCGTCGTCTACATTTACCCTAGACTTACCTGTCACTCCCATGGACTCCAACGTGAAGCCGCGACGTACCTCTTCGTGCACGGCCTGCAGGTCTCGTTGTTCCGCCTGCAGCTCGGAGACGTGCAGCACAGCGGCGTCGCGTCGCGCGGCGCGCGCCTTCCGCGGTACCTGTACACTCCCGTGAATACACCAACCCAAGGGGGTAAGCGTCGCCGACGGCTCATACGATTTACCTACCACAACTTTTAAGGGTAACAACAAATTATAATTATCTTGCCCAATTAAAATTTCAGGCTTAGTATCGGCATTAACAAAATTATTTTTTATCTCTTTCAAATGCGTAAACGAGTCACAATTTACAATCGATAACTTTTGCATAGGTAAACATAACTCCTTAACACTGCGCGCTTTAATAGTATGAACCTTATTGTCAATGCCGGAGAGTCTCAAGTCCACAACTGTCGTGTCACAAACCAGTTTGTTATCACTCCACGGACCGTGCATACGCAATGTCTCACGACGCCCGCTCAAGCCCGCGCGTTCGGCGAGCTGGGCGCTTAAAATTGTAACGGTCGAACCGTCGTCTAATAAAGCAGTCGTATCGACGAAACTATCGCGGCTGCCATACACACGAATCGGCACTACTTTTAACAGGACCGTGCGTGCACTCGCGTTCACGTTCGTAACTGCTTCGACTGTAGCTGCAGGTGGCTCGGTCTCCGTTTCCTGTGACACCTCCTGGGCCGCGGGCGGTTGCTTATCCGGATAGTGCAGTAGTATGTGGTGCGCTCGACCACAGTTATCTTTCTCGCACACTGGCGCGGGACATGTCTCTCTTTGGTGTTTAGCACTTAGGCACTTAAAACAAACACCATGACGTTTCGTGTGTTCCCATCTTTTCTTGCATAAAGCTTTTTTAAACTTTTTACACTCCGTTAGTTTATGCACTGACGCAAGGCAGAAACTGCATTTGTCGTCACCAGATTTATCTAATTGCATCAGAACTGCGTGCGATCGAGTATTATTATTCTGCGGCTTATGTTTATAGCTATCATCTGTGCGCACATTTAATGCATACATATTTGCAGTTGTAGATATTTTAATCGCCTCGGTGTTTAAGAATTCTGCCAATATGTCTAATCGTGACTTAGTTTTAGATTGAATGGGTTCGAAGCTATAATCTGTCCATTTCGATAGAAGTACCATTGGCAACTTAGATAGTATTATGGACACTGTACTAATACCTTGTAAATATTCTTCTCTGCCAACAGCACGCACTGCCTCCACAAAATTTTGAACTTTCACAGAAAATGTAACAATATCCTTCGAATACTCTTGTGATACAGGATGAAGTTTCTTAATATCTTGTATTAAACGGGATAAAATATAGTCGGGATCGCCGAAACGAAGCTCCAACGTTTTCATTATGCGTTCAGGGGACGTAGCACTGATTAGCAAAGCAGAAACGGCTTCCTTTGCTTGGCCACGTAAACACTTTCGTAACCTCCATAGGTTTTCTTTAGGAGTAAAGCTGCACACCTCGGTGGACTCCTCAAATGCCCTTTTAAACTGAAGCCAGTCCAGCGGATCTCCTGCAAACTCCGGTAAATCCTTTGGCGTACATATCCGGCTTAAAAGGTTGGAGTTACTGCGGATAGGATTAGCAGACAGATTTTTAACTGCCGTAGCCAGATCGTGAATCGTATCTATAGGTCCGGCGGCCGTAGCCGTCTCCGGAGGCACCGAACGGCCCATTTTTGTTCCATGATTGCGGGCGTCCTGCTTGTCCAATTCTATCTGGCTTTTATTCATCCATTCCTCAACTTGGCGGCGTGCGCTGGCTCCTTCGCTTCCGTGTGAACTGTATTCTGAATTTGTTAAATTAGCTAGATCAGCTTCCAGCTGCTGATCAATGATTTTCATCTGTATCTCGGCCTTTTTCTTTTCGGCGTCCAAAATTAAGGCCATTCGCCTTGCTTCCAAAGACGCATTCGACTTATTCGATTTTGAGTGTCTAGATCGAGGTGATACAGCCCTTTTTTCGGTCTTGACACTGCTAGGGCATGGTGGCGGTGGCGGCGCGGCCGCCTCCATTGTTCCTGCGTTCTCGATCTTTCCTTCGACCGCGTGTTCACGAGCTTCTTGTTCACGGCGGTTTGAACCGCGTGTGCCCACCATCCTTGGTGGAGTATGGAACATGTACGTCGTTAGATCCGGCTGGAGGACCAGCTGTTAACGGCAGTAGTACTGGTCCGTAAAATGAAACTTCGAGTAAGGGAAAACGCGGTTTATTGCGAAAAATGGCAACGTGCGGACGCGCCGAGGATTGTATACAGACTGATTTTGTGGAGGGGCGCGGCTTAAAGCTAGTACATTTTTTAACTTATTCTACGAGTATTAGGTACGGTAACTTGGCAAAATACGAATAATATATTTATAATAACCAACATATGAGCCGTCGCCAACAGCGGCTTCAACGGAATTTGTAGCAGAACTCACAAAAACAATGGCGACGATATGGGTAAACAATGAAATCCCTAGTGAATGGCGCCTCACTAAACAGGTAACCAATAAGAAAACAACCATATCCAAAACATATAAATCGTAGGATACCGAATCTACGCGAATTTCTTACTAGAAAAGCACAATGCTGCCACCAGCACCCTCGGCAACTAACAAAGAGCATTCTTGAACAATAGCTCCACAGACGATCATATTTTTACGCTCCGGCAGGTACTGAATACAAAATGGAGAGAGAGAACAGCCATGTTTGTCGTGGCCCTTGACCTCGAGAAAGCCTTTGACAACGTAAATTTAGAATCACTAAAAGATATATAAGTAAACAGAGTAGGTGTAGCTCTTACAAATAGAATAATAAAAGCTTGTATGAACGAGGAAACCTTTGTTTCATGGTGTGGACAAAACTCAGAGGTAATAAGCAAAGGCAAGGGTGCCAAACAGGGCTGTCCCCTATCCCCAAGACTTTTTACTATAATCATTAACGAGGTACTAAAGACCCTCGAGGAAGAAGACGAAGCTGTAAGACTTGATCAAGACCTAGAATCAAAATTACCTATAATATTATCCTTTGCAGATGATCTTATATTGACTGGTGAAGAAATAGACGTTCTTAATCGCATAATCGGCAAAATGAATACGTTATGAAACTCAGTCGGCCTCGTTATGAACAAAACTAAAACAAAACTTGTTGTACGCAATCTTTTAGGTCCCCCAACCGCATAGCAACCGTGCAGAATACTTGGTGGAGCCATAATCCAGCCGGTAGAGGAGTTAAAATATTTAGTAACTTATATAACAGTTGCCCACAATCGAAGGGCTACCATTAAAACAAGATTTGTCAAAGCAATAAAAAATTCCAAAGTCCTATTACCATTCATACAAGATAATAAAATAGATTGGATTGGATTGGACATCGTAGTATTAATATACAAAATGGTCATAAGACCATGCATGATTTATGGTCTAAACGTGACCGCTTTAACGAAAGCTAACCGATCGAGACTGAGAAAATACGAACGGCAAATACTACGGGGAATGTTGGATGCGGGGAAACATTACCCAAATCTAAAAATAAAGGCCATATGAAAATCCATAACAAAAATAACAAAAATACGAAGAATTTCTTATTATGGTCACATATAACGACGTCCTACTTCAGGCAGCTTATCAACACCAGGAAAACAAGCGCAAAATAGGGCGTCCTATTTACACATGGGAAGACTCCCTAGATCATGAAATCACGAATTATATGAGTAAAACTAAGGAAGAATGGGGCAATTTAGCGGATAATAGAGCTCTAATCAAAAAAGAAGCAGAAAAGATATTCGAAGT
Source organism: Elegia similella (assembly GCA_947532085.1). NCBI lineage: Eukaryota > Metazoa > Arthropoda > Insecta > Lepidoptera > Pyralidae > Elegia > Elegia similella. The sequence goes on along the minus strand of OX383954.1, from coordinate 1,133,798 downwards.
GGAAGAAACAGACACAAAAACTGACTTAGATTTGGAGGATTCGATATCAAATCAAACACACAGCCAGCTCTCACCAGTCATTCGCAGACGCAGTGGGCGCAAAACACCCAGATCAACGGCCATAACATCACATCGATCACGCAGGCAAAAGCCAACATGGAAACAACAACCTACCCAACGAGAGAAGAAACAACTTTTATGAGAACCGACGAGCAAAACGTAATAATGTATGAGGTTGGAGACGACAAATAGAACGACGAAGTCAACGCAACAACAAAGCAGTCCTATTTTCCTCCCTTTTATATATTACACACCAAGTATAGTATCTATCTTCCCCATATTGATTTGATGCAAGTATTCGGTCGGTTCACATTTCCTCTTCACTCCTCATCCAGACTGCACAGCCCTACACTCCCAATCCTATCTACGTGCCCAACCGGTTTCTCGAGCCTGGATTCGTGATCCAACGCGGAGGGGGGTAGCAGTGCAAGAAGTAAACACGTCAACTTGTGTTCACAAGCGCCGGTACACTCTCTCCCTGGTGGACCTCTTTCCTACGCTCTTGCAGTTTAACCACTGGCTGGGCGGGCACAGAACAGAACAGAACAGAAAATCGAAAATATGTGATGAAAAAACAAATTTGCCGCGGTGATTTGAAGCTACGGCAGCTCAGTGGTTGAGAGCATCGACGGGCTAGATGTCGAAGGTTTGTGGGTTCAAATCCTACCTGTGGCGAAATTTTTTCATCACATATTTTCGATTTTAGTAAACACTGTGATACACAAACGAATGTAACATCTTAATAACCAGTTAACAATAAATGATTTCTGATTCTGATACGTCGTACACCTAAGGACGCTGGTTTTTTTTTTACAAGGGTATATTTTCTTGTTTCCTTATTAAAATAATTGACAGCTCCGTGGCGCAGTGCTTAACACGCCAGCCTGCGACACGGAGTACCCGGGTTCGATCCCCGGCTAGGTCAAGATGGAAAATGATGTTTTTCAGATTGGCCTGGGTCTTGTATGTTTATCTATATATGTATTTGTTATAAAATATAGTATCGTTAAGTTAGTATCCCATAACACAAGTCTCGAACTTACTTGGGGCTAGCTCAATCTGTGTGATTTGTCCGTATATATTTATTTAATTTGATCTCATAGTAATAAATAAATAAATATATACGGACAAATCATATGATAGTTAACGTAAGGCCACATTAGGAACCACTGATATAGCCCATCTATAAACTAAAGTATCGGCATCACAGAAATATATCAATCTTGATTTATTTCTGTGGTCGGCATCATACGTACCGAAGATTCTAAGATATTCGGATTTTTGTTTACAATGTGTACTGATATCAGGTACCAACAGATTGATTATCTATACGTTACCATATTCCTATTTAAACTGATAACAAAGTGAGATAGAAGATCACTGTGTATTGACGAACGATAGCGACAATCGCCTTTTTAAACGCCATAAAATGCGTAATCCCTTCAGCGTTGTTATACACGACGAAATTTTGTTCGTTTATAAGGGACTTGTAGTTTTGCCGGAAATCGAGACAAACCGTTTTTTACCTTTAAAAGCTTCCATTTCCCGACCTCAGATCGCCCGTAATTTATTTTTCCTTTATTTTTTGTTAATTCTTTTCTTTTTGCAATGGGTTTTATTTTAAAATTTTATTTTACTTTTTATCATTTTCAAAGAGAAAAAAAAACAATGAACTCATGACACTGTTAGGTACCGTAACTTCTGCCGGTACTCCCGAAGTGCCACGGTTTTTTTAATCCTTCCAGACCACCTGGGAAGATTAGCTTTTTCATTAAGGGCCCGTACTACCTCACACTGCTTTGCACGATTGACTGTTATATCAATAATAATTAAATACTCAAGTTGAAATAAAAATGCAGCAAAGTTCAGGACTAACCCTGGTAACTATATGACTCAAAAACACGATTGCGTTAAATTTTCTCGATAGAAATAAATTGCAAAGTTGCCTCCAAATCACGTCTAATTTACTCGGTATATAGCATTATTCACCAAATACATTAAAATTAACCTTGAAACTTTTGATTATTATTGCATTACAGATAAGGCAGCCATCATATGTTTTTCTTTTTCGATAACCCTTGAATATTCCTAAAAAACGAAAATATCCAAAGTAGCCAACGCGTTTAGACCATCCGCGTTTGTACCGCCACGCCGCCTGGCATATGGCGGGCTCTTAAGATAAGATAAGATAATAGTTTATTTGCTAGAATACAGTACAGAGTCCTTAAATTATTACAAGCGCTTGTATTCCACCTTTAGATAGGCATGCAAATATTTAAATAGGTGATATGAATCTATTAATTAATAATAAATATTTCATCAAATATATACAAAAAAAAAAATTGGTCCCATAGTCAAAATTAAAATACATTAGCTAATGAGACGCCAGTTGAACCCCAAAATTGTTCAGAAAATCCATTGTTCTGGCAGCTGTGTGGGCGGGCGCGTTGTCCTAATGAAAAAAAAAACCATGAGTACCACTTTTGCGCCGGTCCTCACAAAATATCATAAAAAAATAACAAGTCGAAGGTAGTTTACAAAATTACGTACATAGCCTAATAGATAAATTACCCTCATATTGGCGTAGAAACTAAATCCTACGGAAGAATATTTTAGGTACAGCAAAAAGCTTTCGGAACAGCCTAGGTATAAATAATAAATATAAATAAATATATACGGACTAAATATATAGACAAATCACACAGATTGAGCTAGCCCCAAGGTATGTTCGAGACTTGTGTTATGGGATACTAACTCATCATCATCATCAGGTCCTTTGTAGTCTTCACTACAGGAGCACGACCCTCTCTGTACTAATAGAGCCATACTTGGCTAAAGCAGGCAGAGGACTTGGCCTACACTCTCCACGCTGGCCAGACGGGTTGGAGAGGTCTCTTAGATGTTTTTATGCTTTGTTTAGCTTGTATTTCCTAAGTCGCCTTCTACGACATACACGGGAAGACTTGGAGTGGCCCTATTGTACTCTACCGATTACCACGCGGCGATATTAACTCAACGATACTATATTTTATAACAAATACATATATAGATAAACATCCAAGACCCAGGCCAATCTGAAAAAGATCATATTCCATCTTGACCTGGCCGGGGATCGAACCCGGGCACTCCGTGGCGCAGGCTGGCGTGTTAACCACTGCGCCACGGAGCTGTGTATGTTTTAGTTAAGGCCCTTCAAGAGTACGATAGTTACTCGCCTGCTAAATGTCCATGTTTTTCCTCATATATCTACGTAACCTTGTACGAGACTATCCTCTGACCTCGGTTTACACTACAACTGTTTACGGAGTCTAAAAGTGTATTATTTGTGTAAACAATTGTAACTCCTCCAAACCACATGGTCAATAATAATATCTATTATAAAGAGGAACTCCTAGACAAGGTATCCAACCTTTATACCTTTAAGAGGAATTTCCAAAAAAACTTCAATCATGTTCCAAAATATTCTCCACTGCAGGAACATGACCCTCTCTGTACTACCGGAGCCATACTTGGCCAGAGCAGACAGAGGATTTAGCCTAAACTCTCCTCGCTGGACAGACGTGTTGGAGAGGTCTCATTGATGTTTATGAGCTTTGTTTAGCTTGTATTTCCTAAATCGCCTCTTACGACCTCCATGGGAAGGCTAGCAGTGGTCCTATTCTACTCTGCCGGGAACCACACGGATAAATAAATACATAAAACAGTTTGCAGGAAGACGTTGGATGCAGGCCGCTTCCAACCGGTCATATTGGAAATCCTTGGGGGAGGTCTACATCCAGCAGCGGACTTCTTGCGGCTGAGTTGATGATGATGATTTTCATTATCATCATTTCGTGTAGGTGCCACGGTCAATCGACCATGCACCCCCTGGTGTTAGAGTTCTTCGGAACCGCCTATCGGCCTCTGACGTGGTTCCTTTAACGACTACCAGATGGCAGGCTTAACGTGCCTTCCGAAGCACAGAAACATCTTCATTATCAGGCAATCAGGTGATTCAAGCCTGCAATGTCCTAACCAAACTGGAAGCAACTAAACAAAGTATGCGTCTCGTGGGAATCGAACCCACGACCCCCGGGTCTACAGGCAAACGCCTTAACTACTGGACCACGGAGGCAGTTCATACTCATATTTTGCCATACTCACCACGCTTGGCAAGCGAGTTGGCGGGCGCCTTTTCTTTGGCTTCTTGTTTCGAATCTTTGCAAACTAAATGCTTATTCAGCAAAATGATTTCTGTGCCAGAGGTCAACAAACACAGTGCGAGCGAAAATAAACAATTCGTTCTGGGAAAGCAGCGTCAGGTGCGAGGAGTAGGGATGGGCGATATTATTCGATTATGAACTGAGAACTCGGATGTGGATTGAGGATAGGATCTTCGAGGAAACGATATAGCAATAATTTTCGGAGATAATGTTGAATATTGTCATGTGGTCCCACCGCCTATTGCGTACGGTTTTTGTCAGACTCATCACATGATGGCGCTATAGGTTTATTCACAACTATCCGCCATATTATGAGTAAATATAAAATGAAAAAAAAAAAAAATGAAAACAAAAACGAAAAAAGTCGAAAAAAACGTGTACACGAGAAATATCTTATTTTAGATGAAAAATATATTTTTGGCTTTTATTAAACAATACCTTTCAGTTAAGGTTAACGCCATCTAATGACGGATTGAGAAGTCTGTAACTATTGCACTAAATAAATTAATATTGCACTGCAGCGCCCTCTCCGCCGCCGATAGTGGCAGTTAGTGGAACTAACTACCACAGCCTGCCGGCTACCGGCCTGCTGCTTTTAACAGGCCTTAAGTTAGGCCAATATTACTGTACAAGGTGGCAAAGTATAGACATACGTTAGTATTATAGTGTCATATATATTATAGTGTCTAAGATATTATAGAATACGGATGATAACTGTTTTTATATTTCAGGTGCGAGGTAAAAAGTGTTTTCTTGAAAGGCCCTGGTGTTGCAGTTGTCCATGGGCAGCGGTGGTCGCTTACCATCAAGTGACTCGCTTGGTCGTTTGCCGTCCTATATCATAAAAAAAAGAAAGTAGGGTTGGTCAGGCGGACATTATTCGATTATAAATTATATTGTGATCTCGGATGTAACAACTCAAATGTAAAAAACTTTTAAAAACAAACTTTTACATTCATCACTTTATGGTCCCAGGCCGATCTTTTTCAGATTAACCTGGGTCTTGAATGTTTATCTATATATGTATTTGTTATAAAATATAGTATCGTTGAGTTAGTATCCCACGACACAAGTTCACAACTTACTGTAGGGCTGTCTCAAATTGTGTGATATGTCCCTATATATATTTCCATACAAAGTGTCGTCGTTGCTGTGCCTCAAAGCCTACCTAAAAAAACCGGTCAAGTGCGAGTCAGACTCGCGCACGAAGGGTTCCATACCGTTATCTATAATAAGTTAAAAATTATTAAAAATATTTTTATTACATGATGTAACAAAAAATTTATACTTTTCGCAATTTTTTCTTTATCTTCGACGTTGCTTCGTACCAAATTTCAAGATTCTGGGTTCGCGGGAAGTACCCTGTAGGTTTTGATTCCCTTGCGAATGTCGAAAAAACACGAAAATTTAAAAACGGCTGTATCTTTTGATTGCGTTGGCTTAGAAGTTTGATTTTTTTCACAGCTCTAAGGAACAGCAGACTTGAGTATTCGATATGAATTTCAGCTTGATACCTCAACGCGTTCCTGAGAAAAAGGACTCTTGACAGACCGACAGACAGACAGACCTTTTGAGGTACGGAACCCTAAAATCAACGGGTTGCACTCCGGGAGTGCCGGCAGAAGTGAAAACTCACCTTTGCGGCGGTCTCAGCCTGTCCGTCTTACGAATTTTCGATCAGGTCACGTATCCTGCAGCGAGTTTAACATTTTTGACCCAACTCAAAATGTGCACAACGCCGCTAAAGCAGTTTTCACTTCAAAAATATGTTTTAAGTATATATACTTAAATACGGACAAATCACACAGATTGAGCTAGCCCCAAAGTAAGTTCAAGACTTGTGTTATGGGATACTAACTCAACGATACTATATTTTATAACAAATACATATATAGATAAACATCCAAGACCCAGGCCAATCTGAAAAAGATCATTTTCCATCTTAAATTGGCCGGGGATCGAACCCGGGGCCTTCGTGTAGCAGGCTGGCGTGTTAACGACTGCGCCACGGAGCTCGCCAAAGTTGTCAAATAGTGCCTATAAAAGACATCAACGCATTGAAATGCCAAAAAAGAATCTGATCGTTTTTCCGATTGCATCTACAGCTGTGATGCATTGGAACCCAGGGTATTATAACAGAATCTACGCTGTAATATGACAAGGCAAAGTATTTACAGCCTATCTGACACCAACCCTCCTCGGGTAGCGCCAGAATAAGACCATACCCATAAATAAATTTGATTGTTGGAAATTGGCTGTAAGGTCGGTTTACAAACGATTTCACGTGGTAACGGTGGAAGAGAGATAGATGCGTCACAAGCCGAACGCTGAGGCCGATTGTGCCACTATATAGCTTGTTCCGTAGCCGTGTGGTTTCCGGCAGAGTAGAATAACACCACTCCTAGTCTTCGAATGGATGTCGTAAGAGGCGACGTTGGAAATATCAGCTAAACAAAGCTCATAAACATCAATGGCCTCTCCAACCCGTCTGGCCAGCGAGGAGAGTGTAGGCCAAATCCTCTGTCTGCTTTTTTTATTTATTTTTTTTTATTTTGGATGATCCAGCGATTGATCACGATCTCACCTGATGTTAAGTGAAGATGTGACCTATGGTGGAACTCGCTGGCTCATTAACAATCTATTCACTCTAGTCTTAAAGAGACCCAAATTATATGTGTCAGGGAAAACATCCGGTGGCAAGAGATTCCATTCCCTAGCCGTACGCAAGATGAACGAAGAGGAGAAGCGCTTCGTGCGAGCTGGTGGTATATCAACCACATACGGGTGCATACTTTCACCCCGTCGAGTAGACCGAAGTCGGATGCTCTGGCCAAGTATGGCTCCGGAGTACAGAGAGGGTCATGCTCCTGCAGTGGAGACTAAAGATCTGATGATGATAGCTTGTTCCGCGCTCTCGCTTACATGTGGAACGTAATACTTCTTCGTGCGTGCGGCGGGCGTTTATAGATTTATAAGAAGTATCACGTCAAAAAAGTTTTATTCGGAAAATCTCTCATTACGATTGCACACCGATTATCGATTCTATTTTCCCCACTCTACGTCCAGTAATTTTATATTTCCCGAAACGAGAATAACTTGGTTATATCGGGCAGAGGTACGTCGGCCGGAGCGCGAGACGGTCGTGGCCGGCCGCCATCTTGGATTTAAAAATAGCGCGAAATAGAAACTCCATGAATTGTGTGCTGTGTGGATTTTTTGTGAAGTGCTGTGTTTAGTGATGATTTTGTATCGGTAAGTGAGTATTTATGTTACGTTTGACTGTGCGATTTTTTTGTTATATGTGGTCTTCAATTAAATAGGTGACAAAATAATTTTTTTTTTGTATGAGTTTTCCGTCATAATTAAATTAGATTTGGGACGTGTGTAGGTCATAATATTTATTATACTTAATAATAGTAAAATATTTATTTTCGTTAAAAATCAAAATAACTTCAATAGCTTATGAGATATTTAAATAAATGGTCGTGCGTAAGGTTAAATAAATAAATAATTATTTTCTAATGTCGCGTGTAAAACGTAGGTTTTTTTTTATTTGTAACGATTGAATTGTCTTGACAAAAAGTTTATTGAATATTTTTCGTTGCGGTCAATTAAAACCGACTGTAGAAAAGTGTATTTTTGAAAATTCTAAGGAAGTATCAAGTGAGTTTTTATATTTCTACTAGCTGTTGCCCGCGACTTCGTCCGCGGCAATTTCTGTTATTATTAATTAGTATACTTAGATGAATAATTTTTTCCCGTTTTCAAAACATTTTGAATTGATGCTTCGCTCCTATCGGTCGCAGCGTGATGTTTTATAGCCTGAAGCCTTCTAAATAAATGGACTATCCCACATAAACAGAATTTTCCAATTTAAACCAGTATAGTTCCTAAGATTAGCGCTTCAAACAAACTAACTCTTCACCTTTATAATATTAGTATAGATGTATTCCACCTGTTATACGATAGATATGTTTATTTCATAGTAAAATAGTACTACCAATATTTAGTTGTAAATTAAGACGCAAACTCCTTTCTACATTAAAAAGTCTTTTAAATTGTTTTAAAACAACCTATTTTTACTCGACTGCGAAGGCAGAGAGTCATGTTTTATGTGATGGCCCGTTTGGCGTTTATGTTGTTAGAAGCAATTCGCACGGCGACAAAGAGAAATAGTTTTTTATTACGTCAAAGTTAATTTTATTATTCAACTAGTTTTCGCCCGCGTCAATGTCAATCCCTCGGGAACAGTACTTTTCCCGGTATAAAATGTACACTTTGTCCGTCACCGTACCCCAGATAATTTCATGTTTTTCAATAGTATGAAGGCTTGAAGGCGTCTATGTTTTCTTGAAAGGCCGGCAACGCTTCTGTCACACCCTGGTGTTGCAGTTGTCCATGGGCAGCGGTGATCGCTTACCATTAGGTGACCCGCGTGCGCATTTGACGACCTGTATCATAAAAAAAAAACTCACTTTCGCATTTATAATATTAGTGAAGATAGGATAGTTAGGATTAACTTAACTAATAGTAAATTTTTATAAAGTAATCTAATGATAATTTCTAGCTTTCGCTTAAAACCTTAAAAACAATAAAAATAAAATAAAATAAATAAATATACGGACAAATCACACAGATTGAGCTAGCCCCAAAGAAAGTTCAAGACTTGTGATATGGGATACTAACTCAACGATACTATATTTTATAACAAATACATATATAGATAAATATCCAAGACCCAGGCCAATCTGAAAAAGACCATTTTCCATCTTTACCTGACCGGGGATCGAACCCAGGGTTCGTGTCGTAGGCTGGCGTGTTAACCACTGCGCCACGGAGCTCGCCATACTCACAATGAGTGCAGTGCCTATCAATTTTCTGAATTTTGAGTAAGAGAATGAAATTGTATGATTGATAGAGGCGAGCTCCATGGCGCAGTGGTTAACACGCCAGCCTGCGACACGAGAACGATCCTCGGTCAGGTCATGATGGAAAACGATCTTTTTCAGATTGGCCTGGGTCTTGGTAATATCTATTAACAATATTTCTCCTTTTTTCTCCTACTCAAGGATACTATATAGTATCCTTGAGTAGGAGAAAAAAGGTCTATTTTAACTGCGATAGAAAATCGAAGAGGTAATATGATAGGACACTTGTTGCGACACGATCAGTTTATGAAAACTATTATAGAAGGCAAAATAGAGGGAAGGAGAGGGAGAGGAAAGCCCAGGCACAGCTATTTTAAACAGATAAAGGAAAAAGTGGAAAGGGTTTCGTACTAGGATGTGAAAAGACTGGCAGAGAATAGACCAAGATGGAGGGAGCTCCACCGACAAGAGCGTTGCTCTTAAATTTTGATGATGATGAGTTAGTATCCTACGACACAAGTTCAAGTTACGATCTGCGCGGGAAGAGAAGCAGCTGGTACATTCTACGTTTTTCCTTTTCTCCCAGATCAACATGGATAATGCCATACATATCTTTTTAAAATATAACTGCTGATGAATGTCGGTGTGTTTTATTTTCCGTATAAACGCTTCCAAAGTATTTTTACTCTATCTCTGTAGAAGCAAGCTAAAAACATAAACTAATTACTGATATTATCTGCACTTCGTTCGCGTGTATTTTTGACGTCGCTAAAAAGAGCTTTTACTGAGCTTTCGTTGCAGTGCGTTTGTTTATATTACGCTTTTTATTTTCACATGAACACTGTTTTTAAGTGTTCTGCACCTGAGGTTCTACATTTTCCGAACTATCTATTACCTACCAAAAGTGTCAAAAACACATTGTTTTTTAAATATCATTAACATTTATGCTGGTCAAAATTAGGCAGCAAAAAAAAATACACAACATTATTGTAACAAATCTAGAGTAAGAACACCAGATCTTTCTTTTATTGGTTCGCTTTATAATTAAGAAATAAAATATGGTTAAAAAAATTTCACGCGGGCGGAACATGAACCAGCGACCTAGGTCTATGTACGACCTACATACAATAACTTCTAATTAAGGGCCCGCCATAGGCTAGGCGGCGTGGCGGTACAAACGCGGATGGTTTAAACGCGTTGGCTACTTTGAATTTTCGTTTTTAAAGAACCATCATCAGGTCCTTTTTAGTCTCCACTACAGGAGCACGCACGACCCTCTCTGTACTTCTAGAGCCATACTTGGCCAGAGCAGAAGTGGACTAAAGAACATTCAAGAGTTATTCGAAAAAAAAAAAAGAATTCATGATGGCAGCTTTATCTGTAATGCAATTATAATCACAAGTTTCAAGGTTAATTTTAATGTATTTGGTGAATACTGTTGTATACCGAGTAAATTAGACGTGATTTGGAGGCAACTTTGCAATTTTTGTCTATTGAGAAAATTTACGCAATCGTGTTTTTGAGTCAGATAGTTACCAGAGTTAGTACTGAACTTTGCTGCATTTTTATTTCAACAATAAAACATATTTTTATTGCAAAGCAGTGTAAGGTAGTACGGGCCCTTAAACTACAATAAATAAACAATATTTTAAATAACAATTTTATTTTCTGAAAACTGGATTCTCCACATGGACGCAATTTTTTTTTTTTTTTTGGATAAGTAGCCTGATATTATCTGCGCTTCGTTTGCGTGTATTTTTGTCGTCGCTAAGAGCTTTACTGAGCTTTCGTTGCAGTGCGTTTGTTTATTAAGTACACGTTTTATTTTCACGTGAAAACTTTTTTCAGTATTTTACATTTTCCAAACTGCCAAGTGTTTTATATAGCACTAGGTTTCGCCCGCAGCGTCGCTCGCGTCAACGTCGTTCCCTCGGGAACAGTGCTTTTTTCCGTAATGAAAGGTTACTTCTCCGTACTCCAGAGAACTTGTATGCAATATGTTATGATGATCGGTTCAGTTATTACGGAGTGAAAGCTTAACAAACAAACAAACAAACTCAATTTAGCTTCGGAAGGCACGTTAAGCCGTTATCCTGGCTGCCATCTGGTAGTCGATAAAGGAACCACATCAGAGGCCGAGAGGCGGTTCCGAAGAACTCTGACACCAGGGTGTGCATGGTCGATTGACCGTGTCACCTACACGGAATGATGATGATGTCTTTAGCATTTATACATAACTAGCTTTCGCCCGCGGCTCCGCCCGCGTCAATGTCGATCCCCCGGGATTAGTACTTTTTCCCGGGATAAAAGGTAGCCTATGTGCTTCTCTGTACTCCAGAGAACTTGTATGCAAAATTTCATGATGATCGATTCAGTAGTTACGGCGTGAAAGCGTAACAAACAAACAAACAAACTCAGTTTCGCATTTATAATATTAGTTAGGATATTAGTATCATCATTTCACCTTCGTTCCATGGGACGATAGAGTCGTCTCATTACGCTTGGTAGGCGTGTTAATGAACGCAGTTTCTTTGGTTTCTGAAGATACAGGACACAGGCCACAAGTAAGATTAAATTTAATGGAAATTGTCTCTACACAAATACTTTCTTTTAACAATAAAATAATCTGTTTATATCCGTTAACCCAAAAGCTAACAATTGGCCAAACCACAGTTGTATAGGTGCCAAGCCGTTACGACTACAAAATGTTCTGTCAAATAATTTCGGCTGGTCATGTAGAGACCTTGGACAAATCGGACGTTCCCAAAATTGCACACTTTATGTAGGTAAGATAGGTTTTTCAAGAGATTGTTGTGGTCATCAACAATAAAAAAAAACAATAATAAAACCCAAGGAGTAAACTTGAGTAAACAAGGGCTACCACTAGTGATCTGCCGCTGGGAATATTGCTGGGAATATTGGAAGTTATACACATTGTAAATTTACGGGAATATTCCCAATGTTTCCGTAAACTTTCCCATAGTTTCCATTCTTTTTAATAAAGTAATCTAATCCTTTATACTGCATATAAATAATAATAAATATATACGGACAAATCACACATATTGAGCCAGCCCCAAAGTAAATTCGAGACTTGTGTTATGGGATACTAACTCAACGATACTATATTATATAACATACAACAACAACAATACATATATAGATAAACATCCAAGACAAAGGCCAATCTGAAAAAGATTTCCATCTTGACCTGGCCGTGGATCGAATCCGGGCACTCGTGTCGCAGGCTGGCGTGTTAACCACTGCGCCACGGAGCAGCATATGCATATATTTATTTATTTATATTTATTTATTTATATTTATTTATTTACGTGCGTGCAACAATGAAAGCGAAGAGTAAAGTTTTTGACCACTTTTTAACACACACCAATAATGAACAGACCAAATATTCTTGTTCGTTCTGTAAACCGTTTCATCATCATCAAAACCGTTTACAAATATAAAAATGCAAAGAAAAAGAATCTTTAACTTTGTTACAGCAATATTCCCTAAAAATTCTCAACTTCGGGAAAGTTTCCGGGAACTTGTAACGTTGCTGCATGCCACCTGCATGTTGCATCTCTTCCATCCTCATTTCTTTCTTATCCTGTCCACCTTTCATTCCTCATTTTATTTCAAACTAGCTTTCGCCCGCGGCTCCGCCCGCGTCAATGGCGATCCCTCGGAAATAGTACTTTATCCCGGGATAAAAGGTAGCCTATGTCCTTGTCCGTACTCCAGAGAACTTGTATGCAAAATTTCATGCTGTTCGGTTCAGTAGATACGGAGTGAAAGCGTAACAAACAAACAAACAAATAAACAAACAAACAAACTCACTTTCGCATTTATAATATTAGTTAGGATTAGGATTAGGATTTCATTCTATTCCATTTTTAGATCATTTTTTCTCTCGGTCATCGCTCATTCTACCATTCTACCAACATCTCTTGGACTGTTCACTTCTGTTCAACGTTCAATATACTATCTGATCTGTAATACATTATAATATTTTGTAAGTTATAAATAAATATTTAAACTACTGTTGTGTGTCGAGTCCTCTGTTCCACTACTTCCTTATATGTGGGAACTCGACTAGAGCGCCGGGACGGTCGAGGTCCCACAAACTTACACGAGAATATTCCCAAAGTTTCCAATATTCCCGGGAATGCACATCAGTACTACCAACCCTATTTTGATTTCATTTTCCACCCTGTGCCTACCAACATGCTAAACGGGGGTTTGGGGTCTTTCATACCTGGGATCTGTCTACCCACCTAGGGAAAATTACGTGATAATATGTATTTAATTAAAGTCAGGGGGTGTCATTCTCAACTGCCTGTCCGGTGGTAGAAGATATGACTTCGGGTACGCGCGCCCGGCTCCCCGAGCTGCTGCTTGCTCATCCCCCAATTCATCCGAGTGAGTACTATCCCATCAACCTTCTCCCGCTCCCCTATCCCAATACAATCCTACATATAAAGTGGTTTCGATGGGCAGCAGCATCGGAACCTAGATTAGCCTAATAACTGCGCTCACCAACCCGTTTGCCAAGCGTGGTAAGTACGGCAAAACCCCCTCATGAAGATGGATAACGCACCAAGGCCAGTCCCCGGCGGCCCCGCTATTCCTGACTCCGGTAGCGGTCATGGTAACGGCGGGGCAGGGGGTGCGAAAAATCTCCGGAAGAGATCCGGCTACCACCCCAAACAGAGACTGGCCCTGGTGACACACAATATCCGCACAATATTGCAGGCCGCTTCCAACCGGTCGTATTGGAAATCCTTGGGGGAGGCCTATGTCCAGCAGTGGACCTCTTGCGGCTGATATGATGATGATGATGAATATGTATTTATGTATAATCAATCATCATAATCAATCAGTAATCCTTACTAATATTATAAATGCGAAAGTGAGTTTGTTTGTTTGTTTGTTTGTTACGCTTTCACGCCGTAACTACTTAACCGATCATCATGAAATTTTGCATATAAGTTCTCTGGAGTACTTAGAAGGACATAGGCTACCTTTTATCCCGGGAAAAAGTACCAATCCCGAGGGAACGACATTGACGCATAGAGTAAGAGATATCGTATTTATAAGCTCTATACATGATGCTGAAACTAAATTGACGATTATTGGATTTTTTCTATATGTATGTATGTGTGTACGTATGTATGTTGCTCCATAAGTCTTAAAGGAATTATCTGAATTTTATGAAACTTGGTAGATAATTATTAAGTCGTACAGGACACAGAATAGGCTACTTAGTTTTCCTTAGTTCATTCATTCATTCATTTCGTGTAGGTAACACTGTCAATCATGACATGCACACCCTGGTGTCTTCCCTGGAGTTCTTCGGAACCGCCTCTCGGCCTCTGACGTGGTTCCTTTAACCACTACCAGATGGCAGCCGGGACCAACGGTTTAAGGTGCCTTCCGAAGCACGGAATCATTTTTATTATCGGACAATCATGTGATTCAAGCCTGCAATGTCCTAACCAAACCCACGACCCCCGGGTCTACAGGCGAACGCCTTAACCACTGGATCACGGAGGCAGTTAGTTCGTTTCTTAGTTTAGAAGTCGTTTTGTACGCGAACGGAGTCACGGGAGCAGCTAGTAAATGAATAAATACGTACTTCAGGTTTGGGATGTCCACGCTACTTATGTTATAATCAAGATAATATCTGAATGATGTCCTCTAGGAAGAAACTGTTGGCATAACAGCTCTTCGTCTATCAACACTCCTATCTGCTTCAACCTTAACCTAGTCTAGATTTATTTCTAGACTAGAACTGTTGTACGAACGATTAAATACAAGATTTTAGTTTTAAAGTATGTTATTATAAGTTGTTCTGACTCGTTGACGCATTACAGTATTTACATATTTTGAACGATTCGTCTTATTATTTTATTTACGAGATGACCTCGGTGGCCTAGTCGTCGTAGGTCCCGGGTTCGATCCCCGGTCAGGTCAAGATGAATAACGATCTTTTTCAGATTACAAATACACATATTTTTATTTTGCCCAAATGTCGTATTCATACAAGATCTTATCATTATAAGTCAGGGTTTTTCACCGTTAGCCAGACACTGGCATGAAAAAGCGGCCAAGTGCGTGTTGGACTCGCCCATGAAGGGTTCCGCAGCAGCAAATAACATAATATAAAAGTTCTTGTTATATTTGAGTTGATTGAATGAAAGGTAAATTGCGGCTTACGATTTATGACGTACTAAAAAAACTACTTAGTAGATCTCGTTCCAATTTTCAGTGGAAGTTTGCACGGTAATGTACATCATATATTTTTTTGAGCTTTATCATTCTCTTAGAAGTTACATGGGGGGCACACATTTTACCATTTTGGAAGTGTCTCTTGCGCATACTATACAGTTTAGAAAAAATAATAATATTAGAAAAGAAACCTAAATATCATTTTTGAAGATCTTAATGCGGTTCACTGAATAAATCTACTTACCAAGTTTTACAACATACATAGTTCTTTTAGTTTGGCTGTGACATACGGGCAGACAGACATGACGAATGCATAAAGGTTCCGTTTTTTGCATTTGGCTACGGAACCCTAAAAATATACCTATATTGATCAATAACCTATTCAATGTCGTACTCTTAAGTTAAAAAAGTCATTGGTACAAAGTGCATATCCTTATCCATATCCTTACTAATATTATAAATGCGAAAGTGAGTTTGTTTGTTTGTTTGTTTGTTACGCTTTAACGCCGTAACTAATGAACCGATCATCATGAAATTTTGCATGCAAGTTCTCTGGAGTACGGAGAAGGACATAGGCTACCTTTTATCCCGGGAAAAAGTATTATTCCCGAGGGATCGACATTGACGCGGGCGGAGCCGCGGGCGAAAGCTAGTCATTTAATAATTTGAACTGTTAATACATTTGATTGACCTGGGTTTTGGATGTTTATATAATATTATATCTTTACATAGTATAAAACAAAGAGAATATAACCTTTATTCTCCTTGGTATAAAATTAAGTGGGTTTCGCTATCTTGTCGCTTAGATCTTTAAAACTACTCAACGGGTTTTAATGCAGTTGCCCTGAACCTGAGAGCTGACCAAACAAATGTTTCGCCCCAGACAAATGTCGATATAGCCCCCCCCCCCCCATTAGAGTAAGCTACGCCCCTGTCTTCAAAACGTATTTCTCCAAGTAGACAGTGTAACATCTCTATAATTAAGATTGCCTATCGGATGGTGTTATTGCCAAAACTACATCCGCGCGTTCATTAATTAAACCAAATGTGTTTTTGATGTATTTTTTGATTTATCATTTATCTGTCCGTTAGATTTATTTATTGTTCTTTGTACCCTAGGAATGTTAATAAATCATTGCCGTATTTGGAAGCCGCCTTCCGTATTTTAGTTGTGGTACAGCCACACTTCATTTTTGCTTGTAGCATGAATGGGCCGACTCGTCTGGGGAATTCCGTTCGTGGGCCTTCTCTACCTCCTCTTTGTAGAGGCGGCGAGGCGACTGGTCAGGACTGGGTCCTCTGCAGTGGCTGTCTTCGCTGCTTGGATTAACGGGAAAAACAATTAGCAGCACCGGACAAGCAGTCAAGAATAACCCCCTGGCCACTAAGTCCACACGACTTTTTAATCACGTAAAATAGCTTTCTTACGACTTTCAGAGTTATTTAGCGAAAACCGCTGTTTTAAAAGCGATTGTGGCGACGCCCACCGGGATATAAACTAAATATAGCCGAGTTGATTACAGTCTCTGAATCTCAACAATGTTTTCATTATTGTTGAGCTTCGAAGGACTTCAACATATATATTAATGACGTAAGGTAAATGTACCAGTCATTGATATTGCCCTAGAAGTTGATAAATTTTACTTTAACTCATTATAATAAGAATTCCTCCACAGGTATCAATGAAACATTTATTAATTAAACTAGTAGCAACATCTCTGAATCCAACCTAGAATTACTTTCTTGGTGATTGGCTGTCAAACATTAACATTTTCATTATGTTTACAATAGTGTCATTACGCGTTAGCCCCCAATGTTTATGTTGACGAATTTGATAAGGACCTTACTTGTTTCGAACTGTGTTACTCAAAATTGAAGCTCATAAAGTGGTAAGTATTTATTTTATTCTATTTGGGATTGTATGTATTATACATATGTTTTCTTTTTATAACAGTTTTATAATAGTTAAATGAAATACAAGGGTATCAAATACTAGGACAAAAATCATCTGATTTCTAGTACTTGATACAACTATCATCTACTAGGTAAATTCTCATTTGCTCGATTCGATCGATTTTTTATACTATTACAATAAGCTTAAGGTTGAACTATCTCAGTTTCAAATATAGCTTTTCTAAGTGACTTCTACCTAGTCGTTGATAGGGGTATCAATTACTGGAACATAAAATATCAAATACTAGGACAGAAGAAAAATTGTCTTTTTTTTGTGCAGGTTCTTATTTAATTAATAAAATATTGTTACCACACCATTTAAAATTCTTTATTTTGGGCGAAAGAAAAGAAAAACAAGGATAAAAAGAGGAAACCTGAGAAAATCTCCCAGAAGTCATATCAAATAAGTGGCAAGAGTACCATAAAAATAAAGAGAGAAATAAGCTTGCACAACTTGAACAGAAACAGAAAAAAGCTGAAGAAAGAAAAAGAAGAAGCTAACAAAAACAAAAAAGATAAACGCCGCGCAAAGAAACTGAAAGAAAAAAGAATTTACTTATGAAAAAATATGGATTGATTCAAGTAGCGAATCTGAATGTGCAACAATGCAGCGGACGGAAGCCTTCTGGTGGTAGGACAGACAGATGATCTCAATAGCGATGATTCTAATAAATTTAATATGTTTCTGACTATTTAGAAATTTCAAGATGTTTAGCTGTACTTATTTTTTTAGGGATCTGTATGTATGTCTTTCTGTCTGTCCGTAGGCTGTATCTCATGAACCGTGATAGTTAATTTTCCCAGATGATGTATTTTTGTTGCCGTATAACAACAAATATTAAAAAAAATGAATAAAATAAGTATTTAAGGGGGCTCCTATATAACAAACTTGATTTTTGCTTGTTTTTGCTCGATATTGATAACGGCAACAGGTAGACGCTTGAAATATTTACAGAATATTTATATAAATATTCACTTTAAAAATAAATAATAATAAAATAAATATTAAAGGGGAGCTCCCATACAACAGACATGATTTTTTTGCCCTTCGTGCGCGAGTCTGACTCGCACTTGGCCGGTTGATGTTGATTTTACGTAATTTTAAGAATTTTTGTTAAATTATTATCTACAATTGCTATTTTTTTTAGTTTATTGTATTTTTTTGTCAAGTGCGTACTTATCAAGTACTAGTTCACTGGCTTAGAAAAAACATAGTCAATTACTAGGACAAATGAAAATTTGCCCATCAATTACTGGTACAATTTTAGTCCTCTCGACAAAAATCTATATCAAAATAAAAAACACTGATTTTCTTTACTTAAGTTCAATGTAAGAGAAATGAAAGACTGATTAATATATTTTACTTACTTTGAAAATTCTAACTGAAATAAATACATTGATATAAAAGAAAATGTGTATTTTTCCGTATCAACTACTGGTACATTTACCTTAAATCTTTCAAAATAAGGAGAAGCATAAATTATACACACAGCTGTACACTGTATACAAAATTATCATCATCATCTCAGCCGCAAAAAGTCCACTGCTAGATGTACCTAGACCAAAGATTTCCAATATGACCGGTTGGAAGATGCCAGCATCCAGTGTCTTCCTGCAACCTTGGTCAGGTGTATACAAAACACAGATATTTAATTTTACTGTTTTATGTTTATACTGGCTTTCGCCCGCGTCTCCGCCCGCATCAATGTCGATCCCTCGGGAATAGTACTTTTTCCCGGGATAAAAGGTAGCCTATGTCCTTCTCCGCACTCCAGAGAACTTGTATGCAAAATTTCATGATGATCGGTTCAGTAGTTACGGCGTAAAGGGTAACAAACAAACAAACAAACTCACTTTCGCATTTATAATATTAGTTAGGGTTAGGATTAGTAAGGAAGTAAGGATAAGGATAAGGAAGTAAGGATTAGCCGTGTGCTTTTCGGCAGAGTAGAATAGGACCACTCCTAGTCTTCCCATGGAGGTCTTAGAGGCGACTTAGGAAATACAAGCTAACCAAAGCTTATAACATCAATGAGACTTGAAAAAGAAAGTGCTTAGATGGTTTGGACATTGGAAGCTACGAATAAGTAATTACTTATTCATAGTGTGGAAAGGATGGATTAAAAAGGCTAACAAAGAAATGTTATAACTACTTCAGGTGTGACTGGAAGAGTTGTTTAGGACCGGCCGTATATAAATAAATAAAAAAAAAACATACCGTGACCACATTACAGACGTTCTTGCCAAAGGGCAAGTTAGGAGTACCCGAAACCGACGAGCATGCATGCAGAGAGTGATGGATGTAGACGACGCGAGAGAGGTTTGTAAGGATCGTAGCAAGTGGAGGTCCTGAAGGTGGTATTATACCATCCTGAATTCAGTCAGTGACGAGAGGGACGCCGCTATACGTTAGACACGATACAATATATCTCCAATCGTATCGCAAGTATAGCGGCGTCCCACTCGGCCGTGGCTCAAGTTAGGATGGTTTATAGCCGCTTTATTCTCTGCCATAGGAACCCCATAACCCCATGGGAAAGAGGCGTGAAAATATGTATGTATTGATTGATTTTGCTATGGTATGATGTACTGCTAACATATTTGGCATAGCCACATAATGACTTATCAATTTACAGGTTGGTCTGTTCGTCTGTCATCATTTTAAAATGGCGCCTTGACTGTTGGCAAAGATTGGCGGCCATTTGTATTTAATTGTCAGGGTCTGAGTCGGCCCTTTGCAGGGATCGTTGTGGTAGAGCCACGACTAGTCGGGACATCTCTAAAAAATACCAGTTCAGACAGACACATCACAACGTTGCTCTTCTATTATCAAACTAGCTGTTGCCCGCGACTTCGTCCGCGGCAATTTCCGTTATTATGATTAATTAGTTATTTTCTTAGTATAAATGAATAATCTTCCCCCGTTTTCAAAACATTTTTTATTGATGCTTCGCTCCTATTTGTCGCAGCGTAATGTTTTATAGCCTAAAGCCTTCCTTAATAAATGGACTATCCAACACAAAATAATTTTTTTAATTTGAACCAGTAGTTCCTGAGATTAGCGCGTTCAAACAAACAAACAAACAAACTCTGCAGCTTTATAATATTAGTATAGATAAATAAAAATCGGCCAAGTGCGAGTCGGATTCGCGCACGAAGAGTTCCGTACTATTTCTATACCACATCAGACACTATTACACCATTTTTTATTTTCACGTTTGCTGTATGGGAGCCTCTTAATTTATTATATTTTTTTTTTCAAAGTGACAACTAAATATTCTGTGAATATTTCAAGCATCTACCTGTCGCCGTTATTGATATTGAGCAAAAAACGGCAACATAATCACATAAATATTTATTTACTTAATTCTGTTTTTAGTATTTGTTGTTATAGCGGTAACAGAAATACATCATCTGTGAACATTTTAACTGTCTAACAAAATAGTTCATGAGAAAAAGCCTGGTGATAGACGAACGGATAGACAGACGGACAACGGAGCCATATTAATAGGGTCCCGTTTACTTTTTACCCTTTGGGTATGGAACCCTAAAAATTAACAAGGAATGTCATCATCATAATCAGGTCTTTTTAGTCTCCACTGCAGGAGCACGACCCTCTCTATACTACCGGAGCCATACTTGGCCAGAGCAGACAGAGGATTTGGCCTACACTCTCCTCGCTGGCCAGACGGGTTGGAGAGGTCTCATTGATGTTTATGAGCTTTGTTTAGCTTGTATTTCCTAAGTCGCCTCTTACGACATCCACGGGAAAACTTGGAGTGGTCCTATTCTACTCTGCCGGAAACCACACGGCAAAGGAATGTGCAAATAATGAAATACCGAAGTTGTAACTAATAAAATTCATTGAACCGAATCCAAATTTATTCCTTCGACTTTGAATAAGGTTACTTTCCTGGTCTATTTTCAGTGTTTGTTGGTCATTGCCTGCTGTTTGCCAAAACAATGGAGGTCGCGGAAAGAACCATTTCCTTTCATTTATAAATTCCGTAGTCCAAAAAAGACAATCATCATCATAATTCATAATTTTGTTTGTTTGTTTGTAATATCTTTATTGTAGGAGAAAAAAACACAGAACATAAAACATAGTATGAACAAAAAGTGAACATACAATGGCGGACTTGTCCCGTAAAGGGGTCTCTACCAGTCAACCAGCCAAATGATCGAGAGGATGTTTACTAATTGGGCAGAAGAACGTACAAAACAATAAAAAGAAGAATATATATACTTATCAAATAAATATTTGGCAAACAAAAAACACATACACATTATAATACTCGTAATATATTTAAATCTTATTGAAATATATACCTAATATTAGAGGAGACCAGTGACGATTTTAAAAGGCGAGATTTAAAGGAGACAGTAGGGGCCAGTTTTACCATGATTATAGTCGTGAGAAGGCCATTGCTGGACTAAGTGGGGTTTCTCTAACAATGACCGTTGCGATTGTGACGTAAAGCAATCGATGTCTCACCTCATGATGTGCCCCACTGTCCCTATACCTGCACAATCAGAGACCTTACTTAATAGAGCAAACGACAAAGGAGTCGCTGTGGCCACCTACTGGTCAAAAACTGTATAAAAGTAAACATGAATAACCATTTTGACTCAAGATGAAGCTGGACAAAGGTATCTTCCAAGGATTGCCATACTTACTACACTTTGTAGACGGGTTCTTCTTAGTCGCTTCTCTTGTCAGAGCGGTCGTAAATCAAAATCAAAATCAAAACGTTTATTCAGAAAATAGGCCTTTGCAGGCACTTTTTCACGTCAAATCACATTTTAAAAGATCTAATTTACTTAGTCATATTTATATTATTACTCAATGTGCCAAAGCTACAGACTACTAGCGTTTCGGAACCGACCACTGCAGAGAAGAAACGCCAAAAGAAACTCTTTTCAACAGTATTGGTCGCCTACTCGCCTGAAGGGCTTTTTTTATTTTATCATCTATCTTTATCATTTATCATCTAATTTCTTCATTTATCTTTTTTTTTTCATTTCTAATTATGATTACATTTTTTTATTATATAGGTACATTATTATTTTTTGGAACATATTATGTTAGCGATCGAGTGTGCAATGATAATATTTTACATTATACACAGTAGTCTCAAAGAGGCCGAGCAGACCTGTCCCCCCTAGCAGCACCCGTTCACGTAGGGAGTCACGTTGAGGCGTCCACGTCAGTGGTAGAGGCGGAAACACTTTCGCACGATTTCCTACCATCTCTCTCTGTTGGCAGATTGACGCAATCAGAAACACAATTTCCTACTGCAGATTTGACTCGGTCAGTCCAGCGCATAGGTGATCTGCGGCGCGGTCTTGTTTCTGGAGACGGGTTAGCGAACGCAGTTGCGTTGGCTTTTTCTGCTTCCGACGCAGCTGATCGGAAGCATTTTTGAGCTGAGGGAGGATAGACTTTTCTTGGATTTGGGAACGGAAGGTATTGGTATACTCACAGAATAACACATTAGAAGTGTTATCACGCGTGATTTCTATAAAAACCAGCGTCGCCTCATTTCAAACATACTACTAACGCAACACAACTGAGTAGAAACTCCTCCTTTGGTCAAAGTTTCACTAGGACTTCTCACTTTACACGTTAGAATAGCACACGTCGGCATTTTTTGGTTTTTTTTGACGTATCTCACTTCTTCTACTTAGGTGAGCTGATCGAGCTCATTTTCGGCGCGCGTGCCACGCTCCCTTGCCATTTCTAATGTCTTTGTTATTCTGTGGGGATACAACTCACTCTGAATGGGTAAAAAGCAGCCTCGATTGATAATAATACGGTTTGAGCTTATGGCATTCATTCACTGTGTTGTTTTGCCAAAAGTCAGGCGACAAGACAATAGGGGTCACCGGAAATACAGGAAGTTTCACTTCCTTATGCGAGTTCCAACTTTTTATGAGGACGGCAAACGAGCAAGCGAGTCACCTGATGGTTAGTGATCACCGCTGCCCATGAACAACTGCTACACCAGGGTGTGACAGGAGCGTTGTCGGCCTATCAAGGAACCCTCGAATCGATGGGCCCCGGCGGACTCACGAACGAAGCATAGAAGCGGTAAAGGTTTAAAGAATTTATTCTGATAAAAGATTACAATAAATCCACTTACATGAGAACAATAATGTAAATTGTGAAGATATTAAAAGGCAGTCACCATATTTAAACATTAAAAAAATAAAAATGTAGCACTTTCAAGTAAAATAAATAATGAATTTTAAAAGATACACAATTGGCACCAAATTTTAAGTCTTTAAGTTATAATAAAAATTATTAGATCTGCCCAGTATTGTGCTATTTCATTAGACGGAGAGTGAGCAGTTGTCAATAATAAAATCGCGCAATTGGGACTTGAAGCGGTGTAAGGACTCCGCGTTTTTGATACTGGAGGGTAATTTGTTGTAGAAGTGTGCTCCTTCAAAGGCAATGCTTTTTTCTGCAAGCTTGGTTCGTATTTTCGGTAGCACGAGCAAGCTCGGTCGACGTAGTTTCCGTTTAGTAACTTGCGATTTTGTAATAAATGATAAATTTGTGTGTATTCATGATTTTTCTAATTAAAATGCAAGTACTATAAAAATAAAGTTGTCGAATGTTCATCAAATTTGTCTCTTTAAAAATTTTAACAAGAAAAATTTTTTCTTTTACAATTGTAACAGAATATTGCTTTTATTCTTTGTTTTGGGCTCTTTGTAATTCTTGTAATCTTGTCTTTGCGGCACTACCCCATATTTCTATTAAATAAAGCTTCTACTCAAACGTTGATTTTCTGTGAGAGTGTGGTAGTTCCCCGGACAAGCCGGCCCATTCATTATAGGTACTAGTAAATAGAAGATTTTATAAACTATTAGCGAACTACTCTTACACATTGGTCTGGAAGAAAAAAAACGTAGAAATACCACCTGCTTCTCTTCCCGCGCAAATCGTAAAAGTCGATCAAGGGAATGGGTAAAATCGGTATGGAACTTACCTACTTACTTACTTCGTGCGCGAGTCCGACTCGCACTTGGCCGGTTTTTTTTACTTACCGGTGAGTAGAAAGAAACTCCTTTGGTCAAAGTGTCACTAGGATTTCTCACTTTACACGTTACAATAATAACACACGTCGGCATTATAATTTTTTTTTCACGTTAATCTCACTTTCATTCATTTGACGATCGCGGGACAAACGACTTAGGTGATTCAAGTGAGCTGATCGAGCGCATTGTCGGCGCTTGCTACGCCCCTTGCCATTTCTAATAATAAATAAATATATACGGACAAATCACACAGATTGAGTTGAGCTAGCCCCAAAGTAAGTTCGAGACTTGTGTTATGGGATACTAACTCAACGATAATATATTTTATAACAAATACATATAAAGATACACATCCAAGACCCAGGCCAATCGGAAAAAGATCATTTTCCATCTTGACCTGGCCGGGGATCGAACCCGGTCACTCCGTGTCGCAGGCTGGCGTGTTGACCGCTGCGCCACGGAGCTAGTCCAAATAGTCTAATGTCTTAGTTGTTCTGTGATTGGAATCATTTCGATTCGAAAAGCAGGAGAATTGTTGAACTTCATAAAGATGTTGTTCCTTCGTTGTCTTACTTCACCAAAATTTAGGCGACAAGACAATAAAGGTCAACAGACAAGTTGGAAATGTGCCAGAAGCTAGTTTCAAGTCGCACTCGACTAATTATGGAAATTATTTTATGTTTTCGCGATTGTTACACATTTAAATATCGCGTTTATTACATTACTAGCTTTCGCCCGCGGCTCCGCCCGCGTCAATGTCGATTCCTCGGGAATAGTACTTTTTCTCGAAATAAAAGGTAGCCTATGTCCTTCTCCGTACTCCAGAGAACTTGTATGCAAAATTTCAATGATGATCGGTTCAGTAGTTACAACGTGAAAGCGTAACAAACAAACTTACTTTCGCATCAAACTCACTTTCGCATTTATAATATATATCATCATCATCAGGTCTTTTTAGTCTCTACTGCATGAGCATGACCCTCTCTGTACTACCAGAGCCATACTTGGCCAGAGTAGACAGAGGATTTGGCCTACACTCTCCTCGCTGGCCAGACGGGTTGGAGAGGTCTCATTGATGTTTATGAGCTTTGTTTAGCTTGTATTTCTTAAGTCGCCTCTTACGACCTCCATGGCAAGACTAGGAGTGGTCCTATTCTACTCTGCCGGAAACCACACGGCTATTTATAATATTAGGATTATTACAAGCTTTTATATAGTTTCACCCATTTTTTTAAAATCTATGAGTTTCACCTGTCCCGACTCCCAAGGTTTGTAATCAAATCTTTCATTTTTTCACATCCCAGTTACCGATTGAGCTAAAATTTTGCATGCATGTGTAAATCGAATGACAATACAATATTATGGAATCGTTGCGCTGGTCTGATGATGGAGTCGGAAGGTGGCCATAGGAAATCTTAAACTAAACAAGGTACACCAATCGTGTTTGGGCTCATTTAATTTGTCTTGGAAAGCACTTTACAGTGTGGATTCATTTATAATAAAATGGTAACTGGTAGTCGTTAAAGGTACCACGTCAGAGGCCGAGAGGCGGTTCCGAAGAACTCTGACACCAGGGTGTGCATGGTCGATTGACCGTGACACCTACTCGAAATGATGAAAAGAAAAACTGGTTTTAATACACCTAACGTTTCGAAAACTTTATGGTTTTCATCTTGTGAACTCAAAGCTGGCATTCGCAACTACGGAACCCTATACAGCGTATACACGTAATCAGACATGCACTTAGCCGGTATTTTTATTTAATATAGGTGATTGTGTTAAAATTCAAGCATGATCGGCAGCGTTGTTTTAAGAAGTTTAGACCATTTCTAAAACGGTCACGTTGGGGCGATGGTCTATAGTCGCGATCTTGAGTAAAACAGACAAAAACAAAAGAACTGGACTAAGAAACAATATTGGCCAATCATCTTTGGCCAATCGATTAGTCGTATCGACGTTTGACCTACATATTGACCTAATTATAAAATCTATTTCTACCCGGCCGACGACCTATAGACGAATCCACGCCAAAACTTGTGTCAATGAAATGCAATACCGTTCAAGGCCTTGGATTTGTTGGCTTCATTTAGTCTAAAACAGCCCTCGTGGTCCAGTGGCTAAGGCGTTTGCCTGTTGACCCGGGGGTCGTGGGTTCGATTCCCACCGGAAGCATACTTTGTTTAGTTGTTTCCAGTTTGGTTAGGACATTGCAGGCTTAAATCATCTGATTGTTTGATAATGAAGATGATTCCGTGCTTCGGAAGGCACGTTAAGCCGGTGGTCCCGGCTGCCATCTGGTAGTCGTCAGAGGCCGAGAGGCGGTTCCGAAGAACTCTGACACCAGGGTGTGCATGGTCGATTGACCGTGACACCTACACGAAATGATGATGATGATGAGTCTAAAATAGACAGCTTGTAAATGTACCCTCGACGTTCCCTTAAAGGGGTGACTCAGACCATTAATATGAACAACTTTTTCTAAGAGACCAAAAATGGAAACTGAAAAAAAATTAGGCATTTCCATACAAAAGAATTCTGCCGCCCAGCCAGTTTGTGTGGGAATGTCGAATTTTTTTTTAAATCCCAGCGTTTTTCCCATAGGAAAAGTTGTTCATATTGATCGGCTGAGTTACCCCGTTAAGGAAAGTCGACGATCAATTACACGCAGTATGGCCTTAAAATACTAGTTTAAAATAAATAAAGCCTTTTTATTCGTGCACCAAGAAGAGTTGGTTTTTGCGAGGTTTCGCGCGTATCAAACTCAAACTCCGATTATTCATTACTTCGATCACGTAAGAACAAAAGAGTATCTTTTATACTTGATCGAAGATTCATTATGATAATTATGACCTCGTATCTTCCAA
Organism: Elegia similella; assembly: GCA_947532085.1. NCBI lineage: Eukaryota > Metazoa > Arthropoda > Insecta > Lepidoptera > Pyralidae > Elegia > Elegia similella. The sequence goes on along the minus strand of OX383954.1, from coordinate 1,106,576 downwards.
ACGAGCCATTGTCAGGCGCATTTATGGAATTCCTTCCCAGCGTCGCTGTTTCCCGACTCGTTTAATTTAGGGATTTTCAAGTCAAGAGTGAATAGGCATTATTTGAGTTTGCGTGTACCACCCTAGACCTCATTGCTGCTTCCCATCAGACAAGATAGAGGTTAAACGCACTCAAATCTTAACTTCCTAACTAATATTATAAATGCGAAAGTGAGTTTGTTTGTTACGCTTTCACGTTGTAACTACTGAACCGTACATCATGAAATTTTGCATACACGTTATCTGGGGTACGGAGAAGGACATAGGGTACCTTTTATATCGTTACTGTTCCTGAGAGATCGACATTGACGCAGGCGGAACCGCGGGCGAAAGCTAGTACTTCATAAAAACAAAATTAGGGAGCTTGAATAAACAAAAAAACAAAACCGTTTTCTAAATAGTTAATGCGTGATCAACATTTTAAAAGTTTGATATTGCCGCCGCACTCTAGGACAAAAGTTCAAAACACTACGCAGGTCGAGGAAGGGCACGAAAACCATTTTCTTTGATTGATCGACGTGCACTTAACCAAGAAAAACATACTAAAAGCTCTTCATGGATTAAATAATGATCATCATTATTTTAAGAACTATTTTCCATCTTTACTTACACTTAGTACGGCAAACGAGCAAGCGAGTCACCTGATGGTAAGCGATCTGCGCTGCCAATGGACAACTGCAACACCAGGGTGTGACAGGAGCGTTGCTGGCCTTTCAAGGAGTTGGGGGAGGACATGGAGAGAAATGGAGGGAGAGGGGAGGATGGGACTCCGGCTCTTTCACACACCGAACGAAGCACAGAAGCTGCTTCTACTCAAATTTTCAATGAGACTTGGACCGTAAAAAAGGAGGATAGAGAACGATTGGAAGCACTTGAAATGTGGTGTGCACATGGATCAAATGATATTGACAGTTAAAGACGACGCAGCAGAGCGGACTACTACCAGCCCGCTAAATAAATCTCACTACAGTACGATGACAGTTTTTTTTTTAGTTATTCTATTGTTAAAAAATATGGACATTTATAACACTAAATACACCGATTTTCCACTATAAAGTCACTAGAATCAATTTGCAAAACAATCCAAAACAAAAACCGTGTACTAAAATTCCCGCCAAGAATTTTTCATATTATATATTATAGGTCGTAACTACGAGTCATGATCTTATTTACATTTCCTATACACGTCAAAATCATCACCTATATACAATCATTCCATTTCACCACTTTTACCTCAATCCAGGTTACCGACTCCTGTGACGTCAGAGCACAGTTCCCAAACTTTGCATTCGTTCCAATGACTTCGAAGGAAGTGTCATATCTATTTTTGTAGCCATTGTTTTAAATTCAAAGGTAGATCAAGCTTTAGAATCATAGATATTTAAATGATTATTTATGTCTGTTCACCCACTATACATATATACTATAGTGGATATATTTTAGTTATGGTAGAGCCGCGCTACCGATAAAAGTTTAGTTAATTTTTGTTACTGGCTTGAATGGGCCGGCTCGTCCGGACAAGTACCACACTCTCACAGAAAATCGACGTTTGAGTAGAAGCTTTACCGCTTCTACACTTCGTTTTGTGAATGAGAGAGCCGGAGGCTCGTCTTTCCCCCACTTCCTCCCCCAACTCCTTCAAAGGCCGGCAATGCTCCTGGTACACCTTGGTGTAGCAGTTGTCCATAAGCAGCGGTGATCGCTTACCATCGGGTGACTCGCTTGCTCGTTTGCCGCCCTATATCATAAAAAAATCTGATTCCGATTTTCATTCTTTGAAAGCCAATTTTAGCAGCCCTGTCTACGCTGTAAGGGACAAAGACTTGATACTATATTGTTATCCGTGTGGTTTCCGGCAGAGTAGAATAGGACCACTCCTATCCTCTCCATGGAGGTCGTAAGAAGCGACTTAGAAAATACAAGTTAAATACAGCTCATAAATATCAATGAGACCTCTCCAACCCGTCTGGCCAGCGAGGAGAGTGTAGGCCAATCCCTCTGTCTACTCTGGCCAAGTATATATATGAGTGTCATGCTCCTACAGTGCAAATTAAAAAGACCTGATGATGATGACTATATTGTTCAGAATGACGCCTGTTTTCATTTAAAAGGTTATGCATTCCATTTCGTCCCGTTTAAATTTCGTCAAAATTGGTTCAATAGCTTGAATGAAGTCAGTTTTTTTTTTATATGAATGATTATTTAATTTCGTTTTGATCATATTTAGATTAGTGTATTTAGTAGCTTTGGATGTATGACATTACATTGTCTTTCAATCTAGGAAAATAACTGGGTGCCTACTGACTACCTAACATCGCCAAATTTCGGCCTTTCATGGGAATCAGTCCTGTATGTTTATTTTCCTTAGCTGTCTTCTCATGCTATTTCTGTGATATTCCATTATTTGGTTTACTATCTCCATTTGTTATGCTACATCCCTTCCCAAATACAACAACTTCCTACCCTTCCCCTTTAAAATGCTTCCGATGGGACTGCTGCCGTGACACAAAAAGCCAACGAAACTTCACTTGCCACCCACCTGCCAAGTGTGGTGAGCAATAAAAATGGCAATGTCCACGCATGGAGCTGAAATCCTAGGAGTGGACTTCTTACATCTGATGATGATGACAATCTGAAGGAGAAAAACAGCGGTCAGAAATTATGTTCTTCTTGCTCCTCCCAGATAAATTATTCTATAAGGTTATTCTATTAGAGTAAACCACATCGTTGCTTCCCACTAGACAAGATAGATGCCTCACGCAAGAAGAAGAGATGCCTCAAAAGCCGAACGCTTAGTCTGATCGTGCCTCTCTATCGCTTGTTCCGCGCTCTCGCTTGCACACGGAATGTGACACTTTTACGTGCGTGCAGCCAGCGTTCACGTCACGTCAAAAAAGAAAGACTTAATTCTCTTCCTGGTATCGGAGTTCAGTAACCTGAAAACCCGGTATATAGGTGTTCAGCCTGTGCCAGTTTCACGCATAACATGAGTAATAAGGAAATGAGACGTGAAATTCGGATTCGTGAATGTATCTTCTGAAAATGTTTCGTATTTATTTGTATTACAGGAATACCTGGAAACGAAAGTAGGTTTAAGATGAAGACTAATGATTAAAGCAGACAAAGAGAAAAGACTTTATTTAATTAATTATCATCATCAGGTCTTTTTAGTCTCCACTGCAGGAGCTTGACCCTCTCTGTACTACCGAAGCCATACTTGGTCAGAGCAGCAGAGGATTTGGCCTACTATCCTCGCTGGCCAGACGGGTTGGAGAGATCTTATTGATGTTTATGAGCTTTGTTTAGCCTGTATTTCCTAAGTCGCCTCTTACGACCTCCATGGGAAGACTAGGAGTGGTCATATTCTACTCTGCCGAAATCCACACGGCTTATTTAATTATATCATTCAAACTAAAGTGTCATATTATACTTTGAAAATTTTTGAAGGGATTACCGACTTTATTTGATGTCTAAATAATGAAGATGAATTTGCTTAAAGAAAACATTGTATTTCTTGTAGTAATGGGGATTTAATAAAAACATTAAATTAAATATAAGAAGAAAGGAGCACTTTATGCGACAACAAAACTAAAACATTTAAATAGGTGGTCCTTGAGGTCCTTCAAAAGGCGTGTTTACAGGTATCTTAAGAGTCGGCAACGCATCAGCAGCTCCTCTGGTGTTGCAGATGTCCATGGGCGACGGTGACCACTTTCCATCAGGTGGCTCGTCTGCTCGTTTGCCGTCGGATATACATAAAAAAAAAAAAAAAAATATGAAGTAACAAATCTATGGAAAGAAAACAAAATTTTCAAAAGTGATATGCAATACGTCACATACTTGCCGAAAAGGTAGCCAATTCAGCTTTCTGCTATTGGTAAAATTACCATAGCGCTGATTCCATACTAATTAAATGTTTAATTATCGGTTTAATAAATATATCCTAACTAATATTACAAATGCTAAAGTGAGTTTGTTTGTTTGTTACGCTTTGACGTTGTAACTACTGAACAGATCATCATGAAATTTTGCATACACAGTTAGGAAAAAGGACAGTTTTTTCGGCTTCTTGTGCTTTCGATGCTGCTGCCCATCACAAGCATCTTGAAGCTGGTGAAGGAAAGTTATTTGTTGGATTTGGGAAGGGAATTAAAGAAAATGGGATTGAGCAAGTAGCAGCTCGTGAGGCCGGGCGCGCACCCGATGCCAAATAATATTTTAAAAAAAAACTTTTTCCATCTTGACCTGGCCGGGGATCGAACCCGGGCACTCTCGTGTCGCAGGCTGGCGTGTTGACCGCTGCGCCACGCAGCTAGCCGTAATGCCATACCTGCAACCACCGGACAGGCAGTTAACCTCTGACCATATATAATTACACTTTTATTGTGTTGAGTGAGTGGCACATACCAGGCAACCAAACATTAGAAGTGGTAATATCTTTTGCATGTCCAGTGACGATTAGCAACAGGCAGGCAACCATTGTATTTTAATACTTGTTCTTTAGAGTGGTCGGTTCCGGACATTGGCAATCTGTAGCTTTTGAACATCAATAATAATATAAATCACTAAACTAGATCCTTTAAAATCATTTTCTTATCTTGCCTATTTCTGAAAAACGTTCTGACTCGTGAATTTTTAATTTGAATCCATAAGATAATCTCCAAATCAAACGTTAAAAAAACTTTCGCGGTGTCGCCTATTCTTAGAAACCAAAATGGCGGAAAACTAGAAGTTCAATGTCAAAAATCTCTCGCCATCCGCGAGCAGTGTTATGTAAATTAAAATTAAACATCTTGATTTATAAACTCACTGTGTAATTTATAAATATGATTGTTTATTTTGTAGATAAAAATAGCGGTTGGCTTTTAAACGTCGCTTTTATTTTCGCGCGTATTTCTGTGTTTGGCGGGAATATTGTAGAAGTGTTTAGTATTGTGTTGCGTATTTTATGAGTACAATTATCTTTTCTGCCATCTACGCTGCAATTCTATCATAACTGCACTACATATCCAGCACAAAGCGGAACTTTACTGATCTAGAGCAGAAAATATGTATGGAAATCCTTTACAGCACTGTTTAATTTTCTTTTTTAAATCACGGGATTATAGGTGTCAAATGTCACAAAAAAGGTTGGCCAACCTGAGGGCCATATGGAGTTATACAGTTAGCGTGTGAAGTGACGTGTGTATAGCTTGGCCTAAGAAAATACTGGCCATAAAAAAAAAAGGGGCGAAAATGTAAACAATTAATTTTCACTGATTTTAATTTCTCTTCGGTATTTTTCAAATACTTTTTTTGTGGTAGTTGAAAGAAAAGCAGATTATGCACCTCGCATTAACTAATTTATATTGCACTCGTGCTTTTTAGAGCCCTCTCGGGCTCCAAATAAGCACTCGATGCAATAATAAATTACTTTCTGTTCAGTGCAACAATTTACTATTGTTGACGTATTCTAGAGACCAATTCCTTATTATTTCACTCAAAATGGGCGAAGCTGTTTGCAATTTCGTTACTTCAGCACTTCTATGAAATTATTTTACACCCAAAATACGTTATTGACTGAATAACATTAGTTTATGTACATGATACTAGCCAAATTCTTTTCATCTTGAGTGTTTTCGTACGCCTGGCTTAGTAATTTAAATAATATTATATTTAGTTGTGGTAGAGCCACGCTACCGGCAAAATAAATTTTTGCTAGTAGCATGAATGGGCCGGCTCGTCCGGGGAAGTACCACACGCTCACAGAAAATCGACGTTTGAGTAGGAGCTTTACCGCTAACGATAACGATTAACGATTTGATTACGTCTAAAGTTCTGGTAAGCCTGAACTAAGGAGACGCTGAATCCAGTTTTTTGACTATATCGTTTAAAAGCACTATCTATATATGTTTTAGAAGCCATATTATTTGGCTCCTCTACTTTGTTTATTTTCCCCCAATTATCTCTTTCTCTTTTGCAATAAATTACATCAGATTTGTCCTCTCACGTGCGCTGGCAGCGCTCGCCGCGATAGCTCTGACGTACAGACAAATTATTATTAGATAATGCAAATGTTTTGTTTTGTCTGTCGATTTAATGTTTCTTTTGGGTGATTATACTTCGATGCTTCAGTGTATTTCACTCACCTAATTCTAACAAAACTGTCTATTTTTATTTTTTAGGATAGGCTCTTTTTGAAGTAAATAAATAAATATATACGGACAAATAACACAGATTGAGCTAGCCCCAAGGTAAGTTCGAGACTTCTGTTATGGGATACTAACTCAACGATACTATCTTTTATAACAAATACATATATAGATAAACATCCAAGACCCAGGCCAATCTGAAAAAGATCATTTTCCATCTTGACCTGGCCGGGGATCGAACCCGGGCACTCCGTGTCGCAGGCTGGCGTCTTAACCACTGCGCCATGGAGCTGTCATGTGAAAACTTATTTAGTGGCAAGTAAATAATTTAAACTCGCGTCTGGATCCGTGACCTGACCGTAAATTCGTAAGACCTGTGACCTGAGACCGCCGGCGCGGCGTAGGAGAGGAAGTAATATCCCCCTCTCTTTCTACCGCGCGGAGTTTTCTCTTCTGCCGACACTCCCGAAGTGCAACCCGTTGTTTTTTTATTTTGATATTTTAGTATGTTTGTATATAAGTAATGCCATGGTTCTCTGAATGACATCATCAGAAGGGCCCTTGCCACCATCAACGTGCCCTGTACCCTCGAACCTCGTGGTGTGGCACGTGATGATGGTAGAAGACCTGATGGTATGTCGTTGATCCCTTGGGAACGTGGTAGGGCTTTGGTGTGGGACGCTACATGCGTCGACACACTAGCGCCCTCTCACCTCAGGGGATCAGTCATGAGAGCCGGGTCTGCTGCCGAAGGCGCTGAGGTTGCCAAACGGCGCAAGTATGCAACCTTAGCTGAGGATTATATATTTGTGCCGTTTGGCGTAGAGACGTTAGGACCTTGGGGACCCAGCGCGAGGGGTTTCTTAAAAGAGATTGCCCCTCGGCTCATGTCGGCTGCCGGTGATAAGAGGGCTGGCTGCTTTTTCGCCCAACGGATTAGCATAGCTATCCAACGGGGGAATGCAGCCAGCGTTCTTGCCACCATGCCACACGGGCAAGATCTCGAAGAAATTTCTTTCTAGTGCTACTTTTTTTCTTTCTCACTTCATGTTTATTTAGTAATGCTTAAATAAATGAATAAAATAGGTATATGGAGACAAATAACACAGATTGAGCTATCCCCACATTAAGTTGTGTACTTACGAGTATGTCGTAGGATACTTACTAGATAAACATACAAGACCTAGGTCAATCTGACGAAGATCGTTTTCTTTATTGACTTGGCCAGGGATTAAATCCAGGACCCTGCAATTTAAAGGCACTGAGCCACACAGGTCGTCATCTTTACATAGTATAAAATGAAGTCGCTTCCGCTGTCTGTAAAAAATCGCGAAATTAAAAACAAATTGCACATTTTTTGTATCTGTTCACGCTCTTACCTACAAGTATGTTGTTTTCAAAAGAGACGAGAATCTTATATCATTGACTAGCTCCGTGGCGCAGCGGTCAACACGCCAGCCTGCGACACGGAGTGCCTGGGTGTAATCCCCGGCCAGGTCATGATGGAAAATGATCTTTTTCAGATTGGCCTGGGTCTTGGATGTGTATCTATATATGTATTTGTTATAAAATATAGTATCGTTGAGTTAGTATCCCATAACACAAGTCTCGAACTTACCTTGGGGCTAGCTCAATCTGTGTAATTTGTCCGTATATATTTATTTATTTATTTATTATGCTTGGCCAAAAACCACACGACAATCGACGCTTGAGTAGAAGCTTTACCGCTTCTATGCTTCGTTCAGTGAGTGAGAGAGCCGGAGGCCCATCGTTTCCCCCATGTCCTTCCCTCAACTCCTAGAAAGGCCGGTAACGCTCCTGTTACGCCCTGGTGTTGGAGATGTCCATGAGCAGCGCTGATCACTTACCATCAGGTGACTCGCTTGCTCGTTAGCCGTCCTATAACATAAATAAATACGGCACATTACAGGCCAATCTATAAAAAAAACTACGATATCAAAATACACCGATACAACATTGAACTTGACTAACTACCAAGACATTAAATAATGAAATCATATCAATAACAGTCATATCAACTGATAAACCTCTTAACGCAGATAAATTACGATGCACTATCTAAAGTGCCTAGTTCGGACGTAATAGCCGCGTATCTAAATTACCTGGGTTATAATAGATGGATGGCTCTATGCCATATGTCGTGATTCTGTGGTGATGTTCTCCATTTATTTTGCAGTGTGTTTTAGGACAAGAATATTAGTATTCAAATATGTAACAACGGGTTACTCACGTACGAAGTCAGTTACTGGCTACAGCTGAGTAGTTAACCTGTTGTTAGATATTTTAATAATATCTTTTTCTTCTAATCTTTAATTCAATACCCACAAATTACACTTATTACATTCCTCAGTTACCGAACCGTAAAAACCTCGCAGCGTTTATCTGTGTTCGGTGAGTCGCTATTACTTACTACATTTGGCGAGAAAATAGTTTTTCAACTTAGACTTGAGCTTTTTATCATCTCCTGTATTTCTGGCGGCAGTTTATTGAGATAGTTAGGTATCAAGTAGTCGTTGGTTCTTGTCCCATACAATTTATTAAGTTTAGGCAAATTATATATGTTTAAATATGACAGTGTTCTTATGTAGGTTGGTCGCTTTTTTTCTATTAAACATTTTTAACGATTTGATTCCGTTAAGATTAAGTATTTAATTTTATCATAGACACTCATGACTCATGACATTGGAATACTTAAATAATTTATTTGCATCTTTAGCATACTTTTTTAAATAATAGTTTGGAATAATCATTTTAAACATTTTTAGTTGTAATTTATATATTAATATATAGTTTTATATATAGATTCAACGTCGGCTACGTTCTACCGTAACTACTAAAGCACACTAACGTAAGATATCTATATCTCACGTTAGTTTTAATAAAAATAATAATAATACCAGTATCAGATTATTGAAGCATTTTGCAGGTTTATGTAAGCTAAGGTTATGGTTTTTATCACATAGGCCATACATGTCTGGGGTGTCATCCTCAACTGCGAGCGGTTGCAGCTATGGCTTCGGGCACGCACGCCCGGCCGCCCAATGCTACTTGCTTTTCCAAACACACAGATTGAGAGACTTGTGTTATGGGATACTAACTCAACGATACTATATTTTATAACAAATACATATATAGATACACATCCAAGACCCAGGCCAATCTGAAAAAGATCATTTTCCATCTTGACCTGGCCGGGGATCGAACCCGGTCACTCCGTGTCGCAGGCTGGCGTGTTGACCGCTGCGCCACGGAGCTAGTGATTCACGAAGTAGTCTCTCAATACTTTCATTCCCATTCCAAATCCATTGGATTTGTAATCATCATTATCATCATCAGGTCTTTTTAGTCTCCACTGCACGAGCATGACCCTCTCTGTACTACCAGAGCCATAGGAGGATTTGGCCTACACTCTCCTCGCTGGCCATACGTGTTGGAGAGGTCTCATTGATGTTTATGAGCTTTGTTTAGCTTGTATTTCCTAAGTCGCCTCTTACGACATCCACGGGAAGACTTGGAGTGGTCCTATTCTACTCTGCCGGAAACCACACCACTCTCGGCAGGCGTGTTGGTGAGTGCAGTTTTTGCTTCTTGTGCTTCCGACGCTGTTGTCAATTGGAAGCATTTTAAGCTGGGTAAGGATAGGAATTCGTTGGATTAGGAAAGGGTTGTGAAGGTATTGTGACAGTACTTACTCGGATGAATGGGGGAAAAGCAAGTAGCAGCTCGGCAGTTTTAGTTAAGGATGATACCGCTGAACTCGATAAGCTATGTCAGATGCCTTTAGACCTCACACATCCTTATCCTTACTAATATTATAAATGCGAAAGTGAGTTTGTTTATTTGTTTGTTTGTTTGTTACGCTTTCACGCCGTAACTACTGAACCGATCATCATGAAATTTTGCATACAAGTTCTCTGGAGTACGGAGAAGGACATAGGCTACCTTTTATCCCGGGAAAAAGTACTATTCCCGAGGGATCGACACTGACGCCGGAGCCGCGGGCGAAAGCTAGTACACAATAAACAAACAAAAAAAACTTAAATGTGTGCAAATGAAGTAGACATAACTATATTACAGAAGTAGTCGAATAGAAAGACAAATGTATCTTTAATTTCCTGTCTAATTCTTGCATAACACGATTCATTTATGACAAGACTCAATAATTTAAAAGAAACCAACTCCACACTTTGGCACAAATCCAAAATGGCCGCTCACCAGATTGAAAACGAGAATACGCAACCAAAACTTATCCATTAACACTTTAATAGCTGTTGTTTTAATCCCAAGTGGTATACAGACGGCAATGGAACGTAAATTTTGCGAGTTTAAGAGCATGTAGACTTGTTATCTTTTCGCACATGTGCAGAAACGTGTTTTGTGATTATTTGAAGTGATAGTCCATTAATATTGGCCTTTCTTGTGTGATTTTATTAAAAAAACGTTGGAACACTTATTTTAAAGTAAAGATGTGTAACACGCAGGAAAATTTCGACATTCCCTTACAAATTGCCCGGGCGGTTAACACTTTAATATGGAAATATTGAAAACTAGCTGTTGCCCGCGGCTCCGCCCGCGTTAGTGTCGATCCCTCGGGAACAGTAGAATTTCCCGGAATCAAACATATCCTATGAATGTCCTTCCTCGGGCCTCAACCTCCATACCAAATTTCATCCAAATCAGTTCAAAGGTTGAAGCGTAAAAAAACGACAGACAGAGTAACTTTCGCATTTATAATATTAGTATTAGTTTGGAAGTATGGATATTATTTATACTTCTAAGTCCAGAAATGAGAAAATTTCCATAAAACCTTTACCCTCCCATTTTACCCCTTTAGGAGTGAATTTTGTCCATTTCACCCTCCTATATGTTTTTTAATTGTAATCGAGAACTTACATACCTATGTATTTTCATACTAGTCCAGAAATAAGAAAATTTCCAAACAAACTTTACCCCCCTTCGGGGGGATTTTTTTTCCAGCTGACCTACGCAGATCTTTTCCAATTGTAATCGTGAATTTATTTACCTATTTTCATACTTCTAAGTCAAGAAATAAGTAAATTCCTATACAATCTTTACCCCGCTATTTTACCCCTTCAGGGGAAAATATCGTCCATTTTACCTACACAGATATTTTTAATTGTAACCTAGAACTTATATACTTATTTTCATTCGTCTAAGTCCAGAAATGAGAAAATTTCCATACAAAGTTTATACCACCCACCCACCCCCATTTTCTCATTTTACCCCTTAAGGGGGGAATTTTGCAAATTTCATCTACCTACACACATCTTTTTTTAATTTTAATCGAGAACTTATATACCTACTTTCATACTTCTAAGTTCAGAAATGAGAAAATTCTATATAAATTTTACCCCTTTAGAAGTTAAATTTCTTAAAAATCCTTTCTTGGCGCTCACTCACATCATTAAAAGAACCCCTGTACCAAATTTCAAGTTTCTAGGCGCAGCAGTTTCGGTTGGTTTGCCGTTTGCACGTGCCTACGCCGCCGCCGTTGGTGTCCATCCCTCAGGAACATTTTGAACATTTTTTATCGTTTTGGGGTTAAAGGGGTGACTCAGACCATCAAAATGAACATCTTTTCCTATGGGAACAATGCTGGGACCTCAAAAAAATTCGACATTCCCAGCCGGGCGGCGTATTGCCAAACTTTATACTGACCCAGACCAGGGTTGCTCTGAGTTCGATCGCAGTTTGCCTTTGTAGTTGAAGAGCAAACTATTCAGAGAGTGTCTGAATCAAAATACATTTTGCTTTAAAATACTTGAGCAAAATACATACGATTCCAGACATCCATACTTTCCAGCGTCTGGTGAAGTATGTAATGGCATGATAATTTAGAACAAAATGCATGCGAATGCAGACATGTTTTATTTCCCTGCCTCGCCTTCTAAAACTTGCGCCGCTTGCGACCTTGACTCCTTTTTTTGGACAGTGGTCGTGACTTTATTAGAAATTACGCACGTGTTTATTAAATAAAGTGTAAAAATAGAGTTATTTTTAAAAAATAAACCGTTTTTAAAACAGTTTTTTATAGATCGGTGTAAGCCTTAATAATTTGAATAAAATTAACATTTGGCTAGTTTGCGGTACGAGTATGCTGGTAGAAAAACAGTTGGCATATTTACTGATATTTTTAACATATAATTTTTATTTTGCACTTTCCGTTTATTATCAAAAAAAATCGATAGGGAAATAAAGCACAAAAGGCGTGGTGTGACGCCATCTCTTGTTATTTGAGTTTTTTAATTAATTTACTTTGTTATCGATCACTTATAATATAATATCGACTTAATTGAGTTATTATTACCTACACTGAAATTAAAAATAGGTACAATTTGTTGTGTCAGTGCATCTTTCTTTGAAACTTAATAAATACTGAAGTGGACACATTTATAGTTTTTTTAACACTCTTTATAGTTGTTACAGTTCAAATTAATTTTTAGTCATACTTACAACGGCTAAACTTAAATTACTTCACATAGAGTATGTTTTTTCGGGAAAGTTGTTCAGTTTCACGGATAAGATACCTAAAATTCGCAAAATCATAAAAAAGTTACGGGAAATTACGAAACACGTTGTATAGTTAGTTAAAGAATTTTGCGTGTCACAGTTTGCTTTACATACAAGCGAGCAAAGTGCATACCGTCTCAGACTGCTCTGAGCTCGTATGTACTTTGCTCCAATTTGTTTGTGATTTTAATGAGCACGACGTAGTTCAGTACAGACTATGGGTGTCTGGGTCAGTATACAGTTTGGCAATACGCAGCCGGGCGGCAGGACTCTTTTTTATGGAAATGACGAATTTTTTTTTGAGTTCCCAGCATTGTTCCCATAGGAAAAGATGTTCATTTTGATGGTCTGAGTCACCCCTTTAACCCCAAAACGATAAAAAATTCACCGTGTATATTTGCAGGCAAACTAATGCCTTGAGTTCATTCAAATGACGATAACTTTTTTTTAATGAACCGATTTTGATGAAACTGTTTTGCTGAGTTAACACAAAGCCATTGGTGAAAGTTTGAAGTAAATCGGTTCAGTATTTTCGGAGATAATCGTGATCATACATACAGACAGACAGACAGACAGACAGACAGACAGACAAAAAATTCGAAAAAAAAATTTTTGCTTTCTGTTATTCTTTTTAAGTGTCCCTCTATCCATTTCAGTCAAAAATTCTAAATGTACAGACAAAATATTTTTACTGTTTTATTATATGTATAGATGTTAATTGTATTATATTGTAATATCTTTATTTCGTCCAGAAAAGAAAACAATAGAGAACATATCATCTATCTATGTATATAAAAGGCAAACCTGCACTTGAAATTTGGTACAGGGGTTCCCTTCATCATGTAAGTGAGCACTAACAAAGATATTTTTAGAAATTTAACCCCTAAGGGGGTGAAATAATGGGGTAAAGTTTATCTACATATATATAATATACCTGTGCGCAGCCAGGGCGGTACACTAGTAACATAATATATACGAAAAGTAAACATACAATGGCGGACTCCCATACCTGATATCTATCAGTCAACCTACCATTACTTAAGTTCCATACATTGGTCCCATAGAAATAGTTGTTATATAAACGGGCTGGGTCACCCCAGACATTAAGGGAAAGTCTAGGGTGAATTTACTCGCTGTATTTATTAAACAACGTTTCTATTTAGAGTTCTGTACCCGAAAGGACCCTATTACTAAGATTTCACTGTCCGTCTGTCTGTCACTAGTCTGTATCTCATGCACCGTGATAGCTAGAGTGAAATTGTTTCACAGATGATGTATTTCTGTTGCCTCTAAACTAATACTAAAAATAGAATATAATTAATATTTATGTATAGATCCAACGTAATTTTTCGCCGATTCTTAACGGCAACAGGTAGACGATTGAAATGTTCACAGAATATTTAGTTATATATTCACTTTTAAAATTTATTTATATTTCTGTCACTCATGCATGACATGAGTTCCTTTAATAAAAATAAAATAACTTTAGTAGAGGGGTAAAGCTTTACCGCTTATATGCTTCGTTCGGTGAGTTAGAGAGCCGGAGTTCCATCCTTCCCCCTCCCCTCCCCATTTCCTTCCCCCAACTCCTTCATCATCATTTCGAGTAGGTGCCACGGTCAATCGACCATGCACATTCTGGTGTCAGAGTTCTTCGGAACCGCCTCTCGGCCCAACTCCTTGAAAGGCCGGCAACGCTCCTGTCCTGTCACACCCTGGTGTAGCAGTTGTCCATGGGCAGCGGTGATCACTTACCATCAGGTAACTCGCTTGCTCGTTTGCCGTCCTATAACATTAAAATTAGCCGTGTGGTATCCGGCAGAGTAGAATAGGACCACTCCAAGTCTTCCCGTGGATGTCGTAGAAGGCGACTTAGGAAATACAAGCTAAACAAAGCTTATAAACATCTATGACACCTCTCCAACCCGTCTGACCAGCGTGGAGAGTGTAGGCCAAGTCCTCTGACTGCTCTGGCCAAGTATGGCTCTAGCAGTACAGAGAGGGTCATGCTCCTGCAGTGGAGACTAAAAAGGACCTGATGATGATGATGATGAACATTAAAAAAATGCTTCCTGCGAGAGTCCGACTCGCACGTGGCCAATTTTTTAAAACATACTGAAATAGTTAGCTATCTTACAGAAATTCCACTGCTCTAAAACCGTCTTGACAAATTGTATAAAAATCGTTTTTGCGAAACTTCATCAACATTCCGATTCACCTAAAATTATAAATCTCCTCTTTATAAAAATAGTAACCGGTTGTTTAGGTTCCACAGTCATGTAATAATGGAGCCAAATCGTCTATTTTCTACGTTTATAAACACACAGACAAGGACGCTTTGTATAAGTATTATGAAATCAACAGATTAGTTCCATTCAAAAGTAGGAAATGAAGTGAAATGAATGTCGATCCCTCGGGAATAGTACTTTTTCCCGAGATAAAAGGTAGCCTATGTCTTTCTCTGCACTCCAGAGAACTTGTATGCAAAATTTCATGATGATCGGATCAGTAGTTACGGCGTGAAAGCGTAACAAACAAACACACTTTCGCATTTATAATATTACTAGCTTTCGCCCGCGGCTCCGCCCGCGTCAATGTCGATCCCTCGGGAATACTACTGTTTCCCGGGATAAAAGGTAGCCTATGTCCTTCTCCGCACTCCAGAGAACTTGTATGCAAAATTTAATGATGATCGGTTCAGTAGTTACGGCGTGAAAGTGAAACAAACAAACAAATAAACAAACAAACAAACTCACTTTCGCATTTATAATATTAGTAAGGATAAGGAAGTAAGGATTAGTAAGGATAGGGATAGTAAGGATTAACAAAAATATTACAATTAAAATTAAATATTTACTAGCTACAAAAGTAAAGATAGATTTTGAGTTTTTTTTTAGTATTTAATTTTTATTTTAGTTTTAATAAATTCTCTCAAGTGTTTGGGGAATCATTGAGAAATTCTCGAGAACTATTGGAAATTTCCGTAAGAAAGAATGCATGAGAACAAAAAATCCTCTCCGGCACATCACACCAGTGGAAAATGGGGCCTGACCTAGTAATATTCTGATACAATGGACCTGACAGTGAGTACAATGCCCCATCAGAATCGGGCCAACGCCCCAAGTATTTTGGAAACAGAATGACCTGATGACCAGACACGTGGAAACAAACCAATGCTGGGAACTTAATTATTTTATTTACATTCACATATAAAAAAGGAAACTGTAACTAGCTTCTATTTACAAACAAGAATAATAAATTAAATTTAAAACTACATACACTCATTGATTTGAATTTTTTTTTTAAGTTGGACTTTGTAGTTCTTGGCAAGAATTTGTTTTTATTTTGGATTGTTTTGCAAATTGTTTTTTATTTTTTTTTAATAAATTTATAAATATATTTCGTTGATAAACAAGACAAAGTGCGAGAAACTTCAACTTTACTTCATCTGGCTAAATTCGTCACACGTACGTACACGTAAAAGTAAAAATCTGTTTAATCTGTTTACTCATTTAGGCAAAATCTCAAGAAGTTTTTACTTAATGATCAAACTAGAACAAGCAGCTGAACTGTGCTATTTAAAATTATGTAACAAATAAACATAGTATAAATGTTATTTTGTTTAATTTTGTATACGTCATAATTATTAAATATTGTTCACGTGACGCAGTGTCACATCTCCCGTCCAACTGGCTTCCCTGAACATCAGCGTCACGTCATGGCATACCTGCCCTGACAACACACCTGAGGGAAACCATTTTGGTGGTATAATTTGTTAATTGTTTTATATTTTGATTTTGTAATTGTGTATACACCAAATAAACATTTCAAAAAGAAAATAGAACACTTGTTGACATAAATTAACGACAAAGCATTCGACCATCCCTCCCACGAAGAGTTTCTCCTTAGCTATAAATGTCTCAGTAAATGAAACAGCGGCCAGATATAATTTAATTTGCCATTGCCCATAAAAAGGTCAATCTGTCAATGGGTTCATGAGCAGCTATTGCCGTCGTTATGATGAGCTTTGGAATAGCCAGTATCATCCTCAACTTCCTGTTCGGTTCGGCATCGGGTACGGCGCCCGCCCCCCCGAGCTGCTACTTGCTTTTCCCTTAGTCATCCGAGTGAATCATCATACCCTGGTGTCAGAGTCCTTCGGAACCTCTCGGCCTCTGACGTGGTCCTTTAAGACGAGGCCTCAAATGTTTGGTACCATCGCTCGGCAAAGGACTGATCAAGTGCGCGCAAGGGATAGCGCTTGGCGGTTTAGCCCGTGAATGATGAGATAGGAGATAGTCTCGAGTCGCTCAAAGAAAAAAACGTAAGCGCCAAATTCGTTATTTCTATTTTATATAAAATCAGACCGGTTAATTGTATTTTCATATTTACATTTTGATGAATTACTAATAACCTATCTTTTAGTCTAAAAATCATTATTTCATTCGTCGCATTTGAGCTACAATAACAAAAACTCTGCGAACGAAGACCATTTTTCAAAAAATATTTCTATCGAGAAAATTTTATCAAAACGTGTTTTCATCTTCAATTTTTGGAGATGAAATAGTCAAAAATCATATTACTTAGATTTGAAACTCCTAATTTAAGTATTTTGCGAGATAAATAAGGTTCAGAACGACCTTTTTTTACAGTGGTATCGCCTTAACGAATACCAGATGGCAGCCGGGACCACCGGCTTAACGTGCCTTCCGAAGCACGGAATCATCTTTATTATCAGACAATCGGGTGATTCAAACTTGCAATGTCCTAACCAAACTGGAAACAATTAAACAAAGTATGCTTCCGGTGGGAATTGACCCCACGACCCCCGGGTCAACAGGCAAATGCCTTGACCACGGAGGTTGGTATCCGAGTGAGTATCCCAATACCTTAATAACCTTTCCAAATCCAACAAATTCCTGTCCTTTCCCAGCTTTAAAATGCTTCCGATATTTACAATAAATGGTTATTCGTATCCTTACTAATATTATAAATGCGAAAGTGAGTTTGTTTGTTTATTTGTTTCTTTGTTTGTTTGTTACGCTTTCACGCCGTAACTACTGAACCGATCATCATGAAATTTTGCATTTAAGTTCTCTGGAGTGCGGAGAAGGACATAGGCTACCTTTTACCCCGGGAAAAGTACTATTCCCGAGGGATCGACATTGACGCGGGCGGAGCCGCGGGCGAAAGCTAGTTTACAATAAATTACCTGATAGTTATAAGAAAGTTTAAAAGGCACTTTTTGATATGCTTGCCAGTAAAGGGTATTATTCTGTAAATGAATATTTACGTAACTGACCATTTGACATCAACAATTGTCTTTTGCAATTAGGTAATAATGACATAAATTTAGTTTTAATTGACATGCATATTTTAATAAAAGAGTTTTTGTTTTTTAAGTATATTAATATTTGTTTATTATATATTATTATTACATGCATTGATACCTTAGCGCCGTCTCATCTTCAGGTCACTAAGTCAAAGGCCGGTACAGCAGCAGCCGCAGCGGAATGCCTCAAAAGGCGCAAGTATGTAGGTATCGGAGACAGCTACATATTTGAGCCTTTTGGGGTAGAAACAATGGGTCCGTGGGGTCCATCAGCCCATCGTCTCTTTGACTTTTTGTCAAAGAGACTGATCGAGGTATCCCGCGACCAAAAGGCTGGCAATTATTACGCCTTAACCACTGGGCCACGGAGGCTGTTATTAAAATTGACTACCAAATTGAGCATGGAAGAATTAAGAATAAAAACACGGTGAAATTTGGTTTGGGACAACGCCAACCGGTCGCAAGTTACCACGGTATAGAATTATGTATTACATGCCCCTTGGACAAAGAATATATACACCCTTGGATTAGTTCACCTGCCGTCCAAAACGTACCTGTCTGAATTTGTATCTTTTACTTTCGCAACACATCGCCAAGATAACCCATTGTTTTATGTATTAAGCTCCAAAAATAACTCTGCTGTGTTTATATCGGTGCTCCGACTTTATTATGTTGGAAGCAGTTGGAAGGTAAACAGTTCTTGGAACTTTTGTAGGAACATTATTGTAATAACATGGTATAATCATATTTCTTTCTTTATAATCATCAGGAAGACGCTGCAGGCCGATTCCAACCGGTCGTATTGGAAATCCTTGGGGGAGGCCTATGTCCAGCAGTGGACTTCTTGCTGCTGATATGATGATGATGATGAATCATCTGTCACGTGTCCACGACGTTTCATACAAACGAGAGTCGCGCTACAAAAGCTTTTGATTTTATTATTATTTCGAGTAGGTGTCACGGTCAATCGACCATGCACACCCTGGTGTCAGAGTTCTTCGGAACCGCCTCTAGGCCTCTGACGTGGTTCCTTTAACGACTACCGGGCAGCCGGGACCACCGGCTTAACGTGCCTTTCGAAGCACGGAATCATCTTTATTATCAGACAATCAGGTGATTCAAGCTTGCAATGTCCTAACCAAACTGCAAACAACTAAACAAAGTATGCTTCCGTGGGAATCGAACCCATGACCCCCGGGTCAACAGGCAAACGCCTTAACCACTGGATCACGGAGGTGTTTTGATTACAAGCTTTTATTTAGTCTGATCCCTGATCTGTCCCGATGATTGTCTGTATCAAATCTTTTGATCCACTGGTTACTGATTGAGCTGAAATGTTGCATGCATGTGTAAATTGGTTGACAATACAATATTATGGAATCGTTCCATTGATCTGATGATGGAGTCGGAAGGTAGCCATAGGAACTATTCGACTAAACAAGTGCCGTGTGGTATCCGGCAGAGTAGAATAGGACCACTCCAAGTCTTCCCGTGGATGTCGTAGAAGGCGACTTAGGAAATACAAGCTAAAAAAAGCTTATAAACATCTAAGAGCCTCTCCAACCCGTCTGGCCAGCGTGGAGAGTGTAGGCCAAGTCCTCTGGCTGCTCTGGCCAAGTATGGCCCTAGTAGTACAGAGAGGGTCGTGCTCCTGTAGTGGAGACTAAAAAGGACCTGATGATGATGATGATGACTAAACAAGTACGTTAAGCTGTTGGTCCCGGCTGCCATCTGGTAGTTGTTAAAAGAACCACGTCAGAGGCCGAGAGGCGGATTCCAAGAACTCTGACACCAGGGTGTGCATGGTCGATTGACCGTGACACCTACACGAAATGATGATGAACTAAACAAGGTACACCAATCGTGTTTTGGCAAAGATTTGTCTTGGAAAGCTCTTTACAGAGTGGATTCGTTTAAAATAAAAGCTTGTCACAAAATTGTAATTTTTGCAACAAAAACATGTTTATATTGAAGCTTCCATGCTGGTCTGGGAGAGAAGAAAAAACGTAGAATGTGCCAGCTTCTTCTCTTCCCTTGCAGATCGTAAAAGCCGATCGAGGGAATGGGTAAAATCTGAGGAATCATGTTAATAGGCGATGCAGCTAGCAACCCATCACTATTTTGATTCTGTTTTCCACCTAACACCCACCACATGCTAAACGTGGCTTCCAGGTCTTACAGACCTAGGCTCTATATACCCCGTAAGGGAAAAAGACGTGATACTATGTATGTATGTATATTGATTTGAATTTGAAGAGGGCGCACTGACGTCGTCACTCAGTTTTTAATAAGATCTTTTCGCAATGCAAATACATTCCTGACATCTACAAGGTGAATAAACCAAAGTTGAACGTACCACAGTCCACATCACATATGCATTATAAATATTCAGCTATTAATAAAGAACAAACGGTCGTCTTGTCCGTCTGTCATCTTTGTTTATTTGATCGAAATACCTCGGGAGTTCAAAGATATCGTAGGTATAATAGAAGTGATTTATTTCTTAATTATTCTTTCCTTGTTGTTAAAATTATCGTCGATGGTCCAAATCATCTAAAAAAACCGGTCAAGTGTGAGGTGGACTCGCGCACGAACGGTTCCGTACTAAGTTAAAAATTATTAAAAATATTTTTTTTAAATGATGTAACTAAAATTTTTTACTTTTCATAAATTTTCCTTTATCTGTGCTATACGACGTAGCTACGCACGAATATTAATAATTCTGAGTTCACGGGAAGTACCCTGTAGGTTTTGATTCATCTATCACTTCTACAAACACACCAAGTGAATTTATTATATCAAATAGTGCAGTATCAAAAAAAGCTCCTCCTTGTACGCTGTACGAATTTCGGAAAATATATTTTCCATCCTGGCAACTCATAAGACTTGGCTGTAAATGTCATCATTATTTGACAGATTGACAATGACATTGACATTGTCATGTGGTTAAGCATGGGAATATTGTTATACTACTCTATGGAATATTGCTTTATAAATCAAATTCAAAATTCATTCAAATTCCCTAAAAAAGGTGGAAACACACGAAAAATTGCGGCATAAACGGCTGTTTCTTTTGATTGCGTTGGCTTAGAAGTTTTAGTAGTTGTATTTGATATGAATTTTAGCTTGATACTTCTACGCGTTCCTGAGAAAAAGGGTCTTGACTTGACAGACCGACAGACAGACAAGCGGACAACCGAGTGATCCTTTAAGGGTTCCATACCTTTAAAGGTTCCATCTTTACCTTTTGAGGTACGGAACCCTAAAAACAACGGGTTGCACTCCGGGAGTGCCGGCAGAAGTGAAAGAGCATATTACTTCCTCTCCTACGCCGCGCCGGCAGTCTCTTCAGGTCTCGTGTTTACAAATTTTCGATCAGGTCACACCTGACGCGAGTTGAACATTCATTTCCTATCTCAAAAAGTGCACAACACAGTTAATGAAGATTTTACTTCAATTGGTTGTCTTCCGTGTGGTGTCCGGCAGAGTAGAATAGGACCACTCCAAGTCTTCCCGTGGATGTCGTAGAAGGCGACTTAGGAAATACAAGCTAAACAAAGCTTATAAACATCTAAGACACCTCTCCAACCCGTGCCAGCGTTTAGAGTGTAGGCCAAGTCCTCTGACTGCTCTAGCCAAGTATGGCCCTAGTAGTACAGAGAGGGTCGTGCTCCTGTAGTGGAGACTAAAAAGGACCTGATGATGATTATGGTTGTCTGTAAAGTCAGTTTACGGACGATAATTACGTGAAGAGAGATAGATGCGGCATAAGTCGCACGCTTTAGGTCGATCATTTATTGTGATATTAAAACATTAATTGTTTTAATATCATCTTCATATGACATTATAAAGTTCACCGCCATCTTAAATTCCTCCCGAATTTACGACTCATTTGACACAGTTCAGAAAATATTTGCTCTGTGTCTGGTTTCACAACGCTTCCCTAGTAATAGAGAGGCACAATTCAAAAAACATATTTTTTGGGAATAGCGCGATAAAGATTTAGTTAATCTGATTTTCTTCTAAAATTCTCTTTAACTTACTAATTTTATTGGCTAGAGTTTTGAAATTTTGTACACATTATCTCAGGTACGAATAGTACAATATAGTTTATAATTTTTTAAAATATAATTAAGTTTAAGCATTAAATAACTAGTTCAAAATAAGCTTTTTAAGTAAGGCCTTTATTATACAAAAAATATATATTTATGTTAAGGCAGTTTTCGAATTAGGCCCCTTTATGATAATAAATGCCTACATTTTAAGGTACTATTTCAAAATAGGACCTTACTGCTCGTAGACCCTAACGCGAATTAAGTTAAAGTGCCATAAAATCTCAGAATAAAATAATGAAATAAATTAAAATGTTATTGAAAAAAAATAATTAAATCAATTTAAGACATTACTAAGGTGGACATAATGTAGTTAGGAACTTCTTAGATTTTACAATCTGAAAATAACTATATAGTAAAATCAATGATTACGAAACATAAACTTTTCAAACAATAACTTCTCTAACTGAACACTTTTTTTATGTAATTACACTTTAAAATTAAAGAAATTGAGACTTCCATCTTTTTTATTTATTGATTTATCTCAATGTATAACAAAATTGATTTTCTTCTTTATATAATACTAATGTATATAATATTTTTCATTAATTAAATTATTGTTTGGTTACTACTAATACAAAATTTTACGAATCTTCAACAATTAAAAATCACGGTAATACTTTTTAAGTATACACAAAAAAATTAGAATTCATACGAAATTGACAAAAGTTACGATAACATAGCTTCAAAATAAGTGGCATAGAATGGATCAATTCATCATTACAGCCATAAGAAGTCTACAACTGGACATAGGCCTCTCCCAAGGATTCTTGGTTCCATGGGAGGATATTGCCATTCTCACCACGCTTGGCAAGCGGGTTGGCGAGCGCAGTATCTTTGGCTTCCTGTGCTTCCGAAACTGCTGCCATCGAAAGCAATTTCAAGCTGGGGGAGGATAGGGATTTGTTGGATTTAGGGAAGGTATTGGGATACTACTCGCTCGAATGATTGGGAAAAAGTAATAAGCAGCTCGGGAAGCGTACCTGATGCCATACCTGCAACTACCGGACAAGCAGTTAAGGGTGACACCCCCGCCCAGATGGGTCAGTTAATCTTTTGGAAATTAGTTCTTGCAAATCCTTCTGTTTACATAAACCCAATTCGAATGGTGCTGTATAAGCCTCTGGGTTCAGATTAAAGCTTCTAACATCTTTTTGCTTTATTTCTTAATTTTTTTTCGATTTCATATCTGTACGATGATTTATGAAATACAATGTTTTACAAGAATATGCGTTTTCTTTAACTTCGCAACTACGGGACGAGGAACTGCTGCAAGTGCTGCAAGAAGAACTACTTCTACTGTTAATTG
Source organism: Elegia similella (assembly GCA_947532085.1). Classification (NCBI taxonomy): domain Eukaryota; kingdom Metazoa; phylum Arthropoda; class Insecta; order Lepidoptera; family Pyralidae; genus Elegia; species Elegia similella. Next base: position 1,083,101 of record OX383954.1, on the reverse strand, counting down.
TGGACGAGGAACTGGGACTACTGAAAGAATACCTTGATCGTATAGATGCAGTTGCATTAGTTAAGGTGGTGTCAGTTACGGGAACATTGAGTGTAGTCTCACAGGTCATTTCAATATTTCTAGATATTTTGTTGTCATTTTTTTACTAATTACACGAAGGAATATTCTCCTTTTCAATAATATCTTCAGTTAACATCTAAAAATATAAACAACCTTTTAAGAAAATCACGCATGTGAGAGTTCTACATAGTTAAAAGTTATTGAATGTATTGGGAAAACTAAACATTGGTTAGCTACCAATGTTTAGTTGGTAGACTCTGTTATCTAATTAAGTTTAAACTGACTATCTTATGTGAAAATACAGAAAACAAATAATATGTAGGTATTAATAATTTTATTAAAATCCAGCCTTACTTTGTAAGCCAGTTCTATGATTGGTTTATTGGGTGGAACCGATGAATTTAGCAGGAGGTCTTTTAGATTTTATTTCTAAAGAAGATGAATAAATATAGCATAAGTTACGTAACTACCTAGTTGTTTATTATTGACACATAATTAACAAAGTGAAAGTTACTTACGGACTGCAAATACCCTTATACTTTATAATATTATTTTTCTATCAGTTAAACACCCGTTACAATCGGTTCAAAGTTTAAAAAAGTTATATATTTTTGTTTGTACTAAGTACGAGTACATGAGGCTGGCATAGTCATACCAAGTGTACTAAAGCCTCGAAAACCCTACTTGCATTACGCGTTTAGTATAAAAAAAAAACTGTTACAAACAGATACTTAAATTTTAATTATTCGTGTAGATTTTATGTAAATGGGTTTGAACAATACTGACAATATTTATTATATCATTGCTTACTAAATTCAATAAAAATAATTAATTTTATGAATGTTACTTATTGCAAAGTGAAATGAAAATATTTTAATAGAAACTAAAAAATAATGTTGAAAAATTACTTGTAAGTATAGACACATCTATTAATTTATAAAAAAAAATATATATTATAAAAAGACTTAAATATAAATCTACCCCCTGGCCAATTACTACATCTTAATGGTATAAGGCATCATTTAGATATATCTACTGAAAATCGTTCAATATGTTTGTATAATAAGGGATTAATTTAAAATAACACCACGTAATAGAAAACATTGTCGTAATACACGGGTCTAAATCTTATTGAGCCTTTTTAATACAAACAGTATTTGCAGTACTTGCCAGAAAATTAATGATTTATGGGCCTAAGTCGAATTCTGCTTCCACGCATAAGGTCCTGCTTCTACAAATACTGGCGTCTTACTAAATGGGCCTTTGTCACGGGAAGACGTGAGAGAGGAAAGAGTCGGTGTAAAAGAGACACAAATATAGCGCTCGTTAAATTTGAGCTTTTATCCTATTTTTTTCAAAGCGAGGTCCTAGAACTGTTAGTTTTGTGCCGATTTATTACAAAAAATCGAAAACACAAAATTTTGAATTGTGCCCCTCTATTACTAGGGAAGCGACAATACCACTGGATTAATTTAGCTCTCACCTAACATTAAAGACTTCTTTTAGGGATCCGCACCCAAAGTGTGCGAAAAGGAACCCTATTTCTAAGCGTCCGATATCCGTCCGTCAGTCCGTCCGGCCGTCTGTCATATATATATAGCTGTTTCTATTGTACCGTAATAGAAACAAGTTTCTTTTGAAAAAAATCTAATTTTTGTGACAAGCTTCCTTACTAATATTATAAATGCGATAGTGAGTTTGTTTGTTTGTTTATTTAATAATAATAATAATAAATCATTTATTTCAGGCAATAGTATTGTACTTACAATTATGTACAATACCAGAGGCCCATATTATAAATACCTTACAGACTAACATACATAAAGTTCATAAAATAAATACCTTATAACTAACATAAATAATATATATCCTATCCTATATCACACGTAGTGCCGGCGTATCTCTTAGTAGTTTGTAGTGCCGGCGACGTGTGACGCGCGGTGACGTCAGGCAGCCGACCTCGGAACCTCCGAAACACGACTCCCTGCGGCCAAAAGTCCTCCTTCATGAAGGTTGGCACTCTCACCACATAAGAATTGAAGTTCGCTTTGTGGCGAGACTGCAAACGTTCAACCCTCAAGGTGAAGGTGGACTTCTTTCGGACGTAGTCCACGACCTCCTCTACCGTCGTGGACCAGTGCAGGCGGGACACGTACAGCTGCGTCGATGGTACGGCAGGACGCAGCGGAGAATCCGGTCCGGTCGGCGCGGTTCCGCAGTGGTTGCGGCTCGCGGGCTTCCTCTTCTTCCTTTCCACCTTAATGAAGCCCTCTTCGTCGCGCTGGTTCCTCTCGGGACCCGGTGGTGGCAACGACTTGGTGGGAGCTGGCTTACGCCGTCTCCCTGTTTTCCCCTGTGCCGAAGGCCGCTTCGTGGTCTCGGCGGGGGTGGTGGCGGGCGCAGGCGCAGCGGCTGCCGCGGCATAGGCACGTGGCGGCGGCGCACTCGGGCTCGACGTCACCGGGGCGGGTGCGGGGGAGCGGGCGGCGGGCTGTGTAGCGCGCACAACAACAGGCGGCGACGGCAAACTGCTGATGGAGACATTTTGCGCGCCGCCGCGTCGCGTGTTTACGTTAGCGGTCTCAGGTGACCTACTTACCGAATCACCACTTCTCAAAGTTAATAATTCGGTACGTAACTCACCGATGGTGGATTCAGAGACCCCTAACCTAAACTGTACTTCGGCCAGGCTTGCTTTCAGGGCGGTGATGTCCTTTAGCAACCTGGTGACGTCGACGTGGTCAAATGTGACGGGAGGCAGCTTGTCCAGCCGCTTCGCCACGAATGTGGGCACGTCGTCCGGGTCGGTAACCTTCAACAGGTTGATGACATCCTGCAGACTCCTCTCACCCCTTTCATCCCTTCTGCGGGACGGCATTCGATCAGCCATGCCGAGACTCCTGTACAGCAGCTCCTTGCCACTGCAAATCTCCTCTTCCTTGAAGTTAGACTTGCAGATCTGCAAGATGCTGATCTCGTCCATGGTGTCGATGGCGTGTTGGATGAACGCCAACAGTTCGTTCGCTATGAGTGTTTCGGAACTCATAGCGATATCAGGCAGCGGCTGAGCCGCGCAATTCGCGAATTAATATTCGTGACAGTGCAATGCGGCGGTACGCGACTGTTGCCGAGCGCGTATCGCTGAGCACTCATTTGTTTGTTTGTTTGTTTGTTACGCTTTCACGCCGTAACTACTGAACCGATCATCATGAAATTTTGCATACAATACAAGTTCTCTGGAGTACGGAGAAGGACATAGGCTACCTTTTATCCCGGGAAAAAGTACTATTCCTGAGGGATCGATATTGACGCGGGCGGAGCCGCGGGCGAAGGCTAGTTTATTATAAACTAATCCACAATGTAAAGTGCTTTTTAAGACAAATCAAATGAGCCCAAATACGATTGGTGTATCTTGTTTAGTTTAAGAGTTCCACCCCATCATCAGATCACCTCAATGATTCCATAATATTGTATTGTCATCCGATTTACACATGCATGCATATCTTATAAAGGTGAAGAGTTTGTTTGTTTGTTTGTTTGAACACGCTAATCTCAGGAAAGGTTCAAATTAGAAAATTATTTCTGTGTTGGATAGTCCATTTATTGAGGAAGGCTTTAGGCTATAAAACATCACGCTGCGATCAATAGGAGCGAAACATTAAAAAAAAAAGAGGACGGTGGAAAATTATTCATCTATACTAAATAATCATAATAACAGAAATTGCCGCGGACAACAGCTATTAAATAAAAATAGTCAATCGTAGGTATTTTTAAATTTACTATTATAACGTTGTACACTGAGAAATAGGTCGGCAGGGTGCGTCGAACTGTCTGTCATCTTATACTTTATTAGTACTTATATTAATTCTGTGACTTTACTCCCAGTGTAAAGACACTGCGCCTGTTAAATTTGATTAGCAATAATTCACGCGCCTGTGACATTTCTCTAATCATTCGTGTAGGAAACGTAAAAATTGCTTTATTACAACAATGAGTTATTTTGAAACATGTTCAAAATGTTGTTTCTCCTTTGTTTATGAACTATTATTACTTTAAAACAACTACGCTTGCCAACACTAACGTTCGTCGCGTAGTAATTAAACGTAAATTCGTTTAGAAAACAGAATCATGGAATTCTTATTTTTACTCGTACTTTACGAACAGCCTCCGTGGTCCAGTGGTTAAGGCGTTTGCCTAATGACCCGGGGGTCGTGGGTTCGATTCCCACCGGAAGCATACTTTGTTTAGTTGTTTCCAGTTTGGTTAGGACATTGCAGGCTTGAATCACCTGTTTGTCTGATAATTAAGATGATTCCGTGCTTCGGAAGGCACGTTAAACCGGTGGTCCCGGCTGCCATCTGGTAGTCGTTAAAGGAACCACGTCAAGGCCGAGAGGCGGTTCCCAAGAACTCTGACACCAGGGTATGCATGGTCGATTGACCGTGACACCTACTCGAAATGATGATGATGATGACTCGTACTTTGTTGCCTATGTTGCTAAGTAAAATAATTATGTACAGTACAGTACAGGGACATCATCATCACCATCATCATCCACCGCAAGAAGTCCACAGCTGGACATAGGCTTCTCCCAATGATTTCCAAAACGACCGAAGCGGCCTGCATCCAGCGTGTACCTGCGACCTTGGTCAGGTCGTCCGACCACCTAGTAGGTGGGTGGACGACGCTTCGCTTGCCGGTACGTGGTCGCCAGTCGACAACCTTTTTGCCCCATCGGCCATCGGTTCTACGCGCTATGTGCCCCGCCCACTGCCACTTCAAAGAGCTAATCCGCTGAGCTATGTCGGTAACTTTCGTTCTTTTACGGATCTCCTCATTTTTCATTCGGTCTCGCTGAGAAACACCGAGCCCTCTCCATTGCTCTTTGAGCGACCTTGAGCCTTCTTATGAGACCCATAGTAGGGACAGATAGACGGAAATAAAATCTTTAATCATTACATAACAGTATAAACTATAAAACAAAGAAGCTTCCCGCTGTCTGTCCCTATGTATGCTCAGATCTTAGAAACTACGCAACGGATTTTGATGCGGGTTTTTTAATAGATAGACTGATTCAACACGAAGGATTATAATATGTATAATACATGTTTAGTGGGCGGGTCGCTAGAAACTAGTATATCAAGGAATTTAATAAAAAAAAAACTAAAAAACTATACAGACCGTATAATAGCGCGTTTTAAAATTGTCCCAGCGCCATCTAGTTCGAAATAGTAACCAAGTTTATCAATTTTTTACATTAATGCTACGAATACTTAGTCGTAGCATTTGTGTCCGTAAAATTGATGATAATATCCGTATAAGTAGATAAACATGCAAGACGGAGGTCCATCTTTTTCCATCTTGCACTTTTGGACCACTGAGCCACGAAGGTAGTCATTTTTATCAAAAAAGATTTACCATGAAAAATTTCGTAGTTTTTCGTATTCAACTCCCGTTTTGAAGTTGTTTATAATTCTGCTTCGTATATATTAAGTTTCTTCCCAAGAACGATTAGTCCAGACTATTAATATTCTGCTTTGTTAATGTTTTGGACGTGGGCGTCACCTGGACTTGTGGAAATAGCGCGCTCCGAATATTCACGGCGGCCCAGAAACACGGCCGACCACTCGTTTCCGTTACAATTAAATATTGATAAATATTTATACTTTAAATGTACGGAAATAATCTTACATTATGTAAACATTAATCAAAAGCCGTGTGGTTTCCGGCAGAGTAGAATAGACCACTCCTAGTCTTCCCATGGAGGTCGTAAGAGGCGACTTAGGAAATACAAGCTAAACAAAGCTCAAACATCAATGAGACTTCTCCAACCCGTCTGGCCAGCGAGGAGAGTGTAGGCCAAATCACTTACTCCGTAGAATAAACGCTCTAACATCTAGCATAGCTATCTAACAACGCATACTCAAGGAGTTTTGGTGACAGAAATAAGATATTTCTCGTGAATACTGAGTTATTTTATCTTAATATGGTAAACCTATGGCGTACTTAGTAAAAAAACCTATGGCGCCATTTATGTGATGAGCCTAACAAAAATCGTACCTATGCAACAGGTATCAGTACCATAGATAAGAATAGATACTGACGTAGTTGGGACCATAAGACGGAACCTAAGGCCGTTTAGCGTATCGGTGGACGAATAAATGGAAAAGCCGCATCGCCTATTAACTTTCCTTCGGGTTTCATGATATTTTTTATTATCTACCAGACCAGCATAAATTTGTGTATCGACTTTAAAACCCTTTTTCTTTTGTTTCAGGTCATTCAACACACTAGAAGACAGCGCACACATTTAGTCCAGTTCAAATCAAGAAACAAAAAATTGCTAAACATAAATGGATGCGCGAAATAAGAGTGTCAGATAGCGAAAAGCGAAAATAATAGTTATAATATACACAAGGGGTTGGTAGCCAAGGCAAGGATGTCTTTGGTTGCTCCTAGACGAGTCCAGCTGGACTGGGCCCACTCTATACCATGGTGAGTAACTGTCTTAAAAACTAGTCAAACTCTTGTCTAGCTATAATGTACATAATTATTATAAAACCTCTATTTATTTATATGGAAACTTAAATATACTAGCGACATCTATTGTTGAGAAAATTAACTAATAAAATGTCCCCGAACATTTCTGTTCAATCTGATTTTCAAATATGACTACAACGAAGTGACTCTACTGACGCCATCTAGTAACGAATAGCTAAAGTATGACAATACACATTTAGTTCGTATTTACGACAAAAGATGGCGTTGTCGTATTAATTTTTATATTTGCTTGACCTATGACAGCTCCGTGGAACAGTGGTTAACACGCCTGCCTGCGACACGGAGTGACCGGGTTCGATCCCCGGCCAGGTCAAAATGGAAAATGATCTTTTCAGATTGGCCTGGGTCTTGGATACATACATACATACATACATACATACATACATACATACTATCACGCCTGTTTCCCATGGGGGTAGGCAGAGACCAGGGACCTCCACTTGCTACGATCTTTACAAACCTCTCTCGCTTCGTCTACATCCATCACTCTCTTCATGCATGCTCGTCGGTTTCGGGTACTCCTAACTTGCCCTTTGGCCAGAACGTCCGTAATCTGGTCACGGTATGTGCGTCGAGGCCGGCCCTGACCAACTCTTCCAGTCACATCTGAAGTATAAAACTTCTTTGTAAGTCTTCTTTCATCCATCCTTTCTACATGTCCAAACCACCTTAACATTCCTTTTTCAATTTTTGTCACTACATCCTCTTTCACTCCACATCGCTTTCGCACTACGTCATTTTTCACCCGATCTCTCAAATTTACACCACACATACTCTTAAGCGCACGCATTTCTACCGCATTTATTCTACTTTCATGCTTTTTCTGCCAAACCCAACTTTCACTTCCATACATAAGTGTGGGCAACAACACTCCCTGATGGACAGCAAGACGTGCCTTGTTGGACACCTTCCTACTGTTCATAAATGAATGCAATGCTCCATTCACTCGATTACCAGCAGCCACTCTTCTTTCTATATCCCTTTCGTGCCTTCCATCTCTAGTAAACACACATCCTAAATAAACAAACTCTTTCACTTGTTCCACTCTTTCTCCATCTATAACAATATTACATTCTGTAAAACTTTCATCCCTTTCAAAAACTATCACTTTCGTCTTACTCACATTTATTTTCATACCCTTTCTTTTAAATGCATCATTCATACATGTTACCATCCTCTGTAAATCCTCCTCAGACGATGCAAGTATTACCTGGTCATCGGCATAGAGGAGGCATTTGATAAGTAACTCTTTCATTCTTAAACCACATTCATTTTCTTTCAAATCTTTCAAGCAACTGTCCATAAATAAATTGAACAGCCATGGCGAAGCTACACATCCCTGTCTGACACCTTTGTCAATGTCAAACCAGTCTGTGTAGTCCGCGTTAATTCTTACACAGGCACTGGAATCCTTATAAAGAGATTTCAGCGCCTGGATAAGACAGCTGTTCAACCCATATGCAGACAGCGTCGACCACAATTCTTTCCTTATCACTCTGTCATAGGCCTTTTCCAAATCCACGAATACGCAGTACACTTTTTGACCTTTGGCCAAAAATTTCTCCAAAATGCATCGCATGGAAAAGACCTGATCTGTACATCCCATTCCCTTTCTGAATCCCGCTTGCACATCCCATATCTTATCATCCGTATCTTTCATCACCCTTTCAATCAATATCTTTGCATACAGTTTGCCAACCACACTAAGAAGACTAATGCCTCGGTAATTCTTGCAGTCTTGCTGTGAGCCTTTTCCTTTATAAAGCGGCACTATAATGGCTTTACACCAATCTTTGGGGACCACACCTTTTCTAAAACACATATTGAAAAGACTACACAGCTGACTAGCCACGATGCCCTGTCCAGCCTTTAGCATTTCGGCAGTAATCCTGTCATAGCCCCCAGCCTTTCCCGCTTTCATACAAATTATCGCTTCCACAACCTCTTCTATTTTAATTTCATTATTATCTTCATTTTCATCATTTTCTTGCATTTCATTCTCTACAGTCGACACCCTTTGTTGATCTCTTTCAAATAATCCCTCAAAATACTCTTTCCATCTTTCTAAAACATCTTTTTGATTCATTAATATTCTTCCATTCTCATCTCTAATCTTATAGGGCTCAGATTTTGTATCTTTCCCTCTAACTCCTTTTATACATTTCCAAAAATATTTGACATTGCTCTTAAAATCTTGCGACAACCTTCTATCAAAATCATCTTTTTGCTTATCCTTCTTTTCTTTTACAATTTCTTTTACACACACATTCATCTTCTTATAAACCTCTTTAGCAGCACGCACATCATCATTAGTCGCCGCTTGTACAGTTCCTAGAGCAAGCCAATCCTTCCATGCTTTTTTCTTTCTACACACGGCATCTTGTACCTCTCTATCCCACCATACATTCTTCAACTGCGTACCTTTCCTTCTTTTTGATATACCACACACTTCCAAAGCTGTATCAATTATTCCTTGTTTTAAAATATTCCATACCTCTTCTATCTCCCGTTGTTCGTCTATCTTTTTTGCGCTAGTAGCGCGGGATACAAAGACGCCTCCGTGAAAAATAAATATTTTAATTAAATAATACAAAGTTTTGCCGTGAATTTAAGTAGTGCCCGTGTATTGGATTGTTTACGATAAGTGGTAGCGTTATTTACAGTGAACTCTGGCGTGAAACAGCTAAAATTGTGATTTTAATTTTGATGAATTGTGGGATTGTAGGCCACAAGGTGGAAACATGATAAAACAGCATTCATAACAACATTGTGCTACAAACCTGGTTAAACGCCCTGAGCCTTGCATAAAAACTACTTTGAACTGTGTTTATTACAGAACTATTGTTTTGCAAAAGTGTGTGCCGTCCACAAGTATTTTTTGTTGAATTTATTTCAACTACGCATCTTTTTATACTGCACTGCATTATTTATTATTAACACTGCCATCTATCTTCTAACCTGAGAAGTTACTCTCGCACTGTTTGCAATTTGTTTGATTTGGCATTGTGGTGGGTGCTATTACTGTCATTGATTATACAAAGAAATTTGCTTTAGTTTCAAAAGATGTCGCCACGAGTACCGGATTATGGCCCGTGTGCTGCATGTTTACAAATTATAAAGACATGCTTATATCTAAAATGTTGCATGTGCACGAAACTGTTTGATTTAAAATGTGTAAATATAAGTGAGAAGAGGTTCTACAATACAATGACTATTGAGCATAAAAGCAATTGGCAGTGTCAGGAGTGCAAGAAAGCGCCTAAAAAGAATAGCTCTCAGACAGACACTCAATTAAAGCCACAAGAACCGGCTTGCAGGAGCGCCACAACAAGTAATAGTTTTCCCATCATAGCACCTTCTCCATCCCCGTCTACTGCCCGCTCTGACATCAACGGTGAGAGTAAGACAGTTATAACAAATGAACTCTTGTACAACGAGTTGCGGCTCTTGCGTGAAGAAGTGAACGCCCAACGTTCTGAAATGCGTGAGTTTCGCAGCTCTATCACCTCGGCCGTGGCGGGATGCAACCAAAGAATTGATGACCTGGCAGAGCGTGTAAGCGCTGTGGAGGACCAGCGGCAGGACTAGACTAATGATATAACCGAATTGAAGCAAACCATCGCTGATTTAAAGTCGGATATTAATGACCGCGAGCAAGAATTGCTCCGTAATGATGTTGAGATTGCGGGAATCGCAGAAGATAAAAACGAAAGTGGCCTTCATCTAATACTAACTATAAGTCAGAAATTGGCCGTTCGGCTGGAGGAGAAGGACATTGTAAGCGTCGAACGTGTCGGCCCTGTGAGAACGGCATCACGTGATGGCGCCGTGACCGCGCCTCGCCCACGCCCCCTGGTGGTGCGATTGGGGCGTCGCACACACCGCGAAGACCTCCTAGCTGCGGCTCGTGTACGACGTGATGTGACCAGCGATGACCTGGGACTGAACATGGAGCCCCGTCGCTTTTATATTAACGAAAGACTGACACATACGAATCGAAATTTATTTTATAAAGCCCGTGAAGCCGCACGTCGTGTCCAATGGAAGTATGTTTGGACAAGCGACGGCAAAATTTTTGCTCGTAAGGAGCACGGCTCACCTCGGTTTCGGATACGGTATGAACCAGATTTAAAAAATGTTTTTGGGCTCTGATAACGTTTGCTCGTAAATATTATTTCTACGTTACTTTTCTATTTATTTATACTATAAGCATTAGCATTTTCATTTATTTTCAATTTTTTTTAATAAAAAACAACCTATTTTGTTTATGTATGCCTGCCTTGCCCGTATGTCTAATAATTATTATTGTTTCTGATGATATTGTGTTATGTGTATATTTTGCTGTCGAATCTATCATATTGGAAATTAAATGGAACCGTAACTCTATATTTAAATACTTGTACCCGAATATGGCCTTAGAATGTATGAACAATGTAATGAGTGTAAAACAAGTTCTTTATTACATTATGTACATATACGATTCCTTGATACTGGGCCGTTGCTATAGTAATGTATGTATGTATGTGTGTGTAATCAACTTCACCGCAGGTCTGTTTCTTTTTACAGAATGTAAACAAAGAATATTTTATGTCGTCAGTAAAAGTTTCGCAGCATATTACTTTATAATTTTAAACCAAAAAAACAATCCAATAAGACTACCTAGATTTGCTCTGATACCTAAGCTTTTCTCTTCGCGCCCTAGACCTAAAATATATAAGTCAAAAAAATGGCTCAATGTTTTTTTAATCATTTACAACCTTAGTATGCGCCATATAACAGTTCTAAAATTTTTACTTGTTTGCTGTTTTTATGTAGAGATTTCATCTAGTTTTGTTATACAATTTATTAAACGTAAACACTTAAGTATAGGTCTCTTAAATCCCTGCTCACTTGGTAACCGGCGTCGCCATGACGAGTTTTTAGTTGCTATGGAACGACATGCAGTGGACGTGATGGCTATCAATGAGACGTGGCTTCAGGACGCAGAGGATGCACGCGCGCCCACAGTACCAGGCTACCGGCTGCGTCACGTGCCACGTTCTGTAAATGCGCCACGCTCTCGTGGTGGTGGGGTGGGCTTTTACCTGAAGCGTGGGGTGTGCGCGCGGGTCCTAGAACATCCACCAGCCTTACACGTCGAACAGATGTGGATTTGTATGAAACTAAACGGCTATAAACTCGTCATAGGCACTGCTTATCGCCCGCAGTGGATGAATGTTGATACATTTATTGACGCTATGACTGAATCTGTATGCTGTTTCTCTGGGTTTGATCAAATCGTTTTAGTCGGTGACTTTAACATTGACTTATTGAAACCTAATGACTGTGATGCCATTAAACTTATTAATTTTATAAATTCAATGAGCCTTCTTCAGTATGTAAAAGAGGCAACACACTTCACTGATAATTCAGGAACACTGCTGGATATTGTTTGTAGCAGTACAAAAGTTTGTAATCTTGTTGTAGACTATATTCCAGATCTAAGTCATCATGCCTTTGTATCGTTTGAACTGAATATAAAAAAGCCTAAACCTAACCCTCGTTGGATAACTTACAGACCACTTAAAGACATTAATATTGAAAGTTTTAATAAGGACGTGAACTCTATAATCTAGGAAGAGTTACTATGTGATAATGTGAATGATTCACTTGCAAATTTTAATGAACAAATAAAAATTTTGTTTGATCTTCATGCGCCTGTTAAGAAAGTTTATATTAAAGAACATAGCCCACCCTGGATAACACAAACTATAAAAGACATGATGAAATTACGAGACAAAGCCTATTTTAAATTTCGTACATCAAAGCTTGATAAAGATAAAGACGCATACAAAGAACTAAAAAAAATTGTTAACGTAGCTCTAAATAACGAAAAAGCGGCATATTTCCGACATAAAATAAATCAAAATTTAAATGATACTCACGTTCTATGGAAGAATATTAAGCAGAATATTAATTTCAATAAACATCAGTATGAATTACCGAATAATATCAACAATCCTGATGATATTAATCGCCATTTTTTACATGTTCCCGGGAATTCTAGCGTTGATGTATCGCAATTAATGAACTTTTGGTTTAATCGATTTGGCCCATCAGTATTTAGTCTCCAAACGGTTGATGAAGCATCAGTTTTTGAAATTATTAAGAAAATATCAACTAATGCTCAAGGTGTCGACGGCATAACATTGAATATGATTGTCCTTACACTACCACGTACATTAAATATTATTACTGCAATTGTGAATATGTCCATCAGAACCGGCGTCTTTCCAGATTTATGGAAAAACGCTATCGTTCAGCCGCTTCCTAAAGTAAATAATCCTAAAGAATATAAAGACCTCAGACCCATTAGTATTTTACCTTTCTTGTCCAAAATTTTAGAAAAAGTAGTATGTAATCAACTAGTTCAATACTTGAATGCAAATAATATTTTACCTTCCAAGCAATGTGGTTTCCGAGCCGGCAGAAGCACGACTACAGCACTTCTTAATGTAGTAGACGATATTTTAGCGGGAAGAGACGTGGGAAAGGGCTCCATTCTGATTTTGTTAGACTACTCTCGTGCATTTGACACTATTAATGTAACTTTACTTTTGGCCAAACTTACCTATTATGGTTTTGATGGTCCTACTCTGAAATGGTTTGTAAGTTATCTAACAGGTCGAAGTCAACAGGTTGAAGTATCTTGCAATGATGGGTCTAAACTGTATTCTGAAATTTTACCCACAAAAAAGGTGTACCACAGGGTTCAATACTAGGCCCTCTACTTTTCATTTTGTATACTGCAGATCTGACTAATTGTATAAAGAATACTGAACATCATTTATACGCTGATGATCTACAGATATACCAAAACTTTAAACCTTGCAACACAACCGCTATCGTAAAAAATATAAATGAAGATCTTAAACGTGTTGCTGAATGGTCAGACGCAAATAGTCTAGTTTTAAATCCATCCAAAACCAAGTTTCTTATCATTGGTACTAGAGCTCAAATTAAGAATATCAATAGTCATGAACCAAATATAACAGTAAGAGACAAAGCAATAGAACAGGTAACCGAAGCTAGAAATCTGGGCGTTGTGATGGATAGTCACTTACAGTTTGAGAAACATGTACTCGAGACTGTGAGAAATTGCTACTACCGGCTAAAAATATTATACCAAATAAGAGAACATTTAAGCATAGAGTCGAGAATTTATTTGACAGAGTCTCTCCTATTGTCTAAATTAAATTATGCGGATGTTGTTATAGGAAATTGTCTGTTAGCTCGCACAAAAAAGCTAATTCAACGTGTCCAAAACTCTTGTGCAAGATTTTGCTTCCCTATTCCCCGTAGATCTCATATAACTCCTTACTTAAACCGACACGACTTACTTAATATGGAATCCCGACGCTCACTACACTTTGCAGTGTTATTATTTGGTATAATTAAAAATAAAAGCCCCTCATATCTATTTAATAAATTAATTTTCACTAAACACACACGTATTGATCGTCTTATATTTCCTACACATAAAACTGCTGCATTCCGTGGTAGTTTTAAATATGCTGCGACTAGATGCTGGAACGACATCCCACCCCCTATAAAAAGTTCAATGACTGTTAAAACTTTCAAAAGTAAATTAAAAATACACATCTTGAATAACCAAAAATCATAAGGTTACAGCATATAACTTTTTATTACTGAAAAAGCTATGTGAGATGGAAAAATTGTTTCAGATTGATTGTTTTTCATTTGTTACTATGATTATAGTTCTGCAAAACGTTTATTTTATTTAGTTTTTATTGAATGTTTTTTTTTATTTTTTTGTCTATTCTTTCCACCAATGTAAGTGTTTCTACATACACACATGGCATCCACGGAAGACCAGCGTCGTGGTGCAAGTCACGCACGACACATGCTGAGTGGAGACCATTTTGGTACACAATGTTATTATTACATGTCAATTGTATTGTTGTTATACTGTACCAAATAAACCATTTTCTTTCTTTCTTTCTTTCTTTTCAAAACTTTTTACTAACATGTTCTTGTATTCTTCTTTCGCTCCCTCATCTTGCAATCTTTCCACTTTTATTCTTTCTACTTTATTTGAGGGTTCCGATTTACGGTGCCGCCATCGCTGTAAAATATTTCTGGCTTTACAAATTATCAAATAATGGTCTGTATGAATTCCTGTACCTCGGTACGACCTCAAATCAAACACATTCTTTCTCAGTCTTTCATCCACTATCACAAAATCAATCATACTCTTTGGTCCATTCTCTTCTCTCGTATATGTGTGAATCATTTTGTGTTGAAACATAGTGTTCGTCACACAAAGATTCCTTTCCAAACATATCTCAAGCAAACTTTTCCCGTTTTCATTCTCTCTTTCATCCCCAAATGAACCTAATACGCTTTCAAAACCATAGCGTTTCATAGCGTACCCAGCTATTAAAATCTCCTAACAGTACTAGCTTTTCATTTTCCTTACAACTACCTAATACCTCTCTCACATTATTCCAAAACTCCTCTCTTTCCTCTTTGTTCCTTTTGCTCGTACCTTCCGTAGGCGCATACACTCCTAACACAAACACCCTATTTAATCCAACTTTTATTCTTACCCAAACAAGCCTCGAATTTACAAACTGATACTCAGTCACACAATCTACCATTCGTTTGGAAAGGATGAGGCCGACTCCTTCACGGCCTTTACTGGTATCTGGTACACCAGACCAATATAAAGTAAATAACCCACAATTTGTGGTTCCACATCCTTTCCGTTTCGTCTCATTCACACAAAGAACATCAATCCTTCGTTCATCCATCATCTGACAAACTTCTTCCACTTTACCATCCATCCCTCCTCTGACATTCAAAGTAGCAAAGCGGCTTTCCGTAGCCCGCTTTTCGCGCCCACGGATCTATATATGTATTTGTTATAAAATATAGTATCGTTGAGTTAGTATCCCATAACACAAGTCTTGAACTTACTTTGGGGCTAGCTCAATCTGTGTGATTTGTCCGTATATATTTATTTATTTATTTAATTTTAACTAAAATGTTTAGAAAGGGAAATATTTTTCCTAAGTCTTTGTTTTCTTTATTATTTCCCCCCATGCTGGTCTGAGAGAAAAGAAAAGAAAAACACATAATGCACTAATTCTCTTACCGCGTTAAACCCGGTGGTCCAGTGAGTCTAAGTAATTATTTGTAGGTCTAAACTCAGGGTCTAAACCACTTATCTCTATAGTCTAAACATTATCAAACATTTAAAGCGCTTTCTATATACCTAATAACTAAGTAACAGGTGCAGTAGCAAGTGGCATAAAATATATCAAGCTCCTTCGATTGTCGAAAGCAGCGAAAAATAAGTAATCTCGACGAATGATAAAAATATTATTATTGTAGACAAGTAGCTAGGAAGTATTTTGACTAAATTGTTTGTAAGACTTTATTAACCCAAGGTCAGGGGCATAGTAATTTTCAGGCTTTTTGCCATTACCAGCGAAAACGCCAGCAAAATATAATACATATAACATTATAGGTCAACCTTGAACTAATCAAGGTTTATCAGCAATGCGGCCTATATAAGCATGATAGGCAACGAGGTCTAGCCTTTCTAGGTCACTGAAAACGAACCTGACATGTTCTGCTCCATTTAATTTTACTATATAATACAGCATATACAGGATTAGATTACAATATAACGTGTAAAATACCCCAAACAGCCAAATAAAAAGACTGAAAAAAGTTAAAGTAGAAATAATCATCTGTATAGTACCAAACCAAGCTACTAAACGTACATCTAGAAGACGATAAAAATCTATACAGCAAAATAATTCAGTTTTATTGCTATAGCTACCTAAAAACATGTAAATATTATTAAAATAAAACAATTTGATTTATTTTATTCATTTTTTTATTTATATTACAAAGGTTGTCGACCTCGCGAAACCGCTGCAA
Source organism: Elegia similella (assembly GCA_947532085.1). Lineage (NCBI taxonomy): Eukaryota > Metazoa > Arthropoda > Insecta > Lepidoptera > Pyralidae > Elegia > Elegia similella. The sequence continues at coordinate 1,066,529 of OX383954.1, read as the reverse complement.
GTTCACGTCGCCAATCCGAAAAAAAAACTCGTCCGTCAGCTGAGCGAGCGCGGCTAACTTCACTCAGTAAAAAATATACCTGTCATGGCTGCGCGATCGATGCTTCGGATCTCCGCTTTTAACTACGTGAAAACATAAAAAATATGTAACGCTATGCGGTGTATGACGTCGATTTCGCGTTCTATAACTATTAACAATTATATAAAGTGTAAAACTCCACTTGTTCAGTGTTTTTCTGTGAGTTTTGAGAGAATCTAAATTTATTCCCTGTCAGCCGAGACGACATTTAGAATTTTTCTTGGTGAGTTTTACTTTTTCTCATCGCGATTTTGGTGTAGGTGTGCCTGGAAAGAGTTGTCCGTATGTTTTATTTGTTGTAAAGCAAATTATAATGTGAGAATTCAGCTTGTGAATAGTTGAAAATCGATTCTAGGTGGGTGGGTTGCCGAGATATATGGCCGTCTCACGATTTTATAACCCGACCGCGTTACGTGGTGACGCAACAACGGGTTGCCGCATGGTGACGTAGTGTACTTCAATCAAGTCGGATAACTATCTGCGTCCCTTTTTGGCGTTAATGTCTTTAAATTTTGTAATTTTTTTTGGTGTGAAACGATATTTTTCTAAATAGAATCTTACTGGGATTATAGACAGAAATTTTCGTTTTGAAATTCTTCATTTGGCTTAACCATTTCGTATTTAAGATCTGCATTATAAGCATACCTATTAAATCAATACATGTCCGTGGTTTTTATAGCAGAATATCAATGTCTCTTTCTATTGTTTATTGCCATATAATTTTGAGTCGTAATCCATGTATTTGTTAAATGCGATAAGAATTATTGCTTTGCACATTACAATGTAAACATAATGATGTGATTGTTTCGATAAACAATTAATTAAATATGAATTTTATGATAAAAACGTAAACCCTTAAAAAGGAAAAAAAATATGAATATGGTTTCAAATGAGTGGTGCAATGGCATTATCTCAAAACCGGCCAAGTGCGAGTCGGACTCGCGCACAACGGGTTCCGTAACATTATCTATACAAACGACAAAAAACATGTCTGTTGTACAGGAGCTTCTCTTAAATATTAATTTTATTTTGTTTTTAGTATTTGTTGTTATAGCCGCACCAGATATACATCACCTGTGAAAATGTCAACTGTCTAACTATCACGGTTCATGAGATACAGTCTGGTGACAGACGGACAGTGGAGCCATAACAGTAGGGTCCCGATTTAACACTTTGGGTACGGAACCCTAAATAGTCCTCATTGTATTTCATACTAGTTAAGGAGCAACTAAAAATAGAGAAATTGCTATTCTGTGTCGTAAAAGTCGATCAAGGGGATTAGCTTGAACCTGAGGATTAACTAAAAAACAACCCAACATGAGTCAGAATCGCACACACAGGTTTAATATTTATACCATAAAATATAAATAAATATATACGGACAAATCACACAGATTGAGCTAGCCCCAAAGTAAGTTCGAGACTTGTGTTATGGGATACTAACTCAACGATACTATATTTTATAACAAACACATATATAGATAAACATCCAAGACCCAGGCCAATCTGAAAAAGATCATAATCCATCTTGGCCTGACCGAGGATCGAACCCGGGCACCCTCATGTCACAGGCAAGCGTGTTAACCACTGTTCCACGGAGCTGTCATAGGTCAAGCATATAGAAATAATTCCGGTAAGGTTAAATATCACATTGACATTTGCAAGCTGTTTATGGATGCTAAAGCAACTTTAAGTGGACCTAAATATTAATGGGGCAGTACTTGAGTGATTTATTACACAACTGCCTCAAAAAAGAGTGTTATATTGTCAGGATTTGTGTTGTATCTACCATAATATTTGATCGAAGGTTGTAAGTTCGTTATTGAACGACTATAAAATAACCGGTCAAGTGCGAGTCGAATTCGCGCACGTAGGGTTCCGTATCATTATTTATAATGAATTTTAAATTCTCAAAAATATTTTTACTTTATGTTTGAGCTAAAAATGTATGCTTTTCGCAAATTCCTTTATCTTTGCTATAATGCTAAAGTTTTCACTTTATAAAGTAGGCAATACGTAAACCTGGTAATTGTAAATAAGTATAAATAAATAAATAAGTTGTTTATTATCTCCAACAATCTTACACATAACATAGAGAACAGCAGGAGTGTTTTAGAATATAGATTGGAGGAGACTGGAGCCTGATGAAGGCAGGACCTGTATCACAGTACTCCAGTGCTCCCCACCTCTGGACAGACACATTTCGTCGGGATGAAATGAAATGAAATTTGCAAAATCGATAAGCTACTAGCGTTTCGAAACGACCACTGCTGAGAAGAATACGCCGAAAGAAACTCAGTACAGTATTGTTATTTTTTTTTTTTTTTTTTGTCGGGATTAGGAATTGTAACAAGAAGGTATTACAGTAGTGATGCGCCGTCAATGACTTTGACTAGCCGATTAATCGGTTGTGAAGAGGCAGACTATTCGGCCGAGCCGATCACGGTGTCGGGCATTTACATAAATAAATAAATATATACAGACAAATCACACAGACTGAGCTAGCCCCAAAGTAAGTTCGAGACTTGTGTTATGGGATACTAACTCAACGATACTATATTATTAACAAATACATATGTAGATAAACATCCAAGACCCAGGCCAATCTGAAAAAGATCATTTTCCATCTTGACCTGACAGGGGATCGAACCCGGGGCCCTCGTGTCGCAGGCTGGCGTGTTAACCACTGCGCCACGAGCTCGCCATTACTTGTTTGACATTATTATTATATTTTTTGCAATTTTAATAATGATAAATTTTAATATAATGTTATACATATTTGCACATCTTGTGAAGGTAAAATGTACTGGGAAAAATAACTAAGATCATTAACTTACCTACATTTATGCAAATAAATACTTTGAACAAGAAAAGACTGCTTTGATTTAAGAACCTTTTAAAAATGTGTAGGAAGACTTAAACAAAAAATGTATACTACCTATTTCCTCCTAAATATTATTGAGATATAATATATAGGTACATAAAAAAAAATATAGAAGCCGGACAGTCGGCGCTCCTTGCCGAATATTCGCCGACTACCATAATGGCCGGATATTCGGCTTTACCGACTAGTCGGAACATCTCTATATTATATTTTATTACCGTAGGTAGGCTCGGTGGTGGACATTATTTCGACCTTGACTTGATGTCAGTTACTGAACTCAATTGTTCTTGAACAGTGACTCAGGTCCACATCACAACGACACGCTACCGACAAAATTCGTTTAGTAGCATGAACGGGCCTGCTCGTCCGGGGAAGTACCACACTCTCACAGAAAATCGACGTCTGAGTAGAAGCTTTACCGCTTCTATGCTTCGTTCGGTGAGAAAGCCTGAGGCCAATCTTGCCTTCATCTTTTCTTCCCCCAACTCCTTGAAAGGCTGACAACGCTGTCACACCCTGGTGTTGCAGTTGTCAATGGGCAGCGGTGATCGCTTACCATCAGGTGACTCGCTTGCTCGGTTGCCGTCCTATATCATTGGTGTGTGTTTTTTCTATAAATGGGATTATCCTTACTCCTTACTATAATGATTACTTTATTACTAATATTATAAATGCGAAAGTGAGTTTGTTTGTTTGTTTGTTACGCTTTCACGCCGTAACTACTGAACCGATCATGATGAGGTATTTAGAAAAAAAATTTGCAATACAAACGCGTTTCATAAAATTATTAGTCGATAAACAGACAAAAGACTCGTGTAATAAAAATTATAATATTTTATATAAAAAGTGTGGCATCTTGCCGGTACATGAAAGTGACTTTTTTAATTGCAGACTCAAAATTCTCTTCTCGGTCTATGTATTTGAACACTAAAACCTACAAAGCTAATTTAAGAGCGACTTCTAAAAAAAGTACGTAGAGCTAACTGCAAATAATTTTTATGGAGAAAGAACCACTGAATACTTATTGCCTAAAATATATAACAATAACCTATTAAAAATAGAAGACTATAATAATGTTAAAACATTCAAAAAGAAACTTAAAGACATGTTGTTACAAAATTTGAGTTAAAATGATGAGTAGAACGTAAACTTTCAATCAGCAATCAATCTGTATGTCTGCATATTGAATACTTTGCTATTGATATAATTAGATATAAAATTAGATAAGTTAATTAAGGTTAGAATTAAAAGTGATTGCATTGTCTTCGCCAACAAACTGTTTTACAGATTGGCGATAATGATATTATAAAAACCTGTATGTGATTTACGGATAAATAAATGAAAAAAAAAAATTAAATTTTTCATACAAGTTCTCTGGAGTACGGAGAAGGACATAGGCTACCTTTTATCCCGGCAAAAAGTACTATTCCCGAGGGATCGACATTGACGCGGGCGGAACCGCGGGCGAAAGCTAGTTCTCTATAAATAATACTGAAACTAAATTAACGATTTTTTGATTTTTTTCTGTATGTTCCTTCATAACTCCAAAAATTAGGGACCGTATAACTATTACGTAAACAATATATCAGCCCTTTTTTTAACCGCTTCCTCCCCCTTGTCAGCAAAAGTAAGAAAAGCTCTTTCCCCCTCCCCCCAAGCTTACGTAAACATTGTCATAATATCACAAAATATATCTGTTTATTTGCAATTGTTGCTGACGCTATCACCGAACAAACCCTCTCGTCCCCCATGTCCGCAAAAATAAGCCTAGCCCAGACCCCCTTTTTCGCTGTTTACGTAATATTTGAATGACCCCTCTGAATCTATACTAATACTAGCTTTTGCCCGCGGCTCCGCCCGCGTCAATGCCGATCGCTCGGGAATAGTACTTTTTCCCGGGATAAAAGGTAGCCTATGTCCTTCTCCATACTCCAGAGAACTTGTATGCAACATTTCATGATGATCGGCTCAGTAGTTACGGCGTGAAAGCGTAACAAACAAACAAACAAACTTGTATGCAACATTTAATGATGATCGGCTCAGTAGTTACGGCGTGAAAGCGTAACAAACAAACAAATAAACAAACACACAAACTCACTTTCGCATTTATAATATTAGTAAGGATTATAAAGCTGAAGAGTTTGTTTGTTTGTTTAACGCGCTAATCTCAGGAACTACTGGTTCAATTTGGAAAATTATTTTTGTGTTGGATAGTCCATTTATTGAGGAAGGCTTTAGGCTATAAAACATCACGCTACGACCAACAGGAGCGAAGAATCAATCGAAAATGTTTTAAAAACGGGGAATAATTATTCATCTATACTAATTAATCATAATAATATTATTTATATCTAAATCAACTTAAAAAATAATACTTTCTAACAACTAGAACTAGTATAACTGTATAATATGTACACTAAATTAAAGTTATCTATAAATAAAAAATGTCACGCAGATCATTGCCTTCCGGTAGGGTGCCTAAAAGGCTGGCCGCATTGCCACGTTGGATGGCAATGCTAATGCGTTGTGCAAAAAAATTGCCAGCCCTTTGGTCACCAGATACCTCGACCAGTCGCTTATTTATGGTTTTAATATAATACAAATTATCATAATAATACAAATTCAAATAAAAACAACCTCCGTGGTCCAGTGGTTAAGGCGTTTGCCTGTTGACCCGGGGGTCGTGGGTTCGATTCCCACCGGAAGCATACTATGTTTAGTTGTTTCCAGTGATTGTCTGATAATAAAGATGATTCCGTGCTTCGGAAGGCACGTTAAGCCGGTGGTCCCGGCTGCCATCTGGTAGTCGTTAAAGGAACCACGTCAGAGGCCGAGAGGCGGTTCTGAAGAACTCTGACACCAGGGTGTGCATGGTCGATTGACCGTGACACCTACTCGAAATGATGATGAATACAAATTGCCGCGGACGAAGTCGCGGGCAATAGGTAGTTTTTAAATAAACATTTAGACGGACAGGACACAGTTTACTACTTTTTTGTGTCCAGTTAAGATAAGACGCGGCCTCCATACAAACATAATGTAAAGTACGCGAACGGAGTCGCAGACACAGCTAGCTAGTATTGATTTTTTTTATTAGCTTGTGTCCCTCTGCTGGGCAAAGGCCTCCCCTTTCTGTTTCCACACTTCCCGATCCGGGGCTATTTGCTGCGAACCAGTTAAAAAGCCTTCTATATCGTCTCGCCATCTTCTCCTTATCTTATCTTATCTTCGATGGGGCCGACTCAGAGTCGGTAGCACGTCTAACCTTTGGGTTATTTTGTACTTACCCCATGCCTTACTCACCCGCACGGTTTATTCTGAAGAAGGACTGCATGAGCTTCAGAACATCGCCCAGTGCGTAGTGCCTGTAGTCCTCTAGCTTAGGATAAGGTGATCCTAAGAGGTCCAAACGCTTACCAGCTAACGAGTCACAGATACACAAAATGTGTCTCATTGTCTCCTCCGATTCCTCATATGCCCTACATAGTGGGCTTTCGACAATTTTTAGTTTAAAGAGATGACTGTTATTTTTAAAGTGTCCAGTCAGGGCTCCCACTAGAACTCTTGTCTGTTTCCTGCTGTATTTGCAGATCACTTTGTGCCACCTGGCGCTGTCCAAGCCAAGTGTTTCCTTCGAGTGTATATGTCCACTCATATTTCTCCATTCAGCTTGGTGTCTACTGTCGACATACGCATTGATAGCAGTAGTTACTACGCTATAGGATAGGCCTACGAAGGGTTCGGGTCCTACGAATGGCATACTCGATCCTTTCCTTGCTCATCGGCCCTCTCATTGCCCTCAACCCCAACGTGACCCGGTACCCAAACCAGCCTCAGTCTGTTGTGTCTACCCAGTTGGTTCAAGGCATTCACACCATCCAAGAGCAATCTGGAATCGATTCTGTCAGAGTTAAGCGCAGTAAGAGTCGCCTGGCTGTCAGTTAGAATATAGATATTGTGATCTTTAAATCTTCTCCTTAGTCTGCCTCTCTTCCTTTGCCTTGATTGAAATAATTTCACATTTTGGTAACCGCTTAAGACGCTGTATCCCTTAACCGTTTGTAGCGGTTGAAAGTGACGATACCGGTTGGTCTGTCACCAGTCTCATTTCAAACCCGTGTCTGCCATTTCCGTGTTGATTTTTATTTCTAATTGAATAATTCAATAATTATAACCAAATATTGTATATTTTTTAGGTATCCATTTGGCTTATTTAGCTACTTTTTAGAGACGTAAAAAAGTTGGTTGTTGTCGCTGAAAATATCAAGTAATTCGCGACGAAACTTTTTCTGGATATAGCTTTTTACTATTTTATTTTGCTAGGTTTTAAATATTTTTTTGACAATATTGTGATGTACCATTTATTTTGATATTTGAACTTTACGTCATATTTTTTTAAGCTAGTATTCCATGAAAAATAAGGCTTACTAAGCGACGAAAAAATACGTTTTACGGTATTCTTCTGATGCACAGCGCCTTAAAATCAATAAGGTATGCGACTCCATATGTTAATTTTCGAAGGGGACTCATTAATGGCATTGTGGCATGATATTTAGGGTATTGCCATGGATGAAGTTAATTGTCTGTTTGTCTTAGTAGTTTTTTGTTGTGGTAGAGCCACGCTACCGGCAAAATTCATTTTTGCTAGTAGCATGCACGGGCCGGCTCGTCCGGAGAAGTACCACACTCTCACAGAACATCGACGTTTGAGTAGAAGCTTTACAGCTTCTATGTTCTCGGTGAGTGAGAGAGCCGGAGGCCCATCATTCTCCCCTTTCCCCCATGTCCCCCATTTTTCCCTACTCCCAATGCCCTCCCCCCAACTCCTTGAAAGGCCGGAAATGCTCCTGTCACACTCTGGTGTTGCAGTTGTCCATGGGCAGCGTTGATCGCTTATCATCAGGTGACTCGCTTGCTCGTTTGCCGTCCTATAACATAAAAAACAAGAACAAAAATAAATAATAAATAAATATAAACGGACAAGTCACACAGATTGAGCTAGCCCCAAAGGAAGAAATAAATGAATAAAATCCATATTTTTATCCATATCCATACTCATCATCATTTCGTGTAGGCGACACGGTCAATCGACCATGCACACCCTGGTGTCAGAGTTTTTTGGAACCGGTAAAATTAACCTTAATTTTTAACAATATTATATCGTTATGTTACCAGATTACCGATACCCATAATTACCGTTAAAATTGTAACATAATGGAAATACTTATAATGTGAATTCGGTATAGGTAACAAGCCCTGCCGTTTTAGAATACTATAGGTACTTTGTAAGTTTGTTGCCGCTTCTTCAGCACTCCGCCTTGGAAGCGGCGTAAACTTATCTCTAAGTAAGTTATTGACGTCAACAATAATAATGTTGTAAATAATAATGTGTAATTTAAGTTAACGTTCACCAAATACAAACATACATATTATCACGTCTTTATCCTTTACGGGGTAGACAGAGCCTAAAGTCATAAGACCGAAAGGCCACGTTTAGCGTGTTGGTGGGCGTACTGGTGGAAAACGGAAGCAAAATAGTGATGGGTTGCTAGCCGCATCGCCTATTGTCATGATTCTTTAGATTTTCGCCCATTCCCTTGACCGGCTTCTACGGTCTGCGCGGGAAGAGAAGCAGCTGGTTCATGCTCCGTTTTTAGGGGTCCGTACCTCAAAAGGAACCCTTATAGGATCATTTGGTTGTCCGTCTGTCTGTCGGTCTATCAAGACCCTTTTTCTCAGGAACGCGTTGAGGTATCAAGCTGAAATTCATATCGAATACTCAGGTCTGCTGTCCCTTAAAGCTGTGAAAAAATCAAACTTCTACTCCAGCGCAATCAAAATATACAGCCGTTTATGCCGCAAATTTACCTACGTGTTTTTTCGACATTCGCAAGGGAATCAAAACCTACAGGGTACTTCCCGTGAACTCAGAATCTTGAAATTTGGTACGAAGCATCGTCTTATAGTACAGATAAAGGAAAAATTGCGAAAAGCATACATTTTTTGTTACATCATGAAATAAAAATATTTTTAATTTTTATGCCGCAAATTTTCGACATTAACAGGGAATCAAAACCTACAGGGTACTTCCCGTGAACTCAGTATCTTGAAATTTGGTGCGTAGCCACGTCGTATAGCACAGATAAAGGAAAAATTGCGAAAAGTATACATTTTTTGTTACATCATGTAATAAAAATATTTTTAATAATTTTTAACTTATTATACACTAGCTGTCGCCCGGGGCTCCGCCCGCGTTAGTGTCGATCTCTCGGGAACAGTAGAATTTCCCGGAATTAAACATACCCTATGTCCTTTCCCGGGCCTCAAACTACCTCCATACCCAATTTCATCGAAATCAGTTCAATGGTTAAAGCGTAAAAGAAGACGACAGACGCTCCTTTCTTAGCGCTCACTCACATCATCATAAGAACCCCTGTACTAGGCGCAGCAGTTTCGGTTGCGTTGATATATAAATCAGATTTTCCCGCGGCTACGCCGCTGCCGTTAGTGTCCACCCCTCAGGAACTGTAGAATTTCCCGGAATAAAAGATACCCTATGTCCTTCCCCGGGTCTCAAACTACCCCCATACCAAATTTCATCCAAATTGGTTTAATGGTTGAAGCGTGAAAAGAAGACAGACAGAATTCATTCAAATGACGATAACTTTTTTTTTAATGAACCGATTTTGATGAAACAAACTTTAAATGTTTTGCCGAGTTAAAACAAAGCAATTGGTGAAAGTTTGAAGTAAATCGGTTCAGTATTTTCGGAGATAATCGTGATCATACATACAGACAGACAGACAGACAGACAGACAGACAGACAAGAAATTCTAAAAAATGATTTTTGCTTTCTATTATTCTTTTTAAGTGTCCCTCTATCCATTTCAGTCAAAAATTCTAAATGTACAGACAAAATATTTTTACTGTTTTATTATATGTAAAGATAACGGTACGGAACCCTACGTGCGCGAGTCCGACTCGCACTTGACCGGTTTTTTCTTTTCTCCCAGACCAATTTTTGATGAAAACAACTTTAAATGTTTTGCTGAGTTAAAACAAAGCAATTGGTGAAAGTTTGAAGTAAATCGGTACAGTATTTTTGGAGATAATCGTGATCATACAGACAGACAAAAAATTCGAATTTTTTTTTGCTTTCTATTTTTGTTTCTAAGTGTCCCTCTATCCATTTCAGGCAAAAATTCTAAATGTACAGACAAAATATTTTTACTGTTTTATTATATGTATAGACAGATATAGATAAATAAATAAATATATATACGGACAAATCACACAGATTGAGCTAGCCCCAAAGTAAGTTCGAGACTTGTGTTATGGGATACTAACTCAACGATAGATACACATCCAAGACCCAGGCCAATCTGAAAAAGATCATTTTCCATCTTGACCTGGCCGGGGATCGAACCCGGTCACTCCGTGTCGCAGGCAGGCGTGTTGACCGCTGCGCCAAGGAGCTAGTCGAGTCGTAGATAGAATAGATGAGTCGTACAGTACTATTATTTATTCTGTGGTCATACTATCACTGCCTAGGTAAGCGACAATTAATTCATGCGTCCCACATAGATAACGCGAAATTGATAGATAAATGCTTGTTTTATTCGCAATCATATATAAAAGGTTATCTAGGTCATAGAATAAGTCTAGTACTTACAGAAGTAGCACTCTGCAAAGGTATTCAAAGAAATATCAACTCAATGTAGTTAGCGATACGGTGTAATTTAACTACTCAACAGAAAGGTATTATATTAACATTAGCATGTAATTCATATCTAAAAAAAAATAAAAAAAATATATACGGACATATCACACAGATTGAGCTAGCCCCAAAGTAAGTTCGAGACTTGTGTTATGGGATACTAACTCAACGATACTATATTTTATAACAAATACATATATAAATGTAGGCCAAGTCCTCTGGCTGCTCTGGCCAAGTATGGCCCTAGTAGTACAGAGAGGGTCGTGCTCCTGTAGTGGAGACTAAAAAGGACCTGATGATGATGATGATGATGATGACATATATAGATACACATCCAACACCCAGACCAATCTGAAAAAGATCATTTTCCATCTTGACCTGGCCGGGGATCGAACCCGGTCACTCCGTGTCGCAGGCTGGCGTGTTGACCGCTGCGCCACGGAGCTAGTCGAATTACTTTTTGTAGGTACATAACAGTGTGTAATCCGCGAGAGCTGCTGCCGACAAACTGTCTTGCAGTTTGGCATAAATTGTAATTATGATATGTACTGTATTGTATGAAATCAATAAAAAAAAAAACACAGAACGCAGCACCTTTTAGTATAGATACCTACAGTAAGCAAATTTTATACTAAGCATAGGATTCATAATTCGTTGAAGTCAAATTAAATCATATTTTTTTTTACTAATTATTGAAGTAGGCATTTGTCTCCCATCTCACCTGACCATTTGACCTGACACTTAAATGTATACTTCTATACTAATATTATAAAGCTGAAGAGTTTGTTTGTTTGAATGCGCTAATCTCAGGAAAAGTTCAAATTGAAAAATTCTTTTTTGTGTTGGATAGTCCATTTATTCAGGAAGGCTTTATAGGTTATAAAACATCACGCAGCGACCAAAAGGAGCGAAGCGTCAATAAAAAATGTTTTTGAAAACTGGGGAAAATTACTGACCTATACAAATAAACCAGTGGTTCTGTGAGAACAGTAGACCTCGCGAGCCCTTACAACCAAAATCCACATTTGCCCTCCAGTGCTCTAAAATATATCTGTTGCTGTTATACTAATTGACTAAAGGATGATTACCTTCAGTTACGACGTCACAGTTACTACGCACCATTTTCATACCTTGTCATACCATAGATTTGTATTTACGACATCATACTGAATGCACTAATACAAAAAATATACAGAAAATCGATTTCAGACAACTTTTGGGCAAATTGCCGACTATAAACACGTTCAAGTTAATCATATAAAAAAGTTGTTCAGACAAAAAAGTTGCGTCGTAATACGAATAACAAAAAAGTCTAATGACATATTTGTGTTTTTTTTCAAATAGCTTTGCTATGAGTTTTTTTAAGTTTCGGACCCCCATAATTCAACCATTACTAAAAATTTCGAAAAATTGGCCTGACTAAAAAATTCTATATAATTACCGAACCTGCTCACAATAAGTCGTGGAACGCCGAGTGCACGCACGAAAAAGAGTCACGTTCCGTGTACAAGCGACAGAGAGGCACGATCGGCCTAAAGCAAGAAACTACACGCGCGCGTCTCTTTGCGCCGCTCCGCATGATGGCGCCGGGCGCACTACAAAAATCGACGTTAATATTCTGTTGTTTTGACTATGCGCCGCTTGTGGCGCGCCTCCGCCGCACTGCATCTGTTAGTTTCTTGCTTAAGCGTTCGGCTTGCAACGTTGCAACTTCCACTTAAAATTATCGTTCGTATACCGATTTTACCACGGTGGATTTTACAGACAACCAATGTTTTTATTGTTGCAGGGAGCAAGAGCCGAAGTGCGAGCGGGATTTGCCGTTCCAGCAGCAGGCACCGCACCAGTCCAACAGATCAGGTTGGTACCGGAAGGTTCTAGCTTCGATCCCCGCCTAGGGTTACCATCCGTCCGGATTAATACGGACATGTCCGGACTTTTAGGCTCTTGTCCGGACATTCTCCGGCTCTTTAATTTGTCCGGATTATGGAATATGAGTCAGCGTCTGCTTGCCTTGCTTGCTTACCATAGCACTGAACTAAATTAAGTGGTTAATGTTTCCAAAAAAGTCCGGACTTTTATCAAAATGTCCGGCTTTTTGCCAGGATTTTTCAAATTCCTACATGGTAACCCTAGCCCCGCCAAGCCCTCACAATGTTTTCCTTGTCCGGAAACAGGGTCCCGTACGTCTGCGTGACAATACGGAACCTTTATATGATTACTCTTGTGTCTGTCCATCTGTCACAGCCGATTTGCTCCCCATCTACTGGACCGATTAAGATGAAACGCACACGGTGATCTGAGTTAAATTTTATATAAAAAACCGGCCATGTGTGAGACGCACTCGCGCACGAAGGGTTCCGTACATTATATATAATAGTGTAATTTAGGTGCGAAATACGAAGTTGCGAAGTGCTGAAGGGCAAGCGAACTCAGGTGCGAAGAGCTGAGGTGCAAAGAGTTTAGGCGCGAATGAAACCAGGCGCGAAGTGCTGAGGTGCGAATGAACTGAGATGCGAAGAGCTAAGGCGCGAATGATTCTAGGTGCGAACAGCTCAGGCGTGGCTTACCTCTTCGCGCCCGAGTTCTCTCGCACCTTAATTACACACTCCCTGCAACTACCGGGCAGGCAGCTGAGGATGTACACCCCTGACCATGTATTTATTTATTTATTTTATTTGTTTATTAGGTTCACCAACAGGTTACATGAACAAAGCTAAAGCTTGTAAAAATCATTTTATAGGATACTAGCTTTCGCCCGCGGCTCCGCCCGCGTCAATGTCGATCCCTCGGGAATAGTACTTTTTTCCGGGATAAAAGGTGGCCTATGTCCTTCTCCGTACTCCAGACCAGAGAACTTGTATGCAAAATTTCATGATGATCGGTTCAGTAGTTTGGGCGTGGAAGCGTAACAAACAAACAAACTCACTTTCGCATTTATAATATTAGTAAGGATGCTAGCATTGAGCCTAATTATAGGTGGACACAATGTATATTGACCTTATATATGTATTTAAACAGAAATGTGTTGTCAACAGAGTCTTCGTCATCATCAGCGGACACTGCGTCCCAGGGTTCCGGCTCGGCCGCCGCGCCGGCGCCCCGTCCGAGACATGAGCCTCAGGTACACCACATCGTCTTCATAGCTTAAGGATACTGGCTTTTATAGCCCTAGGATGTGATTACCCCGTTACGGACAAAGACGCATGTATGTACAGTAGATATGAGCCGTGTGGGTTTCCGGCAGAAAATAAAAATGAATATTTTTTATTCAAAATAGGATACATGTATCGCTTTTTGAACGTCATATGTTTGTGTTGTTTATTTTTCTTTCTTTTATGTTTGTAAAATCGAAAAACTACTAGCGTTTCGGAACGATCACTGCTGAGAAGAATACGCCGAAAGATACTTAGTCCAGTCCAGGCAGAGTAGAATAGTAGAATGTATATTTTAATGTAAGTACTTTAATTTAATTATTGTAAAATATATTGTTATGTCCGAGCCCTTCAGGCACATAGAGACCAAGACTGGACTGAGTTTCTTTCGGCGTATTCTTCTCAGCAGTGGTCATTCCGAAACGCTAGTAGTTTTTCGATTTTACAAACATAAAAGAAAGAAAAATAAACAACAGAAACATATGACGTTCAAAAAGCGATACATGTATCCTACTTTGAATAAAAATTATTCATTTTCATTTTCATTCATTTTCATTTTAGGACCACTCCAAGTCTTTCCGTGGATGTCGTAAGAGGAGACTTAGGAAATACAAGCTAAACAAAGCTCATAAACATCAATGAGACCTCTCCAACCCGTCTGGCCAGCGAGGAGAATGTAGGCCAAATCTGTCTGCTCTGGTCAAGTATGGCTCCGGTAGTACAGAGAGGGTCATGCTCCTGCAGTGGAGACTAAAAAGACCTGATGACGATGATTATGATTTATTTATATTTATTTATTATTGAATAGAAACACTTTGTTTGCAGAGAGAAGAGAGGCGACAGGAAGCCGCCAGCGCCCCGAGGGTACAACCTAACCCTCTATTAAGGTAACTATTGACAATGACAATATATCACTAACATAAATATAAATAAATATATATGCACAAATCACACAGATTGAGCTAGCCCCAAAGTAAGTTCGAGACTTGTGTTATGGGATACTAACTCAACGATACTATATTTTATAACAAACACATATATAGATACACATCCAAGTCCCAAGCTAATCTGAAAAAGATAATTTTCCATCTTGACCTCACTGGGGATCGAACCCGGGCACCCCGTGTTGCAGGCAGGCGTGTTAACCACAGCGCCACGGAGCTACCCGCATAATGTAGACTGCTAACCTCATACTGCCTCCGTGGTCAAGTGGTTAAAGCGTTTGCCTGTAGACCCGGGGGTCGTGGGTTCGATTCCCACGGGAAGCGTACTTTGTTAGTAGTTTCCAGTTTGGCTAGGACATTGCAGGCTTGATTCACCTGATTGTCTGATAATGAAGATGATTCCGTGCTTCGGAAGGCACGTTAAGCCGTTGGTCCCGGCTGCCATCTGGCAGTCGTTAAAGGAACCACGTCAGAGGCCGAGAGGTTCCGAAGAACTCTGACACCAGGGTGTGCATGGTCGATTGACCGTGACACCTTCACGAAATGATGATGATGAATAGTAAAAATATGATATCCCCCAGATCCCGTACCCTCCCCAACTTTGGTGGTCACCGTTCCCGCTCGGCGTCCCGCTGCGACACTTCGCGGCGTGCGCACCACATCACCATGGCCAGCGAGGACCTTCTGCAGCCGGGACACGTCGTCAAAGAGCGATGGAAGGTATGTTGTTCTTTTTTTTAGGGTTCCCTACCTCGAAGAGAAAAAACGGAACCCTTTATGGGATCACTCGGTTGTCCGTCTGTCTGTCTGTCGGTCTGTCAAGACCCTTTTTCTCAGTAACGTAGAGGTATCAAGCTGAAATTCATATCAATTGCTCAGGTCTACTGTCCCTTGGAGCAAGAAAAGATACAGCTGGATATGCCGCAAATTCGTATTTACACTTCAACCATTGAACTAATTTGGATGAAATTTGGTATGCAGGTAGTTTGAGGCCCGGGGAAGGATATAGGATACCTTTAATTCCGGAAAATTCTACTGTTCCCGAGGGATCGACATTAAGGCGGGCGGAGCCCCAGGCAATAGCTAGTTGTGTGTATACGAACCATGTCTATTATCACAGGTGGTAAAGAAGATCGGAGGCGGAGGCTTCGGCGAGATCTACGAGGGCCTGGACCTGGTGACTCAGGAACAGGTGGCGCTCAAGGTGGAGTCCTCGCGGCAGCCCAAGCAGGTGCTGAAGATGGAGGTGGCCGTGCTGAAGAAACTTCAGGGTGAGTTGGTCGGGAGAAGTGTTCTTTCAAATGATATATATCCATCCAGAGTGATATGTATCCATCCAAGGTGATATGTATCCATCAAAGGTAAGACAATTAATCCAAAGTGTGATATAACCGTCCAAAGTGCAGTGGCTCTGAGATTGGAGTCCTCGCGGCAGCCCAAGCAGGTGCTGAAGATGGAGGTGGCCGTGCTGAAGAAACTTCAGGGTGAGTTGGTCGGGAGATTCTTTTAAATGATATATATCCATCCAGAGTGATATTTTTTTTTTTTTTTTTTTTTTTTTATTTTAAATAGGCTTACTCTTGACCTTAGACTAACCCTGGGGGTAAAGACAAGATCTACGATGGAGCGAGCTTGCCTAGAAGATGCCTGTTCACTCTAGCCTTAAAGGCTGTCGGGTTATATGTACTCGGAAAAACTGACGCGGGCAATGAATTCCACTCGTTGGCGGTGCGCATAATGAATGGGTGGAATATCCACTAAGAAGGGGTGTAGACCTGCCGTGCGCCTGGAAGTCCGATGGTAAAAAGGGGAAGGTGGGATTAATTCGTGCAGTTCTTGTGCACACTCCCCGAAGTGTAGTCTGTAAAATACTGACAGACTGGCAACTTTACGCCGATGGGCTAACGGTTGCAGCCCTACTATCAGCCTTTCGTCACCAATTATTCTCCTTGCCCTACGTTCCACCGAGTCTAATGTGGCAAGTTGGTATTTAGCTGAGCCATCCCAAAGGTGGCTGCAGTACTCCATACAGGATCGGACTTGAGCTTTGTAAAGTGTTAGAAGCTGTCCAGGTGTAAAGTACCGCTTAACCTTATTAAGGATGCCCAGTTTTTTTGGCGCAGTTTGTGCACTAGACTCAATGAAGGTACCGAAGTTGAGGTTTGAACTCAGCTCCATGCCAAGGAGTTGCAGGCTGCCAGTAACAGATACAGGTGCACCCTGGAAAGTAGGTGCTAGGTCAAACAGAGTTCGTTTAGCTGAAAACAAACAAGCCTGCGTTTTGATGGTATTGAATGAGACCAAGTTGGCCTCTCCCCATATTGATACCCGACTTAAGGCCAAGTCTGTACGCTCAACCATGGCTTCCCTCTTTGACCGTATATCATCCCTGCTGCTTTTTGTGCTGGCCGAATACCTCTCAACAACCGTACTGTCATCTGCGTAACCAACAACGCCAGATTGTAACATGTCATTGATGTGGAGCAGGAAAAGGGTTGCAGAGAGAACAGACCCCTGAGGAACACCGGCGTCAATGGTCATGTAGTCCGAAGAGCATCCATCAATGATCACCCTGATCGATCGTTCTCTCAGAAAGTCTGAAATCCAGCTACAAAAATCAGCAGGGATGCCATAAGCTGGAAGCTTGTTAAGGAGACTTGCGTGCCAAACCCTGTCGAACGCTTTCGAGATGTCAAGGGAAACTGCAAGCGCTTCCCCGTTTTTCTCAATGGCTTCGCCACAGCA
The DNA here is from genome assembly GCA_947532085.1 of Elegia similella. Classification (NCBI taxonomy): domain Eukaryota; kingdom Metazoa; phylum Arthropoda; class Insecta; order Lepidoptera; family Pyralidae; genus Elegia; species Elegia similella. Next base: position 1,049,006 of record OX383954.1, on the reverse strand, counting down.
GTGCGTGATATATACTAGAAGATCTCCAGTAGACCGCCCACGGCGAAAGCCATATTGACGGTCACTGAGTAGATCGTTTTCTTCTAAGTATGCCAGCAACTTACTGTTGAGAACCTTCTCCATGACCTTGCAGAGCATAGAGGTGATGGCAATGGGTCGGTAATTACAGGGATCAGCACGGTTACCTTTCTTGGGTACTGGTTGCACATTTGCAAGCTTCCAGGTTCCGGGCACCGTTTTTGTTTGCAGAGAGAGGCGGTACAGGCGTGTTAGTACAGAAGACAACTCGGGCGCACACTGCTTCAGTACACGTGCAGGTATACCATCTGGTCCACTGGCCTTATTCACGTCAAGATTTTGCAGAGCTCGTCGTACCTCTTTCTGGTGTATGGTAATTAGCGGCATAGAGGATATGTATCCATCCAAGGTAAGACAATTAATCCAAAGTGTGATATAACCATCCAAAGTGCATTGGCTCTGAGAGTGGAGTCCTCGCGGCAGCCCAACTACGTTCTTGGAGGTAGCTGTGGAAACTTCAGGATGAGTTGGTCGGGAGATTCTTCCAAAGTGAGATATATCCATCCAAGGTGAAATATATTCAGCTAAAGAGATATGTATCCATCCAAGGTAAGACAAATAATCCAAAATGTGATATATCCATCCCATTTGAGATATATCCAGCCAAGGAGATATGTATCCATCCAAGGTAAGACAATCCAAAGGAAGATATATCCCTTCAAGGTCAGATATAACCGTCGAAAGTGCAGTGGCTCTGAGAGTGGAGTCATCGCGGCAGCCCAAGTATGTTCTGAAGATGGAAGTAACTTCAGGATGAGTTGGTCGGGAGATTCTTCCAAAGATATATCCATCCAAGGTGATATGTATCCATCCAAGGTAAGTCAATGAATTGAAAGTGAGATATGTCCATCCGAGGTGTTATGTATCCGTTCAAAGTGCAGTGGCTCTGAGGTTTTTTTTTAATTACAGGCAAAGAACACGTGTGCCGCTTCATCGGCTGCGGTCGGAACGCTCGTTTCAACTACGTGGTAATGCAGCTGCAGGGCAGAAATCTCGCAGAACTGAGACGCGCGCAGCCTCGCGGCGCGTTCTCACTCTCCACTACACTAAGGTATAGAAAAAGAAGAGTGCCCGAAAACAGTTTTTTTATGATATAGGAAGGTTGCCCAAAAACAGGGTTTTTTATGATATAGGAAGGTTGCCCGAAAACAGGGTGTTTATGATATAGGAAGGCAGCCCGAAAACAGGGTTTTTTATGATATAGGAAGGTTGCCCGAAAACAGGGTGTTTATGATATAGGAAGGTTGCCCGAAAACAGGCTTTTTTTTATGATATAGGAAGGTTGCCCGAAAACAGGGTTTTTAATGATATAGGAAGGTTGCCCGAAAACAGGGTTTTTTTATGATATAGGAAGGTTGCCCGAAAACAGGGTTTTTTAATGATATAGGAAGGTTGCCCGAAAACAGGGGTTTTTAATGATATAGGAAGGTTGCCCGAAAACAGGGTTTTTTAATGATATAGGAAGGTTGCCCGAAAACAGGGTGTTTATTATATAGGAAGGTTGCCCGAAAACAGGCTTTTTTTATGATATAGGAAGGTTGCCCGAAAACAGGCTTTTTTTATGATATAGGAAGGTTGCCCGAAAACAGGGTTTTTTAATGATATAGGAAGGTTGCTCTCTCACTCACCGAACGAAGCATAGAAGCGGTGAAGCTTCTACTCAGACGTCGATTTTCTGTGAGAGTGTGGTAGTTCCCCGGACGAGCCGGCCCGTTCATGCTACTAGCAATTCATTTTTCCGGGTATAACATCATGATTCTTCTTCTGTCTTACATTTTTATGAGGATTTTTTAAATTACTCTATTGTTTTTTTTTCAGACTGGGACTTCAGATACTCAAAGCCATAGACTCAATACACTCCGTTGGCTTCCTCCATAGAGATATTAAACCTGTAAGTTTGATGACATTTATAATGTCTCAAAATATTTGTTCCGTTAATAGGCTTGTTTCCTAAAAAATGCCATTGAAAATAATAATTTCGTCTTATGGATTATCGAAAAATATTAGATACGTATTTTTTCTTTTTACAATCAAACAAAAGATGATAAAGATAAAGCGCATCAAAGTTGAGGAGTGGGGGCTAATGACGTAACAGGCCGGTAAAAAGTGTACCGGACAGTGTCGTTACGAGGAACTTTAACGGGCTATATCTTTATAATTTTTTAGTGTTTCGTACCCAAAGGGTAAAAACGGGACCCTATTAATTTCGCTCCGCTGTCCGTCTGTCTGTCTGTCCGTCTGTCACCAGGCTGTATCTCATGGATCGTGATAGTTAGATGGTTGAAATTTTCACAGATGATGTATTTCTGGTGCCGCCATAACAACAAATACTAAAAAATAGAATTAAATAAAAATTTAAGGGGGCTCCCATACAACAAACGTGATTTTTTTTGCTTGTTTTTGCTCGTTATTGATAACGGCAACAGGTAGACACTTGAACTATTCACAGAATACTTAGTTATATATTCACTTTAAAAATAAATATATAAAAATAATATAAAAGGGGACTCCCATACAAAAGACATGATTTTTTTGCCGTTTCTATAGATAACGGTACGGAACCCTTCGTGCGCGAGTCCGACTCTCCCTTGGCCGGTTTTGTTTGATTGGCAAAATAAAAAATAAATTGTCCAATATTTTTTAATAATCTACCAGACGAAGTAATTATTTTGAAAAATATATTTTTAATAACTAGATATTTTTAATATAAGAAAATATGCAAATTATAATTATTTTTTTGATTGTTTCAGAGTAATTTCAGCATAGGGCGGCATCCCTCGAATTGTAGGAAAGTTTATATGTTGGATTTCGGTCTGGCGAGACAGTACACCACTAGCAATGGCCAAGTCAGACCGCCCAGAGCTGCCGCGGGATTCAGGGGTAAGTTGACGACAACCCTCATCATCAGGTCTTTTTAGTCTCCACTGCAGGAGCATGACCCTCTCTGTACTACCGGAGCCATACTTGGTCAGAGCAGACAGATTTGGCCTACACTCTCCTCGCTGGCCAGACGGGTTGGAGAGGTCTCATTGATGTTTATGAGCTTTGTTTAGTTTGTATTTCCTAAGTTGCCTCTTACGACCTCCATGAGAAGACTCGGATCCTATTCTACTAGTCTACTGGTCCTATTCTACTCTGCCGGAAACCACACGGCTATTATGGGTTAAACAGAGTTTTAAAGCGCAGTGGTCAACACGCCAGCCTGCGACACGAGAGTGCCCGGGTTCGATCCCCGGTCAGGTTGTAAAATAATCTTATTCGGATTGACCTAGGTCTTGGATGTTTATCTATACACGGTGAAATTTTGATCGTTCTGGACCCTTAAAGGGGTGATTCAATCCGTCTATATAAACAACTTCACCTATGGGACCAACGCTTGAAAAAAAAAAACGGCCGCCCGTTCTTTGTATGGGAACGTCAAAAAAATGTTTTGCTTCCAGCATTGGTACCATAGGAAAAGTTGTTTATATCGACGGGCTGAATCACCCCTTTAAGGGTCCAGAACGATCAAAATTTCACCGTGTGTATGTATGTGTTATATAATATAGTATCGTTGAGTTAGTATCCCATAACACAAGTCTCGAACTTACTTTTGGGCTAGCTCAATCTGTGTTTTGTGTCCATATCTGTAATTAATTTTGTATTACATATTGATTTTCTCAAATATGCTCGGAAATGTGAGCATTATTGTAGTAAAAAGAAGACACGAGCTTTGTAATTCTTGGGTGCATTACTTTACCGGCCTAGGCCAGGAAAGTAAGTATGAAAATTCATTCCTGGCCGCTGCTCAAAACTTTTTAATTCATACGTAACTTGTACGATGTAACTTGTCATACAGCCAATTCCTACCATATTATAAAAAAATGAACTAAGTATATGAATATGACAATGATTTCATTAAAATGCTGGTATAAAATCACACTAAAATATGCTTAATTTTCGTTGCGAAAGGAAAAAACAATAATGTATATTAATAATTTTTTTGTGTAAAATATGACTGGGCTGTATTAGCTATGTTTCCATAGCACTTATTGACAATCCTTCCTAATTAATATTATAAATGCGAAAGTGAGTTTGTTTGTTTGTTACGCTTTCACGTTGTAGCTACTGTACCGATCATCATGAAATTTTGCATACTCGTTATCTGGGGTACGGAGAAGGACATGGGGTACATTTTATCCCGCGAAAAAGTACTGTTCCCGAGGGATCGACATGGACGCGGGCGAAAGCTAGTTGAAAAAAAAACCGGCCCAGTGTGAGTCGGACTCGCGCACGAAGAGTTCCGTACCGTTATCTATGAAAACGCCGAAAAAAAAACATGTCTTTTGTTTGGGAGTTTAATATTAATTTTATTTTATATAATTTCAATTTTACTAAAAAACAATTCAACTTAAAATTAAACATAATAAATAACAACATAAAAATAAAAAATTATAAATAACTTACAAATAAAAAACTTCTTCCAACGCACCACATCGAGGCAAAGTACCCAAAATGCTGGCAGCATTTCCCCGTTGCACAGCGAGTCCGATACGTTGTGCAAAAAAACTGCCAGCTCTTGGATCACCAGTTGCCTCGATGAGACGTGTTGTCAATTCCTTATAGAATTTTTTGGCTTCAGTGTCCCAGGGACCCAAAGTTTCTACAGCAAAAGGCAAGAATATAAAGCTGTCGGTCAATCCCGCGTATTTTCGTTTTTTGCTAGCTTCAGCAGCACAGGCATTTTATATTAGTTATTTATTTTTAAAGTGAATATAACTAAATATTTCGTGAATGTTTCAAATGTCTACCTGTTGCCGTTATCAATATCGAGCAAAAACAAGCAAAAAAAATCACGTTTCTTGTATGGTAGCCCCCTTAAATATTTATTTTATTCTATTTTTTTGTATTTGTTGTTATAGCAACAACAGAAATACATCATCTGTGAAAATTTCAACCGTCTAACTATTACGGTTCATGAGATACATGCCTGATGACAGACAGACAGACTTACAGAGAGACAGATAGACAGACGGACAGCGGAGCGAAATTAATAGGGTCACGTTTTTACCCTTTGGGTATGGAACCCTAAAAACGCGGGAATATTAATTGCTTTTTTCTTTTTATTTGTATCATACTTATTTGTTTCCATTATTATTTCCTCACATTTATTGAGAAAAGCACTATACATGCCTCGGCGGGAATCGGCTTGCCGTACTCGTAGTTATAAGAAAAGTACTCGTCCGGCAATCCCTAACTGCTCGGCCTCTGCAGTAATGTACTACTACTTGTTTCAACAGGCACAGTCCGCTACGCCTCAATCAACGCACACAAAAACAAAGAGATGGGTCGCCATGACGACCTCTGGTCCCTATTCTATATGCTGGTGGAATTCGTCAATGGCCAGCTGCCGTGGAGGAAGATCAAGGATAAGGAACAGGTACGTTATCCGTTACTTCGTCCGCGTAGATGCCTATGTTCTTTTCCAAGGTCTCGTCTTCCCGTACCAAAATATATAAACATTGTTTCAGTGGTTTAGGCGTAAAAAGGTAACAAACAGAGTTACTATCGCATTTTTTTATATAGTTTTGGTTATGTGGCACGCTCTACAGTCTCATTAGATTAAAACTAGAATAAAGGTTTTTTTAGACATTAAAAAGTAATTTTGATTTAGTTCATACAAAAAAAAAACAGCCAAGTGCGAGTCGAAATCGCATACGAAGTGTTCCGTACCACTATACAATATTAAACTAAAAAAAAGACGCTCCAAAACACGATTCTTTATTTAACTTTTTTGTTTGGTAGAATTGTGTAAATACATTGTGTTAAAATTTCAAGTCACTACCTTTTACGGTTCAATAAATACAGCTCAGTGACAAACAGACGGACGGTCATCGGGGGCTTAAATATAGAGTTCTTTATGGCACCGTAATTCAAAATTCAAATATGTTTATTTAATATAGGTCATTTGGACACTTATTAATTGTCATATATTTTCAACTTATTACTATTTGACTAGCTCCGTGGCGCAGCGGTCAACACGCCAGCCTGCGACACGGAGTGACCGGCTTCGATCCCCGGCCAGGTCAAGATGGCAAATGATCTTTTTCAGATTGGCCTGGGTCTTGGATGTGTATCTATATATGTATTTGTTATAAAATATAGTATCGTTGAGTTAGTATCCCATAACTCAGGTCTTGAACTTACTTTGGGGCTAGTTCAATCTGTGTGATTTGTCCATATATATTTATATTTATTTATTTATAACTGAGAATTGTTGACGTCAGTAATTTACATGATGGAATGGAACTCTAAAAACTTAATAAAATTGTCAGTGCCTCATTAAACGTGCTGTTTTGTCGTTAAATACTGAACCCTTCGTTTGCTTATTGGATTCGTGATTTACTTTTTTGCATGTCTTACGGTAGATAGTCACTGTAGGGTGTAGTTGTAGAGTTGAGTAGAACTAATGCGTGGCTGGCGATGGATGCAAGTGGAAGTATGGTAGAGTTGGATGGAAGCTTGAGTTAAGTTGAGTTGAGAGTGCAGGGAGAAGATCACCAAACAATCACAGTTAGTTTCACTGTATATTAGTTAAGTTTAGTTCGTAGGTACAAGTTAAAGATTTGGCACTTCCGTTCCCTATGTGTCTGTCGCGGTGTAGTTGCGAACGCACTCTGGCTTCATCATCATCATCATCAGGTCCTTTTTAGTCTCCACTACAGGAGCACGACCCTCTCTGTACTACTAGAGCTATACTTGGCCAGAGCAGCCAGCTTAAATATAATAAATTAAAAGTAAAACTGTGACGCGCGACTTGTGAAGGTCGCGGCATCAGCAAATGCATGTACAGTTCAGTGACACTGTCTGTACAGTCACTGAAATGCGTAATTAGCAAAAAATAAGCAAATCATGCCTCAAAAAGTTCACCGTAATCACTTTAAAGCTTTGATTACAAATCCATCAATGCCTGATTGCTGACAAGGCTTGTATAGAGCTTTTCTTATGTGCAGAAATAAGTGCCAAAGCTTTAATTACAAATCCATCAATGCCTGATCGCTGACAAGGCTTGTATAGAGCTTTTCTGATACGCAGAAATAAGTGCCAGTGCCAACACCAACGAAGGAAAAGTAGTATTTATTAAGATAAAATTATTTGTAAAGCAGTTTGATTTAAATAAACCCTTTGATAACTTACCTCTGTGGTTGCATTATTTCGCAGCCAAATGTTCGTTCCATTTTAAAAAAAAAATTAAAAAATCCATTTTTAAATTTTTAAATCACACGTCAGACATGAGTTTTTACTTCGATCAAATATAATGGTAGATACACGATTCGCGATCGAAAATTGGCACCGGCAAAACAGCGCACTAATCGAGTTTCGGAGCTGTTTTGTTGTTTCAATAAACCGCGCTAGCACTCACACGTCTCGATGACGAAGGTCAGTGGAAAGATGCAAAAACTACGCGTCAAAAGTGAAAAAAAATCGAGTTATACTTTCAGTATGTACCGTTATTGTTGTTGTTTGTAAGTATGCGTGATGTTTTGACTCGGGGCCATTATTAAGGCTTCATTTTATATGAGACTGTGTATCTACCATTATATTTGATCTAAGAGTTTTTATAAATTGTGAGATTTTGATCGTTTTGGAACCAGACCATCAATATGAACAACTTTTTCTATGGGACCAATGCAGGGAACAGTTAAGAGTTCCGCCGCCCGGCCAGTTTGTATGGGAATGTCGAATTTTTTTTTTGAGTTCCCAGCCTTGTTCCTATACGAAAAGTTGTTCATAATGACGGGCTGAATCACCCCTTTAAGAGTTCAAAACGATCAAAATTTCACTATGAATAACTTTCCTTGTCAAAATAACGTTCGAATTTTCAAGCGTAGGTATCTCAAAAATAATAATTTAATCATGCAGGTCGGCCTGATGAAAGAGAAATACGATCACCGCTTACTCCTGAAGCACCTGCCTTCAGAGCTGCGACAGTTCCTGGAACACGTCCAACAGCTGGAATACGCTGATACTCCAGACTACACCATGCTGGCTTCGCTATTGGAGAGGTGTTGCAAGCGACGTGGCATCAGGGACACTGACCCGTACGACTGGGAGAAAGATGTAAGTAATTTCGTCAATATTTCTAAGTCGGAATTGGCGCAGTGGGATATCGCGCGCCTGTCAATCTAAGCGCGTTGGTTCGAATCTAGGTATATAGGTATTTGAAATATTTTAAAGATATGTGTTATTAAAAATAAAGGGTCATAAATGAATTTTAAAAAAAACCCGCCAAGTGCGAGTCGGACTCGCGCACGAAGGGTTCCGTACCGTTATCTATAAAAACGACACAAAAATCAAGTCTGTTGTATGGCAGCCCCCGTAATATTAATTTTATTTTTTATTTTATTATTTATTTTTAAAGTAACTAAAAATAAATAACTAAAAATTCTGCGTTTTTGGGTTTTTGGGTACGGAACCCTAAAAAACAAGTAAGGGGAAAGAAAATTAAAATGCAACAAGAAATCTATCACTATATAATCACAGGGGTGTCGTTACATACAAGCGGAGTAATATATATGCCTACTAGCTGTTGCCCGCGGCTCTGCCCGCGTTAATAATATAATATAATAATATGTATTTAATCAGATTTCAAAGATCCATAATATTTTAGTAATACAAAAGACTTATGCAACTAAGTTAGTATGTTTTTAAAATAAATGAAATTAAATAAATGAAATTAACAAATCATGTACCTACCAGAGATGTCAGGCGGCCGACCAAACATTGGTTAATGTCGATCCCTTGGGAACAGTAGAATTTCCCGAAATTTCTGTCCGTTATTAGTACTTATATTAATTCTGTGGTAGAACCACATAAAGTCGTAAAACAAACTTTCTTTCCAAGTTGATATGTGTGCTGTGACCTTAAAGGTCAATTTGATGAAAATACTAACCAGTTTGACATTAAATGATTCTGATTCTGTAAAATTAGGTGACCTGCGTTCCATTTGACATAAGTGATAGTGTTGCCAGGCGAAATCTTTAATTTATCCTTAAGGGCCCATACTACCTCACACTGCTTTGCATGATTGACTGTTATATCAATAATAATGAAATACTCAAGTTGAAATAAAAATGCAGCAAAGTTCAGGACTAACTCTGGTAACTATCTGACTCAAAAACACGATTGCGTTAAATTTTCTCGATAGAAAAAAATTGCAAAGTTACCTCCATATCACATCTAATTTACTCGGTATATAGCATTATTCACCAAATACATTAAAATTAACCTTGAAACTTTTGATTATTATTGCATTACAGATAAGGCAGCCATCATATGTTTTTCTTTTTCGAATAACCCTTGAATATTCCTAAAAAACGAAAATATCCAAAGTAGCCAACGCGTTTAGACCATCCGCGTTTTTACCGCCACGCCGCTTGGCATATGGCGGGCTCTTAATAATAATAATAATTTATATCTCACGTTATTTTTATGCAAAATTAATGGAAAAAAATGTTTTCAGGCATATATTTATTAAAATTGTTATGGAAACAACATTATTTATTATTTGGTGAGAATCGTAACTTTTGTGGTGAAATGGTTTTATATATGTTCACATATGTATTATAAATCATAGACATAGTCATCATTTCGTGTAGGTGACACGGTCAATCGACCATGCACACCCTGGTGTCAGAGTTCTTCGGAACCGCCTCTCGGCCTCTGACGTGGTTCCTTTAACGACTACCAGATGGCAGCCGGGACCACCGGCTTAACGTGCCTAGTATCGATCAAAATCTCACCATGTATAGACATAGTTATACACGGAGAAATTTTGATGGTTCTGGACCCTTAAAGGGATGATTCAGTCCGTTGATATAAACAACTTTTCCTATGGGACCAATGCTGGGAACTCAAAAATTGTTTTTGCCGTAACCATACAAATTGACCGGGCAGTCGATTTTTTTTGTATGGAACTGCCCATTTTTTTTTAGTTCCCAGCATTGGTCCCATAGGAAAAGTTGTTCATATCGACGGGCTGAATCAACCCTTTAAGGGTCCAGAACGATCAAAATTTCATCGTGTATAAGTAATAAAATCAATATTCATTTTGATGTGACGTGTCGTATTTGTTATTTGTAAGTTTTTGAGTGTATGTCTGTTTGGTATTTATTTTTTTTAATTTGTGTTCATATTACTACATAGTCTTCATAAAAAAGAAATATATGGCCGATAAGTATATTGGGTTCTTTAAGTCCACTTCTTTTTTTTTTTACTAAATGTTAGATTAGGTATTTGTCTCCCATCTCACTTCATGGTAAGTGACGATGAAGACGAGGATGTTACATGCCTATCCGAGAGATACCCATTTATTCTACTTTTGAATGTCCCGGGACTGTACTTGTTTCTGGCCAATATTGATCTTTGTCGTTTAAGTCCTCTAAATATCAGTTGGTGTGACATATGTCGATGACTTTATTGTTGCAGGCGCCAGTCAATCGCACGCGTGCTTCTGTTCATCCTGTACCGGAACACGCGTTGCCCACTGACACACAACCGGACAATGTGAGTACAATCAATTTTTTTTTATTTGCCAAACTAGCTTTCGACCGCGGCTCCGTCCGCGTCAATGTCGATCCCTCCAGAATAGTATTTTCTCCGGGATAAAATGTACTTAGCTAAACAAAGCTTATAAACATCTGAGAGACCTCTCCAACCCGTCTGGCCAGCGTGGAGAGTGAAGGCAAAGTCCTCTGGCTGCTCTGACTAAGTATGGCTCTAGTAGTAAAGAGAGGGTAAATAAATAATTTTGATATGAATTTTGATTCCGTTTGCCACCTTTACGCCCACCAAACGCTAAATGTGACATTTCGGTCTTGTGGCCTTAGGCTCTGTCTACCCCGTAAGGGAGAAAAACGTGATAATATGTATGTGTATAATATACCCTATGTCCTTCTTCGTACCCCAGATATCGTAAATGCAAAATTTTATGATGATCGGTTCAGTAGTAAAGGCGTGGAAGGGAAACAAACAAACTCACTTTCGCATTTATAATATTAGTTAGGATGTAAGTATACAAAATGGTCTTACATATCAAACATTTTATTATCGATCCCTAAATTAAAGTCATCTTTACTAATCCTTACTTCCTTACTAATATCCTTACTAATATAATAAATGCGAAAGTGAGTTTGTTTGTTTGTTACGCTTTCACGCCGTAACTACTGAACCGATCATAATGAAATTTTGCATACAAGTTCTCTGAAGTACGGAGAAGGACATAGGCTACCTTATATCCCGGGAAAAAGTACTAATCCCGAGGGATCGACAAAGACGCGGGCGGAGCCGCGGGCGAAAGTTAGTATTTAATATTAACAGAATTTTCCGTAAATTAACCGCAATTTCCATAATATTTATTTAATGAAGTACTTTTATACCAACCAACGCTTAAAATCTCATCTTAAAACACTTTATAATCATTTGACGCTCGGCTCAGGCGGAACGTGACACGCTTTAGTACGTGCAACCGGCACGTATCATCATCATCATATCAGCCGCTGGAAGTCCACTGCTGGAAGGCCTCTCCCAAAGATTTCCAAAATGTCCGATCAGAAGCAAAAAAGAGTGGGACCTCTAAAATGGATGTCCTTTTTGTCCAACAGAGTCGCCGTCGCTTGGACACAGAAGTAGCGACAGCGGCTACTCCCGTTACAGCGGCCACGGCCGCTACGGCCGCCAGCGACGCGCGGCGAGCGGCGCGTACGCAGCCGGCCTCGCCCAGGCATACGCAGCAACATAATGGATACGTGAGTATTGCGTTGCTATACGGAAATTCGTCGAGTAGTGTATAATGAGTCATAGCGCAGTGGGAGATTGCGCGGCTGTCACTCAAACGGCCCGAGTTCAAACCAGGCCCAAGGTATTTGGTGTTTCATTCTTTAAAATCTTCAGCATAAAGAATTTATCGTATGGTAGCTTTTCTTGTGGTAAATTTATCTATATGTATAATATAATTATTTGATCGAAAAAAGTTTTTCTAAGATAATGGTAGTAGCAGATCAGAAATGTTGGTATAGTTACTAGGTATAACAAAAGTAGCCTGCTTCGCCTAAGCACACGCAGCAACATAATGGATACGTGGGTAACGCGTAGTTATAGGGAAATTCGTTAAATGAAGTATAGTGAGCCGTGGCGCAAAGGGAGATTGCGTGGCTGTCACTCAAACGGCCCCGGTTCAAATCACGCCCAAGGTATTATATATTAATTTTATTTGATTTTTCATTCTTTGAAATCTTCATCATTGGAAGGATTTATCGTATGGTAGCTTTTCTTGTAGTGAATTTATCTATAAGTATAGTTATTTAATCTAAAAGAGAGTTTCTAAGTTAATGGTAGTAGTAGCAAATTAGAAATGTTGGTTTAGTTACTATGTATAGCAGAATTAGCCTGCTTTCGCCCAGGCACAACACAGCAACACAATACATACGTGAGTACCGCGTAGTTATAGGGATATTCGTCAAGTAGGGAACTGTGAGCCGTGGCGCAGCGGGAGAGTGCGCGGCTGTCACTCAAATCGGCCCGAGTTCAAACCACGCCCAAGGTATTTATTTGATGTTTCTTTGAAATCTTCAACATTGAAAGGATTTGTCTCATGAGGTAGCTTTTCTTGAATTTTATCAATGAGTATAGTTTGATCTAAAAGAGTTTTTTCTAAGTTAATGGTAACAGTAATAGCAAATTAGGAATATTGTTTAACTTAAGTATAGCAGTAGCAGCCTGTCTCGCCCAGACACACGCAGAGCAACATAATAGGTACGTGAGTACCGCGTAGTTATAGGGATATTCGTCGAATAGTTTACAGCGAGCCGTGGCGCAGTGGGAGAATGCGCAGCTGTCACCAAAATGGCCCCGTTTCAAACCACGCTGAAGATGTAGTTATTTTTCAGGATTATTTAATTCTTTGAAGTGTTCTTCGGCTTGTGTGTACTTTGTACATTACCGAAACGGCCGGCAAGATGGCATTGATGGACGATTGTGAGAATGACGGCCGAAGAAAGGCCAAAACAACCACAACATCGTTTTAGTCCGACGAATCCCTCATTACGGTCAAGGCTTTTGTAAACATCGCGTCAGTCTGACGAATCCCTCATTGCGACCAAGGCTTTTGCAAACATCGCTTTAGTCCGGCGAATCCCCTATTTCGGCCAAGGCTTTTAATAACATCGCTTTAGTCCGACGAATCCCTCATAATGGCTAAAGCATTTGTAAACATCACGTCAGTCCGACGAATCCCTCATTGCGGCCAAGGCTTTTGCAAACATCACGTCAGTCCGACGAATCCCTCATTGCGGCCATGGCTTTTGTAAACATCGCTTTAGTCTGACGAATCCCTCATAATGGCTAAAGCTTTTGTAAACATCACGTCAGTCCGACGAATCCCTCATTGCGGCCATGGCTTTTGTAAACATCGCTTTAGTCTGACGAATCCCTCATAATGGCTAAAGCTTTTGTAAACATCACGTCAGTCCGATGAATCCCTCATTGCGGCCATGGCTTTTGTAAACATCGCTTTAGTCTGACGAATCCCTCATAATGGCTAAAGCTTTTGTAAACATCACGTCAGTTCGATGAATCCCTCATTGCGGCCATGGCTTTTGTAAACATCGCTTTAGTCTGACGAATCCCTTATAATGGCTAAAGCTTTTGTAAACATAACGTCAGTCCGACGAATCCCTCATTGCGGCCATGGCTTTTGTAAACATCGCTTTAGTCTGACGAATCCCTCATAATAGCTAAAGCTTTTGTAAACATCACGTCAGTCCGATGAATCCCTCATTGCGGCCAAGGCTTTGTAAACATCGTGTCAGTCCGACGAATCCCCTATTGCGGCCAAGGCTTTTGTAAACATCGTCCGACGAATCCCTCATAATGGCTAAAGCATTTGTAAACATCACGTCAGTCCGACGAATCCCTCATTGCGGCCATGGCTTTTGTAAACATCGAAAATTAATAAATTTTCAGTTTTGTAACATGATAATAAGCTTATGTTTGAATCACCATCATCAGGTCTTTTTAGTCTCCACTGCAGGACCATGCATGACCCTCTCTATACTACTAGAGCCATATCTTGGCCAGAGCAGCCAGAGGATTTGGCCTACACTCTCCACGCTGGCCAGACGTGTTGGAGAGGTCTCTCAGATGTTTAGGAAACACACGCTAAACAAAGCTTATGTTGGAATACTTAATAGTAAATAAATGACGCGCATTACACATTAATTATTTAAGATTATATATTCTCGTTGTTACAGTCAACGACAGACAAGCCCACAGAGAAGGAAACGGAAGCCAGAACGACGCCAGCGCCCTCTCCCGACAGACACGCCAAGGTAGGCCATACCAAAAAGTGCACGACGCCGCTTAAGAAATATACACTTCTAAAATAGAATAATGGCGGAATAGCCGTGATAATCATCAGGTCTACAGCTCATGAAGTCACTAGTGTAAGATGGTATCATAACATATTTAAATTTCCAGGAGACGAGTGTCTCTACGGCTCCGGGGGCGACTCGGCCCGAGAGACAGAGCGTGCCGCCTTGCAGGCCGCGCGCGCCTAACGCAGGTGGGTGTTTTGTACATCATCTTAGTTGTAAGTCCACTGCTGGACAAAGGCTTCTCCCAAGGAAGGTTTCTGCTTGTCAAATGTTAATGACAGCGACTTATCGAGCATTTTTCATCATCATCATCATCATCAGTACAGCTGTAAAAGCTCTCCCAATGTTTATTTGTTCCACTAGCTGTTGCCCGCGACTTCGTCAGCGGCAATTTCTGTTATTATGATTAATTAGTTTTTTATTAGTATAGATGAATAAAATTGCCCCCGTTTTTAAAACATTTTTATATTGATCTTCGCTCCTATTGGTCGCAGCGTGGTGTTTTATAGCCTAAAGCCTTCCTCAATAAATGGACTATCCAACACAAAAAGAATTTTCCAATTTGAACCAGTAGTTCCTGAGATTAGCGCGTTCTAACTAACTAACAAACTCTTCAGCTTTATAATATTAGTATAGATGGGAGGATATTGCCATACTCACCACGCTTGGCAGGCAGGTTGGCGAGCGCAGTTTCTTGGGCTTCTTGTGCTTCTGACGCTGCTGCCACGACAGCCTCCGTGGTCCAGTGGTTTAGGCGTTTGGCTGTTGACCCGGGGACGTGGGTTCGATTCCCACCGGAAGCATAATTTGTTTAGTTGTTTCCAGTTTGGTTAGGACATTGCAGGCTTTGAATCACCTGATTGTCTGATAATGAAGATGATTCCGTGCTTCGGAAGGCACGTTAAGCCTGGTCCCGGCTGCCATCTGGTAGTCGTTAAAGGAACCACGTCAGAGGCCGAGAGGCGGTTCCGAAGAACTCTGAGACGAGGGTGTGCATGGTCGATTGACCGTGACACCTACACGAAAAGATGATGATGATGATGATGACGCTGCTGCGGATCTGAGTATGGCAATATCCTCCCATGAAACGAACAATTTTTAAGAGAGGCCTTTGTCCAGCAGTGGACTTTTAATGAGCTGTGATGATGATGAAGGGAAAGTGTACTACTTACTTACTTCGCTGGCTCAGCGACCCGAAGTGGATCTTGGCCTCCGACATTAAAGTCCCGTCTGGCCAGCGTGGAGAGTGTAGGCCAAGTCCTCTGACTGCTGTGACCAAGTATGGCCCTAGTAGTACAGAGAGGGTCGTGCTCCTGTAGTGGAGACTAAAAAAGACCTGATGATGATGATATCTTTTTTTAATTTACGTAATTTATTAATGTTGTTGTGTCAGGCGGAGGCCCCACATTAGCCAGACTGCGCGTGGTGACGGCTCCGCCCACCTGCGTGCAAGACCTGGCCACAGCCTCGCCCGCCACGCCAGGTAACTCACCACACACGCGGCCTGGGCCGAGGCGGACTCACGCACACACACGACACACACACACACACACACACACACACACACACACACACACACACACACACCCTCACACACACACGCACGCACGCAAAAACACACACACACACACACACTCTTTCGCACACACGCGCCCACACACACACACCTACACACTTAGGCTGGTTTTAGAGTCGCGCGTTTGACGGTCGAATCCGGTACGCTAGTAGTTGTAGCTTTTTAACAATAACTAATAATGTAATAAGTATTATTTAAAATGTGAATTGACGTGAAAAAGTGTCTGATAGGCCTATTTTCTGAATCCTATTATTTGTGCTATAAGACGAAGATTCTGAGTTCATGGGAAGTACCCTGTAGGTTTTGATTCCCTTGCGATTGTAAAAAAATTGCGGCATAATCGGCTGTATCTATTGCGTTGGAAGTTTGATTAGAAGTTTGATTTTTTCACAGCTCCTAGGGACATTAGAGCTGAGTATTCGATATGAATTTCAGCTTGATACCTTAACGCGTTCCTGAGAAAAAGTATCTTGACAGACCGACAGACAGACAGACAGACGGACAACCGAGTGATCCTATAAGGGTTCCGTTTTTTTTCCTTTTGAGGTACGGAACCCTAAAAAGGGTGAATTAGTTTATTCGAAATGGATTGATTATGAAATAGATTCCCATCCTTATTTCGCAGGTGAAGCAGTGAGTCCGCGCATAGTGGCCGATGTCGACAGCGTACACTCAGACACGCATTTCAAGAGAGGTGAGGTCTATTTCTTTTTATCTCATCTATTCATTCATTCATTCATTCATTTCGTGTGTCACGGTTAATCGACCGTACACACCATCATTGCAAACTCGATCGCTATGTTCCAAAAATAATAATGTATATCATAAAATATTTCAATCATTATTGGAAAAGAAAAAAAAAAGAAATGATAAAATTAAAAAGCCCTTCAGGCAAGTAGGCGACCAATACTGTTGAAAATAGTTTCTTTTGGCGTTTCTTCTCTGCAGTGGTCGGTTCCGAAACGCTAGTAGTTTGTAGCTTTTGCACATTAAGTAATAATATAAATATGACTAAATTAGATCCTTTAAAATGTGATTTGACGTGAAAAAGTGCCTGCAAAGGCCTATTTTCTGAATAAACGTTTTGATTTTTTATTTTGATTTTTGACACTCTGGTGTCAGAGTTCTTCGGAACCGCCTGTCGGCCTCTGACGTGGTTCCTTTTAACGACTACCAGATGCCTTCCAAAGCAGGCATCTTCTATTTAAAATTCTCATCTCAACTATTTAAATAACAAAGCGCGTTAACCCGTATAGAGGGCCTAAAATACGCTTTTATACCCAAAATATATTGGATACGTATTTTTTCTTTTGTCGATTAAACAAAAAATGATAAAGATATAGACCTTTGAAATTCGGTGTGACGTCATAGTTTGCAAACTGTGACGTCACGAGCCCCCACTCTTGAACTTTGACGTGCTGTATCATTATCATTTATTGTTGATTCTAACCTCGGCGACGAAAATTTCTTAACTTAATAATCAAAATAGCATTGTGCATCCAAAATAAAAGTTGTAAAAATATTGCATGGCTTCCTACATATCAGTTGATTTTCAAATTTATCTAAATATATAAAACTCAAAGGTGACTGACTGACTGACATGTGATTTATCAACGCACAACCCAAACCACTGGACGGATCGAGCTGAAATTTGGCATGCAGGTAGATGTTATGACGTAGGCATCCGCTAAGAAACGATTTTGATCAATTCTACCCCCAAGGGGGTAGAATAGGGGATGAAAGTTTGTATAAAACTATACTTCTTAACGCGAGCGAAGCCGCGGACAAATACTAGTTGTAAATAAAATGAGTTGAATCAAATAACTCACTTGTAAAAGTAGGGTAGTTGTGTAGGTGACGTAAGCCATAATACGTATAAGGGGAAATGGGATATGGTGGAGAATTTCGGCGCCGAGATTGTATTGTGTGGTAGCTCAGATGGCAGAGCATAGGTCGTACATAGACCTAGGTCGCCGGTTCAAGTCCCGTTACAATTTTGAGCCAGGATTCTAGCCTATACCAAGTGCCGTGTCTCCCGCAGGTCCGCGACGAACGGCCCGCGCGCGCGCAGACCAGAGTTTCACGCAGTTCGCCGTCATGGACGATGAGAACGTCTCGGCGTTGCAACAGGTAACACTTTTAATTATATATTTATTTTTTATGACATAGGGCGGCAAACGAGCAAGCGAGTCACCTGATGGTAAGCGATCACCGCTGCCCATGGACAACTGCAACTCCAGGGTGTGACAGGAGCGTTGCCGGCCCTTCAAGGAGTTGGAAGAAGATATGGGGGGAAGGATGGGCCTTCGGGGAGGACATTGGGAGTAGGGAAAACGGGGGACATGGGGGAAGGGGGAGAAGGTCGGGCCTCCGGCTCTCTCACTCCCCAAACGAAATATAGAAGCGGTAAAGCTTGTACTCAGACGTCGATTTTCTGTGAGTGTGGTACTTCCCCGGACGAGCCGGCCCATTCATGCTACTAGCAATTCATTTTGCCCGTAGCGTGGCTCTGATGAAGCAGAGACTTCAGTACAATAAAAATGTATCTATTGAAAAAATGTTACTACTCATTGGAAGATTATTTAACCTAAATTTGGAACTTATATTTAATATTTAAATTAATTTTTAGAAATTGATTTTTCATGTAATTTATGTAACAATGTATGTCTTATAATATTTCCACATAATGTTGTATTGTTCTTTGAAATAAATGAATATGTATGAATATGATGCGAGGTTTGTTAACCTTTGTTCACTGACTGCAACAAATAATGTATCTTATGTCCAAATCTATAAGAATCAAATTAGCTTACAATTTCTGCCGGTATCTGAACGAAAGGGTGCTGCGTTCTGACGCGAGCTAAATTACACCTTATGGCTAACTCCATTGAGTTTATATTCCTTTAAATACCTTTGCAGAGTAAGATTTGTACAATACTAGTACCACAGGATAAGTACTACTACTTACGTAGAGACGTCGCACTCTGCAAAGGTATTTAAAGGAATATAAACTCAATGTAGTTAGCGATACGGTGCAATTTAGCTCGCGTCAGAACGCAGCACTTTTTGTTTCATATACCTAAAGCACGCCAATTTTATATCAATCTCTCTCACTCATCGATTCGGTATCGAAACGTACCTACGCGCGGCGACTCCTTCAAAGGTGAAACCCGAACAAATCCGGTAGGAACAGCGCGCGTTTGGTCATGTTTACCGACTTCAACGAATTATGAGTCATATGTTCAGAGCTATAAGTATAAAATTAACTTGCTGATGGGATATAAACTAAAAGAAACATTGGTTATCAATACGGCAACGGCGGGATTTGCACACTCTCTCTATCCTCTTTTCTATTCTGTTTGAACCCGCTACTCCGGCATATCTCAAGTCTAAATTTCAATTTCTGGGTGACACCCACTTCAGAGTACTTCGCTCTTCTAGCAGTCTCCTCCTCCATACGCCAGTTCATCGGAGTGGGTTCTTTGAGAACTCTTTTATTGTTCGTGCTACAAAATTATGGAATGCACTACCGGTGGATATTCGGAAGGCTCGAACTCGTTTAATATTTAAGAATAGAGTGAAAGCTCATTTTCTACAATGCCTGTCAGATAGTTCGTAATATGTATGTAGTTTATGTATTGTTTATTCTTACAATATTTACTAGCGTGTATATTTGTATGTAGTTTATTATCCTAGTTTGTTTTATTTCTTCTTTTTATGAATTAAAACTGGCACTACCCCGACAATTCTCCACATCACCCAGTTGGTTGACTGGTAGAAAAAGCCATTGGCTTTAAGTCCGCCTTTACACTGTATTGTGTATAAAGTTAAATAAATAAAAAAATAAATAAATAAAAGGTGCTGCGTTCTGCGAGCTAAATTAAACCGTATCGCTAACTACATTGAGTTGATATTCCTTTGAATGCCTTTGCAGAGTGTATCTTTGTTACTTTGGTTAACTGTGAACGTAATCTTTCGTTGCAGGTGACGAAGGGCGGTGCGCTGACTCTGGTGTCTCTCTGGAAGTCACAGTTTGACGATTCAGAAGAAACCACCGACAATGAGTGGAAACAGGAGCAGCTTCAGGTAAATTATTTATTCTGTCATCATCATCATCATTTCATTGAGAAACCCGATGGCCCAGCGGGCGTAAGCATTATTATCGCTTACGCATGTTAAGCAACACCGGGCGCGGGTCCCACTTGGATGGGTGACCGCAAGTAGCATAAAAATTTTACGTGGTGACGGCGTCGGCATAATTTTGCAATAGAACTGAATATGATACTAATATTTACGTAAGTAAGAGGGCTTTTTCTTACTTTTTTTATGAATAACTAGCTTTCGCCCGCGGCTCCGCCCGCGTCAATGTCGATCCCTCGGGAACAGTCCTTTTTTCCGGAATAAAATGTACCCTATGTCCTTCTCCGTACCCCAGATAACGTGTATGCAAAATTTCGTAACAAACAAATAAACAAACAAACAAACTCACTTTTGCATTTATAATATTAGTTAGGATTAGGATTTGAGTGCGTTTGACCTCCATCTTGCCTGATGGGAAGCAACGATGAGGTCTAGGGTGGTACACGCAAACTCAAATAATGCCCATTCACTTTTGCCTTGAAAGTCCCTAAATTGTACGAGTCGGGAAACAGCGACGCGGGGAGGGAATTCCATTCCTTTGCGGTTAGGAGGAGGCGAATCTAGAGGTACGATGAACAGGAATATCGACCACGTACGGGTGGAATCCCTGCCCCCGCCGTGTCGTCCGAAGATGGAATGGTGCAGGGGGAAATAGATCGTGCAGTTCCTGTGAGCACTCACCGAATTGCAGCCCATAAAAGGGGTAATGCTTGATCGGCACCTAAGAGTATTTTTTTGGTCGTTCTGGACCCTAAAGGGATGATTCAGCCCGTCGATATGAACAAACTTTTCCTATGGGACTAATGCTGGGAACTCAAAAAGTTTTTTGACGTTCCCATAAAAATTGACCGGGCGGCCGAAATTTTTTGTATGGAACTGCTTTTTTTTTGTGTTCCCAGCATTGGCCACATAGGAAAAGTTGTCCATATCGACGGGCCACCCCTTTAAGGGTTCAGAACGATCAAAATTTCACCGTGTATGTTCGTTATAAAAACACGGTTTCCCTCACTTCAGTTGGAATCGCCAACTAGTTTCGATCTGTTACGAAGACCAGTTTCAAACATCAGTGCTTTGAGGGAAGCGAAACCGCCGTGTCGCCACCTAACATTCGTCCTGATGATGGTCTTCGTAACAGACCGAAACTAGTCGGCGATTCCAACTGAATAAACGTAAGTGTTTATATAATGAATTTTTCTCGCGTAAGTTTTAATACCAACAGCCAGATGG
This sequence comes from Elegia similella, assembly GCA_947532085.1. Lineage (NCBI taxonomy): Eukaryota > Metazoa > Arthropoda > Insecta > Lepidoptera > Pyralidae > Elegia > Elegia similella. The sequence continues at coordinate 1,027,574 of OX383954.1, read as the reverse complement.
TCGGACGACATTAAAAAGACTGCAGGGCCGACCTGGACCAGGATCGCCCATCTCGATCAGAGTGGAAGTCCCATCAAGATAAATAAATAAATATATATGGACAAATCACACAGATTGAGCTAGCCCCAAAGTAAGTTCGAGACTTGTGTTATAGGATACTAACTCAACGATACTATATTTTACAACAAATACATATATAGATACACATCCTAGACCCAGGCCAATCTGAAAAAATCATTTTCCATCTTGACCTGGCCGGGGATCGAACCCGGTCACTCCGTGTCGCAGGCTGGCGTGTTGACCGCTGCGCCACGGAGCTAGCCAAATAGATATGTTCAGCAGTGGACGCACATATGCTGAGAAGAAGAAGTTTTAATACTATTATCATGTTTTTGCAGTCCCCTGAACACCGCTGCGGTAGGAATCCTCAGACAGGAGCATCAGCAGTGTCCAGTTGTTCCAACGCGCCGCGGACACAACTAGCCAACACAAACACGGCGCCCACGCCACAGACAAACAAACAAGCGGAACAGGTATGTACGTCGTACGTCGTACGTCGATCGCTAACATAACGTGTTCCACAAAAATATGTAAATTAAAATTGTATATAACATGACATCAGAAAAAAAAAATGATAAAAATATTAAATATCATACAAAGCCCTTCAGGCAAGTAGGCGACCAATACTGTTGAAAAGAGTTTCTTTCGGCGTCTTCTTCTCTGCAGTGGTCGGTTCCGAAACGCTGGTAGTTTGTAGCTTTTGAACAAAAATTAATAATTTGAATATAATATAATAAGTATTATTTGGCGTGCCATGGGAGAGACATATGTCCAGCAGTGGACTAGTATAGGTTGATGATGATGATGATGAAGTATTATTTAAAATGTGAATTGACGTGAAAAAGTGCCTGAAAAGGCCTATTTTCTGAATAAATCTTTGAATCTTCGAATCTTGAATCTCGTCATCATCATCTGATAATAAAGATGATTCCGTGCTTTGGAAGGCACGTTATGCCGTACCGGCTGCCATCTGGTAGTCGTTAAGAGAATTCCCACCGGAAGCATACTTTGTTTTGTTGCTTCCAGTTTGGTTAGGACATTGCAAGCTTGAATCACCTGATTGTCTGATGATAAAGATGATTCCGTGCTTCGGAAGGCACGTTAAGCCGTTGGTCCCGAATGTCATCTGGTAGTCGTCAAAGGAACCACGTCAGAGGCCGAGAGGCGGTTCCGAAGAACTCTGAAACCAGGGTGTGCATGGTCGATGGTCTACACGAAATGATGATGATCAGCCACAAAAAGTCCACTGCTGGACATGGCCCTTTGTATGAAACGTCGTGGACACGTCAAAGATGATGAAGGTAATATAAAAAATTTAGAAAATGAATTATTTATTGTCGTGTTGCAGCCGGCACCGTCCCCCCCAGAGAAGACGCCCCCCTCGCAGCCCCGCGCGGCCTCCCCCCCGGAGACGCAGCCCCCCCCGCGGCGGAAAAGCCCCACCTGCCTCTACATCCCCGGGATCGAAGCCTACCCCGAACTAAGGCCCACATTGCCTAGATGTTGGACCTTACCTGCTATAGGTAAGTTTTATTATCATCATCATCATCAAAACCACTGCTGGACAAAGGCTTTTCCCAAGGATTCTTCGTTCCATTGGGGGAATTTGCCATACTCACCACGCTTGGCAGGCGGGTTGGCAAGCGCAGATTCTTGTGCTTCCGACGCTGCTGCCTATCAGAAGCATTTTTATGCTGCAGAAGGATAGGAATAAGTTGGATTTGGGAAGGTAATGAAGGTATTGGGATTCTACTCACTCGGAAGAATAGGGGAAAAGCGAGTAGCAGCTCGGGAGGCCGCGCGCCGTTGCAGCTGAGGCGCGAATGAACTGAGGTGCGAAGAGCTAAGGCGCGAATTATTTCAGGTGCGATCAGCTCAGCTCTGAGCTCTTCGCGCCTGAATTCTCTCGCACCTCAGCACATCGCACCTTCGTCTTTCGCACCTAAATTACACACTACCTGCAACCACCGGACAGGCAGTTGTGGATGTCACCCCTCACCATATAGGTAAATGAATGTAGTCCTAAATCCTTTATGGTATGTTTTGTTGCAACAACGGCACATAGATGGCGCCACAGGTTTATTCACAACTATGTATCCACCATATTATGAGAAAATAAAATCAGTATTCACTAAAAATATTTTATTCAAGATGAAATAGATATATTTCATTTCCCGGCTGTACCAAGTTTGAGCTAGCGCCATCTAGTGACGGGTGAAAGTCTGTAACTATTGCACTGCAACGCCCTCTCTGCCGCCCATAGTGGCAGTTAGTGGAACTGCTTTGTGTGTGGAAACTGGATAAAACTTTTTTGTAGCTTATAGATGTCAGCCATTCAAATATTTAAGCCGTGTGGTTCCCGGCAGAGTAGAATAGGACCACTCCAAGTCTTCCCATGGAGGACGTAAGAGGTGACTTAGGAAATACGCTAAACAAAGCTCATAAACATCAATGAGACCTCTTCAACCCGTCTGGCCAGCGAGGAGAGTGTAGGCCAAATCTGTCTGCTCTGGCCAAGTATGGCTCTAGTAGTACAGAGAGGGTCATGCTCCTGCAGTGGAGACTAAAGAGACCTGATGATGATATGTTTGTATACGCCAGGTTCCCTCGTGCGCAATCTCCGTCCGCCATTGCTGCAGCAAGCGTCTTTCGACCACGCGGGGGGCAGCCTGCGGTACAAGGTGGACGTCATGAGGGGGGTGGCCGCGCGGGCGGGGGGGGAGGACACCAAACGCGCCAGAGCCAACAGCTTGCCCGTGAGTTGTAATACCATGTGCTCTCAACGTCTATTGTGTAATATTTTTGTCAAGCTCGTCACGTAGATGGCAGTTGTCGAGTTGTCGATAGTGTTATATAAACAAGGTTTGTTAATTAAAATAGTGAATCCCAGAAAATAAAGCCGACTGAAGGAAGGGGAAGGTACTCACGCGAATGACGAAACGCTAGTAGTTTGTAGCTTTTGAACAATAATTCATAATTTGAATATAATATAATATGTATTATTTAAAATGTGAATTGACGTGAAAAAGTGCCTGAAAAGGCCTATTTTCTGAATAAATCTTTGAATCTTGAATCTTTGACGCTCTTTGGATATTTTGGTCTTCCGGCCCCGGGGCACTGTTCTGGACTGCTGTAGTCGAATTTATAGATACACGGACACAACATACAAGCTTGACACACGATAGTTTGGAGAAAAACAGGGAATTATATTTAATTTGATTTTTTGACTGTTGCGCGCGCGACCACGTAGCTTCGACTCCTAGAGATGGCGTGGATTAGGAGGATAAGGGATATTCAGTCGATTCCCTAACAGATAGTAATTAGTAATAATAATAAATCTGTAAGGGGTGGTCATGGAGTAAGTTACTTTGTTTTCAGAGATATCGTGTTTATAAGCTCTATACATGATACTGAAAAACAGGATATTTAGATTTTTTTCTGTTTGTATGTTCTTCATAATCCGAATTAACAGCATTTTATGAAACTTGGTAGATATACATTTAGGCGTACAGAACATAAGATAGGCTACTTATTTAAGGGTAAAAACGGTACCCTATTAATATCGCTCCGCTATTCGTCTGTCTGTCCGTCTGTCACCAGGCTGTATCTCATGAACCGTGATAGCTAGAGAGTTCAAATTTTCACAGATTATGTATTTCTGTTGCCGTTATAACAACAAATACAAAAGAAAAAGTTTGCACTCCCAGAGTGCTGTTTTGAGTTTATTGATGAACGCCGGCTGCACGCACGAACAAGTGTCACGTTCCGTGTAACGTAAGCAAGTGCGCGGAACAAGCGATAGAGGCACGACCGACCTAAGCGTTCGGATAATGACGCATCTATCTCTCTTCCATCGTCATCACGTAACATTATTGTTCGTAATCCAACTTTACCACTAATTTTTTTAACGTGATCACGTCTTGTATATCGATGAACTGAACACCGGCTGCATGCACGAAAAATGTCACGTTCCGGAGTAATAATAATAATAATTCATTTATTGCTCACCATAATCAACATACATTAAGGTTACATTATTTTAAATGATGTGATAACATGCCGATTACGGCAGAGTGATACCCGAACTAGGATAAATCCTGTGTCTCAGGCTATCAATCTTCCGCCCCCATTAGTGTTGTACATTAATACAAACAAGTTTTATAAAAGCTCAAAAGAAACTAAATTAGGAAATAAAAAAACTTTTTTGCATAATCGTGCACAACTGCCCTCATCCTGAACTTTTAAGCTTATTATATTATAGAAACTTATTAAGTTACGAATATAAATTAATAAAGTGGCAGCAGCAGTAGTAGTATCTATCACGCATCTATCTCTCACCGACCAATTATTTATCATATATTTTTTTAATTGACTATGTAGCTAGCTCCAAGTGAGCTTTCGCTACTTCACCGGGGGTTTGAGGCGAGGCAGAGTGCCCTCAGCCTATATAGACAAATCACCAAAGGGCGCCCAGGAGGGACGGACCTCGGCTTTGGCTTGGAGAGACAGCAAACTCTCATATTGCCTGATGGGCCGCGATTACGTGCATGAAGGGCCAATCTGAGGATCTATGGCAAAAGCCTTTGGAGAGCAGCAACATGATGCATGAGAAGGAGGTCATCAAGACAGAGACAAGAAATGTGATTTTACTTGACCTTTAAAACTGGAAAGTGATTCAGCACTACGAATGGTAACTGGAAGGGAGTTCCAAAGACGGACCGCTTGGGCATTAAAGGATCGGGAATAGAAATCGGTGTAGTGAATGGGTATCTTAAGACGTAGATTATAAGCACTACGAGTGCGGTTTTGTACTTCACTGTGAAATGTGAATTGATCTTTAAGATATCGAGGATAGGTAGGATTAAAAAGGATGGAATATAACAGGGAAAGGGTATGCCAGTCACGGCGACGTCGGATTGGGACCCACTTGAGTGAATTGCGAAATTCACTCAAGTGGCTCCCAATATATATATATTTGCAGAGTATATCGTCGTCGTCCCGCGGGGAGCCCCCCGCGCCGCCGTCCCCCCCGCGCGCCCCCGACCCCCCGGAGGCCACGGTGTCCAGCAGACTCGAGATACGCGTCAGGGTTCCAGACAGCGCCTCTGCCGGACATTCTGGTAAGCTTGCCTGTCATCTATTCGTCATCTGTAGTTTAGAAGCCCGAGATCTGCTAAAAGCACAAAAACAAGGTTTCGTCGTCATTTAAAGTACCAGGATAGCAGACCCGATGAGGAGGTCATTCCATCTATTGTACTTTAGAGGTCCCTGGTACCCGGGGTTCGCTAAAGACAAAAAAAAACAAGGTTTGAAAGTACCAGGATAGTAGACAGCTAGAGGAGTTCTCTAGCTGTAGAGAGGAGCTCGCTGGCGTGGTCCCGTGAAATATTTCTGTAGGAGTATTAAGCAATATCAAACTTCTCTGATATTCTGGTAGCCTGGTACTTGCGACAGGCGTTGTATTTCTGGCTACTACTTATGTGTAACAAGTGTTAGTGGCCAACACTTTTATGGCAGGTGCTTGAGGACCTTAATTGGCCAATGATCGTGAGCAGCACTTTGCGCATGTTAAGCAACATTGAGCGTGGTTCCCGCTGAGATTGGCTGTCACAAGTTGCTTAAATACCTCGTAGGACAAGCAAGAATAGAATAGAATCTTTATATACGAAATATGGGTACAAATACGTAACAAATATCCATAGTAGACCATACATATTTTGCCTAGTAGGCGTGTAAATATTAAGTAGTACAATACAATGTTAAATTATATCATGTTGGCAATTAAATAAAATGATACAATAAAATTAAGTCAATATTCTAAAAATAAAATAGTCATGTCACAGACTTATCATTTAAAACTTCGTCAACTGTGTAATATCAACAAATCAAATAGTTCTTTTTTAAAGTGCCGTAGATTATGTTCCGAAAATGTACGGGCCAATACGGGCCAAAAACGGGCCAAAATTATAAATCCGAATGGCCATGACATAGGCATTATTTTGAAAAATGGAAAGATTATGTGTTGGTGCCTGCAGTTTATGTCCATGTCTAGTTCTACTAGGAGTGCATAAAATATAGAGAGAATGTAAATCTCATGTGACCCAATCCTCCTGAGGCCACTGTGCCCAGCAGACTTGACATATTGGTAAGCTTTCCTCTCTCTCATTCAAGCAACGATAACAGAAACAAGAGATCCAAGGACGCGACGCTACTGAAAGATCAAACAGAGATATCCTCTCTGTCTCTACTATCCTGGTAAAGTAGAGACAGAGAGGATATCTCTGTTTGATTAAGTAACGGATTTATATAGATTGGTTAAACCGCTTCACGTTGACTCTAAATGACATAGGAGGGAGTTCTTGGCGGGAATTTCGGTGGACTGCACGGCTTGTGTTTTGGATTGTTTTGTAAATTGTTTCTAGTGGACTTTATAATGTGAAATCGGTGTAATTTGGTGTTATAAATGCCCATGTTTATGAACAATGTGTGAAATACCTGAAATAAACTGTCACAGTGCGGCTGTAGTGGGGTTACTTAGCGGGCTGGTGGACGCTTGCCTTACTGCATCGTCTATGATCAAACCAGTGGATTCGTGGGAATTGTCACCAAGGGCTCCGTAGAATCATCACCATCATTTCGAGTAGGTGTCACCGTCAATCGACCATGCACACCCTGGTGTCAGAGTTCTTCTGAACCGCCTCTCGGCTTCTGACGTGGTTCCTTTAGCGACTACCAGATGGCAGCCGGTACCACCGGCTTAACGTGCCTTCTGAAGCACGGAATCAGGTGATTCGAGCCTGCAATATCCTAACCAAACTGGAAACAACTAAACAAAGTTTGCTTCCGGTGGGAATCGAACCCACGACCCCCGGGTCAACAGGCAAACGCCTTAACCACTGGACCACGGAGGCTGTTCCGTAGAATCAACGAATTGAATACAGCCTCCGTGGTCCAGTGGTTAAGGCGTTTGCCTGTTGACCCGGGGGAAAAGGCATAGAAAGCCAAATGCCGTAAAACTAATATGAATAAAAAAAAAGCTAGTGACAGACGACGGGAATTTAATGTTATTTTTTTGTTGCAGTTAAAATCCATTCCGTGGTGAGCGGGGGAGAGCCAGTCAGACTGAACGAAGAGGCTTCGGTGTACTACGACGCTACGGAACACCAGAGGGACAAACGGTGAGTTTTCATCATCATTCAACAAGTCCACCGCTGGACAAAGGCCTCTTCCAATGTTTCTTCGCTCCATGCTTATACATTGTGAAATTTTGATCGACCCCTTTGAGGGTCCTGAACGATCAAAATTTCAACGTGTATTTATAATATATATTAGCTGTGTGGTATCCGGCAGAGTAGAATAGGACCACTCCAAGTCTTCTCGTGGATTTCGTAAAAGGCGACTTAGGAAATACAAGCTAAACAAAGCTTATAAACATCTAAGAGACCTCTCCAACCCGTCTGGCCAGCGTGGAGAGTGTAGGCCAAGTCCTCTGGCTGCACTGGCCAAGTATGGCCCTAGTAGTGTAACGTTGCAGCATGCCACCTGCATGCTGCATCTCATCCAACCTCATTTCTCTCATCCTGTCCATTTTTCATTCCTTATTTTAATTCAAATTTCATTTTTAATTCAAATTTCATTCCATTTTTAGATTACTTTCTCTCTCTCTCACTCTCATTCTTCGATCATTCTTCAGTCTGCTACCACCTTTCGGTCTGTTAACATCTTTCAGTCTATCACTCATTGAGTCTACTACCATATCTTGGAGCATAAGTCTCTGATAATAATTTATTAAAGTTGTAAAGCAAATATTATAATAAAGTTATTAGCTGTGTTCTGTGTGTTCGTCTTGTGCTCTCCCTTCCTATTTATGTGAGAACTCGGCTAGAGCGTCGGGACGGTCGAGCCTTCACAGTAGTACAGAGAGGGTCGTGCTCCTGTAGTGGAGACTAAACAGGACCTGATGATGATGATGATGATGATTTATAAGATAAGTATATTTATTTATTTTTGTTCTCAGGTCGTCAACTCGCAGTGGAGGTGACAAAAGCCAAAGCCCAGCCGTGGAGAGGACGCGGCTAGACGCTATTCCTGACAGGTAAGATAACTAATTTTTAGCCAATCTCTCTAACTGCCTCAGTGGTCCAGTTGTTAAGGCGTTTGCCTGTAGACCTGATGGTCGTGGGTTCGATTCCCACAGGAAGCATACTTTGTTTAGTTGTTTCCAGTTTGGTTAGGACATTGCAGGCTTGAATCACCTGATTTATCTGATAATAAAATTGATTCCGTGCTTCGGAAGGCACGTTAAGCCGTTGGTCCCGGCTGCCATCTGGTAGTCGTTAAAGGAACCACGTCAGAGGCCGAGAGGCGGTTCCGAAGAACTCTGACACCAAAGTGTGCATGGTCGATTGACCGTGACACCTACACGAAATGATGATGATGATAAGCCAATCTCTCAGTCTCGTTCTAACAACATTTTAAAAACTTCGAATTGTGGTTCTATGGGAGCTATAACCCTTTCATGCTGGTCTGGAAGAAAAGAAAAAACGTAAAATGTGCCAGCTGCTTCTCTTCCCGCGTAGATCGATTGGTCAAAAATCATGTCAATAGGCGATGGGGCAGCCGTGTGGTTTCCGGCAGAGTAGAATAGGACCACTCCAAGTCAAGTTCGCGTGGATGTCGTAAGAGGCGACTTAGGAAATACAAGCTAAACAAAGCTCATAAACATCAATGAGACCTCTCCAACCCGTCTGGCTAGCGAGGAGAGTGTAGGCCAAATCTGTCTGCTCTGGCCAAGTATGGCTCCGGTAGTACAGAGAGGGTCATGCTCCTGCAGTGGAGACTATAAAGACCTGAGAAAAGACAATACAAAGAAGAGGCGATGGGGCTGCCAACCCATCACTATATTGATGTCTTTTTCCATACACATTCATTTTCAGATAATTAATTATGAAAATTAATTATATTATTAGCATTAAAATGATCGGTTTAATATTAAAATCGAAAATATGTGATGAAAAAGTTTAGCCGCGGCGATTTGAAGCTACGGCAGCTAAGTGGTTGAGAGCATCGACGGGCTAGATGTCGAAGGTTGTAGGTTCAAATCCTACCTGTGGCGAAATTTTTTCATCACATATTTTCGATTTTAATTATGAAAATATTGCTTTGACGCACTTGGTAAAAGGAGTGAAAACAAACGCCCGCTCCCGAACACCCCCTGTACATGTCTTAGCGCCTCCCTAGCGGGGCGCGCCCCCCACTTTGAAAATTAATGACAAAAAAGAATGCTTTTAAAAAGATTTTTTTTTTCGTATTGGAAATCCTTGGGGGAGGCCTATGTCCAGCAGTGGACTTCTTGCGGCTGATATAATGATGATGATGAAAAAGTTATTTACTTTTCACTTATTTCAGCAGTCCTGTTGTCAAGCGGGAACCTTCAAGTGGAGCTGGCGATGGTTCGCAGAGTTTGCGAGATGTAAGTATACAACAAAGCTAATATTATTTAGACAGCTCCGTGGCGCAGCGGTCAACACGCCAGCCTGCGACACGGAGTGCCCGGGTTCGATCCCCGGCCAGGTCAAGATGGAAAATGATCTTTTTCAGATTGGCCTGGGTCTTGGATGTGTATCTATATATGTATTTGTTATAAAATATAGTATCGTTGAGTTAGTATCCCATAGCACAAGTTTCGACTTTACCTTGGGGCTAGCTCAATCTGTGTGATTTGTCCTTATTTATTTATTTATTTATTATCATGAAAATGTATATTAAGAAAGACTTCATTGAAATCTTTCTGTATGTGCAATTTAATGTTATTTATACTAATATTGTAAAACTGAAGAGTTTGTTTGTTTGAACGCGATAATCTCAAAAACTACTGGTTCAAATTGGAAAATTATTTTTGTGTTGTATTTATTGAGGAAGGCTTTAGGCTATAAAACATCACGCTGCGACCAATAGGAGCGAAGCATCAATTATAAATGTTTTGAAAATGGGGGAAAATCATTCATCTATATTAATAAAAAAAACAAATTAATCACAATTACAGAAATTGCCGCGGACGAAGTCGCGAGCAACAGCTAGTTATTATTAAAAGTTTAAGAGAAAATCTTAACTAATATTATAAATGGGAAAGTTAGTTTGTTTGTTTATTACACTTTCACGTTGTAACTACTGAACCGATCGTCATGAAATTTTGCATACATTTTATCCCATTTTTACAAAAGTATTGTTCCCGAGGGATCGCCATTGACGCGGGCGGAGCCGCGGGCGAAAGCTAGTTTAAGAAATAGATAGAGGGTACATACATACAGAAAAAGAACCTAAAAATCGTCAATTTACTTTCAGTATCATGTATAGAGCTTATAAACACGTTATCTCTGAAAACAAAGTAAGTTACTCCATGACCGACCCTTACAGATTTATTATTATTATTGATGATATCTCACACCTGTCTGTTTGTTGGCCAGAGATCATCAGGCAGTACGTCGCGCATCCCTGTGGCGCTGGAGGCGAGACTGGCCAAGTGTGCGTCTTGGAGCGGAGACGGGCCTCTCTCTCCCCCGCACGACCTGACGCCCGGTACGTATCTCACTCTCACCCATGTGGTCACAACGCCACGATTTGAAAATGAAAATGAATAATTTTTATTCAAAACAGGATACATGTATCGCTTTTTGAACGTCATATGTTTCTGTTGTTAATTTTTCTTTCTTTTATGTTTGTAAAATCGAAAAACTACTAGCGTTTCGGAATGACCACTGCTAAGAAGAATACGCCGAAAGAAACTCAGTCGTCCAGTCTTGGTCTCTATGTGCCTGAAGGGCTCGGATATAACAATACTTTATAATAATTAAATTAAATTACTTACATTAAAATATACATTTAAATCAGGCTCAGGCAGATTTTTGTCAGGCTCATCATAAGATGGCGTTGGTATATTCACATCTACCCACTATATTATGAAAAAATAAAATCAATATTCACGAGAAATATCTTATTTCAAATGACAAATATATTTTTGGCTTATATCAAAACAATATCTTTCAGTTTTACTTGGTTTTACCAAGTGTAGGCTAACGCCATCTAGTGACGGGTGGAAGTATCTAACTATTGCACTACAGCGCCCTCTCCGCCGCCCATAGTGGCAGTTAGTGGAACTAACTATCACAGCCTGCCGGCTACCGGCCTGCTGCTTTTAAAAGTTGCCCCTATATTTTTGTATGATGTTGCCAGTCTATACGTATATTGTCTATGCTCTCACCCACACCTGAGTAATATATAAACCTTGCGTGCGGGCCTCTCTCTCCCCCGAACGACCTGACGCCCGGTACGTACCTCACTCTCACCCACACCTTATTAACGTAAACCTGGCCAAGTGTGCGGCATGGAGCGGGGACGAGCCTCTCTCTCTCTCCTCCACATGACCTGAAGGCCGTCGAATACTTTAAAAAAAAAGTCCTTTGAAAATGAGACTTTATATTGAAAAATGTTTTTTTGTAGCGTTACGGCGGCGGCGGCAGAACGCTAGTGAGAAATACGCTTCGGACCCGGCGCGGGAACTGAACCTGCGGTTCGCGAGACCGCGGCATCGGCAACCGCCACAGCACCATTCGAGGTGAGGTCACATTTTTTTTACTAAGTATTGAAGTAGGCATTTGTCTCCCATCTCATCTGATGGTAAGTGACGATGAAGACGAGGATGTTACATGCCTATCCAAGAGATGCCCATTTATTCTACTTTACTTAAAGTTGTGAGGGCTCGACTGTCCCGGCACTCTTGTCGATATTCCACATATAAGGAAGTAGTAGGGAGAACAGAAGACTCGACACAGAGATTAACTTTATTGTTACAACTTCACAACTTATATAGATATACAGTGTTATTATAAAACACGGACTAAAGTTAGTACCAGGTTTAAGCCGGGGTCTAAGTCAAGTACTAAGGAAAATCGTATTATAAAACGAGGTTTACCGTTTAAGCCAGAGATGATCCTAGGTCTAAAGATAAACCTACGATTCCCTAGTTTAACTCTAGTACTAACTTATTTTGTTACCAATAGGTCACTTTTCACCAAAAAAAATACTTTTATGCTAAAATCTATGTCAAACCCTATTACCCTATTCGCAATGATCAAAAACCTGGAAATGCGAAGAAATGAATAAAACCGACACATAAAATTATGAAAAAATATTTTAATTATTTGCATTTTAACATATCAAAACATTTAATTAGATTATTTTCAACGCTTTTGTCGTCATTTATATTTCACAAACGCAACAAAACAATGACTTTTAGGCATCTTAATTTCATATTAGGAAAAATAGTTTGTACAAATCATCTATATAGTAAGTATTTTTTAGGTACAAATATAAACAAATTTTTACACCATATTCACTTTAACTTTAGTCACGTAATTTTTATCTCACAGCAACTTTAAAACAATTACTTTCGACACACTGCACCGTTAATTCATTAAATAAAAATATATTTTTTACAATCATATTTGTAAACAAACTTTGAGGTTACTTTGGAACAAATTCGATTTGTTGCGCGCGCACACGCGTTCCGTTTCAGGTTTTTAAAATTATTAAATCGTTTTGTATAAAGTGTGATTTTTTTATCTGACCACTGAATATATCGTTTATGATATAAATAAACATGTTTCTCCATTTCAATTTTATTATTTTTAGTTTTATACTATATTGAAACAATACATTTTATTATTTATTTTAATATTAGTGTAGATCGGAACGTAGTAGTAGCATACTGAACGAATGATTGAATGAATCCTGCTTCCGTTAGATCATCCAGAGATCGTCTCAGGTCTTAGTTAGTCCTGACTTAGTTCACTTTTTGTAATGAAACAAAGTTTAATTTGCTAAACCTAGGTTGATCCATCGTTAGTCCGGACTTAGGTAAACCAGGTTTAAACCTGGGTTTTGCCGTTTATTATAATAACACTGATAGACTTCAATATAACATTAATAATTAATATCAGAGACCGTTATGGTCCGAAAGATGGTAGTAGACTGAAGAATGAGTGATGAGAGAGAGAGAAAGTAATCTAAAAATGGAATGGAATGAAATTTGAATTAAAATGAGGAATGAAAATGGACAGGATGAGAAAGAAATGAGGTCATCATTTCGAGTGGGTGTCTCGGCCAATCGACCATGCTCACCCTGGTGTCAAGAGTTCTTCGGAACCGCCTCTCGGCCTCTGACGTGGTTCCTTTAACGACTACCAGATGGCAGCCGGGACCAACAGCTTAACTTGTCTTCCGAAGCACGGAATCTTTATAATCAGACAATCAGGTGATTCAAGCCTGCAATGTCCTAACCAAACTGGAAACAACTAAACAAAGTATGCTTCCGGTGGGAATCGAACCCACGACCCCCGGGTCACAGGCAAACGCCTTAACCACTGGACCACGGAGGCTGTTAGAACTCGTGACACCAGGGTGTGCATGGTCGATTGACCGTGACACCTACACGAAATGAATGAATGAACTCCAAATCCCGAACCCTGATCACGTTACATATGTCGTATACAGGAGCGGGTCCCGCGGTGTGCCCGCGTTGCTGCTGTCGTCGCCGCCGTGTTCATCGTCCTCGTCGGGCTCCCCCCCGCCCGCGCCGCCCGCCGCCCCGCCCGCGCATGCCGTCTCTAATGCGGCGCGCGCTCGCCGCTTCCGCCCGCTCGAGATCGCGCCTTAGGTGTGTATTGTGTTGCTCCTTAGGTGTTATGCGCTCCTAGTAGTTTTTGTCACCCGACGAGATGCTTAGAACCACCAAGTTAGTTGGAACCACGCCTGAGCTTGTGGGAGCCTTCACGCGTTATTTACTCCTAGGGTATTATGGGCTCCTAGTACTTTAGTAATAAAACTCCTAGTTTTTAGTAGGTCGCCGGGCACTTTATGCCTGCTTTTTCAGTGTCTGTGAGGGTAGCTAACACTAGCGACAGTTGCTGGTTAAGTAGAATGTAGTGGTCACCCATCCATATATGAACCATGCCCATGGTTGCTTAACATTCCGCACATGCCGAGAGCAACACCGCGCGCCGCTTTCGGCCCCACGAGGTCGCACCTTAGGTGTGTATTGATTGCTCCTTAGGTGGTATCATCTATTTAGTAAGCGGTTCCTTAGTACCCTGATAGAACTGTTTGATATACGATATTAACCCTTAATGCTTCAAGAATAGAGAGCATAATGCTGTGCAAAAAATTCTAGGGTAAAGTGAGACGGAAATACCTCGGCATTTTTTCCCTCTCGCACACTTGCCATTGCATAAAAATGTAAATAATGGAAGAAAATGGTAGTAAAGCAAAACAGCAACATTTAATTAATAATGGAATATTTCCTGTATTATTTAACAAGGAATAATTAATTTATTAACTAAACTGTATGTTTACATTTAATTTTGAATTTTTTCTTATCGAAAATAAAAGAGCAATCTTAATATAGTATTAAATTTAAATTTACTCTAGCAACCCTAGTATGATCTCAACATTGCCGACATATTATTAATAAAAAATCCCGCAGCCTTTGAATTTTTTAAGCAGACTGAACTGAGTAAAATAATATAACTTGTTGTTTCAAAAGATCTCGAAGCGACAGTGCAGTGCATTGTGCATTATCCTTTCTCAGGTAAATAACATAACCGTTTTCAGTTATTAAATGTTGTGCCTTGGCTAGGGTGTCCATCTTATCTGCCGAGTTTGTTGAATCTGATTTATCAGTAATGTGTACTTATAGGTACTTCGTACATAAAATCCATATTTCCATGCTAATATTATAAATGCGAGAGTAACTCTGTCTGTCTGTCTGTCCCCTTTTCACGCTTCAACCATTAAACCTATTTGGAAGAATTTTGGTATGGAGGTAGTTGCAGGCCAGGGGAAGAAATTCTACTGTTCCCGAGGGATCGTGACTAAACTCCCCTTGAAAGGGTAAAATAAGGGGAGTAAAGTTTGTATGGAATTTTTCTCATTTCTAGACTTAGAAGTATAAAAATAGATACATAAGTTCACGCTCACATTAAAAAAAGATCTATGTAGGTGAACTATGTCTGTCTGTCTTTCGCATTTTCACGCTTCAACCATAGAACCGATTTGGATGAAATTTGATATGGAAGTAGTTTGGGGCCCGAGGAAGAATACATGTTACTTTTCATTCCGGGAAATTCGACTGTTCCCGAGGGATCGACATTAATGCTGGTGGAGCCGCGGGTAACAGCTAGTTATAGAATAAAGTTTTAAAGGCGTAGTACGAACATCTCTACTGTTGCTTTTCCCTTCTACAGTTGCTATTTGTCAATAAATGATCATAGCATAGGGTCTTATCAATGACACCGACATAGATACCTACCACAGAAATATGTAATGGCTACGCGTGGACTTTGCAAAGGGAACGCGTTTGTCAGTTTTTGAATAACACCACCATTACGTCATTACTAGCGAAGTGTGTAGTAACTGCCTTCGTGGTCCAGTGGTTAAGGCGTTTGCCTGTAGACCCGGAGGTCATGGGTTCGGTTCCTACGGGAAGCATACTTTGTTTAGTTTTTTCTAGTTTGGTTAGGACATTGCAGGCTTGAATCACCGGATTGTCTGATAATAAAGATGATTCCGTGCTTCGGAAGGCACGTTAAGTCGTTGGTTCCGGCTGCCATCTGGTAGTCGTTAAAGGAACCACGTCAGAGGCTGAGAGGCGGTTTTGAAGAACTCTGACACCAGGGTGGGCATGCTCGATTGACCGTGACACCTACTCGAAATTATGATGATGATGAGCGAAATAGTAATGTGACATCCACAGAAATAAATCGCTTCATTTCGATAAACAGTCATTTGTATTTGTCGATTGGCTTGCCTTTCATTCATGTACATCAAAACGCGACTTTTGATGTATTTTAACTTTTTGTATATATTTTAACTTATAAATATATAAATATTTTAATCAACACATGGGAGCAACCTAAAAAATCTGAGATAATAATGTTAACTATTAAATATTATCGATAATATCAGTTCGAGTGCAACAACGCAATGCTAATGCAGCTTTCGTGTGAATTTACATTGCGCGTTCTCCTTGGAACGAGCTTTATAAAATGTTTTTAGAACGCGTATTGGGTGTGAATTAGTTGTATTGTCGTTATATATTGAAAATCGTGATAGGTCTTTTATTTTATTTATTTTTCTGTTGTAAATCACGATTTTAGTTAAAAAAAGTATTGATCCATGAAAAAAAAAATACCTTGTTTCGACCTATTTACTTTCATACTTTTGTTTTTATAATTAAATACCGCTTAATAAAGCATATGTTCAAGTTGGGACGTGCGCGCTGACTGAATGAACGTTTAATGAATCTCGTACGATCGTACAAGATTGAGAAACGCGTATACCACCCACTTAGCCGTTCTATCCTGATATATTTCTGTGGTACCTACCTAAGTACTTCATGTCCGAGAAATCTATTCTATTGTTGGTCACCCTACTTTAGAGCGAGATAGAAATCCGAAGTTTGTCTTCGCTTTCTGCTCCAATTATTACTATGAGAGCTCAGTCCTTCTACTATAACGTCCTTGGGTGGTATGCGCTTGTCCTTCCAAAAAAAACAGCTTGCAGGAGCCACCACGCGTTACTTACTCCTTAAGTATTATGGGCTCCTAGTACTTTAGTAATAATACCCCTAGTTTTTAGTAAGCTTAAATTTGCCTGCTTTTTGAGTATGTAAGTAGCCAATACTCGCATCAATTATTGGCTGTCTGTGTGTGGAAGTGTTACTTCTGGTCACCCATCCATATGTAAATCTTGCCCAGTGTTGCTTAACATACCGAGTCGAGATCATGCATGCCTTAGGTGTGTATGTCGTCGTATGACTATTTCTCCTAAGGTGTTATGCGCTCCTAGTACTCTGCGTCACCAGACGAGATGCTCGTGACCACCAATCGGTGTTGGTTGGAACCACGCCTGAGCTTGTGGGAGCCTTCACGCGTTATTTACTCCTCAAGTATTATGAGCTCCTAGTACTTTAGTAATAGCACTTTAGTACTGCTAGTACTATACTACTACTAGTAATAGTACTTTAGTACTGCTAGTTATAGGTCGCTGGACACTTCGCCTGCTTTTTGAGTGTGTAAGTAGCCAACACTAGCGTCAGTCCCTTCTGTCCGTGTGTGTGTCATTTTTAGTCACCTATCCATATGTGAACCGCGCCAAGGGTTGCTTGACATTCCGCGCACGAAGCTTCCGGCCGCACGAGATCGCGCCTTTGGTATGTAATGTGTTACTCCTTAGGTATTATGTGCTCCTTGTAGTTGTCGTCACCTGACGAATTATTTATGCTTCTTTTCTTTATCTTGATCTCCAATCCCTGAACTTACGGGAGCCACCACGCGTGGTTGACTTTCATTTTCCTTAAAAATCGGGCCTGTCACCCAGCATCTTAGTTCAAATTGATCTTCAATTAAAATCTGCTTTGCTTCTCTTACGAACTTCTCCATTTCTTCGCTGGTGTCCACGCTTAACACGCAATTATCTACATAAAAACACTTTCTTAGTTTATCAGCTGTTGCACCTGTATATTTTTCCAGATGATACAATAAAGTAGCCGATAATAAGTAAGGACTTGTAGTCACGCCAAACACTACGCGACAGTGTCTAAACACTTTAAGCTCTTTGGTTTCTAAGTCTTTCCACCACAAAAACTTAAGAAAGTCGCGATCATCGGGATGGATCGATATTTGCAAAAAAGCCTTTTTTATATCAGCCGTTATTCCTATCGCCTTTTGACGAAATTGTATTAAAAGACGAGGAATAAGTTCTATTAAGTTAGAGCCTTTGTCTAAGCATGAATTTAATGAAACCCCGGCCTTTGTAATAGCTGATGCATCAAACACAGGACGTATTTTAGTAGTTAAACTCGATTCCTTGACAACTGCATGATGTGGTAAATAGTGAGCTAAATTAGAGTGGTCTTCTTCCACCCCTTCAATAATTCCACTTTCAACCCAGTCATTAAAAACATCATTGTAGTCTTTCAGTAAGTTCAACTTCTTAAGTCTACTAGTTGTAGAGAAAAGTCGTTTTTGTGCAGAATCATAATTGGTGGACAAAATACTGGAAGTGTCTTTCCACGGAAGACGAACCTCATAACGGCCCTCTGTATTTACCTTAATAGTTTCTCTAAAGAAGGCGTCAACCTCTTTTTCATGACATGTAACGCTTTTGACTTCCGCCTCGTCTTTAATGCCTAAGGTTTCCAATTTCCACAAATCATCAACGTCAAATGAACAACAATGAGTGAAATTGTAATTTTGAGAATACGTACCAAAGACGGGACCCTGTAGCGCCCAACCCAGCTTTGTTTCTAACGCAATCAACTTTTGACTCACTTGCTCTGACCGCCCAGTGTACAGTTGACCTAAAAAATCGGAACCTATTAACATAGAAATAGCTGTTGAATCATCCACACAATCAGAGAGGTGTATACCGTTTTTATTTAATTCGGTTATTACCTTACTAGGTTTTATCTGTGGAAGATCATCACAAATTTTTTTCTGCTCAAGCGCTTCTAACTGAAATGTTTTTTTTTTTATCTAAACTTCTGCATTGCAAAACATACGCATTATGAGTCTCCAGCTTAGTGACTACACCACCAAACAAATAATGTGTCAACTTTTCTTGGCCAATTGGTTTTGCATTAATCATTTTTATTGCGTCTGACTTGATAAATGACCGTTGGGCACCTGAGTCTAAGAGAGCTCTGACTCTGACAACCTTATCTCCTTGTGTTATTTCCACTTTCACCGTCTGTAGTAGAACAGTTGCGTTGGTAGTTGTTTTCAGTACAGAAGTATGGTCTTCAACTTTGGTTTCCAATTCTTTTATGGCGGCGCACATTATCGGATAGTGTCTTTTCTGGCATACAACACATTTAGGGAATTTTGTACATTTTCTTGAATAGTGACCTATTTTTAGACAAATATGACAAGCCTTTTTTTTGTTTAAATGTTCTTTTTTTTGTACCATGGTCATTTTTATCGGAACTCTGCATTCGGAGCTATTGTGGCTAGGTCTCTGACACCAAATGCACTCACTAGGATGAGTCAGTTTTCCAATATTTGGATTGACGACAGCTGTTCCTACCGCCGCAGCTGTTAACAAAGATGCCGATGGAGCGACTACGTCATCATTTGACCCTTGACCTCTTGCCATTTTAATTCTCTCTTCCGACTCTACCTCCTTTTTCAGAAAATCTAATATATTTGACAGCTCGGCATTAGAATTACAGTTGGTTCTATTCCATGCTCTTAAGATTTCTTCCGGTAAAGCAGATTCAACCATGGGTAATAAGAAGGCTGCGTATTTGTCCTGAGTGACTCCTAATGACTCTAAAGAAAGTATCTGTGTCATCAGCTGGTCGTATAGCGCGCAAGTTGATATTGACTTTCCTTTTCCTGCCACCAATTTTAACATCTCTCTTACGTAATGTTCAATAATTACGTTATCCTTTCCGTATCTTTCTTTTAGTTGAGAGACTACTTTAGGATAATTCGCCGATGATGGTGGAAAGCTTTCTACAAATTCTCTTGAGCTGGAGCTCTTTTCCATGCATTGAAGCAGATATTGGAATTTGTCGCTGTCATCTATGTCTTCATCATCATGAATTTTCTTGTATTGAGCCCAAAATTGCAGCCACCTGGAAACAGACCCGTCAAATTTCGGGAGCTCCAATTTTGGCAAGCGAAAAAGGCGGCGCCCCGTGCTGCTGCAACTCTGGTTGTCTCTCTCATTATTATTTTTGGTACTTGAAGTTGCTCGATTGATCGTTTCCTTAATTAGGTGAAAACTACTCGAGTACTCTTCTGACTTTTCAATGTCATAATCTAAGATTAGGCAAGAAGTCACCACGCGTTACTTACTCCTTAGGTATTATGGGTTCCTAGTACTTTAGTAATAGTACCCCCTATTTTTTAGTAAGCCTAAATTTGCCTGCTTTTTGAGTGTGTAAGTAGCCAATATTCGCATCAGTTACTGGCTGTCTGTGTGTGGAAATGTTACTTCTGGTCACCCATCCATATGTGAACCATGCCCAGGGTTGCTTAACATACCGTGCACGCCGTCAGCAATGCCGCGCCGCTTCCGGCCCCTAGAGATCGCGCATTAGGTGTGTATTGATTGCTCCTTAGGTGTTATGGGCTCCTAGTGCTTTGCGTCACCCGAATGCTTACGATCAGATTTGGAACCACGCCTGAGCTTGTAAAAGCCACTACGCGTCACTCCTCAAGTATTATGGGTTCCTTGTACTCCTAGTTTTAATAAGTCTACATTTTGCCTGCTTTCGAATGTATAAGTAGCCCGCCCACACTCGCGTCAGTTGCTAACTGTCCGTGTGTAGAAGTGTTGTAATGTCTGGTCACCTATCCATATGTGAACCATGCCTAGCATTGCTTACCATTCAACCTCGCGCCCAGCGGTTCCAGCCTGTTGAGATCGCGCCGTAAGTGTGTACTGTATACGAGTGAGTCGTTTGACTGTTTCTCCTTAGGTGCTATGCGCTCCTAGTACTTCGTCACCTTACGAGTTATAATGCTTGTGATCAGAGTTGAAAACCACGCCTATGCTTACGGGAGCCACCACGCGTTACTATTCTCCTTAACAACTATGCGCTCCTAGTAATATGGGTCGACTTTTGAACAGAAACTTTACCGCTTCTACTTCGTTCGGTGAGTGAGAGAGCCGGAGGCCTATCTTTCTTTATTTCCTTGAGAGGCAGGCAATGCTCCTGTCACACCCTGGTGTTGCAGTTGTCCATGGGCAGCGGTGATCGCTTACCATCAGGTGACTCGCTTGCTCGTTTGCCGTCCTATGTCATAAAAAAACTTTATTTTTACCTCATTTGCCTGGTTTTCGTAAAAACTTATTGTGGGCCGTTGAGTATTGTTAACAATCCATTTTGTCCCCAGGAGCTCGCCGGCCGCTCGCCAGCGGAGACACAAGATGAGTAGTCGCTATTTACGCCTTACACTCTCTATATAACATATGAATTTACTACCACAAACATATCCTAAGTGTCAAAATGTTCGTGGTATAGTTTGAGAGCTGACAACTAAAAATATTGAAGATCTCACTAAATGGTAAGCAAAATAAAATTTGCTCAATGGCAAAGGCAGAATCTCAAGTCTTCAACAGTCTTAGTATCCCATTTAAACCATTATCCGTCCAAAACAAATTGACAATGACAGGTGACCAAACGTCAAAGTGACAAGTGTCGTCTTATTTTGGCCGGATAATAGTTTAAACCAGGTACTAAAGTTAGTGCTCGTTTTAGCTCAAGTATATCAGAATTGTGAAAATAGCTGTCAATAGCACAACGTTTACTAAAAAATGCATTTGCTATGCAGAAGACTGGAATTAATAAAAATACGAGTTATTCAGAGTTTTTTAATGTTTACGCGATTGTTACATTTAAATAAATTACTTAATAAGGTTTTATCGCGTTTAATAATAATGTAATAAACGCGAATAAACGCTTTTTTTGATTGACATTGACGTGAAAAAGTGCCTGAACAGGTCTTTTTCTGAATAAATCTTTGAATCTTTGCGATAAAACTATATGGAGTGATTATTTATTTTACTGGCAAGGGTCGTCAGTAGATATTTCATTGTAAATGGTATAAAAAGAATTAGCAGCTGCTGCTCAAGGTTCGCAACGTGACATTCTTCGTGCATGCCGGTGTTCATTCGATTTATAAGACTTTATCACGTCAAAAAGTGATCATCTGAAAAATTACTGATGTCGCGTTAAATCTCTATGCGTATTGCCTTTTTATTAAAATTTACTAAAGTAGGTTATTAAGGGATTTCAAAAAAAGGAGGAGGTTCTCAATTCGTTCCACTATTTTTTTTTTATTATGTAAGTTTCCCGATTTCTCGAAGACGCCTGGACCTTTTTGTTATTATTTTTTTGACGGCAAGATTACACCCATGGTCACCAAGTCAGGTTCCTATAAACGGATCCTCGAAAAATTGTGGGAAATCATTTTTTTTTATATACTTAGATGACTTTGTTATTTAAACTAACGTTTTAGTGCTGACACCACACATTACATAAAATCTTCAATCTGTAACACTGAATATTAATTATTAACATTCAAAAACAGAATGATGGAAATTTACGAGTTTTAAATATTTGACACACAAAAACTGTCGAGCAGCTCTCGGACTAAACTATGAAAGTAAGATGAATGGTGTGATTGTTTTTCAACATGTACATAATATAAAAATATATAGCCAAATGCACGCTTCTGATAAATTCATATATTATATAGCGTTATTATTGAGGCAAAAATATATTAAATACTAGACTTTTCCGTGACTTTGTCCGCGTCGATAGCCTATGTGCTTCTGATTTGTCACCTTGAAAAGTTGTAACAATATCCATCCAGTAGTTTTTGCGTGAAGGAGTAACAAACATGTATATAAATGTGTATTTTGCAGTGAAAACTATTTTAGCGGCGTTGTGCACTTTTTGGGATGGGTAAAAAATGTTAAACTCGCGTCAGGACACGTGGCCTGATCGAAAATTCGTAAGACAAGTGACCTGAGACCGGCGCGGCGTAGGAGAGGAAGTAATATCCTCTTTCTACTGCCGGAGTTTTCACTTCTGCCAACACTCCCGAAGTGCAACCCTTTTTTTTGTGTATCAGTAACTAGTGAAGATGCATAGGCTCTGTCTATTTTAACGATTGATAAACGTGATTACATGAAAATATTACAAAATATTTTTGTAAAAAGATTCTGTTACTTAATTAAAAAAATCCGTAAATTAGAAAAGTAAAGCGTATTGTAAAAAAACCGCGCGGTAGTAAGACAGGATATTACTTCCTCTCCTGCGCCGCGCCGGTCTCAGGTCACGTGTCCGTCTTACGAATTTTCGATCAGGTCACGTGTCCTGACGCGAGATTTAACATTTTTTACCCATCACAAAAAGTGCACAACGACGCTAAAGAAAAAAAATATGATTTGCATGAAAAATTGTATGTCATTTCGTTGTATGTATTGAAACATATGTACAATAGACTGGGTCTTCAATATTTTCATTCATTATATGTTACACATAAAATCATACATCTTAATATTTATGAAAAAAAATCTGTTAAAAAAATACTCAATAAATTTTTAATATATTTTTGCCTCATATAATTATTATTAACGGATATATTTAAGCTATTTTAGTTCTTATTGTGATGTTAATAAGAATGTTAATAGCGTATACAAGGGTTAGATGTGTATGTGTTAGATATGACATTTTATATTTTGACAATTTGCGTCAATACAAAAAATAAATATTAAAAAAGTCTGTTTACGGACGATAATTTTACGTAACGGTGGAAGAGAGATAGATGCGTCACAAGCCGAACGCTTAGGCCGATCGTGCCTCTCTATCGCTTGTTCCGCGCTCTCGCATGCACGCGTAACGTGAGGCTATTTCTATCACGTCAAAAATGATGTGTAAAATGATTCTGAAATCATCTTTTGTATATATAAAAGGCAAACCTGATTTACTGACTTATATATCAACGCACAGCCGAAACTACTGTATTTAGAAACTTGAAATTTGGTACAGGGGTTCCTTTCGTGATGTAAGTGAGCATTGAGAAGGATTTTTAGAAATTCAACCCCTAAGATTGAAATACGCGGATGAAGTCGCTGGAAAAAGCTAGTATCTTATATTTCAATAGTTATTCTGCTATTTGGGGCGATAACAAAACCAACAAATCAAAGATTATCAAAATCGGTTCATCCGTTCTTAAGTCATAAGTGTTCGAATCATTGAATTAGAAAAACTATGGAAGCGTAACTCTCATACAACTAACGATTTATTATCAGTCTCATTTACGCAAACAAACTTAACTCAAATCACAACGAAAAACTTACGCACTCATAGACGAAGATAGTTTGCGATTGGCCGCGTCAAGGTCACGGGGCGGTGTCAACATATCTAATGAACGCTATGGTGTCAACATCAACAACAACAGCTAGCAGCTCGCCTCGCTCGCTATGATAAGTTACTCCAGTGTTACTTTTCCGTCGTTCATTGCTGCACAAGAAATAATTTTTTTCTTAATTCGTTAAGATTTCGCCGATGTTCACAAAAAATGTCGTTAAATGCTTTTATCGACATGTCCTCCCTTCACGTAGCGCGCGGCAGACTAGTTCGCGAAAAAATATACTTTTTAAGCCCCGCCCGCTTTGATCTAATTTGCGTGGTGTCAGTTTTTGAGCGCAATGCTGCTTCTATAGTTTTTCTAATTTAATGTTTCGAACAGACCCCACTTTGTTTTATATAGCTATTGCTCGCTGCTCCGAAGAATAGTAGAATTTTCCGGAATTAAAAGTACCCTGTGTCTTTCCCCGGGCATCAAACTACCTCCATACCAAATTTCATCCAAATTGGTTCAACGGTTGAAGCGTGAAAAGACAGACAGACAGAGTAACATTCGCATTTATAATTTTAGTATGGATAGATGGATGATATATGTAATATCTTTACATGAAAAAAAAACCTACTCAAATTGTCAAATACAAAATGTCACAGCTAACCCATACACGCTTATATCATTTTGCACCTTAAATCTTCGAGTTAAGGTTCAATACTGTTTAGATCTCTTACTAGATAGGCTTTCGCGGCTTCTAGCTGTTCCGAGCGAAATACTCAATTGCTCAACTCCATATATATCAACATTGTGATATTATAATAATTGAAATGGTTTTTGTAACCGATATTTTATGTTATTTATAGGTTTTTTTCAGTAAATTATTGACCATACACGGTGAATTTTCATTTGTGTGTCGCGTGAACGAAAATCGTCGCTGCTGCGCAAGCCATTAGGGTGCGCAGAACCATTAGGCGATTAGGAAAAAAAGATAAGAATGTCATATTTATATTTTTATAAAAATATAAGAAAGGGGGGCGACCTCCGAGACGTACATAAAAATATTGTCATGTGAGAATTATTGTTTTAAACGTAAATTTTCAAATTCCAATACGGAATGCGCAGTGGTTAACACGCCAGGCCCCGGGTTCGATCCCCGGTCAGGTCAAGATGGAAAATGATCTTTTTCAGATTGGCCTGGGTCTTGGATGTTTATCTATATATGTATTTGTTGTAAAATATAGTATCGTTGAGTTAGTATCCCATAACACAAGTCTCGAACTTACTTTGGGGCTAGCTCAATCTGTGTGATTTGTCCGTATATATTTATTTGTTTTTATTAATTCTCACATGAAAATATTTATATATACATCTCGGAGGTCGCCCATTCCTTTTTTTTTATAAAAATATATAGGTATATGAAAATATTAAGTTTTTTCATCTTTTTACATAATCGCCTAATGGTTCTGCGCAGCCTAATGGCTTGCGTAGTCGCGACGTTTTTCATTCGCGCGGCACCCGCTTAATATATTGATCGTATCGTTACTAAGCATGCCTTATCTTCTTTTTCTTTCTTTTTTATAAATATATGTATACTAATTTGTCAATACAATCTTGAAAACGGTTCTAGCGAATTTCAAAGAAAAAATTAAAACGAAATTAAAAGAAAAAATAAAATATTAAAAAAGAGGTAAAAATAAAATAATTGTTACAAAACTATTTCATAAATGTGGCATTATTAGCCTGAGTGTATTTTTCAGAAATTGGAGATTTTGCTCTGAGCAATTGAGTATATGCTCAATATTAAAGCATTTGAATGCTAAGCCATTTTTGAAGCGGTTCGATGTTAATACAGGGATGGATAGAGGATTTTTTTATTATTTAACCGTCGTCTACTATGAATATTTACACTTATTATTATACTTACAAAATCGAAAAGGTGCTCATTCTCGTGCTTAATATTATTATTTAATAATTTTATTAAGCTGTAAATTAAAAAAAATATTTATTTTTTTATTTATTGAAAATTATTTTTTTTGCTCATGTAAACATTTTTTTAAGTAAAAATAATAATTGTTCATGAGCGTTATTATAACTGTGTTATTATTTATTATTAAAATTTGTATGTATACCATCATAGTAGACGAATACGAAGATCTGATATATTTAAATAACTGGTATTAGCTCACTTTAATTTTACTTTGTTGTTAAGTACATGTAAAAATGATTTTCACAAATAATTTTTTAACAAAAAATTAATATTTTCCGATTAGGAAATTATGAAAAAAATGTGCAAATCACTTTTACGAACGTTATTTATATGCATTTGACAAAAATATTTTATATAATCTCTTTGTTTTCATAAACGCTGAATGATATACTGTAACAATTATGTATAACGTAATTAACTCATATTGTGTGGACACAATCCAAGATGCTGTACCAATGTTCCAACGTCGTTTAATCGAACTGAACTCTATTAAAATGGTTATAGTTAATTTCGTTTGACCTAACAATAAGGGGCAAGAAAACATTTTGCATGTAAAAACTGTAATGAAGCGAGTAAAAAAGATTTTTTCTCGATTTTTGGTGACCCCGATCAACAAATGACATTTTTTATTTATTTATTTCCAAATAATGTATATTGCGTTGAAATTTCTAAATAATTAATAATCATACTAAAAATTAAGAGTTGAAATGTACAAAATTATTTATTTTAACAAGTTATTATAAGTTGTGGTTTTTAGTTATTTTTCGTTAAAATATGACATTTTACTAATAAAACTGTTGACAGTATAACTGCGTTGGATTATTTATTTTATGTCACAAAGTGACTAAAATTTTTTGTTTAACAAAAAAAATTGCAATATAATAATTGATGTAAATCTAGTTTAACAATATTATTATTTTTTTTCTGAATTGTGTAAGATCTTTGGCAAGTAAGAAATGTTGTTCCGTGGGATACAATTACCAATAAGTATGATAGGAGCAACAAAACGAATCGTGATTTAATATTATTTAATATCATAATATATTTGCCAGGTTTCCTGGAGATTTTTTATATCTCCTTAGTTAGTCTTACTTAGTAATAAAAAAGCAAATAAAAATTTTATTAGTAAAATGTTATAAATATTTAATTTCTAAATTGTGAATACGTTATATAAATATTGTACAGCGGATTTCAATTGGCTTAGAGAGTGTTAAGAGTTCACGGAAACCTCGAACGTTGAAAAATGTATTTTTAAATAAGATATCGTTGCTTTTAAACAAAGTGCGAAAAACTGCTTCTAGACTTAAGAAAAAAAATCTTCTAATTTGTAATTTAGTTTTCCATCTGTGAAAACTTTTTCTTAACGGAAAATATTTGTTGTCTGTGAAAAAAAAATGTTTTTCCTAGAGTTAAAAAGACATGGAAATTCTCACGTCATTAATAGTCTAGGGGCAGTTATTGAAAAGCAGTAGTTAAATCATTTTAGAATGGTAGTGTATAAAGATATTTTTGTGGTTGGATTGGTAAAGGACTGCATATACGATTTGTAAAAAATACCACAAAAAATATGGTACTTTTTTCATAGATTGTAAATCGAAGACGGTTTTTCAAAATTTCGCGTATATGAATGTTGCACTTATAAATTTAAAATTGTATTTGTTTTGTCCAGAAGCTTCGCTGTGTTGTTTCCGATTCCTAAAATTAAAATGTAAAACAAATTGCCGAATTTTTCCACGGTCATAAGACATGTCAATAGTTACAAATTATTAAAATAAGCTATTTTATTTAATCATTGTAAGATTAATTCAGAATCAACATAGCGAAGTTACGATTGGTCTATACAAATGTATTATATAACAATTATATATATAATATATATACATACGTTACGTAGACGCCATAAATTCTAGTCTCGCTACGTAGAACATAGTAAATTGTATGTAATTTGTTTAATTATTAAAATATTATACAAAATCCATATACTGTTACCAAATTGGGAAAATAAAAGTACAATTGACATTTTCCTCTTTGAAAAATTCTCTGAAATTCCCATTTTTGTAATTTTAAATGGATATAGATTTAAGCATTATGGATATAATGAGAGTTTGACGTTCTCTGAAGTCGGGAACTCGCCAACACCGCGGCCACTTTAGCGAAACAAGCTGCGTTTGCATTTTAACACTTTCACAGACGAAGCGAATTGCAGTTTAATGTTATACGTGTCTCATTTTGGGAATTATAATGATAACTGGATGTGTAGGAGCGACGATCTTAGTGGACAACGATATTACAAAAATATTTCAGAATAAACATACATCTTGACATATTACCGATTTATATTAGGTATACCGGTTTTCTGGACCGTTTTTGACGTCCGTCGTTACTAGGGTTCCCAACCCTCCCGGATTAGCAGGGAGACTCCGGTAATAATGGTTAATCTCTCGACCTCCCTGGGAGCAATAATTTCTCCGGATTTTTCTAAAAAACAATTAATTTTTTTTTATTTCGAATAGGTTTACTCTTGGCCTTAGACTAACCCAGAGTTTAAAAACAAGATCTACTCTATTCTTCGCTCGCACGCCGCGCTCCTGCTTTGTCTATTGTTTTGTTCTAATTCTAATTAGATATGGTGATCGCTTACCATCAGGTGACGCGCTTGCTCGTTTGCCGTCCTATGTCATAAAAAAAGTCTCCTGGGCTGGTCCCTTCAAGAGTTGGCAACCCTAATCGTGACGGTAAGAGCGGAACGAACCTAAATATAAAAGAGCGAGAAACTTAATTTCTATACGTATGAAGGTTTGTCCTTTTGATCGACGGTAACAGCATCAATGTCAGAGAAATACTTTACAAAAATGGGGGGTCGATTCTCAAATCTTTAAAGGCCAAATGAGACGCGTAGAAACGAACGTTATGGTGGCAGCTCAGGGCTGCGGTCCCTATTCTAGTCTACGACTGCTTCCGTCTGCATAGGTGTAAAGAGTATAAGCCTCAACGAAGCAGAAAACTCTAAAACTGACTTTGTATATGTGACTTTGCCCACGAAAGTGACGCTCCATAATTAAATCTTTTTTTGTGTGTATGCCTGCTGACATATAAACAGTGACAAATAATAAAGACATGTGTTTTTCCATTACGGATAAATACTAGATTTTACTAAATGGAAAGGAAAGTTTAAGAAGCTAGGTGCATTATTGAAAACAATACACTTTTCATTTCCATTACAATAAGAACAGTATCAGTAAATCTCATACTTGGAGGTGCTAACGAAACAGCTTGCCAATCTTTAAATTACCTAATCAGCCACAAGCCAGGCTTTATTTAAAGATAACAATAATTCCTTTATTAAAGCAGTTAAGTGTACACAAAAACTTGCAGCGACATGCGATTACGAAACGTCACTTTCGTGGCCAGCGCGTCACTTTCGTGGCCAGTGCGTCACTTTCGTGGCCAGTGCGTCACTTTCGTGGCCAGTGCGTCACTACCGTGGCGTTTTTCTGCGGACGACGAGTGTTATGAATGAGACTATTTTTGTCAATAATGTACGATAACGTCAGCCACTGTTTTGTTCCGAGGTGCGTTTTGTTTCAAGGCACGCTGTTGTTTTTTCTTTTGCCATATTTTTTTATATCTACAGAAATATGCACAATGAAATTCAAATAAAAGGTATTTGTCCTTGACAGTGTAGTTTTATTTTGGTATCTTCTCCCATCATCATATCAGCCGCAAGAAATCCACTGCTGTACATAGCTCCCAAAGATTTCCAAAATGACCGGTTGGAAGCGGCCTGTATCCAGCGTTTCCCTGCGACCTTGGTCAGGTCGTCCGACCACCTGGTCGGTGGGTGTCTGACGCTTCGCTTGCCGGTACGTGGTCGCCATTCGAGAAATGTACCCCGCCCACTGCCACTTCAAAGAGCTAATCCGCTTCTCCCATCAGTGTTGCCGTTTTAGGGATTTGGCGCTAGATTTAGGGAAATTGATGGTATTTTTTTTTATTTAGGGACAAAATTAATATCGACTTAAGTCGCTGGACTTAAAATTGAAGTTTCAGCGGTTTTTTTTAATGGACTATGTACTTCGATCAAATATAATGGTAGATACACAGTCTCATACAAAATGAAGCCTAAATAATGTCCCCGAGCCAAAACATCATGCATACTTACAAACAACAACAAAAACGGTACATACCTCAGAAGAAGTACATACTGAAAGTATGACAATTGACACGCCATCTTCCTTTTTCACTTTTGACAAGTAGTTTTTGCATCTTTTCACGCGCATACCCGATGCCATATCTGCGACCACCGGACGCGTGATGACGGTTCATAAACTATTTGATTATGTTTATTTTGAGACAATTTACTTTGCGTGCTTCCGCCACCAGTTAGTTCATGCAAACTATTGCTGGCCAGCGCCCACCCACTACTGTTAGTCCCTTCATACCCGCCACCAATAGTTGATGCATGCAACCCTGGTCGATACTGCTGCATCCGTTGAGGCTGCAGCAATGTCGGCCGTCGTGCTCGCGACAAGTGTTTCGCCTCTACACGAGGCATCTTCAGGCAGTGAAACCTAGATGTTGATCGTTCGAATGACAAGCAACGAATGACAAAAATTACTTTTTTTTTTTTTTTTGAATGGACTATGTAGCTAGCTCCAAGTGAGCTTTCGCTACTTCACCGGGCGTTTGAGGCGAGGGCAGAGTGCCCTCAACCTTTATAGGCAACATCACCAAAGGGCCCCCAGGAGGGACGGACCTCGGCTTTGGGCGTTGCCTGTGTGCGCAAGGCTTGGAGAGACAGCAAACTCTCATATTGCCTGATGGGCCGCGTATGCGTGCATGCAAGCCTGAAGGGCCAATCTGAGAATCAATGGCAAAAGCCTTTGGAGAGCAGCAACTCTCATCTTTTGCCTTATGGGCCGAAAGCTACGTTGCCAGAAGGGCCTATCCTGGGTGCAAGTCACCCGGGACCGCCGGGCGGTCACCAGTAATCGGAGCTAATCCTACTCTACGCACTCTGTTCCGGTGTCGAGTGCGACGGGGTCGGATAGTGGGATTCCTCCGGCTATTCGGAGCCGGAGAGGGGTCGGGCCGGGCTTGTGCGATGTCAATAGGATCATCGGGATCGTCAAGTACGTTCCTAGGACGTCTACGACGTAAGGTCGTATCGTGTAGGTTGGGGGAGTAGTTAGCGGCTTGCACCACTAACGGATTGGGATGGCGTGCAGCATTCTCAAAGAAACGCTTGGAGGCGTTTTTGAGAAAGCCGCGGATGGACGGGAGATCTAAGTCACGGTGTAAGTCTGTCATGCGCAAGTACCGGTGATTGCCAGTGGCACGTCGAACGAACCGATTCTGCAAACGTTGCAGCCGTAGGATGTGGGAGGGCGCGATATGGGAAAAGACTACGCCGGCGTAGGTCATGATAGGGCGGACGCAAAGCTTATAGAGTGTCAACTTATTTCTAAGTGACATCTTAGCATTGCCTATCATGGGGTTGAGGCGGCCTAATACGAAGGCGGCATGGTTGCGAACTTTGGTGATGTGGGGACCGAAGGTCATTGCTCTATCGAGTACGACTCCAAGGTATTTAGCCTTGGGTGCCCACTGAATGGGCTTTCCGTACAGCGATACTGACCCTAACGGGGGAAGTTCTGCCCCGGACATGGTGATTTTCTGACGTGTCACAGCGCGGCTATCCTTTGAGAAAAACACAGCTGTGCTTTTCTCCGGATTAACCTCGATGCGCCACCTCTTGAACCACATGCCGAGAGCGTCCACGGCGGACTGTAAACGGTTAACGATAACCGATTTTATGTGATGGGACGTGTAGAGTGCTGTGTCGTCGGCGAACAGTGCCACTTCTACATTTGGGGTCTTGGGGATATCGCTTGTGTACAGCGAGTATAGGAAGGGCGAGAGAACGGCGCCTTGCGGGACGCCGGCTCGAATGGGACGGGGGCTCGAGAGACATCCCTCTACTCTGTACCGAAAAGACCGATTCGACAAAAAGTCTCGTATGATGTGCACGAGACTGTCCGGCAGGCCCAAGTTGTCCAACTTGGTGATCAAGCCAGAATGCCAGACTTTGTCGAAGGCTTTCGCTACATCGAAGAAGAGTGCTCCCGTGGGGCGACCCCAGTTCCTTAGTTTGAGGATATGCTCCGTGAGGCGGTGCAATTGGTGATGACACGCGTGTTTGGCCCGGAAACCAAACTGCTCGTCAGGGATAAGACTTTTGGACTCTACATAGTCCTTAAGTCTTTTGAGCAAGATCCGTTCGTAGATCTTGCCTATGCAGCTCAAGAGGCTGATGGGTCGGTAGGAGGAAGGGTTCTTCAGGTCTTTGCCTGGTTTGGGGATACCGATTACAATTGCTTCTTTCCACGCGGCTGGAAAAGTGCAATTTGCAAGGCACGCATTGAAGATGCTCACTAGGAGGAGGAGGAGGGTTTCCGGGAGGCATTTGAGCACTCCGTTCGATATTCCGTCAGGGCCGGGCGCCTTTCGGGGTTTGAGACCGCGAACGATCGACTTCACTTCGTCAAGTGTCGTCGGGGCTAGGGGGGTGTTTGGTGGGATCGTACGAGAAGCGACGAAGCGATTCGCGTGCGATTCCACCTCGCGGAGGTGATCGGGGTCTACTGGCTCACGACTAGGAGAGCATTGGCTCTCCAGGCTGTCTGCTAAGCATTCAGCTTTTTCGTCATCATCGAAGGCGATGGAGCCGTCTGGGCGCGTGAGGGGAGGAGTGGACGAAACCGTGTCGGTCTTGAGACTCTTGGCAATGCGCCAATACGCCACGTGGGAGGGCGTCATCTCAGCAAGGAGGTCGCCCCAGCGTTCATTCCTAATTTCCGCGATGCGTTCCTTGACTCGCCGTTGCAAGAAACGAAGTCGGGCTCGGGCCTCTTCTGTGGGGTAGTTGTCGTGTAGTCGTGAGGCGCGATTCTTTTCCCTCAGCAGTTCTCGCATATCCTCGGGCAGTTCCATTCTATGGCTGGGATCCATAGAAGGGACTTTGCGAGAGCATTCCTTGTAGGATGCTTGCAAGTGGCTGTTGAGGGAAGAGATTGCGAGGTCAGTCTCGTCAGTCGTGGTGATTTGGTCGGGGATTGCATCCAAGTGCGGTGTCGACTGGTTGATAACTTTTCCAAGTTTCTTCCAGTCGGTCACCGTCCTTGTATGCTCTATGCGTCAGTTGTCTGTCGGTCCTAGTTGCAGTACTACTGGGCTGTGGTCGGAAGATATGTCAGGGTGGACCTCTACTGAACACACCTGAAGGGTAATGTTCTTTAGGAGGGCAATGTCGAGAACGCTCGGGTTTTGTCCTTCTACGGTAGGGTAACGCGTGGGGGCTAATGTGGCAACAACGTCGAAATCTAGGTCACTCTCGTCATAGAGGTTCTCTAGAATTCTTCCGTTGGTCGAGTCCGTGACTGAGTGCCAACGAACTGACTTGCTGTTGAAATCTCCAGCCAAAATGGAGGAGTTTGTCAGCGAAAAGAGGATTTCGAGGTCGCTTCGGAGCAGCCTCTTTCTCTGGTAGATCGAGGCTATGTTGATAGGCGCATGACCGGTCATGGCTATCCGGAGGAGGGAGCACTCGATGTTGACCGACTGTCTTGTGTGAGTGTACTGTTATGTTATTCATTATTTTCTTTTCTTATGTTTTTTTTTTCTTTTTGTGTATGTATTTTACTTATTTTTTTTTTCTCGTTATACTTTGCTCGTGGGACGGTCCGTGATGCCACAGAAGGTGACGGCTGAAAATCAGTGTTGTACTAGGTCATGCATATGCCTAGTACAACGTAATACTGAGCCGTCACCTTTTGTAATACTGATGGCACCGCCTTATAATTGTGTTTTGTCTTATACTGTCCTTTTTTCTTGTGTTGTGTGTGCCATTGTGTGTTACAATAAATATTTTTCATTTTTCATTTCATTTCATTTTTTTTTGACGAGATTCGGGGGGGGCTCTAATTGGGTGCAGTGAAGAGACCTTTTGTAATAGATTAAAGTACCGCCGCCTTCGGCATTTAATCTGTCATTACGGATGATGTTGTAGTTCGCGATGCGGGGGTTACGGGTATGGGCCTTAAGCATGGTCTCTTGTGCGAGGAAAATGTCAACCTGATGGTTGATAAGAAACTCCTGGATGAGGGGTTTCTTTTGATTGAAGGAGCCATTTACGTTGTAGTACGCAATGGTGAGGGACCTGGGTTTATTTCTCAAATTGAGACTACCCATATTAACGCGAGTAGAGGTGGGGGTGGGAACTTTCTAATCTTTTGATTAGATCCCGGTATTGGAATACTATTGCCATTTTGGCAAGAGTGTTGCCGTTTGCTGCCAGTATGGCATGACCCATTTCGATGATCTCTGCGAGATCCTCACGCGTTTCGTGGATGGTGTCGAAAGCGGCTCCGAAGGCCAGAGCTTCCTGGTCCCGGCTAGCCGGAGGAGCGCTGTGGCGCATCAGAGGTGGGGGTCTGCTGGGGGGAGTCATTGGGGCTTCTGAATGAGACACCGGCTGTCTCTGCTTCAGAGGGGGGTAGGCAGTTTGACTGCTCATTAATGGCCTGGGGGGCACGATTTGTGCGTGTTTGGGGGGCAGCGTTTTGCGAGGATTTTGAGCCCCAGGCGTTCCTGCTCGCTTTGGGGGCTTTTGAGCACCCCCGCCAGTTGGCGGGGTGGCCTTCCTGCCCGCAAAGTACGCAGGCCGCCTGAGTCTCGTTCTCCGCACTGCGGACTCTTTCACAGTCCGCTGTGCCGTGATCCCCCAAGCACTTCACGCATCTGGGGTGGGCATGACAGTTACGGGCCGAGTGCCCGTAACATTGGCAGCGGTGGCATTGACCGACAATGCCACGCTTGTGGGGGGGCTCTACTTTAAACGAGGTTAGCCCTGCGCACGACGAGATTTGGAAAATCCCCTTACCTTCCGGTGTGTTGTCTAAGACAACTAGCACCATTGGGTACGGGGTTTTCTTTTTCCCGTACATGCGGAAGACCTCGTTTACGGGGAGTGACTGAGAGACAAGGGTCTCTTTAACGTATTCGACCGAAGTCGAGACAGGGATGCCTTTAATGACCGCCCTGAGTTTGCGGTCCTCAGGAAGGCCGAATGAGTGCCAAGGGATTTGGCGCTCGTTCAGGAGACGGGTGAGGGAACGGTAGTCCTCCATGGACTTGACGTTAATGTCGATATTACCGTCGCGGTTTGTGGACGCGCGTGTATATTGCACCTTTTGTGCATTTAGCGAGCGGGAAAGCGGTTCCCACTGCTTGGGGTCGCGTAGGACCACCATCGGAGGTGGTCGGGGCTTCCTTCCGGTGGAGATGGGGCGGGCTGGGAGGGAGTCTTCGCGACGGATGAGCCGTTCGCGGTTTTAAGTGCCTTAGGGGCAGGCTCTTTCTCGGAGCCCTTCGCCTTACGCTGGCGCTTTGCTCCGGTGACGACGGTTTAATCGTCGTCGTCGGAGCATCGCGACTGCTCTGGCTCGGGGTCCTGTCCAGAGGGGGGCGTCTGCTGGGAGGCTGTCTCCGTCTCCATATCTTCGGACTCGAGGACAGTCTCTTACGTCGCAGATGGGTATCGGGGTTCGAAGTGCTGAGCGGCGGTCTCAGCCGGGTCGTCGGTGTAATAGTAGTCGGTCTCATCTACGGGGAGGCCGTCGTATCTATTACCGGGGAGGGCGGTCGCGGTCGTGGTCGGAGAGGGGGAACCCGGGGCAGAAAATACCACGGGGGATCGGGGACGCGTCACGTCTGAAGACCCATCTGTGATGAGATCCTCGCGAGCGATGCCGCGGGCGATACGAGCACGGCACTTGCGCTTGTATGCGTTATAATCCTTCCTAAGAGAAGGATTGTTGATTACGAACTCTTTGAGGAGTTCATAATCGGAGGGGATGGCAGCCATTACGAAGGCCGCATGGAGGGGATCGCGAAGGGAAACGTGGGCCCTAAATGACCTAACGTCTCTGAGGGGTGAACTCAGAGCCCTAACGCCCTATCTTCTGTTGGGTGGCGCAGAGGGAACCCTACCGCCCTACTTACAAACTACAAAGGAACCTGCCTAATAAACCGCTGCCGACCTTGTTAGTGCTAGCGGGACGAACCTAGGTCTTAATTACCTAACCGATACTCTGGCTTGACGAGGGGAGCCCCCAAGGCCAAGTGCTCCAGAGCCCGTCCTGAAGTTTGCCGTTACCCTGAAGGGGTAAAGGCTAGCGCCAGGGTCAGCACTACGTAACTACGAGTAACCCGTATTGGCGTAGAACACCGCAACACGATCACTCGAAGCACGGCCTCGGCTAAAAGCGAGGACTACTCCACCGACGCACAGTGTGCAGGTGGGCAAGGCGTAGAAGTTTCCCAAGAAACACTTACGGTCAGTACTTGCCCTGAAAAGGACAGACCGATCCGCGTAAACGCCACGAAGCGCGTTCGAGAAAAGAACACGCGCGTTCTAACGAACACGTGCGTTCCTAAAAAGAACACGTGTGGCGTCGAAGCGTCGACAGGAACCTCGCCGCCCACAGGGTCCAAGTGGTCGACGAGCTGCAGCTGGAACACAATCGGAATTAATGGGCTCGATCCCAGGGTACGCCTGGCCGAGCAATCGCACTGAGCGTTGGAGCCTGCGATTTCCGCACAGAGCCGACGGGGACAATTACCACGTGGCGATTAAATCACTTTGTGGGCAGAGTCTCCGACGACAGTGGGCCGAAACAACAAAACACAAACGAACAGTAGTTCCAATAAATACAGTCTCACTGAGAGAGCGTGCCGCGACAACACGTCTGCTCGGATCGACTGCACAAACCGGAATGACAAAAATTACGCCGTATTGCCGCCTTTTATACTATCTGGGAGGGGGGAGGGGATTGATCGTAATTTTGGTTTTGTATTGAAAATATATTTAATAATGGGGAATTATTCAAATCTATTTGTTTATTTATGAAAGTAATATTTGATCTTTTATGTTTATTTATTTCTAATTGCTCCCATATACTCATTTTTATTCCCTTTTCCGCTGTATGTAATATTTTGTATGTGTGATTATTTAATAATGTGTGATTATTTTCCAATAGATGTTCTGCAAAATGTGATCGATCGGGGTGATTCTTTTTAAACGCGTTGATATGTTCGTTATAAGGAATTTTAAAATTACGTCCTGTTTGTCCAATATAAACTTGTTGACAATCATCGCAAGTTAATTTATATATACCGGATTTTTTATCTGATTGAATTTTGTCTTTAGTATTACAAAGTGATTTTAATGTTTTGTTTGTTTTGAGAGCGATATGAATATTGTTTTTTCTAAATATCTTAGCTATTTTATCTGTAATTTTACCGTAATAAGATAAACTCGCTGCATATCTTTGCGTTTTATCTTGTGGGACCGCATATAAAAGGTCTTTAACGGTGTTCTGTTTCCTTTTCAATATTATTTTATCAACGATTTTCTTACTATATCCATTCGATATAGCAATTTGATAAATAATTTGGAGTTCTTTTTTGTAATTTTTCTCATTTAAAGGAACGGTCATAAGTCGATGTATCATCGATCGATATGCAGCGAGTTTATGTTGCCATGGGTGGTTAGATGACGCGGGGATTGTTGTATCGGTGTGTGTTGGTTTACGATATATTGAAAATTCATGTTTTGTTTTGTTTCTCGCAATCGTTAAATCCAGAAAGTTTATACTATTATTTTGTTCTATTTCTGTGGTGAATTTTATTTTAGGATGAGTTTTATTTAAATTAGAAACAAATAAATCTAATTGTCGATTTGTGCCTGTCCAACATATAAGAATGTCGTCGACATATCTATAGTAATAAAATATATTATTAGATTTTCCTATAATATGTTGTTGTTCGTAATTATTCATAAATAAGTCTGCCATAAGTGGACTTAAAGGGGAACCCATAGCTAACCGGCGTATTCTTCTCACCAGTGGTCGTTCCGAAACGCTAGTAGTATTTCAATTTTGCATATATAAAAAAATATATAAGAAATAAAAATATGACGTTCAAAAAGAGATACATGTATCCAATTTTGAATAAAAATCTTTGACTTTTGACTTTTTTTGACTTTTAACCCATTATTTTGGGTATAATATTTATTATCAAATTGGAAATAGTTTTGTGTCATACATAGTCTTGTCAGTCGTATGATGTCTTCCGTCTCTCCAGGGTGTATTCTTTTCATTTCTAGTTCTAATTTTAAAATATTTAAACAATCTTCATATGGTACGTTGGTAAATAAACTTTCTACATCTAACGAAACCAATTTTGAATTTATCGGAATTTTAAGGGTTTTGATATTATCTTTTAATTGCAGACTATTTTTTAGACTATTTTTAGGGTCAAAATTTATCTTTTCCCGAATATAATAATTGAGGAACTTGGCCAGCTCATATGTTGGGGCTCCAATGTAGGAAACTACTGGTCTCACTGGTACATTATCTTTATGTGTTTTTGGTTGTCCGTATAACATTGGAGCATGAGTGTTCATCGGTATTATTTTTGATTTTAAATATGAATTATCTGGGAAGATAAATTTTGAGCTATTAACTGTTAATTTAAGCTGAGCTAAATATTTGTTTGTTGGATCGTGACTTATGTTTTGGAATTCTTCTTTCTCTAAAATATCGTTTATATTTGAAATATACTGATTGCGATCTATAATTACGATTGTATTACCTTTATCGGTAACCAAAATTACGATCAATCCCCTCCCCCCTCCCAGATAGTATAAAAGGCGGCAATACGGCGTAATTTTTGTCATTCGTTGCTTGTCATTCGAACGATCAACATCTAGGTTTCACTGCCTGAAGATGCCTCGTGTAGAGGCGGAACACGTGTCGCGAGCACGACGGCCGACATTGCTGCAGCCTCAACGGATGCAGCAGTATCGACCAGGGTTGCATGCATCAACTATTGGTGGCGGGTATGAAGGGACTAACAGTAGTGGGTGGGCGCTGGCCAGCAATATTTTGCATGAACTAAACTGGTGGCGGAAGCACGCAAAGTAAATGTAACTTTGACTTCCGCAAAGTAACACCTGAATCTATTAACTATATTTGATTATTGACTAGCTCCGTGGCGCAGCGGTCAACACGCCAGCCTGCGACACGGAGTGACCGGGTTCGATCCCCGGCCAGGTCAAGATGGAAAATGATCTTTTTCAGATTGGCCTGGGTCTTGGATGTGTATCTATATATGTATTTGTTATAAAATATAGTATCGTTGAGTTAGTATCCCATAACACAAGTCTCGAACTTACTTTGGGGCTAGCTCAATCTGTGTGATTTGTCCGTATATATTTATTTATTATTATTATTTTAAACGACGCTCAGTGAAGCAACCACAGCTCACTTGGCGCTAGCTACATAGTCTTCGATCAAATATAATGGCAGATACACGATTCGCGCTCGAAAAGTGGCACCGGCAAAACAGCACACAAATCGAGTTTCGGAGCTGTTTTTGTCCACAGTTTCAATAAACCGCGCTGGCACTTACACGTCTCGCGAGGACGAAGGTACAGTGAAAAGATGCAAAAACACGCATCAAATGTGAAAAAAAAAAAATGGAGTTATACTTTCAGTATGTACCGTTTTTATCGTTGTTTGTAAGTATGCGTGATGTTTTGGCTCGAGGACATTATTAAGGCTTAATTTTGTATGAGACTGTATCTACCATTATATTTGATCGGAGTTGTCAGATATAACTACTTAGCTCCGTGGCGCAGCGGTCAACACGCCAGCCTGCGACACGACACGAGAGTGCCCGGGTTCGATCCCCGGCCAGGTCAAGATGGAAAATGATCTTTTTCAGATTGGCCTGGGTCTTGGATGTGTATCTAAATATATGTAGGTATTTGTTATAAAATATAGTATCGTTGAGTTAGTATCCCATAACGCAAGTCTCGAACTTATTGTGTGATTTGTCCGTATAGGTATATTTATACTAGCTGTTGCCCGCGACTTCGTCCGCGTCAATTTCTGTTATTATGATTAACTAGCTGTTGCCCGCGACTTCGTCCGCAGCAATTTCTGTTATTTTGATTAATTCGTTTTTTAATTAGTATAGATGAATCATTTTCCCCCGATTTCTAAACATTTTTTATTGATGCTTCGCTCCTATTGGTCACAGCGCGATGTTTTATAGCCTAAAGCCTTCCTCAATAAATGGATTATCCAACACAAAAAGAATTTTCTAATTTGAACCAGTAGTTCCTGAGATTAGCGCGTTCAAACAAACAAACTCTTCAGCTTTATAATATTAGTATAGATTATATAAAACGAAGTTACGAATACGCATAATTCTTTCCGACAAGTGTCTCTTGTATCTCCACAGTGATTTCTTGCTTCACAGTCTCGAACTTTCGCAAGAATGTGTCTACTTCCAGCTTGGTCTCTCTGGATAAAATGCCAATCAGTTGGATTAACTGAACAAGACCCAAAGGCTCCTTGTTTGGACATAGCCTAGAAATATATAAGTCAATTTAAATTAAGCGCCTATATTTAATTATGTATATAAACGGGACTTGTCATCTTATGATTATGACACCGCAGTACTCCAGTCTCGTTGCGACCACGATGGATGTAACTCCATTGAAACGTCAACGGAAACAAATAATAAAAAGGTTCGTGCTAAGTCCCGTTTATATACATCATTTTATGTGTTTAAAGCGCGAATGTTTAAAAAAGAAAGCGCCTATATTGTAAGGGCCGGCACACACAAGCTAGTAATATGGCTCAAAGGATAAGCATTGCCATCCAACATGACAGTGCTGCCAGTCTTCTGGGCACGTTGCCGCAGAATGACGGTTCGCAGCGACTATATAATTGGTAAATATTTATATTTTTTAAATAGTTTTAATTATTATTAGTGTTCATTTATATCTAGTTAATGAAAAGTTAGATAAAGTATAACTTGAAGTTTGAAAACTATCCTGTCGATTTATTGAAATTTGCTATTAAAGCATTTCTTTGACCTAAGAGACTCTGTCCTTAAAGTATTTGTGCTTAAATATGGACCTTGTACATATATAGGTGTACCTTACTGCAATATGAATACTATAAACACCACCAGGCCCGTTTTACTTAACATTCCGATCCTTCCGCGGCTCCGAATAGCCAGAGGAATCCCACTCTCCAACCCCCTCGCACTCGCCACCGGAACAGAGTGCGTAGAGTAGGATTAAGAAAGAAAGAACAAAAAAAAAAGGAAATACTCTTTATTGCACCATTATCACAAGAAAAAAAAAATATGTTAAGAACTAAAAAGAAAATAATAGGTAGAGTTCTTGGCGGGAATTTCTACGGACTGCACGGTTTTTGTTTTGGATAATTTTGCGAATTGTTTCTAGTTATACATGCCCATGTTTATGAACAATGTGTGGAATAACTAAAATAAAGTGTCACAGTGCAGCTGTAGTGAGGTTTACTTAGCGGGCTGGTGTTTGCTCTCGTCTTACTGTATCGTATATGATCAAGCCAGTGGATTCGTGGGAATCAGCTAAATGAATAACACCATTTCGTTGATACACAAGCAAGAATAAAGCTTTATTATGGAATTTATACCGGATAGATAATTCACCTGCATCATATGAAAAGTATCGGAATATAAATAACAAAATTGTAAACCTGGTTAAAACATCAAGAATAAAATTTGAAAAAGAAGTTGTTAATAAGGGTCCCAAATCATTTTTCAACTATGTTCGACAACAGATAACATCCAAAGTGTCCATACCACCATCGCTTAAATATCCTAATTCATTGGAAATCACAAGTAACAAAAAAGAAGTGGCCAACATCTTTGCCAAACAGTTTGAAAGGTCCTTTGTTCGCGAACCAGACAATACACCTATCCCAATACCTGGCACTCACCTAATTCAAAATGCTATACAAGAAGTTAAATTTACTCCTGACTTAGTTGCTAAATATATTAAGACCTTCAAAGACGATACTGCGATGGGCCCGGATGAAATACCCGCTATCCTACTGAAACAATCATCCCCCGCACTCTCAGCATCACTAGCTCAAATAATGGAATTTTCTCTCAAGTAACACAAACTTCCCGCCGAATGGAAAGAAGCCATCGTTACGCCTGTCTATAAAAAAGGAGACAAGCTCATTGCTACAAACTATCGCTAAATAAGCTTGACCTGCATTGCTTGCAAAATAATGGAAAAAATTATAGCAAATGAAATCAGGAATT
The DNA here is from genome assembly GCA_947532085.1 of Elegia similella. Taxonomy (NCBI): domain Eukaryota; kingdom Metazoa; phylum Arthropoda; class Insecta; order Lepidoptera; family Pyralidae; genus Elegia; species Elegia similella. The sequence continues at coordinate 985,355 of OX383954.1, read as the reverse complement.
TTTTTGAAGAGGAAAATATTATAATAGAAAAACAACATGGGTTTGTACCTAAAAGATCAACAATGACCAACCTTCTATGTTGTCTTGATAAATGGACTAAGAACTGAGATAAACGTGAACCAACAGATGTTATATACTTAGACTACGAGAAAGCGTTTGATCGTGTTCCAATAAAAAGACTGATTTGCAAATTGAATCACTTTGGAATCCGAGGTGACCTTCTCAAATGGATAGAAGACTTTCTAACTGGTAGAACATTTAGAGTTAGAGTAGGGGAATGTCTATCTGATACACATCATGTGCTAAGTGGGGTCCCACAAGGATCAGTGTTAGGACCAATTCTTTTCGGGATCTATCTTACAGACCTAAAAAAGATAATATAATCCAAACTATCCCTATTCGCAGATGACACAAAAATAATGGGTAATCCACTTATAACCTACAATGTAATACAAGATGATTTAAACCGTATCATTAAGTGGACTAAAGATTGGGTTATTAATCTTAACATTGATAAATGCACTGTTTTGCAAAAACAACCCTACACATAGCTACGCAGTTGCATCGCAACAACTATTGAGTGTTACAAATCAGAAGGACCTCGGCATAATAATTACTTACAACCTTAAATGGGACGAGCACATACTGGGTGCAGTAAAAAAAGCAAATTCTCTTCTCTACATAATCAGAAAGGCGTTCTCACACATTAATAAAGTTCTGTTTATAAAACTTTACAAGACATACGTGCGTCCATTACTGGAGTATGGCTTCCAAATATAGAGTCCATATTTCCAAAAAGACATAAACCTCTTGGAGAAGGTGCAAAGAATAGCAACAAAAATGGTGTCGAGTATTAGCAACAAGGAATATGAAGAACGCCTCAAAATTCTTGGCTTAACATCTTTAGAAGAGAGAAGACAACGTGGACATCTTATTGAAACCTTTAAAATACTGACTGGTTGCTACAATGTCCCAAAGCTAAGTAACATCTTCGTTTTGAACCAGAACGAAAACCTGAGAGGACACTCGTTAAAACTATCACGATCCTTATGTGCAAGCAATCCTCGTTATCACTTCCTAGCTAACCGTGTAGTAGACGCTTGGAACAAACTCCCAGAGACAGTGATTAGTGCCCCCTCAGTGAATGCTTTCAAAAACAGACTAGACAAACATTTAAAACAAGTGCAGTGATATACACGCATCAGCACCTAGTGCTGCTAGTGTATCAATATATAATAATATTACTACAGAATTTACTGGGACAGAACAATCATCACAGGCAAAACCATACATTTCAATAGACCAGATATCACACTCCATGACAAGACAAACAAAACTGTATTCCTCATCGACATAGCCATTCCGAACACACATAATATTCAATCCACTATATCCCAAAAACTTACCAAATATCAGGATCTGGCAATTGAACTAAAACGTCAATGGAGAGTAGAAACAGTGCATATAGTTCCTATTGTCATATCTTCAACTGGAGTCATACCAAAAAGTTTACAAAAGAGCTTAGATATTATAGAGGTTAGTAAAAACACTCTGTATCTCCTTCAAAAAGCTGTTATTCTGAACACCTGCCGCCTTACTAGAAAATTTCTAACAACATCTTCTGTTTCATCTGCTTCTACTACAATCACATAATTTCCTCTAAGCACGCTTTGGCTACGGCCCGCGTGTTTAGGTATACCCCTTATGAAAGGGAGAGAAAAATACTCTGGATATAATAATAATAATAACTCGAGAAATAACAAGACACTGGCTAAAATAAGCTTCTGAATGAAGTTTGAGGGCCAAATAGAAGAAAAGAAAAAAAAGAGGTACAAAGGCGGATTTATCGCTATGCAATTTCTTCCAGTCAACCTCTACCTTATGGTAGGATCAGTTTAAAAGAAATCGAATCAGAGCGGCACCGTAAATTATATACTACATAAACAATACACAAAGAATAAGCATTGCCATACAACGTGGCAATGCTGCCAGCCTTTTGGGCACACTTCCTCAGGGCAGTGGTTTGCAAGACATTTTTTATCTATAAATTTTTGTTTTTACTGTTAGGTTTGCTTTCTCTTTATAGTTTTATTTTTTTATAGTTTGGTTTAGTTTTCATCATCATCATCAGGTCTTTTTAGTCTCTACTGCAGGAGCATGACCCTCTCTGTACTACCGGAGCCATACTTGGCCAGAGCAGACAGAGGATTTGGCCTACACTCTCCTCGCTGGCCAGACGGGTTGGAGAGGTCTCATTGATGTTTATGAGCCTTGTTTAGCTTGTATTTCCTAAGTTGCCTCTTACGACATCCATGGGAAGACTTGGAGTGGTCCTATTCTACTCTGCAGGTAACCACGTGGCTTACTTAATCATTTTGGCAAATATTTTACACCCCGGCCTTATCTGCCAATGCGTAACTTGATGAGGGAGAAAAGGGCATACTGCCCTCAATAACTGCTTCAAAGTCCCCGCTTTTGTGATTTGGCGAAAGTTTCTACGGCCGGCTGCCTGCCTGTGTACGCCAAACCATTTAAATGTGGTTTTGGAGTCAGCCAAGAAGTGGCTGACTCCAAACCGGGTTGAATAAAATGGAGTACACGTTTGAATCTTTTGAATCTTTGAATCCCATGAAGGTCATCAACCTTTTAACCATTACCTTAGATAGCTATGTTCGAATAAAACGCCCCCAATGCGTTTCCCGTCGATGATGTCACACCTCCGAAACCATTTCTCGACAACCTCGTACCGCGCGCCGTCGAGCTGGCTCGCGCCACGCAACAACTGGTACATTTCTTCTAAATTCATGAGTATATTGTAAGTAATTCATATGTCATAAGCTGTTTAAGCTGTCTTAGGTAAAATAATCTAGTTGGTTGCTTAAGAAATTTTTGTCCTTGAAACTAACGTGAAGTATGTATAAAATGGGTCACTCACGAGTCATCCCATTTCGTCGGGATTGCCGATGATAGTTTCTGGCGAGCTCCGTGGCGCAGTGGTTAACACGCCAGCCGCGACACGAGTGTGCCTGGGTTCAGTCCCCGGTTAGGTCAAGATGAGAAACGATCTTTTTCAGATTGATCTGGGTCTTGAATGTTTATCTATATATGTATTTGTTATAAAATATAGTATCGTTGAGTTAGTATCCCATAACACAAGTCTCGAACTTACTTTGGGTCGCGTAGTATATATTAGTTTGCTTTGGGAGCTCGAGTGTGATTTGTCCGTATATATTTTACTAGCTGTTGCCCGCGACTTCGTCCGCGGCAATTTCTGTTATTATGATTAATTCGTTTTTTTATTAGTATAGATGAATAATATTCCCCTTTTCAAAACATTTTTTATTGATGCTTCGCTCCTATTGGTCGTAGCGTGATGTTTTAAAGCCTTCCTCAATAAATGGGCTAACCAACACAAAAAGAATTTTCCAATTTAAACCAGTAGTTCCTGAGATTAGCGCGTCCAAGCTGAAGAGTTGTTTGAGAGAAGCAACTAATATTATAAAATATTAGTAAGTATAGATTTATTTAGTTTCGGATTCGTCAGGTGCCTATTTTCAAGGCGAGAAGCTACGCGTCGCCCGCGTTGTGGTTAGTTCAAGTCTCTCCGCCGCGCCGTGCGGTCCTACATACATATTATCCATCTTTATCCCAGGGTTGACAAACCTAAGGTCATGAGACCGAAAGGCCACGTTTAGCGTGTTAGTGGGCGTAAAGGTGGAAAACGGAACCAAAACAGTGATGGGTTGCTAGCCGCATCGTCTATTGCGTATATTTTTAGTATAGTAGTATATTTTTTGTTTATGGAATAGGACGGCAAACGAGCAAGCGAGTCACCTGATGATAAGCGACCAGCGCTGCCCATGGACAACTGCAACACCAGGGTGTGACAGGAGCGTTGCCGGCCTTTCAAGGAATTGGAGAAAGGACATGGGGGAAGGCAATGGGGGAAGGATGGGCCTCCGGCTCTCTCACTCACCGAACGAAGCATAAAAGCGGTAAAGCTTCTACTCAGACGTCGATTTTCTGTGAGAGTGTGGTACTTCCCCGGACGAGCCAGCCCATTCATGCTACTAGCAAAACTAATATTTCTTCTACTTTTTTTTTCTCCCACTCCAGCATGGAAGAAATGGCATGGCGTCCCGCAGTCGCCTAAAATGGGTTCCTCATCATCATCATCAGGTCTTTTTAGTCTCCACTGCAGGAGCATGACCCTCTCTGTACTACCGGAGCCATATAGCCAGCGCAGACAGAGGATTTGGCCTACACTCTCCACGCTGACCAGAATGGTTGGAGAGATCTCATTTGATGTTTAAGAGCATTGTTTAGCTTGTATTTTCTAAGTCGCCTCTTACGACCTCCATGGGAAGCTAGGAGTGGTCCTATTCTACTCTGCCGGAAACCACACGGCTAAAATGGGTTCCTGACAAGTCCGAAACTATAGTCCCCACTATTTTTGTATGACGTTCCGTTAGTATGATATTGTCCTTGCTCTAGTCTTAGGTTTTGTTTCTGATGTAAGTGGCCAACACTGGTGTCAGAATTGTCAAGCTGCCTAAAGGCATCAGACATAACTTAACGAATGACATCAATGATGACAGCTGGGACCAACGGCTTAACGTGCCTTCCGAAGCAAGGAAGAGCTCGAGAATTGTTTGTACCGCTGGCGATCACCCATCACAGTGGGGACCACTTTACTTGCTTAACTTTCGTAAGCGCCAATTGTAATGCCATTGAGCTCCACTATAGTAAGAAACAAAAACTACAAAAAAACAATGCTTCATTGGTAAATGTGTTTTATTTGTCATTTTTTCCCAAACATCTTCGCGGCTGCGTTAGCTGCGTCTTTGACAACGTTCTGAGCAGTGGCGGCAGCATCTGAAGCCATGCCCTTGGCTGTGCCGGCTCCTGGAATGGAACAAGATGAAATGTCTTCAGTCCCTGGAGCTGCAAGCGTCCAAAGACTACGGTAATCGCTATCCATCAAGTGGGCCGTATGCCTGTTTGCCTACTTAGCTAACTAAAACCCGAATAATTTTCAACCATATTTTGAAGATTTTACTATTTTTTGTAATCTACATAAAATACCTTTTCATTCTCATATTTTTTTTACGTAGGTACCAGTATATTTGACGGCAAATGAGCAGACGAGCCACCTGATGGAAAGTGGTCACCGTCGCCCATGGACATCTGCAACACCAGAGCTATAAACACGCCTTTTGAAGGACCCCAAGTCATAGCACACAGGGAATACCTCGGGACGTCCATTCCACAATCCTGCTGTACGAGGAAAAACACTACGTGACGCTCTGACATTTTTGAGACCCAAGTGTCAAGGATGTGGGGATGCACATTACTTCTGTGGCGATCAGTGCGGTGGTAAAAAGGTGACGGTGGCACCAATTCAAAAAGTTCTTCAGAACCACAGAATGTAAATAAATAAATAAATATAGGTATCAAATCACACAGATTGAGCTAGCCCCAAAGTAAGTTCGAAACTTGTGTTATGGGATACTAACTCAACGATACTATATTTTATAACAAATCTTAATATATATAAATCTCGTGTCACAATGTTTGTCCTCAATGGACTCCTAAACCACTTAACCGATTATAATAAAATTCGCACACCATGTGCAGTTCGATCCAACTTGAAAGATAGGATAGCTTTCGCGGTCGAAGTCGCTGGCAACAGCTATTACATATATAGATAAACATCCAAGACTCAGGCCAATCTGAAAAAGATCATTTTCCATCTTGACCTGGCCGGGGATCGAACCCGGTCACTCCGTGTCGTAGGCAGGCGTGTTGACCTCTGCGCCACGGAGCTAGTCGAATGTGTTCAGAACCTCCCCATAGTATTCTGGAATGATGATGAATCAAAAGGCCGTTAGAGTCCACCGCTGGACAAAGGTCTCGTCCAAAGATTTTTCGTAAAATGGGACGATATCATACTCACCACGTTTGGCAGTCGGGTTGGTGAGCGCAGTTTCTTTGGCGTTTTGTGCTTCCGATGCTGCTGCCCATCGGAAGAATCGGAAGAATTATGTATGTAGGTACTCGTATATATATACCTTCTTTTAGTTGCTTCAAGACCTCCGGTCCTCTCGCCGTCAAGGTCTTGCTGATATCTTCAAAGTTTTTCTTTTGGTCTGTTGCTAGCTGTTCCACAATTTGTTTGAACTTAGCGAAATCCACATTGGCCTGGTCTTTGGATTCTTTCAAGAGACCACGGACTTTCTCTTCGGATTCTTTCGCGTTGCCGAGTATATTTGCTGTAAGAAAACCTGCTGTTATACTTACTTACTAGGAACCCATGTGCCTCAAATTGGCTGGGTTACCTCTTTATTTATGTTATAGGACGGCAAGCGAGTAATCGAGTCACCTGATGGTAAGCGATCACCGCTGCCCATAGACAACTGCAACACCAGGGTGTGACAGGAGCGTTGCCGGCCTTTCAAGGAGTCGGGGGAGGATATTGGGAGGGAGAGGCCTCCGGCTCTGTCACTCACCGAACGAAGCATAGAAGCGGTAAAGCTTCTACTCAATCGTCGATTTTCTGTGAGAATGTGGTACTTCCCCGGACGAGCCGGCCCATTCATGCTCCCGCCCCGCTTCCCCGCTAAACGCCGCAACTCAGTACCGCTACTTGATATTACTACTTGATTATTACTACTTTTATTACTAATATTCCCTTGCGGGGTAGACAGAGCGTAGGTCTAATTCTTATTAGCCATTTACCATGTTTGAGGGCGTGTAGATGGAAAACGGAGTCTCAAAATAGTGATGGGTTGCTAGCCGCATCGACGATTGACATGATTCCGGAGATTTTATCCCAATCCCTCGATAGGCTTTTACGATCTGCGCGGGAAGTAAAGGAGCTGGCACATTCTACGTTTTTTATTTTCTCCCAGACCAGCATGGAAGAGAGCCATTAGATTACCTATTATCTTTCAATTCATAGGTACAAAAGTCCTCTACATCAAATATTCTCTGAACAAGAGCCGCATTCTTATTAGTACATTTTATTTCTTATAAGTTTGCAATTTTTAATTTTATTTAATTCATTTTCCTTTTCTTTATTTACCCTTAACTAACGTAGTCTTCCTTCTGTGTTATTAAGCGCAAACTGTTATTTTGCTATTAGTTTTCTTATTTATTATATGTTAGGATTATATTAAATATTGTTTTACTCTCTAGTAGTATCTTTTAAATAATAATATGTATAAAAGCAGTCTGAGAATAACGTAATTGTTAGCAAAATTGTATTTAAACTGTTTAAATTTAGTTTCTTTTTGTAATGATGTATTTTGTTGTTCCTCAATAAATAAATAAATTTTTCTGAAATTCAGTATTAGATTTTAAATAAAAATGAATATAAAATAAAAAGTCAGCTCTGAGTTCAGTATTCTCTGGGTTGGCCCTTACCGTCTTTCATCCATTTGACCAGGCTGTCTACATCGTTCTTGCCTTCCTTCTTGAGATCATTGAACAATTGTTCCATTGCTTGAAACTATATTTTTTCTGTGTTTAAAGTGACACTAACTAGTTAATTTGATAAACACATAGAGATTTAATAATCCTAATAGATTTACAAAAAGAGAAAAACTTTAAATTTCCTATTAATTGTTATAAATACATATAATTTTGTTGCCCAAATATGCCAAGGAAATGACAAGAATAAAGTAAACAAGGCTGAAGGTTCTTGAATAGAGCTAAGTAATCTCGTAGGCTTCGTTGAGAAAAAAACCACAGATATAAAAAAAAGAGCCTTGGAAAAAACCATGAAAAAACCTGAGGAAAAAACTGACTAAAAAAAGCGCGGGAAAGTTCAACAGTCACTTATACTTGATACTGGCTATAAAACGTCACGCGCATAAGCCATAAACAATGAATTGTCCGTGATCATCATCATCATCAGGTCCTTTTTAGTCTCCACTACAGGAGCACGACCCTCTCTGTACTACTAGGGCCATACTTGGCCAGAGCTGCCAGAGGACTTGGCCTTTGTCCGTGATAACGTCTTATAAAGCGCTGATCGCTGGCTTCACGCACAAAAAAATGTCACGTTCCGCGTGCAAGCGAGAGCGCGGAACAAGCGATAGAGAGGCACGATCGGCCTAAGTGTTTGGCTTGTGACACATCTATCCCGGCCTCCCGAGCTGCAACTTGCTTTTCCTCCATTCATCCAACCAATAGCTTCTTTCCTCAGTCCTCAGCTGAAAAATGCTTCCGATAGGAGGCAGCGTCGGAAGCAAAGGAATCAGAGAATCAAGCGTGGTGAGTATGGCAATATCCTTCCATAGAACGAAGTATCCTTAGGAGACGCCTTTGTCCAGCAGTGGACTTGTTACGGCTGTTATTATGATGATGATCAGTTCGGCGGTTACGTTGCTACATACACACATTTGGTAGACTATATATCTATCATCAGGTCTTTTTAGTCTCCACTGCAGGAGCATGACCCTCTGTACTACCGGAGCCATACTTGGCCAGAGCAGACAGGATTTGGCCTATACTCTCCTCGCTGGCCAGACGGGTTGGAGAGGTCTCATTGATTTTTATGAGCTTGGTAGACTATTACATCTGAGTTTATGAGTTTGGTAGACACACCTCTTTCTGGTGGTTAAAACCGTAGCCTCCAAAAACCGAATAAAAACTTTTTAATAACAAAAATTGCACTAAACCTCATTGCGTCATAAATCGATCGGATATACGTTATCTGACTTTTATTTATTTAATTAGGAATGTCATTGTTTAGTACTAACAAAATTTTATAAAAAAAATTGTTACGTGTAAAGTCGTGATGGAAGAAGCGTTTGAGAAGCTCAAGAAGGAGGGGAAGAATGATGTTGAGCACCTGGTGCAGTGGATGAAGGATTGTAAGTCCAAAAGTTTCCAAAAACAAGCTTTGAGAGGCAATAGGAGGGCCGTATTTCCATACAAGCGTAGTCCCCTGATGCCACGCCGGATAGTACCATTAGAGCAATGATTTTTTACAAAAAAAGCTATTGATATATTAGCATGTTTAAATATTTCGTAATTTGAATTATTTCAAGATATATGAACCTTAAAAACCCTGATAAATTGGTAAGAATTTCCGTTGTGTTCAAACAATTTTGACGCGATTAGATTGTAAAAAGAAAACATAGAAACACAGCCATAGCTTATTTTAAATTTTTAATGAAAAAAGAAATTAAATCGGTTAAGTTTTGGAGAAGAAATCAGGGGACTACGAAGCGTTAATTTTGTGCAATTTTCGTAGGTATTTTCGGTCCGAGCTGCAGTTGTCTCTATCGCACTATGTGGGGGTTGTTTGGTGCGCGGCGCGACATCAATAGATTTTACGAATACCTTCTTATTTTTAAATTCTCTCGACCTTAGTGTGTCCTCTTAAGCTAAGTAGACTGCACAATAGCTGAAGCTCATACAACATTTATGTTTATTTAGCGTAAAAAAGAAATGATTTTATTTCGAGTCGTTTAGCGTGAAATACCTAATAATAATTATTTGTATCTCTTTTCGGGTGACGGGTGTTACCCAGGTCTTTTGAGGGGCTTGCGTGGGGACATAGACCTAATACGCAGACGCAGGGCCGTAGCTAGAGTCGAATCTGAGGTAGGACAGCATTGTTCACAGTTAGAACGGAATACTCTCTATAGGCATGTAACATCCTCGTCTTCATCGTCACCTACCATCAGGTGAGATGGGAGATAAATGCCTAGGTACTTCAACAATTAGTAAAAACAAAGTAAAAAAATATCATCGATACACAGAACAAATCTATACTTTTCATATTATAAAGCTGAAGAGTGTGTTTGTTTGAACGCGCTAATCTTAGGAACAACTGCTTCAAATTGGAAAATTCTTTTTGTGTTGGATAGTCTTTTTATCGAGGAAGGCTTTAGGCTATAAAACATCACGCTACGACTAATAGGAGCGAAGCATCAATAAAAAATGTTTTGAAAACGGGGGAAAATTATTTATCTATACTAAAAACGAATTAATCACAATAATAGAAATTGCCGCGGACGAAGTCGCGGGCAACAGCTAGTTATTATTATAATATGAACTGAATTAGAATAATTGTCATAAACTGTGGTATGTAACTCATGTTCGGAAAAGTTTTGATACCTATCGCTACAATTATTTTCAACTCAAACTATGAACAAAGAATTTAACTTTTATTAACTTTAATTAACTATAATAATATAACTTAGTTTTTGGTATTTTTAAAACTTAGTTAATACGAAGCTGGAGAAAGGAGCGAAACGACGAGTACAATCTTTTTATTCTTTATATACATAAACAATTTTTATTTTATTTTTTATTATATATCTATTTTTATTTAATGTTACGCGACTACTATTCTAAGTGTGTGTTAAGTTTCAGAGATTGTATGAATGTATGTATGTATGTGATTCTTATACCACCATAACTTTCAAATGCCTGTTTACATGTGGTGTGAGATAGAATGCTTGCCTTATCTCCAGGCAGGCTATTTTGGCAGGGCAGTCGTTTTTAGAGTTCCGTACCCAAAGTGTAAAAACGGGACCCTATTAGGGCTCCGCTGTCCGTCTGTCTGTCCTGTCTGTCCGTCCGTCTGTCATCAGGCTGTATCTTTTTTTTAGATGATGTATTTCTGTTGCCGCTATAACAACAAATACTAAAAAACAATAAAATAAATTTTTAGGGGGCTCCCATACAACAAACGTAATTTTAGCTCGATATTGATAACGGCAACAGATAGACGCTTGAAATAATCACAGAATTATTAGATTTATTAAAAAAAAATAATTTAATTAAAATAAAACAAATATGGGGGGCTCCGATACATCAGACATGATATTTTTGCCGTTTTTATATAGATTGTCGCTACGGAACCCCGTCGTGCGCAGTTCCGACTCGGTCGTGGCCCGTCTTTTAATCAACTTCAATAAAAAAGGAGGTTATCAATTAGTTTTTTTTTTATGTTTGTTACCTCAGAACTCCGTTATTTATGAACCGATTTTAATAATGTTTATATGTTAACCCCGCTTACACCACTGAACCCCTCTTACACCACTGAACCCCTCTTACTCCACTGAACCCCTCTTACACCACTGAACCCCTCTTACTCCACTGAACCCCTCTTACACCACTGAACATCTCTTACTCCACTGAACCCCTCTTACACCACTGAACTTCTCTTACTCCACAGACCCCTTTTACACCACTGAACCCCTCTTACACCACTGAACCCCTCTTACACCACTGAACCCCTCTTACTCCACTGAACCCCTCTTACTCCACTGAACCCCTCTTACTCCACTGAACCCCTCTTACACCACTGAACCCCTCTTACTCCACTGAACCCCTCTTACACCACTGAACATCTCTTAATCCACTGAACCCCTCTTACACCACTGAACTTCTCTTACTCCACAGACCCTTTTTACACCACTGAACCCCTTTTACTCCACTGAACCCCTCTTACACCACTGAACCCCCTAACACCACTTAACCCCTCTTACACCACTGAACCCCTAACACCACTTAACCCCTCTTACATCACTTAACCCCTCTTATACCACTTAACCCCTCTTACACCACTGAAGCAAACGACTTATAAACATATCCCGCCATAAAACACTAACCAAATCCAGTTCTTTATTGCAGCGAAGCTCATCGAACAGACGAAAGCTTCGGAAGCAAAAGCAAAAGCTCTATTTCATGACGTCGCCGATAAGCAAAAAGTCGAGTTCGAGAGATTCAAGGCAGCTTTAATGAAGCTTGCGGCTGAACAAGGGAAGACTTTGGAGGAGCTTAATAAGACTTTGACTGCGAAAGGCGAGAAGCTCGCGGGCGCTGTCACAGCGGCTGCAAACGCTTTTAAAGAAGCTATGAAGTGATAAAAGCTTAGTGAATATTGTGTTTGATAAAAGTTTAATGATTTTGGATAATATATTGTTTTATCGTTAACTACAATTTTATCTTTTATTTACCTTACTAGCGGATCATCATCATCAGGTCTTTTAGTCTCCACTGCAAGAGCATGACCCTCTCTGTACTACCGGAGATACTTGGCCAGAGCAGACAGATTTGGCCTACACTCTCCTCGCTGGCCAGACGGGTTGGAGAGGTCTCATTGATGTTTATGAGCTTTGTTTAGCTTGTATTTCCTAATTCGCCTCTTACGACATCCATGGGAACACTAGCGGGTAGATATAGGTAATTATATAGCCTATGTTCATTAGGGATAATGTAATATTATAATGGTTATTTTTTTTATGGGTCCAGCGGTTTCGGAGCATATTCAATGCAAACAAACAGACAATCAAATCGTTCATCTTTATAATATAAGTAGTAGCCACAAATTAAACTTGCAGATAAAAACCGAGTTCAACCAAATTACTGCTCCGATTTTGATGAAATTTTAATGGGACATATCCAACTACGTACATTTTCAAATTAAAATGAAAATTCATTAAATCGGTTCATAATTATCGGAGAAATTGCATTTCAAACTTATAAAAAAAAACAACAAAGTACTTCTCCTTTCTTGAAGTCGGTTGAACTTGAACTCCATTTTCATAGGTTGTTTGCGGTTCTGGAGGTAGGTACCCAAGAAGGGCTGGCGTCAGGCAGGCAGCCGGTTGTAAACATTTTGCCAAATTATAAGATTTTATCATGATTGTGTCATCTTTGATGTGTGTGAAACATCTGTTGACGGAGTTATAAAGTAATAGACAATTAAAAATAGCCAAGAGTGAGACGGATTCACACATACTAAGGGTTTCGTACCACAAATTAAGTATAAAAACCACGTGTCTTATATGGGGACGATATATAAACTAATAAATAAATATATAGGGATAGGGACATATCACACAAATTGATCTAGCCCCACAGTAAGTTGTGAACTTGTGTCGTAGGATACTAACTCAACGATACTATATTTTATGATAGATACTTATATAGATAAACATCCAAGGCCCAGGTCAATCTGAAAAAGATCGTTTACCATCTTGACCTGTCGGGGATCGAACCCGGGCACCCTCGTGTCGCAGGCTGGCGTGTTGACCACTGCGCCACGGAGCTCGCCCTAATATACAGGGTTATAGTTAACTAACGCAAAACCTGCTAAAGACGACTTAGGTACATCATGACATGACTAACAATGTTCGTTCTATGACTTTTACCTAAACGCCATAGTAAGATTTTAAATACATTAGCTTTATGTGGATTTCTATCAAACGTTAAGTCTATGGTTAATTCTACAACAGCTGTGAGCGTAGGTACTTACTGAAGCAGTCAGTCAGGTACCTACTAAGTATTATTACCTCGTAGCGCTGATTGCCATAGAGTTAAGAAAAGTAGAATTGCTTTTTTTTTTGCATATTTTTTTTGTATGAGAAAAGCAAACATCGAATTACACAAAGTCATATAGCAAACGTCCAAGTCTTCCCATGGACGTAGTAAGAGGCGATTTAGGAAATACAAGCTAAACAAAGCTAATAAACATCAATGAGACCTCTCCAACCCGTCTGGCCAGCGAGGACAGTGTAGGCCAAATCCTCTGTCTGCTCTGGCCAAGTATGGCTCCAGTAGTACAGAGGTCATGCTCCTGCAGTGGATACTAAAAAGACCTGATGATGATGATGATGATGATGATATAGCAAACGTAGTTCCTAAGTCGTCTTTAGGAGGTTATACGTTAGATACCACTTACCCTGTATAATCAACACACGACGACACTTCTTCAAACACTGTTGTTTCTTGTTATCTGTAGTTGGACGCCTCAGTAAATTTACTAACAAAATTTACAGGTTCGAGAAAAAGTGTAAAAATGAATGAAAATAAAAAAACTTTTATTGTAGAAACACAAACAAAAAATACAATCCCAAAATAAAAAGCAACGGGTTTTTTTTCAAAATTTCAAAACTGCGGCAACCCTTAATTTATTTTTTTAATCTTTTAATTATTTGTTGTCATAGCGGCAATTAATACAACGTGATTTTGAACCCCCTAGCTATATTGAAATCTGGGAATCAGAATCCCTGATGGAACACAAAATTGCAAGAAAAAAAAGGTAAAAACGAAAAAGAAAATTAGGTTTCCCATACAAAGTCGCCGACCAGCTGGACGAATTTCTATGAAAGGTTAAATCTATTTTTTCGTTTTTTACCCTTTTTCTTACAATTCTGTATTCCATTAGGGATTCTGATTCCCAGATTTCAATATAGCTAGGGGGTTCAAAATCACGCGAGAAATTTTAATTCTCTACCTATAACCGTTCAAAAGATACAGCTTTGACAGACGGACGTACAGCGTAAGCTTATAATTGACCCGTTAGCACTCTTCGATAACGGAACCATAAACTGACTTATAAAACACATAATATTTCACGAGGCACAAAGTCAACTTCTTTTTTCCAGCAAAACTGATAGAAGACTCGAAAGCAAACGACGCGAAGCTCCACGCGCTGTTCGAGAAAGAAGTGAATAAGCAGTGCGTCGAGCTAAAGAACTTCCAAGCAGCCTTGACGAAGCTCGCGGACGAGCAGAAGAAGACCATGGATGATTTCGTCAATAACTTGGCTGCGCAGGGACCGAAGCTCATTGAAGCGCTAGTAGCAGCTGCGGCTGCTGCTCGGGAGACCTTGGCGAAAAAATAATATCAATTTACAAATTGATTATTGAAAAATATATGTGATATATACTTATGATCGTCTTCTGCTATTCGTTTATTTATTTACTTTAGCAGTGTGGAGTCCACTACTGGACTTTCCCAAAGATTCTTCGCAGTAGCGGCGTTAGGGTAGGGCGTGCTTGGGCGACCGCCCACGCTGGATACGGAAGGGGCGCTCCCACCAAGCAACGAAGGCACGTTAAGTCGTTAGGCCGATGCAGCAGGAAGGTCCCGGTTGTCATCATTGATGGCAGTCGTTAATCAATGTCAGATGCCTTAAGGCCGCTTGAAAAATGTAACACCAGTGTTGGCCACTTACACACACGGAAAACAAACAACCAAGCAAGGGCAGAGGACGCAGGGCAGTGTGATTCAATCGTATTGCAACCCCCTCTCAGCAATAAGAGGGCGCTCGTAGAAATCTCGCCCAGGGCGCCTGTAATGCTGACGCCGGCACTGATTCTTCATTCCATGGGAGGATATTGCCGTACTTACCATGCTTGGCAGGCGGGTTGACGACTGCAGTGTCTTTGGTTCCTTGTACTTTCGACGCTGCTGCCTATCGGAAGCATTTTTAAGCTGGAGAAGGGCAGGAATTACTTGAATTTGAGAAGGGAATTAAGTTTTTGAGATACGACTCTGTAGGGTGTAGTTGTAAAGTTGAGTAGAAGTAATGCGTGGCTGGCGTTGGATGCAAGTGGAAGTATGGTAGAGTTGGATGGAAGCTTGAGTTAAGTTGAGTTGAGAGTGCAGGGAGAAGATCACCAAACAATCACAGTTAGTTTCACTGTATATTAGTTAAGTTTAGTTCGTAGGTACAAGTTAAAGATTTGGCACTTCCGTTCCCTATGTGTCTGTCGCGGTGTAGTTGCGAACGCACTCTGGCTTCATCATCATCATCAGGTCCTTTTTAGTCTCCACTACAGGAGCACGACTTCTACAATACCCAGTCATTATTATTTTCGATCAGCTTAGTATAGTTTGATATAACTTTCTAACTCATCATCATCAACATTTCGAGTAGGTGTCACGGTCAATCGACTATGCACACCCTGAGTTCTTCGGAACCGCCTCTCGGCCTCTGGCGTGGTTCCTTTAACGACTACCAAATGGCAGCCGGGACCACCGGCTTAACGCGCCTTCCGAAGCACGGAATCATCTTTATTATCAGACATTCAGGTGATTCAAGCCTGCAATGTCCTAACCAAACTGGAAACAACTAAACAAAGTATGCTTCCGGTGGGAATCGAACCCACGACCCCCGGGTCTACAGGCAAACGCCTTAACCACTGGACCACGGAGGCTGTTGAGTTTTGACTTTCTACCTGAATATATTTAATTAATATAAAACCAGCTAAGTGCGAGTGGAAAATGCACACTGAGGATTCCGTACCCACTGCTGAGCCGTTCTGTCCACTGCTGAACATCATCTCTTTGATTCCAAAAGTTGTAAAAATTGTAATCGTCATAGTACGCACACTTTGCCGTGCATATTGCAAAATAATGGATATTAGCCGCATTAAAAATAGTAGTGAAATTTTCAAATTATTCTTCTTGTTCTTCTTCATCTTCATCCTGAGTATATGTAAACTGCGTTAATAGTGATGTATCGCATGTCGCCTCGTTGGAATTAAACGGATCCTTTACTGTTGCTCAATCATCATTTCGTGTAGGTGTCACGGTCAATCGGCCATGCACACCCTGGTGTCAGAGTTCTTCGGAACCGCCTCTCGGCCTCTGACGTGGTTCCATTAACGACTACCAGATGGCAGCCGGGATCACCGGCTTAACGTGCCTTCCGAAGCACGGAATCATCTTTATTATCAGACAATCAGGTGATTGAAGCCTGCAATGTCCTAACCAAACTGGAAACAACTAAACAAAGTATGCTTCCGGTGGGAATCGAACCCACGACCCCCGGGTCTACAGGCAAACGCCTTAACCACTGGACCACGGAGGCTGTTAATTACTTTACTGTTGCTGATTCAATATTTGAGCACGACCGGCCTTGGCAATGTGTACATGCCAGAGACAAAACAGTCGGACTTTTTTGCAGCCACATTTAGCGCTGCACCCCTTTTTGCAGTTGCAAAAATTGTGTTTAGCTGTTTTTCCGGCGCAGATGGAAGCAAAGTTTGGACTGGGTCTAAGGATTGTTGATCAACTTCCAACCCCAGTCTGTAGGGGCTTTTAGGAGCTCCATACATAGAAAGAAGAAAGCGAATGCCGTTAGTGATAATTTCTTGTCGAGCTGAATCGAATGTCTAAATTGAACGGACTACTTGTCACATTCGTGTTGCAGTTGTCCATGAGCAGCGGTGATCGCTTACCATCAGGTGACCCGCTTGCTCGTTTGCCGTTCTTTAAAAAACTGGCCAAGTTCGAGTCGGTACCATTATCTATAAAAACGGTAAAAAAAAATCATGTCTGTTGTATGGGATCCCCCTTAAATTTTAATTTTATTTTCATTTAATTATTAATTTTTAAAGTGAATACATAACTTAATAATCTGTTAAAATTTTTGAAGTGTCTACCTGTTGCCATTATCAATATCGAGCAAAAAAATCATATTTGTTAAATCGGAGCCCCCTAAAATATTTATTTTATTCTGTTTTTAGTATTTGTTCTTAAAGCAGCAACAGATTAACATCATCTATGAAAATGTCAACTGTCTAACCATCACGGTTCATGAGATACAGCCTGGTGCAGACGGACGGACAGACCCTAAAAGTACGGGGACGGTTGCAACAGTTTGTTTCTCAGGGACTGCTATACACTGGTTTTCTTTTCAGCCAACGCGATCGACCCAAAAAGTGCCGAAGATGAAGCCCAGATGAAGGCACTCTTGACCAGTGCGGACGACAAGAAAGACGTGGATTTTAGTTTCTTCGTGAATGCGGTCACTAAATTCGCTGAGTCACAGGGCATCGACTTTCGGAATATCGCGGAGTCCTTGGCTTCTAAGGTAAACGATTATAGGTTACCTACTGGTTTTCATTTGAAAATTAAAAAAAAATATTCCGAATTTAAACATATTAAAATAAATTTTCATAAAAAACCGGCCAAGTTCGAGTTGGACTCGCGCACTAAGGGTTCCGTACCATTATCTATATAAAATTATTAAAAATATATTTTAATTATGTGATGTAACTTAAAATTTCCTTTTTTTGCAATTTTTCCTTTCTCTGTTCTACGAGTATAAATAAGGCGTTGATTCGTACTAATCTTTAAGATTCTGAGCTCACCGAATGTTGAAAATCTGCGACATAAACGGCTGTATATTTTGATTGCGTTGGCTTAGATGTTGTTTGATGTTATCACAGGTCCAAGGGACAGTAGACCTGGGTACCTGTTTGATATGAATTTCAGCTTGATCCCTTCACACGTTCTTGAGAAAAAGAACCTTGACAGACGAACAAAAAAGTGATCCTATAAGCGTTCTGTTTTTTCCTTTTGAGGCACTGAACCCTAAAAAAACGACTGCTATTATTAAACCGATTGTAATAAAATTCTAACAAAAAAAAAAAAGAATTTTTAAAATCGGTTCTTATATGACGGAGATCCGAGTTCACAAACAATAAAAAAAACAACCTAATTGATAACCTCCTCCCTTTTTAATTAAACGATTATTATTATTATTATAAAACAACATGGTGTAAAATCCGAAGAGAGTTCCACGTCACCCACCTGTTTACTCAATGAAAATGATTCTATATTTAATAAAATATGTCCTCTGAGGGGCCAAATTATATTTTGCACGCCTTTTCTAAGGCAAAATGTATTGGCTATTTTAGATAACTTACCATCTAATGTAGGTACCTACATTTGTGCAAATAAATGTAGGTACATTTTGACACATTTTTTTTAGGTACAGGTTGACGTCAGTAATTTACTTATGGCTAAGTTTACGCCGCTTCCAAAGCGGAGTGCAGAAAAAGCGGCAACAAACTGCACAGCGCATTTTCTCCAATCGACGTCACCTCATAAGAAATCCTTATCCTTACTAATATTATAAATGCGAAAGTGAGTTTGTTTGTTACGCTTTTACGCCGTAACTACTAAACCGATCATCATGAAATTTTGCACATAAGTTCTCTGGAGTACGGAGAAGGACATAGGCTACATTTTATCCCGGGAAAAAGATATTCCCGAGGGATCGACATTGACGCGGGCGGAGCCGCGGGCGAAAGCTAGTTGATATATAAAATTTAAATTTCACAGGCGTTGGAAACTACATGGTTATCCAGAATCAAGGATAGCTTCAAAGACCGGCTGACTGCCACGTTCGATAAGGTTCTAGGGTACAGTGGCAATGAGGGTGAGAGTTCCCAAGTTGTTTCGGGGAGGAGTGTAGAGCGTGGACACTTTGCTCAGGAGCAACTGGCAATCGTGGCGCCTGTGGAAGTGAAGGAGGTGGATGAGGGTTCCAAAACGGAATCGGAACACGTACGTATTTTTTTTATATGACCTCATCATCATTTCGAATAGGTGTCACGGTCAATCGACCATGCACGCCCTGGTGTCAGAGTTCTTCGGAACCGCCTCTCGGCCTCTGACGTGGTTCCTTTAACGACTACCAGATGGCAGCCGGGACCACCGGCTTAACGTGCCTTCCGAAGCACGGAATCATCTTTATTATCAGACAATCAGGTGATTCAAGCCTGCAATGTCCTAACCAAACTGGAAACAACTAAACAAGTATGCTTCCCGTGGGAATCGAACCCATGGCCCCCGAGTCTACAGGCAAAAGCCTTAACCACTGGACCACGGAGGTAGTTCTTCTTCTTATCGTGTCGACTCGGGCGAATTAAGTTTGTGTTGACCAGAACTCTGCCACTGACACAGCGTTATCAGTGGCATTGCAAAGATCCTCGCATGTGCTGGAGGTAGGACACGCAGGACAAGACAACAGGTGTTTCCTTTCACCATTAAAATCCTACATCATCCCTGATGAACATTAATCTACGTGCGAAGCCGGGGCGGGCTGCTAGTACTGAATAAACTCAGTGTTTGGGTTCATTTGATTTGTCTTGGAAATCACTTTACATTATGAATTTGTTCACAAAAAATATTGTCTTTTTTTTTATTGTAATTTGTAAAAATCTTGTTGCAGGTGAGTCTCAAAAAACAAGGATCAGGACAGTCAGAAAATGAACAACTTCGTTTCGAGGAACAAGCCTCTGCACAGTCCGAACAGGAAGAACAATCAAACACTGAAGCAGAAGACGAACAACTATCCGAGCCTCCAAGTCAAGAAGACCAAGCAAGAGGACAGTGAACCCAAAGCTAACCACCATTAAATGAACAACTGCCCCAGTTGACCACAATACTTTATACCATTTTTCAACATGAGGTATAAATTTATCTTTTGAATATACCTAGGTCGCTACAATTTTTATTCATATTTTTGGAAATCGATAATTGGCCTATATTTTTTCTTTTTCTACGCTTTTTAGGCCATTCTATTTTTCAACGTGCTCTCAACGAAATGATGGTGTAATTCATTTCGTTGATTCGACGGAGCCCCTGTTAGATCATACACGACGCAGTAAGGCGAGCAACCACCAGCCCCCTAAGTCAATCTCACTACAGCCGCACTATTACAATTTATTTTAGTTATTGTTCATAAACATGGGCATTTATAACGACAAATTACACCGATTTCACATTATAAAGTCCACTAGAAGCAATTTGAAAAACAATCCAAATAAAAACCGTACAGATGCCGACATTCCCGCCAAGAACTCGTAACTCCTTTTAAACTTCAAAAATTCGCGTAAATCGAAGATTCGATTTTCAAAAATCTTTCAAAAGACAAAATGGACGAAGAAAATCGTGTTATTCAGAAAAAATATCTGTGAAACCTTTCTGTAATGCAATCAATTATTTAAATAAATGTGTAAGCGATAAATGTATAACGTAATAAATTAAATTATTCCTAATTAATCTTGTTGTTTTACTTAGGTATGCTAACTCAAATAATAAATTAATTAATTAATATATACGGACAAATCACACAGATTGAGCTAGCCCCAAGGTAAGTTCGAGACTTGTGTTATGCGATACTAACTCAACGATACTATATTTTATAACAAATACATATATAGATAAACATCCAAGACCCAGGCCAATCTGAAAAAGATCATTTTTCATCTTGACCTGGCCGGGGATCGAATCCGTGAACCCTCGTGTCGCAGGCTGGCGTGTTAACCACTGCGCCACGGAGCTGTCAAATGAAAAATAAAATCGTAGTTTACCAGCTGCTTCATTCCCGCGCAGATCGTATCTATAATCGAAAATGCTTTCAATCATAATTTCGTGAAGGTGACACGATTTATCGATGCACACCCTGGTGTCATCTTCGGCACCGCTTCTCGTCCTCTGACGTGTAACCAACGGCTTAACGTGCCTTCTGAAGCACAGGATCATCTTTATTATCAGACAATCAGGTGATTCAAGCCTCCAAACTGGAAGCAACTTAGCAAAGCACGCTTCCCGTGGGAATCGCACCCACGACCCCGGGTCTACAGGCATACGCCTTAACCACTGGACCACGGAGGAGTTATGCTTTCAGTGCATGGATATCTGTTTAATGCAAGGACGTTATAGTAGAAGGACTGAGCTCTCATAGTAATAATTGGAGCAGAAAGCGAAGACAAACTTCGGATTTCTATCGCGCTCTAAAGTAGGGTGACCAACAATAGAATAGATTTCTCGGACATGAAGTACTTAGGTAGGTACCACAGAAATATATCAGGATAGAACGGCTAAGTGGGTGGTATACGCGTTTCTCAATCTTGTACGATCGTACGAGATTCATTAAACGTTCATTCAGTCAGCGCGCACGTCCCAACTTGAACATATGCTTTATTAAGCGGTATTTAATTATAAAAATAAAAGTATGAAAGTAAATAGGTCGAAACAAGGTATTTTTTTTTCATGGATCAATACTTTTTTTTAACTAAAATCGTGATTTACAACAGAAAAATAAATAAAATAAAAGACCTATCACGATTTTCAATATATAACGACAATACAACTAATTCACACCCAATACGCGTTCTAAAAACATTTTATAAAGCTCGTTCCAAGGAGAACGCGCAATGTAAATTCACACGAAAGCTGCATTAGCATTGCGTTGTTGCACTCGAACTGATATTATCGATAATATTTAATAGTTAACATTATTATCTCAGATTTTTTAGGTTGCTCCCATGTGTTGATTAAAATATTTATCAACAACTATTATGGAATGCATGTTACGAAGAGAATTCGAACTTTGGCATACAAAAAGTTAAAATACATCAAAAGTCGCGTTTTGATGTACATGAATGAAAGGCAAGCCAATCGACAAATACAAATGACTGTTTATCGAAATGAAGCGATTTATTTCTGTGGATGTCACATTACTATTTCGCTCATCATCATCATAATTTCGAGTAGGTGTCACGGTCAATCGAGCATGCCCACCCTGGTGTCAGAGTTCTTCAAAACCGCCTCTCAGCCTCTGACGTGGTTCCTTTAACGACTACCAGATGGCAGCCGGAACCAACGACTTAACGTGCCTTCCGAAGCACGGAATCATCTTTATTATCAGACAATCCGGTGATTCAAGCCTGCAATGTCCTAACCAAACTAGAAAAAACTAAACAAAGTATGCTTCCCGTAGGAACCGAACCCATGACCTCCGGGTCTACAGGCAAACGCCTTAACCACTGGACCACGAAGGCAGTTACTACACACTTCGCTAGTAATGACGTAATGGTGGTGGCGTAGTTTATTCAAAAACTGACAAACGCGTTCCCTTTGCAAAGTCCACGCGTAGCCATTACATATTTCTGTGGTAGGTACCTATGTCGGTGTCATTGATAAGACCCTATGCTATGATCATTTATTGACAAATAGCAACTGTAGAAGGGAAAAGCAACAGTAGAGATGTTCGTAGTACGCCTTTAAAACTTTATTCTATAACTAGCTGTTACCCGCGGCTCCACCAGCATTAATGTCGATCCCTCGGGAACAGTCGAATTTCCCGGAATGAAAAGTAACATGTATTCTTCCTCGGGCCCCAAACTACTTCCATATCAAATTTCATCCAAATCGGTTCTAAGGTTGAAGCGTGAAAATGCGAAAGACAGACAGACATAGTTCACCTACATAGATCTTTTTTTAATGTGAGCGTGAACTTATGTATCTATTTTTATACTTCTAAGTCTAGAAATGAGAAAAATTCCATACAAACTTTACTCCCCTTATTTTACCCTTTCAAGGGGAGTTTAGTCACGATCCCTCGGGAACAGTAGAATTTCTTCCCCTGGCCTGCAACTACCTCCATACCAAAATTCTTCCAAATAGGTTTAATGGTTGAAGCGTGAAAAGGGGACAGACAGACAGACAGAGTTACTCTCGCATTTATAATATTAGCATGGAAATATGGATTTTATGTACGAAGTACCTATAAGTACACATTACTGATAAATCAGATTCAACAAACTCGGCAGATAAGATGGACACCCTAGCCAAGGCACAACATTTAATAACTGAAAACGGTTATGTTATTTACCTGAGAAAGGATAATGCACAATGCACTGCACTGTCGCTTCGAGATCTTTTGAAACAACAAGTTATATTATTTTACTCAGTTCAGTCTGCTTAAAAAATTCGAAGGCTGCGGGATTTTTTATTAATAATATGGCGGCAATGTTGAGATCATACTAGGGTTGCTAGAGTAAATTTAAATTTAATACTATATTAAGATTGCTTCTTTATTTTCGATAAGAAAAAATTCAAAATTAACTGTAAACATACAGTTTAGTTAATAAATTAATTATTCCTTGTTAAATAATACAAGAAATATTCCATTATTAATTAAATGTTGCTGTTTTGCTTTACTACCATTTTCTTCCATTATTTACATTTTTATGCAATGGCAAGTGTGCGAGAGGGAAAAAATGCTAGGTATTTCCGTCTCACTTTACCCTAGATTTTTTTGCACAGCATTATGCTCTCTATTCTTGAAGCATTAAGGGTTAATATCGTATATCAAAATCTGAAACAGTTCTATCAGGGTACTAAGGAACCGCTTACTAAATAGATGGTTTAATGTAGCACATAGCGCCCTCTGTGTTAGTTGCAGCGCAACTTGTTTGTATGAATTCTTGAAATTGGGCATATTTTCTAAAAAAAAATCTTCAAAATAATATATCCGTCTGGTAAATTGAAAAATATTGGATATGAAAGACTAGCTTTCGCCCGCGGCTCCGCCCGCGTCAATGTCGATCCCTCGGGAATAGTACTTTTTCCCGGGATAAAAGGTAGCCTATGTCCTCCGTACTCCAGAGAACTTGTATGCAAAATTTCATGATAATCGGTTCAGTAGTTACGGCGTGAAAGCGTAACAAATAAACAAACTCACTTTCGCATTTATAATATTCATAGAAGTATGAAGTCTCTAGAAGCAGCGCATTGCTTGATGCGTCTTGTTACTTATGCCCTTAAAAGTAGTGTATGCTACACTCGGCTTCAGTCCTCTGACGCCTGTCGAGGGGTATGTAACGGAGTGGAATTAAATTTTTAAAATTATAAACACGCCAATTTATGAAGTTCTGTCCTTCTAAAATACTAAAATGAATATTAAAGTAAACTATCGCGCTGGCACTTTTCACATTTAAGTAATGCAAGTTCATTTTATTTACAATATTATAAACATATTTATCCTCCATTAAAAATGTCAAATTCCATTGTCAGTGAAAGGCGGCAAGACGCATAGTGATGCACTTAGTTATTTTTAGACAAATATCGATAATTAACATGAATACAGATGAGTGTACAACTAATAAAGTTAATGCCAAGAAATAAATAATAATAACTTTCCATGACTTTCCCGAAAATTTATTATTTTTGGTGTTCCGTTCCCTAAGAGTAAAAATGGAAAGGTAATACTAAGCCTTCGACGTCCATCCGTCCGTCCATCTGCCAAATGACTGTATCTATTGAACCGAAATACATAATATTTCAAAAGGACAATGCCGGTTATTGGCGTCTTTTTGTTTTCGCGGGGCCACTAACATATATAATATACTAGTCATAAGGAAACATATACCTCTTAACTCAGTCCGAACTGAGTTATAAGGGTTAGAAGTTGCTAAAGTCATAAGGAAACATATACCTCTTAACTCAGTCCGAACTGAGTTATAAGGGTTAGAAGTTGCTAAATATTCATAGGTTTTTCACTAAGTTCATTAAAAGTTGCAATTAAATAATAAATAAAATTATTTTGGACATTTTAATAACTACTATACTTCTTTGTAGCCTTTCTCATCAACGATACAGCAGCAGCAGCCCTTCTCTGCTACCTCCTTGAGGTGAAGAGTACCTATATAGTAACTGTTTATTGGGGCAGTCTGAAGTAGCTTTTGATAGATAATTGATGCATTAGGTAGGTCTTTTTGTTTTTTGCTTAGCCGTCAATTATCGTTAACCGACTTTACAGACAACAGACAACCATTTTTTTGTGTTGTTAATTTAATTAGTGAAAAACTAGCTTTCGCGCGCGGCTCCACCCGCGTGTGTCGATCCCGTCTTCACTGTTTCGCTTCACTCTTGAAGTACTGGTGCAGCCGATAGCATAGTGACGACAGCTTTGACCTACCCAGGCGAGGGCTTGGTGCGTCACGAGGTAACACAATAAGTACCGTAAACTGTACTTGTTGTTGCTTTCCATGTTCACTCCCATATACTAACAGCGCAACTGCCACTTCATTAGTTGCCATCATTAGTAGTTGATCTGCTTCATGAACAACTGTGAGAGCTTTCGTGGCACCCCGCTCAGCGCTTGGGCAGCATGATGACCCAACAGTGACCCGCGGGGTCACTTCAGCAGATAGCGAAATACGTTATGCAGTAGGCAGACCATACGTTGCACTTGGAACACAATGGAAGTAGGCTTTCGACAATCATCCTGGTTTCGGTTATGACAAAAGTGTTTTACTCAAATGGTGCCCCTCTTTCGGTCTGCGCAACTCCATAAAAGATGTACTCCAATAAATACAGGACTCATCATCATCATTTCGAGTAGGTGTCACGGTCAATCGACCATGCACACCCTAGTGTCAGAGTTCTTCGGAACCGCCTCTCGGCCTCTGACGTGGTTCCTTTAACGACTACCAGATGGCAGCCGGAACCACCGGCTTAACGTGCCTTCCGAAGCACGGAATCATCTTTATTATCAGACAATCAGGTGATTCAAGCATGCAATGTCCTAACCAAACTGGAAACAACTAAACAAAGTATGCTTCCGGTGGGAATTGAACCCACAATACAGGACTTAAGAGAGCCTAACCCGTCTTACTTTTCATACAAACGCTCGTACGTGATTATGGCGTTGTAAGACTTTTTTTTAAATCTTTTTAACTTACAGTTATCTTGTGCGCTATTTCTAGGTTTCTATTGAAATAAAAAAAAATATGAGAAATAAATTCAGTATAATCCTCCAAAAATCCCATTTTATAATATAGTAATGGCTAAAGACGTGATTAGTAATTATATACGTGTATGCATATATAAATAACAATAAAATTCATATAAATATGATTTCACTGTGGTGGCATTTAAATGAAATTGTAATAATTACCAATTTCTAATTCTGATAACTCTGTGTAGACTGAGTTTACAGTTATGTATGTCATAATAAGTTTTGTTAATAACGCTATTATCTGCTAGAAAATAAAAGGCAGGGTCCGTGGCCGCGCGAAAAAAAGAAGTCGCCACTTCCCATCGGCATTGTCCTTTTCACAGATTTTGCCGCTAAAACAAAAAATAAAAATAGAAACTTGTTTCTTTTTGTGTTATTTCTAGATTCTGCGAAGTAGCAATTCTATTATTACTGAGAGTTCAAAACACAGAAAATCAAGAAAAATAGTGTTTTACAAGTAAAAGTTTGCACCTCACAATCGCGTAGAAGAGGTTTCCTGTGTATTTTTCGATATCGATATTACGCTGTATTGATACATCTCTTATGACAGCGGCGTCAAAAGTCAGGTGTGCTATTTTCAAACCGTTGACTTTACTAAATGACAGATTTTTATATGGAAACTTGTACGTCTTTATCGAATCGCCCGTTCACAAATAGCACTCCTGAAACCACGCCTCCCTGTCCTCTGCCTCACACCCCCGCTAATGACACACTAGGTTCCCATACAAAAATGACATTATGAGATCTATTCAGACGAATTTTTTTTTTAAATCTATGATAATATTAGTAAGGATAAGGATATAGCCCGTTAAAGTTCCGCGTGACGTCACTAACCGGTACACTTTTTATCGGCCTGTTGCGTCATGAGCCCCCACTCCTGAACTTTGATGAGCTTTATCTTTAACACCTTTTGTTTGATTGAAAAAATAAAAAATACTTATCTAATATATTTAGTTAATAGTAAGACGGACTAATTTTAAATGGTATTTTTAGGAAACAAGTAGTTAGAAATTGTTAAAATTCTTCAGTGTTTTTATGGTGGGAGGTATGTTGGGGGTTCTATTAAAAAACGGTTTTGTAATATATGGCCTTTTAATATATATCTATAAGCTACAAAACAAATATGTAAGTACATAATTAATTTACCATTTTATAAATACCGGGCGAGCAATACTGCGGATGAGTCTAAAAATATATTCAAAATATTGCCTCTTTTTATACAAGGTCAAAAAAAAATAATATTCTTGTTTATGACATTTTACTGACTAGCAAACATATAAAAATATATTAAAAACCCATAATAGTATTTTTTCATATATCAATGTATGTTTCTGTTTGGTATCAAGAAAATAATATTTTTTATATATTAAATTTTTTTGTACCTTGTATAACAAAAACAAAATACAGCATTACATTTTGATTTTAAATTTAGTTTAAAAATTATACAATTTTATATTTTTAGACATCTCGGTACAATATATTACTTTTAATATATTTTCCTTTTGTACATATTTGTATTGTTTCTGTGAGGAATTAACAACAAATATATTAATTATAATTAATTTAAGCTTTACACTCTATTTACATTTAATTATGACGCGAAGTGATGGTATATCTATATTCAATTACATTTTATTACGTATTAAACTGATGAAATAATATGCATGTGAAAGAAACTAGATTTGGTAAATAAAAAAAATACCTTAAAACGTATTTTCTATATTAAAAAAAATTAAAATTACGTAATATTTAAATGTATGAAATTGATATAAATTCCCAAGATTTTCCAGTTAAAATGACGTATATAATTAACCAACTCAATAGAAGCCAATATATATATTTGTTATGGAATAATTACTATTCGCAAATATATAAAATCAATAAACAAAAGTTTATTTATACAATATTTAAATAAAAATATGATGAAAATAATTTTTCATTAATCTAACAAATATAAATGTTATTTTTATATATTAAACTATAAATATACCACCACATCGCCAAGGACGAATCTTTTACTATCGTCGCTTAATACATGTTACGATATATATATTCTGTATATTGAGTCATTAAATAATATGTTAAGAGCTTGTCATCATGGACTGAGATTGGTGACAGGCTGTGACATTGCAACAAGCTTATATTTTGATATATAATTATATATTATAATATTGATGAACACACATTGAAATTGATGATGATGATGAACATCCATTTCAATTTGTAGATATGGTTGGGGCATATCTACATTTAATTAATATATATTTAATGTCTAAATTATCTACGTATTCGAAGTTGTTAGAAATAGGAATTTTTAAAGTATAATTCATCAAGCGATTGTTTTTAATTCTACTAAAATTATTATAAATGCATTCGTTTTAATTATAATGTCGAAAATGTATGTTTCTAAGCTAATTCCAAACAAAATATAATTAATGTCATATCATGAAATGAAGATATTTATAATAATTCGAAATATAAGCTTTTTGCAATGTGTTATTTAACAACTAAATAACAATAACATTATTTTATATTAATTTGTTCACTCCATAATTTAATTATTCTACTAAATTAGTTGCTTGTTCATGTTTATTGATTGAAATTTTTACTCTTTTTTTTTAAATATTATTAGTGTAGATTTCAGTCCTTGTATAGTTATTTAGATCCAAACTATTAATGAATACGATACGCCCCAGACAACAGATTGAAGAGCTAGTTTTTTTATATTTTATTCTATACTAGCAAAATCTATGCGGTTTCGGTGAATCATTTCGCATAGTCTGTATCTGTCCATTTAACACGTTTCTCGCGGAGTTTTTTTGCCACACACTGTATTCTTTTTGAATCGCAGTGAAAATTTTAATCTTAGTAGAAAATACATAATTTTAATTTTAGGAATAAAAAAAAAATATATTTAGCGTCAAAATCGTTCTTTATCGAACTCTTCAAACAAGCGAATACTAGTAACTTCGTATTTTCATACGATTGCTAGAATTCTAAATTAAACAAAAATATATTACTTTCGCAATATATTTAACAAAAAATTAAAGCCAGATTTTGCATTTTAACTATTTGCATTATGTGAAGATTCAATATTTGAGCTGCCTAAAGGCATCTGACGTGGCTAAAACAAATTTGTACTAATAAAAAGGAACCTTTTTAGCTAAAATCATAAATGCTATATTTCCCTCCAAATTCCAATCAATAAACACGAAATTCATAATGGCGGAGGCAAGATGGCTTACATTAATACTCAACTTGCTATCTAGTGTCCCTTTCTAACGCCAAAGTGTAAAAGAGACAGGTAGTCTTAGCTCATTTATATTACGAAATATACATCAAATATGAGTCTTAAAACATTGTCGGTAAGGCACATTTTACAATGATCAATTTGCGATAGAGGTCAAATCTCAAGAGTTGACGCACGGATCTTAAATAGCCCTAATTTCCTTTTCAAGTCCAAGCTAAGCTAATTGTTTCGACATCGAAACACGCCAATATTAATCCAATAATCAACATATTGGATAAAAAGATCTAAATACCAATGTATACATCAATTAATGTACTTTGGAGAACGTTTCTAAGCGCAGGAATTTTTCACATCAGTTTTAAATCTTCATACGAGTCAGATGGCTAGCCTTATCACCTACCCTTAATAAAGCAAGGGTATTTATATTCCCAAATTATTATTAACCTTCTGCCCTTGACATAAGGTCCAAAACCTATGAAAAAATTATACCTACGATGTTAAGAGTTGAGGACGAATTTCGTCTGCAGTGCCGATGGGTCTAAGACAGTCCCTTTTTTGAAATAGACATCAAAAAGTGTTCTTAATAAATTATATCTCCAATCTTTGATCACAATAGGAAGCCATAAAAAAAATACCAGGACCGCATAACTGGAGGCGTGTTTATATTGGATTTTTAACGACAAACGATTGTCGCGTTTAACCTCTCCAACCCGTCTGGCCAAGTATGGCCCTAGTAGTACAGAGAGGGTCGTGCTCCTGTAGTGGAGACTAAAAAGGACCTGATGATGATGATGATGATTGTCGCGTGTAAAAAGGATAGGAATTTTTCGATTGTGCATCGCTACGTCGCGTCTCAGTGAGAACAGACGCTTACTTTTTGAACATTGTAAATTGATTCTTATCTAGCAAGTGTTAAGACTCATTTTCGATAGTTCTTGATGTAGTATAAATAACCTACGATCTTAAGGCGAGGTAACTCACAATCCATACACCGTAGTAGTAGCAGTAATAATAATTTATTAAATAATTCATGTTTACAACAAATATATTAAAATTTCATTTATTTTTAAACAAATATGAAATTTAACGGAGGTAGGGTGTTGGTTCGCTTCCAATTTGTTTTTTATAAATAAATAACATTTTTTTTTATTCATAATTTTTAA
This sequence comes from Elegia similella, assembly GCA_947532085.1. NCBI lineage: Eukaryota > Metazoa > Arthropoda > Insecta > Lepidoptera > Pyralidae > Elegia > Elegia similella. The sequence goes on along the minus strand of OX383954.1, from coordinate 954,802 downwards.
TAAATAAATATATAGGGACAATATTGAGATATAAATAAGAATCATCTCATGAATTTTCAAGTTGTCTGCTAAAATCTAAATATATATAACTCAAAGGAGACTGACTAACATAGTGATCTATCAATGCACAGCCCAAACCACTGGACGGAACGGGCTGAAATTTGGCATGCAGGTGGATGTCATGACGTAGGCATCCGCTAAGACAGGATTTTGATCAATTCTACCCCCAAGGGGATAAAATAGGGGATGAAAGTTTGTATGAAACTATACTTCTTAACGCGAGCGCAGCCGCGGGCTAATGCTAGTATTGTCATATAGGGGTAATTATTAAGATATTTCTACAGGTATTTGTCTGATGCCTATTGTATAATTAATTGTCCGTATATATTGTTGTCTTTCGTGTGTATAAGTGGCCAACATTATATTTTCTTTTTCGTGTAACACTGTATTTTTAAGTCGTGGTAGAGCTACGGGCAAAATGAATTGCTAGTAGCATGAATGGGCCGGCTCGTCCGGGGAAGTACCACACTCACAAAAATCGACGTCTGGGTAGAAGCTTTACCGCTTTTATGCTTCGTGTGAGTGAGAGAGCCGAAGGCCCATCCTCCCCTCCCCATTTCCTTCCCCCAACTCCTTGAAAGGCCGACAACGCTCCTGTCACACCCTGGTGTTGCAGTTGTCCATGGGCAGCGATGGTCACTTACCATCAGGTGACTCGCTTGCTCGTTTGCCGCCCTATATCATAAATAAAATAATATATATCAGAAGCGAACAGACTCCCCACCTTCATAACTTAACGTCATCTCGAATTATTGGTCATCGAAGTTTTTCAAGGTACAGTGACTAGATCTTCCTCCAATTTTTCCCAAATTTTCGGGAAAAACAAAAAATACTTTTTACTGAAAAATATAGTTATATTCTTCGATTAAGAATAAAAAACTAAATATGCGACAAAGAAGCGCACTCTAGACATTTAGGCACGTATTTTTCGTTTAAATTTGAATTTTGAATTCAGACGATCAGCTTTCGAAATTCAACCTTACGGCATCCAAGTAAGGTTGACTTTGCATTGTTGTAGGTTTATAACGGCAATATATACTTATGTACACCATAAAGTTTTTTTTTTGTTTGTTACTGTAACTAGTTTTTTATACTTAATGTGATGGTTATAAAACTAAAAAGTTACGTCACTCTTTAAGGTGATTTTACTAGGCTCTGTCTACCCCAAGGGTTTGAGCCGTGCTATTTTTTTTGTATTACCTATTTAGTTTTAATTTCACATAGCATCATTTGTTTTTCCCAAAAATTAATCACTTACGACAAGGCAACATCGTATTTTTTTAGTTTAAGAATCACATCTTGAGTGAAAACTTTTTTTGTTAAAAAATTAGCATTTTAATTTTACAGGTCATACGGCAGTACTTCCTGTCAAGATCCGGATTACGACATAAATCTCTCTAGAGACCAGGAGTATCTTATGATGCCATTAGATTTTGAGGGGTTTAATAATTTTCTGTTATTTTGACCCCAAAAACTGCCCCTAACTCAACTTTATTAATTTTCGCAACAAGTTCGCGTTTGGGCCACATAAGTCTAATAAGAGTACTAAATTTCGACCTGATCTTTTCAGTAGATTAGAGGCAAAGTAGTGACAGACAGACGCACAAGGGGTTTTGTCACCCGGTCGTTCGGAACTCTGAAATATCGAAACATCGGTCGTTAAGATCACTTTTTGCATCTTTTTTCTCGTAACTCATTTCATATGCAATATGTAAAGAAAAACGCTGTCAGGTCCTTGAAGTGGTGATCAGTCCGTCGATGTGAACAACTTTTCCTATAGGACCAATGCTGATCTCAATGTTTTTTGACGTTCCCATACAATTTGACACTCACATTTTTGCTTGGAAATGTCCTTATTTTGAGTCCCAGCTTCGATCCCATAGGAGAAGTTGTTCATATCGTCGGGGTTAATCACTCCAAGGATCGGACTGGGATTTCTTGACATATTGTATAATGGTATGGTGGTGATTCATTATAATTTTATTAATATATGCTTATGCATAGAATAACTTATGATATCGATTCAAAAAAAAAATACCGACATCGCCCCGTCGAAGTGTTCAACGAACGTAAAAATCATTTATAATACAATATGTTACAAACAGATTAAAAAGACCAAATAATATTCAGAGATTTGCGTACAACGAAATATATTAATTATTATTAATTTAATAAATAACCGCCTTTCTGTACAGATCCTGAAAATAAAAAAAAACACATTATATTAAATAAAACTGGGAATTTTTTTTTTCATCCAACATGACATTAGAAACTTAAGAACTAATTTAATTACGCGGGCGGGATTTGAACCAGCGATATTTAGGTCTCTGCACGACCTATGCTCTGCCATTTGAGCTACCGCGCTTTGCACCTCGCGTGGATTTTTTTACCAGATTTTATTTCTTAATTTTTAAATTCCTTGGTTTTCGTGTGTGTAAGTGGCGAACACTAGTGTCAGATTGCTACTTGTGGTCACCCATCCCCGTGGGGACTGCGCCCGGGATTGCTTAACAAGCGCAAGCGCAAATGCTCACGCCTTCGATCAAATATAATGGTAGATACACGATTCGCGCTCGAAAAGTGGCACCGGCAAAACAGCGCCCTAATCGAGTTTCGGAGCTGTTTTGTCCACAGTTTCAATAAACCGCGCTAGCACTCACACGTCTCGCGACGAAGGTACAGTGAAAAGATGCAAAAACTACGCATCAAAAGTGAAAAAAAAAAGTTATACTTTCAGTATGTACCGTTATTGTTGTTGTTTGTAAGTATGCGTGATGTTTTGACTCGGGGCCATTATTAAGGCTTCATTTTCTATGAGACTGTGTTCATTTTGTGTGTGTGAAGGCTTGAATCACCTCATTCTGCCCTCGTCAATGTCGATTCCTCTAACAGCCTCCGTGGTCCAGTGGTTAAGGTGTTTGCCTGTTGACCCGGAAGTCGTGGATTCGATTCCCACCGGAAGCATACTTTCTTTAGTTGTTTCCAGTTTGGTTAGGACATTGCAGGCTTGAATCACCATTGCCTGATAATAAAGATGATTCCATGCTTCGGAAGGCACGTTAAGCCGGTGGTCCCGGCTGTAATCTGGTAGTCGTTAAAGGAACCACGTCAGAGGCCGAGAGGCGGTTCCGAAGAACTCTGACACCAGGGTGTGCATGGTCGATTGACCGTGACACCTACTCGAAATGATGATGTGTATCTGTCTTTATATTTGATCGAAGGCTCACGCCACTGGGCTATCGCGCTCCTGTAAAAGGTGCCTCACCTTGCTAGGTGTCAGTGTGTCCTGGGCGCGCGAGCTCGTAGAACAGTACGTAGGCTTCTGACGACACCACGTTTCGCGCCGCGATGGGAGACACTCTGCGACACACCAGATATTGCTTATTATTATATATATACGGACAAATCACACAGATTGAGCTAGCCCCAAAGTAATTCCGAGACTTGTGTTATGGGATACTAACACAACGATACTATATTTTATAACAAATAGATATATAGATACACATCCAAGACCAAGGCCAATCTGAAAAAGATCATTTTCCATCTTGACCTGGCCGGGGTTCGAACCCGGTCACACCGTGTCGCAGGCTGGCGTGTTGACCGCTGCGCCACGGAGCTAGTCTTATATATAAATAAACATTATATTCTCATAATATTACCTGGAGTCGTTGTACTCGTGCCACTCGCCGGTGTAGGGATGCTTGCAGTACGCCGTGTAGTGACCAGAGTATGTTGTGCCTGCCACAATACTTTATCTATATTTGCTGCCTTGTATTTAGGCATATATATGGTGAAATTTTGATCGTTTTGGGAAAAGGGGTGGCTCAGACCATCAATATGAACAACTTTTTCTATGAGACCAATGCTGAGAATTCCAAAAAACATTTCGTTATTTCCATACAAAGAGTAAAAGTTCCGCCCCGCCCGGCCAGTTTGTATGGGAATGTAGATTTTTTTTCAAGTTCCCATCATTGTTCCCATAGGAAAAGTTGTTCATATCAACGGGCTGCCTCATAAGGGTTGACTGGTAGAGAATGCCTTATGGCATAAAATCCGCCATTGTGCTTTTTATTTTTGAAATGTACAATACAATTTAAATAAAATGTATAGTGGAACCCGGGGTCCAACGCGTCATATCATAACTGAGGATGCAACTGGAAAAACCCTCTTAGTGAGAGAATCATCATCATCATTTCGTGTAGGTGTCACGGTCAATCGACCATGCACACCCTGGTGCCGCCACCCGAGTTATACCGCCTCTCGGCCTCTGACATTCTTCCTTTATCGACTACCAGATGGCAGCCGTGACCAACGGCTTAGGTTGCCTTCCGAAGCACGGAATCACATTTATTATCAGACAATCAGGTGATTCAAGCCTGCAATGTCCTAACCAAACTGCAAACAACTAAACAGAGTATGTTTCCCGTGGGAATCCAACCCACGACGGTCTACAGGCAAACAACGGAGGCAGTTATGAGTCTAAGTCACCCCTTTAAGGATCCAAAACGATAAAAATGTCACCATGTATATTGGGAATCAGTATGATCAGGGATGTCATTTTTAACTGTCTGTCCGGTGTTTGCAGGTATGGCATCGGGTACACCCGGCCTCCCGAGCTGCTACTTGCTTTTCCCCCATTCATTATAGTGAGTAGTATCCCAATACCTTCATTCCCTTCCCGAATCCAACAAATTCCTATCATTCCCCAGCTTAAAGATGCTTCCGATGGGCAGCAGCGTCGGAAGCACAAGAAGCCAAAGAAACTGCGCTCGCCAACCCGCCTGCCAAGCGTGGTGAGTATGGCAATATCGTCACATGGAACGAAAAATCCTTGGGAGATGCCTTTGTCCAGCAGTGGACTTCTAATAGCTGGAATGATGGAATGATGAAGTTTTCTTTATATAACTTGTGAGCCAAAGCTTCACGTTATGTTTACGGAATAGGTTCTTGATACTTAAGAACACTTATACAAATGAATTATCAAAAGCCTTTGACTGTGTTTAGATCACTTTTCGTTACTTAGTATTACAAAAACCAGCGCTTTTGTTAATTAAATCAATAGTAATTACACTAGCATCTCATTATAGTGTTATAAAATAGAGGCAATTAGCAACTAACACTTGTCGTAATGTCAATGTCCATATTTGGTGACCGGGCTGCCCCAAGGCACGATGTTGGGTCCGCTCCAATTGATGGAGATAACTAAATTTTGTAAGAACCAGTGCTGCCTCCACTTGAATAAAATATGAGATGGGGAATTAGGTCCAAAAAGTTATAAAAATGAGTCGATCTAAAAAAGGTATTTTTTCTAATGATATTACAAAAATGTATTGTGCCTTCCGAAGCACGGAATCATCTTTATTATCATTTATCAGATGAAAAAGCCTGCAATGTCCTAACCAACTCAACTGGAAACAACTAAAAGTATGCTTCCCGTGGGACTCGAACCCACGACCTGGGTCTACAGGCAAACGCCTGGACTACGGAGGCAATTAATTAAACGGAAAAAATCCAGCACTGATCTTACGGCTGAAATGATGATGATGATGATGATGATGAAACCTGCGAGTGAGTTACCTGAATGGTTGCTGACGGCATACAGGTTGTAGGTGACGTTCTGTCTCTGCGCGGCGTACGGCCCCATGTCCAGGCCGTTGAGGGGGAACTCCACCAGTACGTTGAGTTTGCCGCGGAAACGCTCCGTGGGAGAGAAGCTGAAATTAAACAAATTAGTCTCGTTAACGGCCAGGCGGCGTGGCGGTACACACGCGGATGGTCTAAACGCGTTGGCTACATTGGATGTTTTCGTTTTTTAAGAATCATCATCATCAGGTCCTTTTTAGTCTCCACTACAGGAGCACGACCCTCTCTGTACTACTAGGGCCATACTTGGCCAGAGCAGCCAGAGGATTTGGCCTACACTCTCCACGCTGGCCAGACGGGTTGGAGAGGTCTCTTAGATGTTTATAAGCTTTGTTTAGCTTGTATTTTCTAAGTCGCCTTCTACGACATCCACGGGAAGACTTGGGAGTGGACCTATTCTACTCTGCCGGATACCACACGGCTAAGCCTTTTTAAGAATATTCAAGGGTTATTCGAAAAAGAAAAATACATGATGGCTGCCTTATATGTAATGCAATTATAATCAAAAGTTCCAAGGTTAATTTTAATGTATTTGGTGAATAATGATGTATACCAAGTAAATTAGACGTGATTTGGAGGCAACCCTCATACTTGGGGATAACATGACTAGATACTGCACGAAATTGTAGAATTTGACGTATTTTTAAATCACTAGTACATCTCGCTTGATTTATTAAATATATTATAGTTTAGGTCGATCCTTGCACAAGATCACCGCCTTGTTGGAATGAAACAGATACATATGACATTTAAAAACGATACATATATATGTTATAATATTTAAAAACATTTTCCTTCGAAAACTTTGTAAATTTTACGTCTAAAACAATAATACTCACATGAAAATATTTATATTTACATCTCGCAGGTCCACCCCTTCCTTGATTTTTTTTATAAAAATATAAATATGAAAATATTATGAATGTACATTTACATAAACGCGTAATTGTTTTGCGCAGCCTACTGGCTTACGCAGTGTTAAGTGTGTATGTATATGGATGACTTTCTCAGTGGTCTATGTATATGGATGACTTTTTCAGTGGTCGAGATGCAGCGCAAACACCTAACTTCTGAACTGTTAACCACTTCAGATACGGGTTTATAACATGAGTTTGTGTATGTATATTTTGTGTGTATATAGTGGGATACCTAAATGTTTAATGAAGTTTTAAATAGCGAAATAATACCTGACCAATGGACGACTTCGACCATTACATTACTACACAAGAAAGGAGATAAAGACAACATCAATAACTATAGACCCATAAGCATTATGTCAAATATATACAAAACTTTTGCAAAAGTGATCTTAAATAGAATAACAAGGAAATTAGATGACAACCAATCTAAAGAACAGGCAGGATTTAGGAGTGGATACTCAACCCTAGATCACATACACGTCGTTAAACAACTTTTTGAAAAAAGTAAGGAATACAATAAGACTTTCTACTGCTGCTTTGTCGATTATTCGAAAGCTTTCGATTGTCTGTTTCACGAGAGCATATGGCAAGCACTTAAAAATTAAGGAGTTGACATAAAGTACATTAGAATACTGAAAATCATCTATGAGAACAGCACAGCGAAAATAAAATTAGAGAAGGAAGGAAAAGAAATTAAAATAGAAAGAGGAGTGCGACAGGGCGATCCGGTGTCTCCAAAACTCTTTACAGCAGTACTAGAAGAAGTATTTAAGCAGTTTAATTGAGACAAGTATGGATTACAAATAAATTGAGAAAATCCGTCGCACTTGCGATTTGCAGACGACCTAATAATATTCTCCCCTTCAAATGACAACCTACAGTTGATGCTCAATAAGTTAGACAGGGAAAGTCGCAAGGTAGGATTAGTCATGAACTTGGAAAAAACAAAAGTTATGACTAATGGCAAACAGGAACAACCTATTTACATCAATAACACAATTATCGAATATGTAAAAGAATATATCTATATGGGGCAAATAATCTCACCAAATGACCTTACCTCCAAAGAGATAGAAAGGCGCATTGGACATGCATGGAAAAGATACTGGAGCTTAAAGGAGATAATGAAAAACGCAGAAATGAGCATGACTGTCAAACGGAAGCTCTTCTACACTTGTATCCTACCAGTTCTCACATATGGCTGCCAAACCTGGGCACTCACCAAAGTCCACACAAGAAAATTAGAGGTTTGTCAAAACGCAATAGATAGAAAATCAGATAGAATAAGAATGCCAACCATAGAGAAACTAACTAATTTAAAAGATGTCATAATCACAACAAAAAAACAAAAGTGGAATTGGACGGGACACATTGTTCGAGGCATAGAAAAATGGAGCAAAATTATTAACTACTGGTATCCCAGAGGAAAGATAAGGAAACGTGGCAGACCATACAAACGATGGGCAGATGAGATAGCGGCAGTGGCGGGCAGACTGTGGACCAGGGTAGCTCAAAAAAGAGAGACATGGAGAGAGCTTGGAGAGGCCTTTGCCATAAGGCAAACAGATAATAACATTTAAAAATCAAACCTGTATAAAAATTAAGTATATATATCTGAATAAAAGGCTATTATTATTATGTGGGATAAAATATTGTATAATTAAGATAAAGTATAAATGCACTACTAATTGTTGAGATTATGGAACGCAGCGGATAAAAGGGAAGGATGTGTGCGAGGGAGAAAGAAGATATATGGCGATTCTCTGTGCCCACGACGAACGTCGATAAGAGTTGAATATTTCTATTAATATAAACCGTTTTATAGTGAATTCGAATTGTTTATTTTGCCACACAATCCCACATGTATATGAATGACCTTCTCAGTGGTATATCTATATGGATGACTTTCTCAGTGGTCGAGATGCAACGCAAGCACCTAACTTCTGCACCGTTAACCACTTCAGACACTGGCGTTTATAACATTAGTTTGTGAATGTATATTTTGTGTGTATGTATATGAATGACTGTCTCACCGCTTGAGGTGAAGCACGAGCACTTGGGGGAACTTCTGCACCGTGAACCATTTAAGGCACTTGCGCCGCACGCCGCACTTCGAACACGTCTATAAGAAGAAATAAAAAGATTGTTTGAGAAGCCGGTTTACGGACAACGATAACGGTGGAAGAGAGATAGATGCGTCATAAATAAATAAAAATAAATATATACGGACAAATCACACAGATTGAGCTAGCCCCAAAGTAAGTTCGAGACTTGTGTTATGGGATAATAACTCAACGATACTATATTTTATAACAAATACATATATAGATACACATCCAAGACCCAGGCCAATCTGAAAAAGATCATTTTCCATCTTGACCTGGCCGGGGATCGAACCCGGGCACTTCGTGTCGCAGGCTGGCGTGTTAACCGCTGCGCCACGCAGCTAGTCGAAAAATAGTCGTCACAAGCCGAACGCTTAGGCCGATCGGGCCTCTATCGCTTGTTCCGCGCTCTCGCTTGCACACCGAACGTGACACTTTTTCTTGCGTGCAGCCGGCGTTCATCGATTTACAGACTTTTTAAATTAAACTATGTTGTCCCACTGCTGGGCAAAGGTCTCCCATTTATAAGACACTAGCTTTCACCCGCGGCTCCGCCCGCGTCAATGTCGATCCCTCGGGAATAGTATTTTTTCCCGGGATAAAAGGTAGCCTATGTCCTTCTCCGTACTCCAGAGAACTTGTATACAAAATTTCATGATGATCGGTTCAGTAGTTACGGCGTGAAAGCGTAACAAACAAACAAACAAACTCACTTTCGCATTTATAATATTAGTAAGGATAAGGATAAGGAAGTAAGGATTAGGATTATCACGTCAAAAATAAATTGTTCAAAAATCTTCTATTAAACAAAATAATTTTTATGTAAATCGCAGTTGGGTATTGTAACCTTCGTGCCCTTTTCCTTTGCCCCCACTTTGAAAATATTTCAGATTGTTTATTAACTCTCACTTCGACTAGCTCCGTGGCGCAGCGGTCAACACGCCAGCCTGCGACACGGAGTGACCGGGTTCGATCCCCGGTCAGGTCAAGATGGAAAATGATCTTTTTCAGATTGGCCTGGGTCTTGGATGTGTATCTATATATGTATTTGTTATAAAATATAGTATCGTTGAGTTAGTATCCCATAACATAAGTATCGAACTTACTTTGGGGCTAGCTCAATCTGTGTGATTTGTCCGTATCATCATCATCATCGTCAGCTTTTCACGGCCCACTGCTGGGTATAAGCCTCCTTTTGTCTGCGCCATTCTTCCCTATCACCAGCCCTCGCAATCCAGTTCTTACCAGCAATCTGCTGTATGTCGTCGATACCTAGCTGCCGGACGCCCAACACTACGTTTCCCATTTCTGGGATACCACTCAGTGACAGCCTTACTCCACCTACCATCGTTTCTTCTAGCCAGGTGTCCTGCCCAGTTTCATTTAAGAGTCGCAACCCTAGAGAGCACATCGTGAACTTTCGTTCGGCGTCGGATCTCAGATCTCATCTCTCATGTCCGTATATATTTATTTATTTATATTTCACATCCTAAAATCTTGTATCCGGCTGATAAACCGATTTAGAATATAGCTGAGTACCGTTCAAATGAAAACGGTGTTACGTCGAACAATTTACTTACAAAAAATTCCAGAAAAATCCTAAAATTTGTAATATATTAGATACATTTAAACTAAGCGCAAATATTTTGTGGGCTAGCTCTCATAGGTCTTAGAAATGCTTTAAGTAGCAAATTTAAAGAAATCGACATGCAAGGTTTTTTATTTTTTTTTAACTAAGTCATCATCATCTCCTAGTCTCCACTGCAGGAGCATGACCCTCTCTGTACTACCGGAGCCATACTTGGCCAGAGCAGACAAGAGGATTTGGCCTACATTCTCCTCGCTGGCCAGACGGGTTGGAGAGGTCTCATTGATGTTTATGATCTTTGTTTAGCTTGTATTCCGTAAGTCGCCTCTTACGACCTCCAAGGGAAGACTAGGAGTGGTCCTATTCTACTCTGCCGGAAACCACACGGCCGGAAACCATAGGGACGGGTATAACTAAAACTGACCGGTTTCTCATCGCCATCCATCTCCTCTTCCTTGGTGAAGTGCTGCAGACACTGCTGCAGCTTCATGTTCCCCGTGCGGGACGGGATCGGCAAACTGCAATGAAAAAAAACCTTTTTTTAAAAAACAGCCTTTATCAACATACTTAATCGATTGTGATAAAATTCAAATAAAACCAACTTCCCCTTAGAAACAAAAAAGAGGTTTTAAATCCTTATCCTTACTAATATTATAAATGTGAAAGTGTTTGTTACGCTTTCACGCCGTAACTACTGAACCGATCATCATGAAATTTTGCATACACGTTATCTGGAGTACGGAGAAAGACGTAGGCTACCTTTTATCCAGGGAAAAAGTACTATTCCCGAGGGATCGACATTCACGCGGGCGGAGCCGCGGGCGAAAGCTAGTCGGATCATAAATGACGGAGTTCTGAGGTAACAAACATTAAAAATACAAACGAACTGATAACATCCTCCTTTTTTTGAAGCCGGTTAAAAAAGCTGTTTGTCTCGGGAAGACTTTACATGACAAGGGTGGAAAAGAAATAGATGCGTCACACAGTGACGTGCACAAGTGTTTTGTTATACACACACAGGTACACATTCATAATTAAAACACATGCAAAAAGTTACGGCAGTAATCTGTTTTCGATATCAAATAATTAATCTATACTAATATTATAAAGCTGAAGAGTTTGTTTGAAGGCGCTAATCTCATGAACTACTCGTTCAAATTGGAAAATTCTTTTGTGTTGGATAAGACATTTATTAAGGAAGGCTTTAGGCTATAAAACATCACGCTGCGACCAATAGGAGCGAAGCATCAATAAAAAATGATTTGAAAACGGGGGAAAATTATTCATCTTATATACTAATAAGTCGGTTGAAAAAACGAATTAATCATAATAACAGACAATTGCCGCGGACCAAGTCGCGGGCAACAGCTAGTAAATAAGCTTAAAAAATACTTTTAATGGGCAGCAGCGTCAGAAGCACAAGAAGCCACCAACCCGCCTGCCAAGCGTGGTATGGCAATAACCAGAGGCTTTTGTCCAGCAGTGGACTAATACTGCTGGAATGATGATTCCAATTAATATTCTTCTTGAAGTTGTCAGCACTCACCTAAGGTCCCAGGCTCACCTAAGGTCCCAAACTCACCTAAGGTCCCAGAAGGGGTCGAAGGTGACACTGTCGTGGTTGCAGTACGTGCAGCGCAGGGTGAAGTTGAGCTACCACCACCCACCCTAAGGTCCCAGACTCACCTAAGGTCCACAACTCACCTTAGGTCCCAGAAGGGGTCGAAAGTGACACTGTCGTGGTTGGAGTGCGTGCAGCGCAGCGTGGACTTGAGCTGTCACCACTCACCTAAGGTCCCGGACTCACCTAAGGTCCCAGACTCACCTAAGGTCTCAGGCTCACCTAAGGTCTCAGGCTCACCTAAGGTCCCAGACTCACCTAAGGTCCAAGACTCACCTAAGGTCCCAAACTCACCTAAGGTCCCAGAAGGGGTCGAAGGTGACACTGTCGTGGTTGCAGTGCGTGCAGCGTAGCGTGGACTTGAGCTGTCACCACTCACCTAAGGTCCCGGACTCACCTAAGGTCCCAGACTCACCTAAGGTCTCAGGCTCACCTAAGGTCCCAGACTCACCTAAGGTCCAAGACTCACCTAAGGTCCCAAACTCACCTAAGGTCCCAGAAGGGGTCGAAGGTGACACTGTCGTGGTTGCAGTGCGTGCAGCGTAGCGTGGACTTGAGCTGTCACCACTCACCTAAGGTCCCGGACTCACCTAAGGTCCCAGACTCACCTAAGGTCTCAGGCTCACCTAAGGTCCCAGACTCACCTAAGGTCCAAGACTCACCTAAGGTCCCAAACTCACCTAAGGTCCCAGAAGGGGTCGAAGGTGACACTGTCGTGGTTGCAGTGCGTGCAGCGTAGCGTGGACTTGAGCTGTCACCACTCACCTAAGGTCCCGGACTCACCTAAGGTCCCAGACTCACCTAAGGTCTCAGGCTCACCTAAGGTCCCAGACTCACCTAAGGTCCAAGACTCACCTAAGGTCCCAAACTCACCTAAGGTCCCAGAAGGGGTCGAAGGTGACACTGTCGTGGTTGCAGTGCGTGCAGCGTAGCGTGGACTTGAGCTGTCACCACTCACCTAAGGTCCCGGACTCACCTAAGGTCCCAGACTCACCTAAGGTCTCAGGCTCACCTAAGGTCCCAGACTCACCTAAGGTCCAAGACTCACCTAAGGTCCCAAACTCACCTAAGGTCCCAGAAGGGGTCGAAGGTGACACTGTCGTGGTTGCAGTGCGTGCAGCGTAGCGTGGACTTGAGCTGTCACCACTCACCTAAGGTCCCGGACTCACCTAAGGTCCCAGACTCACCTAAGGTCTCAGGCTCACCTAAGGTCCCAGACTCACCTAAGGTCCAAGACTCACCTAAGGTCCCAAACTCACCTAAGGTCCCAGAAGGGGTCGAAGGTGACACTGTCGTGGTTGCAGTGCGTGCAGCGTAGCGTGGACTTGAGTTGTCACCACTCACCTAAGGTCCCGGACTCACCTAAGGTCCCAAACTCACCTAAGGTCTCAGGCTCACCTAAGGTCCCAGACTCACCTAAGGTCCAAGACTCACCTAAGGTCCCAAACTCACCTAAGGTCCCAGAAGGGGTCGAAGGTGACACTGTCGTGGTTGCAGTGCGTGCAGCGTAGCGTGGACTTGAGCTGTCACCACTCACCTAAGGTCCCGGACTCACCTAAGGTCCCAGACTCACCTAAGGTCTCAGGCTCACCTAAGGTCCCAGACTCACCTAAGGTCCAAGACTCACCTAAGGTCCCAAACTCACCTAAGGTCCCAGAAGGGGTCGAAGGTGACACTGTCGTGGTTGCAGTGCGTGCAGCGTAGCGTGGACTTGAGCTGTCACCACTCACCTAAGGTCCCGGACTCACCTAAGGTCCCAGACTCACCTAAGGTCTCAGGCTCACCTAAGGTCTCAGGCTCACCTAAGGTCCCAGACTCACCTAAGGTCCAAGACTCACCTAAGGTCCCAAACTCACCTAAGGTCCCAGAAGGGGTCGAAGGTGACACTGTCGTGGTTGCAGTGCGTGCAGCGTAGCGTGGACTTGAGCTGTCACCACTCACCTAAGGTCCCGGACTCACCTAAGGTCCCAGACTCACCTAAGGTCTCAGGCTCACCTAAGGTCTCAGGCTCACCTAAGGTCCCAGACTCACCTAAGGTCCAAGACTCACCTAAGGTCCCAAACTCACCTAAGGTCCCAGAAGGGGTCGAAGGTGACACTGTCGTGGTTGCAGTGCGTGCAGCGTAGCGTGGACTTGAGCTGTCACCACTCACCTAAGGTCCCGGACTCACCTAAGGTCCCAGACTCATCTAAGGTCTCAGGCTCACCTAAGGTCCCAGACTCACCTAAGGTCCAAGACTCACCTAAGGTCCCAAACTCACCTAAGGTCCCAGAAGGGGTCGAAGGTGACACTGTCGTGGTTGCAGTGCGTGCAGCGTAGCGTGGACTTGAGCTGTCACCACTCACCTAAGGTCCCGGACTCACCTAAGGTCCCAGACTCACCTAAGGTCTCAGGCTCACCTAAGGTCTCAGGCTCACCTAAGGTCCCAGACTCACCTAAGGTCCAAGACTCACCTAAGGTCTCAGGCTCACCTAAGGTTCCAGACTCACCTAAGGTCCAAGACTCACCTAAGGTCCCAAACTCACCTAAGGTCCCAGAAGGGGTCGAAGGTGACACTGTCGTGGTTGCAGTGCGTGCAGCGTAGCGTGGACTTGAGCTGTCACCACTCACCTAAGGTCCCGGACTCACCTAAGGTCCCAGACTCACCTAAGGTCTCAGGCTCACCTAAGGTCCCAGACTCACCTAAGGTCCAAGACTCACCTAAGGTCCCAAACTCACCTAAGGTCCCAGAAGGGGTCGAAGGTGACACTGTCGTGGTTGCAGTGCGTGCAGCGTAGCGTGGACTTGAGCTGTCACCACTCACCTAAGGTCCCGGACTCACCTAAGGTCCCAGACTCACCTAAGGTCTCAGGCTCACCTAAGGTCTCAGGCTCACCTAAGGTCCCAGACTCACCTAAGGTCCAAGACTCACCTAAGGTCCCAAACTCACCTAAGGTCCCAGAAGGGGTCGAAGGTGACACTGTCGTGGTTGCAGTGCGTGCAGCGTAGCGTGGACTTGAGCTGTCACCACTCACCTAAGGTCCCGGACTCACCTAAGGTCCCAGACTCACCTAAGGTCTCAGGCTCACCTAAGGTCCCAGACTCACCTAAGGTCCAAGACTCACCTAAGGTCCCAAACTCACCTAAGGTCCCAGAAGGGGTCGAAGGTGACACTGTCGTGGTTGCAGTGCGTGCAGCGTAGCGTGGACTTGAGCTGTCACCACTCACCTAAGGTCCCGGACTCACCTAAGGTCCCAGACTCACCTAAGGTCTCAGGCTCACCTAAGGTCTCAGGCTCACCTAAGGTCCCAGACTCACTTGAAAATGAAAATGAAAATGAATAATTTTTATTCAAAGTAGGATACATGTATCGCTTTTTGAACGTCATATGTTTCTGTTGTTTATTTTTCTTTCTTTTGTTTGTAAAATCGAAAAACTACTAGCGTTTCGGAATGACCACTGCTGAGAAGAATACGCCGAAAGAAACTCAGTCCAGTCTTGGTCTCTATGTGCCTGAAGGGCTCGAATATAACAATATATTTTACAAAAATTAAATTTAACTACATTAAAATATACATTTAAATTATTACCAAGCATTTTTATCGAATAAATAATCTTTTATACAATAATAAGCCCTTTTAAGTAAATGATTTTTTACAGCCGTTTTAAATTGAATTAATGGCAGACCTAATATTTCTGCGGGAATTCTATTATAGAAGCGTACTCCAAGACCCAAAAAAGAATCCATAGTTTTCTGCAATCGCAATGCTGGTGTAAATAATTTATTTTTATTTCTAGTGTTTCTGCTATGTATATCACAGTTTTTTTTATATAAATGAATGTTATGGCGCACAAACATAATATTAGAAAAGATATACTGTGAAGGGAGTGTCAGAATATTAATATTTTTGAATAACTCTCTAAGAGATTCTCTGGCGCCTAATTTATATATTGATCTAATAGCGCGTTTCTGTAGAACAAATATGGTATTTACATCTGCAGCGTTTCCCCATAGTAATATTCCATACGACATAAGACTATGAAAGTAACTAAAATATACCAAACGCGCAGTATCAACATCAGTTAGTTGTCTTATCCTCCTAACCGCGTAAGCCGCAGAGCTAAGTTTCCCTGCCAATTTTTCAATATGGGCACCCCATTGAAGCCCAGCATCAACAGTTATTCCAAGAAAAGTTGCTTTGTCTACCAATCCTACTGTTTCATTATTGACGACTATACTTGTTGAAACTTTTGCAACATTTGGTAAGCAAAATTTAATACATTTAGTTTTACTAGCGTTCAACAAAAGATTGTTCGCAGTAAACCAGTCCAACACTTGAGCTAATGTACTATTAACCTCGTCAGAAGAGTCAGTATTCCTATCTACTCGGAAGATGAGAGATGTATCATCGGCAAATAGTACAGCCTTGCATGTGTTAATATAGTACGGTAAATCATTAATGTATATAAGGAACAGAAGAGGCCCTAGGATAGAGCCCTGAGGTACACCCATCCTAATACATGATCCGGAAGATTGAACCCCATCTAAACTAACTTTTTGAATTCGGCTACTCAAGTACGATTTGATTAAGTCGAGAGATTTACCTTTGATTCCATAGTGTTTCAGCTTGGATATAAGGGTATTGTGATCTACGCAGTCAAATGCTTTAGAAAGATCACAAAAAGCACCAATAGCATTCTGTTTTCCCTCCCAAGCTTCATAGATATGTTTTAAAAGAGCTACACCCGCGTCAGTTGTTGACCGACCCTTAGTAAATCCATACTGTTCACTATGAAAATGATCATTTTTATTAAAAAAAGACAATAATTGATTGAAAATCAATTTTTCAAATATTTTACTGAGAACTGGTAGAATGGAAATAGGCCGGTAGTTTGTGGGATTACTTTTATCCCCTGATTTATATAATGGTATAACTTTACTCAGCTTCATCAAGGCTGGAAAAGTACCGGTATCTAAACATTTATTAAAAATAGAAGCTAAGTAAGGTGCTATTACATTAATGATATTACTTATGACGGATACCGAGATGTCCCACAAATCTCCAGTTTTTTTATTATTTAAGCTTTTAAATGTATCAATGATTGTGAGCGGAGTCACATGTTGAAATATTAAATTATTTTTACATTCGGGTATACAACTTGTTAATAATTTTTTAGATTCATCTGTCGATGAACATAAGGAGGCAGTGGTGTTTATGGGAATGTTAGTGAAAAAGTCCTCAAAATATTGGGCAACGTCTGCCTTACTGCTGAGAACATTATTATTTATTTTTAATTCTACTTTATTGTCACGCTGTTTATTCTTACCAGTTTCTGTGTTAATAATTTTCCATGTTGTCTTTATTTTATCTTGAGAATTTAAGATAGTATTTCTAGTATATAATGATTTGGCATGCATACATACCTTTTTAAAAACTTTTGAATAATTTCTAACATAGTTAATAAATTCAGGATCCTGGTTATATGCCTTCATAGCCAGTAATTCGTATATCCTATTTCTACTGATGTAGATACCTGTAGTAGCCCATTCACTAATTTTTTTACGATTACGTCTGGTACAAGTTTTAACTTGGAAGGCATTATTGAATTCAGTTTCTATGACATTAAACATTTTATTGTAAAGGGCATCCGGATCATCTCTCGTTTCTTCGATTAGGGGCATTTTTTCTGATATATTTTCCTTGAATACCTTGATTTTGCCTTTGGTTATAGGTCTATACGTTATCTTTGGTAAGTCTACCTCTACTTGATTTACTAATTTGACAAACTGACCAAAATGATCAGAAGTGAGATTTTTAATTATGTATTTATCAAGAGCACTACAATTGCAGAAAATATTATCTATACATGTTGCAGAATCACCATTAACTCTAGTTGGTTCTAAAAATAAATTAAATAAATTAAACGATTTAAATACATTCAACAAGCCAACACTTTCAGTTGTAGTTACTAATAAATCAACATTAAAGTCACCGCACACTATGATATTTTTGGGACTACAGGATAGTTTCCTCAAAATATCTTCAATTACTAATTCCAAAGTATTATAATTTGACTTAGGGGGTCTGTATACGCATACTATAATAGATTCCTCAAGTTCAATACATGACAATTCAACATTACATTCTACCGAAAGACTGACGATATCTTTGCGTTCTCTACATTTGACATTGTTTCGCGTTAAAATTAAACTGCCTCCTTTCTCTTTAGTCTTTCTGGTATATGAGCTTGCCACTGAATAATTATCTATATTAAATTGCTGCTGATGGGGCTGTAGAAAATGTTCAGTAAGGCATACTACATGTAAATCTATATGATTTATGAATAATTCTAATTGTAATAATTTGCTAGTCAAGCCTTGAATGTTCTGGTGAATGATATTTAATTCTTTGGCCTTGACTGTTGTCTTATCACTCAGTTTAAATCAGAGTGAGAGTTATATATTACAGGTATAATACTACCTTGAACGTTACTATTAGATTTACCTATGTCAAAAGACATAGCAGTTTTACTACTTTTTACAGGACTAAGTAAATTAAAAGCTACAAGTGAAGCTATTTTTCGCTTAAAATGTAATGGAAGATACATAGTATCTTGTGTCAACTTAAACCTAGATATAAACTTATTTAAATCTAAATAGAAAATAAAATCGCCATGACAACGGGCCATGTTGTACATATGTACATTTAAATTATGTATGTGTATATTTCTGTCTTTATCAAGTGATTCCGAATACGGAAAAGCACTTATCATAAACTTACACCTAGTTTTTAAATTCAAATTATTTAAAATGTCAATACTTTGCTTTATGTTCCTTTTTGTAACAGAGGAACTGTCACCAAACAATATTAATATTGTTGTGTTTTCATCTATATTACTACTGTCAATGCTATCAATTAAATTTGAAAAAGATACCCCGGGTGTACATGTGTTTAGTACAGTACAATCATGATTTATACATTTCGAAAAAATACTACTAAAGCCTTGACCCAGCTCGTCTGAATAAACTAATAATTTGTTAGAGGAAAATTTCTTATTAATACTGTTATCAATAGTACCTATCTTCATTTGCAAGTCGCATTTTGTACGTGTATCAAGTTCTTGAGCAATTTCAGATGACATTGTAATTGCCACCTGTGTACTATGTTGCTCATTATTACAGTGAGATGACTCAGTGTGTTTTTTAACCGCCATCATATTTTCATACAATTGTTTTTGGCATATTTCATAATTATTAGTCAATTTTTTTAAAGACTCATGTTGTTTTGATATTTGTGATTGCAACTCATGAATCTCCGTGTCATAAATTCGGCTAGCCATATAAAGGTCATCTTTGCATGATTTAAATTGGTTAAATAGATTTAATTTTTCTTTACGTAGCTGAGTCAGGCTTTTACAATTTTTTTGTTTTGAAATTAATTTCTTGGTGCGCTTTATCATCCTATTTATTTTTACATACTTTTTTATTTTATTATGTGTGTTTAATATGAAGTATTGAGACTGTGGAGTACTTGCAGGTATTTCCACGACCGGTCCCGAGCCACACTCCATGAGTTCACTGTACAAATGCAAGGTGTTGTTGCATAATTCAATCTCTTTTTGTTTTTCAATTTCTAAGGCAGATCTCTGTGCCTCATGTAGGCATTGTTCCAACTCAGTAATGCGACTAAGGGCTCGTTCGTGTACCATACTGCATTCAGTAGTTTGCGCTAAACAATCTTTCAATTTAATGTTTTCATCTAATAATTGAGTGTTTTGTACATGAAGGCTAGTGCATTCATTTTTTTAAAATCATATTTTTATTATTGATTTTGTCAAATTCTTCCTCATTTTCCTCCCTTTCACATAACAGTTGGGAGTTTTCCTCTCTGCAGGTTTTGAGCTCGTTTAGCGCCAGCTTCAACTTCATGTTAAGGTCCAAGACTCACCTAAGGTCCCAAACTCACCTAAGGTCCCAGAAGGGGTCGAAGGTGACACTGTCGTGGTTGCAGTGCGTGCAGCGTAGCGTGGACTTGAGCTGTCACCACTCACCTAAGGTCCCGGACTCACCTAAGGTCCCAGACTCACCTAAGGTCTCAGGCTCACCTAAGGTCCCAGACTCACCTAAGGTCCAAGACTCACCTAAGGTCCCAAACTCACCTAAGGTCCCAGAAGGGGTCGAAGGTGACACTGTCGTGGTTGCAGTGCGTGCAGCGTAGCGTGGACTTGAGCTGTCACCACTCACCTAAGGTCCCGGACTCACCTAAGGTCCCAGACTCACCTAAGGTCTCAGGCTCACCTAAGGTCTCAGGCTCACCTAAGGTCCCAGACTCACCTAAGGTCCAAGACTCACCTAAGGTCCCAAACTCACCTAAGGTCCCAGAAGGGGTCGAAGGTGACACTGTCGTGGTTGCAGTGCGTGCAGCGTAGCGTGGACTTGAGCTGTCACCACTCACCTAAGGTCCCGGACTCACCTAAGGTCCCAGACTCACCTAAGGTCTCAGGCTCACCTAAGGTCCCAGACTCACCTAAGGTCCAAGAGTCACCTAAGGTCCCAAACTCACCTAAGGTCCCAGAAGGGGTCGAAGGTGACACTGTCGTGGTTGCAGTGCGTGCAGCGTAGCGTGGACTTGAGCTGTCACCACTCACCTAAGGTCCCGGACTCACCTAAGGTCCCAGACTCACCTAAGGTCTCAGGCTCACCTAAGGTCCCAGACTCACCTAAGGTCCAAGACTCACCTAAGGTCCCAAACTCACCTAAGGTCCCAGAAGGGGTCGAAGGTGACACTGTCGTGGTTGCAGTGCGTGCAGCGTAGCGTGGACTTGAGCTGTCACCACTCACCTAAGGTCCCGGACTCACCTAAGGTCCCAGACTCACCTAAGGTCTCAGGCTCACCTAAGGTCTCAGGCTCACCTAAGGTCCCAGACTCACCTAAGGTCCAAGACTCACCTAAGGTCCCAAACTCACCTAAGGTCCCAGAAGGGGTCGAAGGTGACACTGTCGTGGTTGCAGTGCGTGCAGCGTAGCGTGGACTTGAGCTGTCACCACTCACCTAAGGTCCCGGACTCACCTAAGGTCCCAGACTCACCTAAGGTCTCAGGCTCACCTAAGGTCCCAGACTCACCTAAGGTCCAAGACTCACCTAAGGTCCCAAACTCACCTAAGGTCCCAGAAGGGGTCGAAGGTGACACTGTCGTGGTTGCAGTGCGTGCAGCGTAGCGTGGACTTGAGCTGTCACCACTCACCTAAGGTCCCGGACTCACCTAAGGTCCCAGACTCACCTAAGGTCTCAGGCTCACCTAAGGTCTCAGGCTCACCTAAGGTCCCAGACTCACCTAAGGTCCAAGACTCACCTAAGGTCCCAAACTCACCTAAGGTCCCAGAAGGGGTCGAAGGTGACACTGTCGTGGTTGCAGTGCGTGCAGCGTAGCGTGGACTTGAGCTGTCACCACTCACCTAAGGTCCCGGACTCACCTAAGGTCCCAGACTCACCTAAGGTCTCAGGCTCACCTAAGGTCCCAGACTCACCTAAGGTCCAAGACTCACCTAAGGTCCCAAACTCACCTAAGGTCCCAGAAGGGGTCGAAGGTGACACTGTCGTGGTTGCAGTGCGTGCAGCGTAGCGTGGACTTGAGCTGTCACCACTCACCTAAGGTCCCAGACTCACCTAAGGTCTCAGGCTCACCTAAGGTCTCAGGCTCACCTAAGGTCCCAGACTCACCTAAGGTCCAAGACTCACCTAAGGTCCCAAACTCACCTAAGGTCCCAGAAGGGGTCGAAGGTGACACTGTCGTGGTTGCAGTGCGTGCAGCGTAGCGTGGACTTGAGCTGTCACCACTCACCTAAGGTCCCGGACTCACCTAAGGTCCCAGACTCACCTAAGGTCTCAGGCTCACCTAAGGTCCCAGACTCACCTAAGGTCCAAGACTCACCTAAGGTCCCAAACTCACCTAAGGTCCCAGAAGGGGTCGAAGGTGACACTGTCGTGGTTGCAGTGCGTGCAGCGTAGCGTGGACTTGAGCTGTCACCACTCACCTAAGGTCCCGGACTCACCTAAGGTCCCAGACTCACCTAAGGTCTCAGGCTCACCTAAGGTCTCAGGCTCACCTAAGGTCCCAGACTCACCTAAGGTCCAAGACTCACCTAAGGTCCCAAACTCACCTAAGGTCCCAGAAGGGGTCGAAGGTGACACTGTCGTGGTTGCAGTGCGTGCAGCGTAGCGTGGACTTGAGCTGTCACCACTCACCTAAGGTCCCGGACTCACCTAAGGTCCCAGACTCACCTAAGGTCTCAGGCTCACCTAAGGTCCCAGACTCACCTAAGGTCCAAGACTCACCTAAGGTCCCAAACTCACCTAAGGTCCCAGAAGGGGTCGAAGGTGACACTGTCGTGGTTGCAGTGCGTGCAGCGTAGCGTGGACTTGAGCTGTCACCACTCACCTAAGGTCCCGGACTCACCTAAGGTCCCAGACTCACCTAAGGTCTCAGGCTCACCTAAGGTCTCAGGCTCACCTAAGGTCCCAGACTCACCTAAGGTCCAAGACTCACCTAAGGTCCCAAACTCACCTAAGGTCCCAGAAGGGGTCGAAGGTGACACTGTCGTGGTTGCAGTGCGTGCAGCGTAGCGTGGACTTGAGCTGTCACCACTCACCTAAGGTCCCGGACTCACCTAAGGTCCCAGACTCACCTAAGGTCTCAGGCTCACCTAAGGTCCCAGACTCACCTAAGGACCAAGACTCACCTAAGGTCCCAAACTCACCTAAGGTCCCAGAAGGGGTCGAAGGTGACACTGTCGTGGTTGCAGTGCGTGCAGCGTAGCGTGGACTTGAGCTGTCACCACTCACCTAAGGTCCCGGACTCACCTAAGGTCCCAGACTCACCTAAGGTCTCAGGCTCACCTAAGGTCCCAGACTCACCTAAGGTCCAAGACTCACCTAAGGTCCCAAACTCACCTAAGGTCCCAGAAGGGGTCGAAGGTGACACTGTCGTGGTTGCAGTGCGTGCAGCGTAGCGTGGACTTGAGCTGTCACCACTCACCTAAGGTCCCGGACTCACCTAAGGTCCCAGACTCACCTAAGGTCTCAGGCTCACCTAAGGTCTCAGGCTCACCTAAGGTCCCAGACTCACCTAAGGTCCAAGACTCACCTAAGGTCCCAAACTCACCTAAGGTCCCAGAAGGGGTCGAAGGTGACACTGTCGTGGTTGCAGTGCGTGCAGCGTAGCGTGGACTTGAGCTGTCACCACTCACCTAAGGTCCCGGACTCACCTAAGGTCCCAGACTCACCTAAGGTCTCAGGCTCACCTAAGGTCCCAGACTCACCTAAGGTCAGAGACTCACCTAAGGTCCCAAACTCACCTAAGGTCCCAGAAGGGGTCGAAGGTGACACTGTCGTGGTTGCAGTGCGTGCAGCGTAGCGTGGACTTGAGCTGTCACCACTCACCTAAGGTCCCGGACTCACCTAAGGTCCCAGACTCACCTAAGGTCTCAGGCTCACCTAAGGTCCCAGACTCACCTAAGGTCCAAGACTCACCTAAGGTCCCAAACTCACCTAAGGTCCCAGAAGGGGTCGAAGGTGACACTGTCGTGGTTGCAGTGCGTGCAGCGTAGCGTGGACTTGAGCTGTCACCACTCACCTAAGGTCCCGGACTCACCTAAGGTCCCAGACTCACCTAAGGTCTCAGGCTCACCTAAGGTCCCAGACTCACCTAAGGTCCAAGACTCACCTAAGGTCCCAAACTCACCTAAGGTCCCAGAAGGGGTCGAAGGTGACACTGTCGTGGTTGCAGTGCGTGCAGCGTAGCGTGGACTTGAGCTGTCACCACTCACCTAAGGTCCCGGACTCACCTAAGGTCCCAGACTCACCTAAGGTCTCAGGCTCACCTAAGGTCCCAGACTCACCTAAGGTCCAAGACTCACCTAAGGTCCCAAACTCACCTAAGGTCCCAGAAGGGGTCGAAGGTGACACTGTCGTGGTTGCAGTGCGTGCAGCGTAGCGTGGACTTGAGCTGTCACCACTCACCTAAGGTCCCGGACTCACCTAAGGTCCCAGACTCACCTAAGGTCTCAGGCTCACCTAAGGTCCCAGACTCACCTAAGGTCCAAGACTCACCTAAGGTCCCAAACTCACCTAAGGTCCCAGAAGGGGTCGAAGGTGACACTGTCGTGGTTGCAGTGCGTGCAGCGTAGCGTGGACTTGAGCTGTCACCACTCACCTAAGGTCCCGGACTCACCTAAGGTCCCAGACTCACCTAAGGTCTCAGGCTCACCTAAGGTCCCAGACTCACCTAAGGTCCAAGACTCACCTAAGGTCCAAGACTCACCTAAGGTCCCAAACTCACCTAAGGTCCCAGAAGGGGTCGAAGGTGACACTGTCGTGGTTGCAGTGCGTGCAGCGTAGCGTGGACTTGAGCTGTCACCACTCACCTAAGGTCCCGGACTCACCTAAGGTCCCAGACTCACCTAAGGTCTCAGGCTCACCTAAGGTCCCAGACTCACCTAAGGTCCAAGACTCACCTAAGGTCCCAAACTCACCTAAGGTCCCAGAAGGGGTCGAAGGTGACACTGTCGTGGTTGCAGTGCGTGCAGCGTAGCGTGGACTTGAGCTGTCACCACTCACCTAAGGTCCCGGACTCACCTAAGGTCCCAGACTCACCTAGACTCACCTAAGGTCCCAAACTCACCTAAGGTCCCAGAAGGGGTCGAAGGTGACACTGTCGTGGTTGCAGTGCGTGCAGCGTAGCGTGGACTTGAGCTGTCACCACTCACCTAAGGTCCCGGACTCACCTAAGGTCCCAGACTCACCTAAGGTCTCAGGCTCACCTAAGGTCTCAGGCTCACCTAAGGTCCCAGACTCACCTAAGGTCCAAGACTCACCTAAGGTCCCAAACTCACCTAAGGTCCCAGAAGGGGTCGAAGGTGACACTGTCGTGGTTGCAGTGCGTGCAGCGTAGCGTGGACTTGAGCTGTCACCACTCACCTAAGGTCCCGGACTCACCTAAGGTCCCAGACTCACCTAAGGTCTCAGGCTCACCTAAGGTCCCAGACTCACCTAAGGTCCAAGACTCACCTAAGGTCCCAAACTCACCTAAGGTCCCAGAAGGGGTCGAAGGTGACACTGTCGTGGTTGCAGTGCGTGCAGCGTAGCGTGGACTTGAGCTGTCACCACTCACCTAAGGTCCCGGACTCACCTAAGGTCCCAGACTCACCTAAGGTCTCAGGCTCACCTAAGGTCTCAGGCTCACCTAAGGTCCCAGACTCACCTAAGGTCCAAGACTCACCTAAGGTCCCAAACTCACCTAAGGTCCCAGAAGGGGTCGAAGGTGACACTGTCGTGGTTGCAGTGCGTGCAGCGTAGCGTGGACTTGAGCTGTCACCACTCACCTAAGGTCCCGGACTCACCTAAGGTCCCAGACTCACCTAAGGTCTCAGGCTCACCTAAGGTCCCAGACTCACCTAAGGTCCAAGACTCACCTAAGGTCCCAAACTCACCTAAGGTCCCAGAAGGGGTCGAAGGTGACACTGTCGTGGTTGCAGTGCGTGCAGCGTAGCGTGGACTTGAGCTGTCACCACTCACCTAAGGTCCCAGACTCACCTAAGGTCTCAGGCTCACCTAAGGTCTCAGGCTCACCTAAGGTCCCAGACTCACCTAAGGTCCAAGACTCACCTAAGGTCCCAAACTCACCTAAGGTCCCAGAAGGGGTCGAAGGTGACACTGTCGTGGTTGCAGTGCGTGCAGCGTAGCGTGGACTTGAGCTGTCACCACTCACCTAAGGTCCCGGACTCACCTAAGGTCCCAGACTCACCTAAGGTCTCAGGCTCACCTAAGGTCTCAGGCTCACCTAAGGTCCCAGACTCACCTAAGGTCCAAGACTCACCTAAGGTCCCAAACTCACCTAAGGTCCCAGAAGGGGTCGAAGGTGACACTGTCGTGGTTGCAGTGCGTGCAGCGTAGCGTGGACTTGAGCTGTCACCACTCACCTAAGGTCCCGGACTCACCTAAGGTCCCAGACTCACCTAAGGTCTCAGGCTCACCTAAGGTCCCAGACTCACCTAAGGTCCAAGACTCACCTAAGGTCCCAAACTCACCTAAGGTCCCAGAAGGGGTCGAAGGTGACACTGTCGTGGTTGCAGTGCGTGCAGCGTAGCGTGGACTTGAGCTGTCACCACTCACCTAAGGTCCCGGACTCACCTAAGGTCCCAGACTCACCTAAGGTCTCAGGCTCACCTAAGGTCTCAGGCTCACCTAAGGTCCCAGACTCACCTAAGGTCCAAGACTCACCTAAGGTCCCAAACTCACCTAAGGTCCCAGAAGGGGTCGAAGGTGACACTGTCGTGGTTGCAGTGCGTGCAGCGTAGCGTGGACTTGAGCTGTCACCACTCACCTAAGGTCCCGGACTCACCTAAGGTCCCAGACTCACCTAAGGTCTCAGGCTCACCTAAGGTCCCAGACTCACCTAAGGTCCAAGACTCACCTAAGGTCCCAAACTCACCTAAGGTCCCAGAAGGGGTCGAAGGTGACACTGTCGTGGTTGCAGTGCGTGCAGCGTAGCGTGGACTTGAGCTGTCACCACTCACCTAAGGTCCCGGACTCACCTAAGGTCCCAGACTCACCTAAGGTCTCAGGCTCACCTAAGGTCCCAGACTCACCTAAGGTCCAAGACTCACCTAAGGTCCCAAACTCACCTAAGGTCCCAGAAGGGGTCGAAGGTGACACTGTCGTGGTTGCAGTGCGTGCAGCGTAGCGTGGACTTGAGCTGTCACCACTCACCTAAGGTCCCGGACTCACCTAAGGTCCCAGACTCACCTAAGGTCTCAGGCTCACCTAAGGTCTCAGGCTCACCTAAGGTCCCAGACTCACCTAAGGTCCAAGACTCACCTAAGGTCCCAAACTCACCTAAGGTCCCAGAAGGGGTCGAAGGTGACACTGTCGTGGTTGCAGTGCGTGCAGCGTAGCGTGGACTTGAGCTGTCACCACTCACCTAAGGTCCCGGACTCACCTAAGGTCCCAGACTCACCTAAGGTCTCAGGCTCACCTAAGGTCCCAGACTCACCTAAGGTCCAAGACTCACCTAAGGTCCCAAACTCACCTAAGGTCCCAGAAGGGGTCGAAGGTGACACTGTCGTGGTTGCAGTGCGTGCAGCGTAGCGTGGACTTGAGCTGTCACCACTCACCTAAGGTCCCGGACTCACCTAAGGTCCCAGACTCACCTAAGGTCTCAGGCTCACCTAAGGTCCCAGACTCACCTAAGGTCCAAGACTCACCTAAGGTCCCAAACTCACCTAAGGTCCCAGAAGGGGTCGAAGGTGACACTGTCGTGGTTGCAGTGCGTGCAGCGTAGCGTGGACTTGAGCTGTCACCACTCACCTAAGGTCCCGGACTCACCTAAGGTCCCAGACTCACCTAAGGTCTCAGGCTCACCTAAGGTCCCAGACTCACCTAAGGTCCAAGACTCACCTAAGGTCCCAAACTCACCTAAGGTCCCAGAAGGGGTCGAAGGTGACACTGTCGTGGTTGCAGTGCGTGCAGCGTAGCGTGGACTTGAGCTGTCACCACTCACCTAAGGTCCCGGACTCACCTAAGGTCCCAGACTCACCTAAGGTCTCAGGCTCACCTAAGGTCCCAGACTCACCTAAGGTCCAAGACTCACCTAAGGTCCCAAACTCACCTAAGGTCCCAGAAGGGGTCGAAGGTGACACTGTCGTGGTTGCAGTGCGTGCAGCGTAGCGTGGACTTGAGCTGTCACCACTCACCTAAGGTCCCGGACTCACCTAAGGTCCCAGACTCACCTAAGGTCTCAGGCTCACCTAAGGTCCCAGACTCACCTAAGGTCCAAGACTCACCTAAGGTCCCAAACTCACCTAAGGTCCCAGAAGGGGTCGAAGGTGACACTGTCGTGGTTGCAGTGCGTGCAGCGTAGCGTGGACTTGAGCTGTCACCACTCACCTAAGGTCCCGGACTCACCTAAGGTCCCAGACTCACCTAAGGTCTCAGGCTCACCTAAGGTCCCAGACTCACCTAAGGTCCAAGACTCACCTAAGGTCCCAAACTCACCTAAGGTCCCAGAAGGGGTCGAAGGTGACACTGTCGTGGTTGCAGTGCGTGCAGCGTAGCGTGGACTTGAGCTGTCACCACTCACCTAAGGTCCCGGACTCACCTAAGGTCCCAGACTCACCTAAGGTCTCAGGCTCACCTAAGGTCCCAGACTCACCTAAGGTCCAAGACTCACCTAAGGTCCCAAACTCACCTAAGGTCCCAGAAGGGGTCGAAGGTGACACTGTCGTGGTTGCAGTGCGTGCAGCGTAGCGTGGACTTGAGCTGTCACCACTCACCTAAGGTCCCGGACTCACCTAAGGTCCCAGACTCACCTAAGGTCTCAGGCTCACCTAAGGTCCCAGACTCACCTAAGGTCCAAGACTCACCTAAGGTCCCAAACTCACCTAAGGTCCCAGAAGGGGTCGAAGGTGACACTGTCGTGGTTGCAGTGCGTGCAGCGTAGCGTGGACTTGAGTTGTCCCACGAAGATGTCGCCCACGCGGGACTCCTCCATGCGCAGGTAGCGGGACCACGCCTCGGCCGCTTTCGCTGAGTCGCTGCCGAAGAGAACACATTATTTATTATAGACCGTCGTCCCAACGCAATTTTCTGATGTATATGCTAGTGTATAGTGTCTATAAGTGAGGTCTATATTTCTTTTTAAATTATTTATAACAATAACAATTTTTTCATTGTGTCTGAATTCTTATAACTATTACATTTACATAAATACTAACATAATAACTTAAAATATCATAATTATAAATAAGTACAAATAGTCAATAAATTAATATATAATGGACATCAGACATGTCAATTTATGATAACGTTAATATCAATAATATAAACAAAAAGTCATTTAAAATAATCATCTACAGAGTAATAATTTTTCCTTAATAAATATGCTTTTAATTGTTTCTTAAAAAGATTTAGACTATCTAAACCTTTTATTTCATTCGGCAATTTGTTATATTCTATGAAAGCTTGGTATTGAGCATTATGTTTCATAACCTTAAGGTTGGGTATGATATTATGTTTTAGAGCCCTTCTACGAGTGGTCTCACGGGACATTTAGGCAAGCATTTTTTAAGGTCAGTTAGAATCACAAATAAGTACTGGGTGGCGCAAAAGTACGGGCACTAAAGAAAATACTTTTATTTTTTTTATATGACATTTTCTGTCATTCTGTTTTTGAAAATTGTGTAGTGAACAAATGTAAAATACACTGAAAATAAACATGGACCGTTTTACTCCCCAAGAACGTGGAATAATTGTGTCAATGTTCTTACGGAATAATTCATCAGTGATAAGAACACAACGTGAATTTCGTCGACGATTTCATGCAAGATCACCCGATCTGACCAGTCCAGACTTCTTTCTTTGGGGTTTTTTGAAATCTCGGGTGTATGTGAACAAGCCACAGACTCTCGCAGCTCTAAAAGAAAACATTCGTCAAGAAATAACGAACATATCGCAGGAAGTGTTACGGCAAGTTATGCAAAATGTCATAAATAGGGCTCAAATGTGTATCAACTCTGGAGGTCACCATTTAAAAGACATCATCTTTAAATCCTAATGGTACGAAATTTAATGGCACAAATATACATTTAAAAAAACCTAAATCTAGTTTTCTAATTTAGAAAAAATGTTATAGCTGAACCAAATAGGGTCTTTACTTTTGCGCCACCCTATATAAGCTCGGAACAGTCAAAATACTCAAATTAATAAAATAAGTGTGTAGTGACTATACTATATGGATGGGGACTTAGTGAACATAAATATCCAATTTCTTACATCAGGTTAGGATGCTTATAGGAGTTATGGAAGTTGTAAAAGTTAAAAATTGTTAAAAAAATGTAGGAGTGACTGTGAATTCATCTCTGTCAGATCGAGATGGAACCAGTACGGAGCAAGTACTGTTTCCGAGGGGGTTACGAAGCAAGTACTCTTCCAGAAGGATCGACAATGACGCGGACGGAGCTGTGGGTGAAAGCTAGTTTTGTTTAATAAATACTTCAATTGTTTTTATATAGATTTAGTATAAATACTGTTTTCTTCATTCTTAAGTTCATGGCTAGCTCCGTGGCGCAGCGGTCAACACGCCAGCCTGCGACACGGAGTACCCGGGTTCGATCCCCGGCCAGGTCAAGATGGAAAATGATCTTTTTCAGATTGGCCTGGGTCTTGGATGTGTATCTATATATGTATTTGTCATAAAATAAAGTATCGTTGAGTTAGTATCCCATATTTACATTGACAGCCTCCGTGGTCCAGTGGTTAAGGCGTTTGCCTGTTGACCCGGGGGTCGTGGGTTCGATTCCCACCGGAAGCATACTTTGTTTAGTTGTTTCCAGTTTGGTTAGGACATTGCAGGCTTGAATCACTTGATTGTCTGATAATAAAGATGATTCCATGCTTCAGAAGGCACGTTAAGCCGGTGGTCCCGGCTGCCATCTGGTAGTCGTTAAAGGAACCACGTCAGAGGCCGAGAGGCGGTTCCGAAGAACTCTGACACCAGGGTGTGCATGGTCGATTGACCGTGACACCTACTCGAAATGATGATGAGTATCCCATAACACAAGTCTCGAACTTACTTTGGGGCTAGCTCAATCTGTGTGATTTGTCCGTATATATTTATATTATTTATTAAGGCAGCTACGATGCAAACGTAGAAAGACCTATATCTTCTCTTATACGGTTAGACTCACCTGAGATTGTCATCGATTTCGGTGAGTATCGGCTTGGGTTTGACTGTCACGCGGTTCACGTCCTCGTGCAGACCTTCCAACAGGTAGCGGAGGAACTCCTGAAAAACGAAAATACTTCGTAGTTACTTTTATTAATGGTTCATATAATCTTTCATATTAAAAAAAACAACTTCTATTAAATTTAAATGTGATTAACTTGAAATAAAAAATAGTTTCATAAATGAGGGAGTTCTGCTGTAACAAACATTAAAAAATACAACCGGATTGATAACATCCTCTTCTTTTAGAAGTCGGTTAAAAATACATAATTATTAAATCCTTATCCTTACTAATATTATAAATGCGAAAGTGAGTTTGTTTGTATGTTATTTGTTTGTTTGTTTGTTATACGCTTTCACGCCGTAACTACTGAACCGATCATCATGAAATTTTGCACACAAGTTCTCTGGAGTACGGAGAAGGACATAGGCTACCTTTTATCCCGGGAAAAGTACTATTCCCGAAGGATCGACATTGACGCGGGCGGAGCCGCGGGCGAAAGCTAGAAAATTATAATTCAGGAATACTAAAGCGTTCGACAGAGTAAACCTTGGAAATTTTGTTGTCTACTTTGAAATATAGCTAATTTAGAAAAAAACACGAAATCTTTACGCGTATTGTACGTCTATAAAACTATGTACTTAACATATATTCTTAGACATGATGTATAATACATTGAAAATAAGAAACCGAGTGAATGTGTACCCCAGGGATATATTTTAGACCCATCACTGTTCAGACGTTTGCCATTCACAAAAAATATAATGGTTCACATGCTGGTCCATTGAAGATCATCCATCAGAGTTTAATATCTTTCTTGTACTTCATTTTCACAGGCTTGCCACCCTAGGTAGAATATTTAAAATAGTGATAGTATAATTTATATAGTATATTTATAACACACCCACCCCAACACACACCTTCACACACCATCACGCACACACACACACACACATAAGTAAATAAATATATAATCTTCTGCTCTAACTTTCATCATGTATTAACGTTAACTAAGTTATTATGATGTGTTCTGGAAAAGCGGATCCACCTGTCACAGGCTTTATCTAAGCTTACTAGGTGGGTCCGTGAAATATGTATTTTTATAAACTAAGGCTTGGAACTAAGATTTTTTTCATTTTTCATTTTCATTTTTAAAAAAAAATATTCGTCACGCCTATCCTCTTCAAACACTAGAGTGTGAAGAGACGTTCGGGCCGCTTAATCGACGTTACAATATAAATCGAAAAGCGACCAATCCCCTCAGATGAGCTGACGCATATAACGCGAGCCTTACCTGAGCATCTTGCTGGCTGTACCCCATGAACCGCGGCGCGAACCGCTGCACCTGAGACTTCAGACTGGTCGTGTTCACCACCGAGTCA
This sequence comes from Elegia similella, assembly GCA_947532085.1. Classification (NCBI taxonomy): domain Eukaryota; kingdom Metazoa; phylum Arthropoda; class Insecta; order Lepidoptera; family Pyralidae; genus Elegia; species Elegia similella. Next base: position 922,720 of record OX383954.1, on the reverse strand, counting down.
CGCTCGCCACTACGCCATAGCTCCTTGATTACGCTCGCAAAAGCTGGAAACACGAAACACTTTAGTTATTACATTATTCATCTATACTAATATTATAAAGCTGAAGAGTTTGTTTGTTTGATAATCTCAGGAACTCCTGGTTTAAATTGAAAAATTATTTTTGTGTTGGATAGTCCATTTATTGAGGAAGGCTTTAGGCTACAAAACATCACGCTGGGACTTATAGGAGCGAAGCATCAATAAAAAATGTTTAAAAAACTGGGGAAAATTATTCATCTATACTAATTAAAAAACTAATTAATCAAAATAAAAGAAATTGCCGCGGACGAAGTCGCGGGCAACAGCTAGTTTGATATAATTTTGCTACGTCATCATCTCAGCCACAAGAAGTCCACTGCTGGACATAGGCCTCCCCCAAGGATTTCCAATACGACCGGTTGGAAGCGGCCTGCATCCAGCGCCTTCCTGCGACCTTAGTCAGGTCATCCGACCACCTGGTCGGTGGGTGTCCGACGCTGCGCTTGCCGGTACGTGGTCGCCATTCGAAAACTTGTCCCATCGGCCATCGGTTCTACGCGCTATGTTGCTACGTGTTCTTGTTTAAATATTTTTTTAATAACCTATACTGTCCCACTGCTGGGCTAAGTCTCCACCATTTCCTTTCACCAATAGGAGCCCCCTTAAATATTTATTTAATTCTCTTCTTTAGTATTGGTTGTTATAGCGGCAACAGAAATACATCTGTAAAAATTTCAACTCTCTAGCTATCACGGTTCATGAGATACAGCAGACAGACAGTCAGACGACAACGGAGCCATATTAATTATATTACGTTTATACCCTTTGGGTACGGAACCTTCATCATCATCAGGTCTTTTAAGTCTCCACTGCAGGAGCATGACCCTCTCTGTACTACCGGAGCCATACTTGGCCAGAGCAGACAGATTTGGCCTACACTCTCCTCGCTGGCCAGACGGGTTGGAGAGGTCTCATTGATGTTTATAAGCTTTGTTTAGCTTGTATTTCCTAAGTCGCCTCTTACGACCTCCATGGGAAGACTTGGAGTGGATTCTACTCTGCCGGAAACAACACGGCTATACAAATAAATAAATAAATATATACGGACAAATCACACAGATTGAGCTGGCCCCAAGGTAAGTTCGAGACTTGTGTTATGGGATACTAACTCAACGATACTATATTTTATAACAAATACATATATAGATACACATCCAAGACCCAGGCCAATCTGAAAAAGATCATTTTCCATCTTGACCTGGCCGGGGATCGAACCCAGGCACTCCGTGTTGCAGGCTGGCGTGTTAACCACTGCGCCACGGAGCTGTCAACGGATATACGGAACCCTAAAAAGGAATAATTACCTTTGATAAGCGCCCCCTTCATGCAAGAGAGCGTAGTGTTAATTTCTCCCTGATACTTTTCATCAGAGAGATACTCCAGAAGAGGTTTCGTGTTCGAGAGGCACTGGATGACACTGTTCATAAAACATGTGTTGCCGATGTTGCGGAGACCGTTTAGACCTAAAAACAGATGTTGAGTTACAAAATTAACTGCTATTTAAAATTATCAACTATCAATACTTACTGACCTAAGAATTACGAAAATACTACGGATGAATATAAACTAAATCAATACATAGCATATATTAAAGTCATCTGTCTGTATGTACGGGCTAATCTTGGAAACTAGTCGGGCGATTTTGATGGGGTTTTCTCTAACGTGTAGAGCATTTTTGCAGGAATGTTTATGCGTTTAAAATATGCCCGGGCGCAGCCGGGGAGAACTGCTAGTTTAGTATTCATATTCATATTCATATTCATTTATTCGCTTACATGTACAGCATAAAGTTGACAAAATTATTGTGCAGATTGACATGTACCCAGTTAGGGTGTGGCGATTATAATAACAAATTAAATTAAATTAAATTTTAGTCGAATGTTTGCATTTGTGAATAAGAGTTAATACATAAAATTAAAGTCACTCGAAATAGAAAATATATGTCAAAAATTAATATTAATGTAGGTACATTTCACGTGAGATTGAGATAATTAGGTCATAAATTGGTAGATATTTTGGTATTAAATTTGTCATTGAGGAATTCGTCTACAGAGTAATATGCCTTAGATATAAGTAGTGCTTTTAATCGTGTTCTGAATGCCGTGTCTTTGAGTTCAGATTTTATTATGTCTGGTATTTTATTAAACATTTTAATTGACATAACATATGGACCTTTGTGAAACATAGCTAAGTTTGAATTTGGTAACTTTAGTCGATTTTTATGTCGGGTATTAATAGCATGTGTATCCTTTAGTTGCGTAAATAGATACAAATTATTCCTGACGAAGAGGGCTATTTCTAGTATGTATAGTGACGGGAGTGTCAAACACAGTACATACGAATACGCCTACTGTGGCAAAAATATCCTATATTGTATGTTCTAATCACAGATTTAGATGATTTGTATGGAAACCAAACGTGCCGACATTTAAGACGGTACTGCACGACATTGTGAAAATTGACGTGTTTTTAAATCACTAGTACTATGCGCTGAATTAATTAAATACATCAAAAGTATTTGTATAATTTAGATCAATCCTTGAACAAGATCGCCCCTTTGTTGGATTTTGAAATAGATACATATGAAATTTAAAAACGATCTATAGCATTTTTCTTCGAAAACTTTGTAATTTTTACGTCTAAAACTAATCTATTTCTCACAATCCTTGAACAAGATCGCCCCTTTGTTGGATTTTGAAATAGATACATATGAAATTTAAAAACGATCTATAGCATTTTTCTTCGAAAACTTTGTAATTTTTACGTCTAAAACTATAACTAAATTTATATGTACGTCTTGGAGGTCGCCCCCTTTCTTACTTTTTTTTATTAAAAATATAAATATGAAAATATTAACACTTCATCTTTTTTTCTAATCGCCCAATGGTTCTGCGCAGCCTTATGGCTTGCGCAGTAGCAGTAGTTTTTCGTTCGCGCGGCACCCGCTTAACAACTACTATTAAGATTGTAAAAGGCGACATCTGTTCGTGACATGGCACATTAATTCCTAATCCATATAAAGCATATACATTTGAACCGTTACCATCATCCTTGGTATTTCCGTCAGGCACGAACAGATGGCGCTTCCCATTACTACAAAATCAATGATCCCTCCAAAGGTCTCTTTTCCAACTTCGGCACTAAGCAATATACGAATACGCACTACCACTGGATCTCATTCTCCCAAATCTCGCCAACTATTGTTAAGTCTGATAGGAAATATGTCTTTGCCTTTGGGTGCCTGCAATGGCTATTGCAGTTACTTATCACGCAACGAAGCATTTTTTAGTTGTCTCAGCCGTCCGGCTGCAACAACAGTCGCGCGCGAACTGTCAGTAGCCGCGGCCAACCTTGACGCTTGGTCGGTGTTCGGACACGCTCGGTAATTTAACGTCATCTATGTATCTAAGGTTCTAACTAATGTGATTTCAAGCTACCGAGTGAAGGAAATAAAACCTGAGGATGCAGATGGCCTGACAACGATCACTTTGGATGAAGAATCTATCTGCAAGTGCCTCAGCGTCGTCCTATATCCATGCAAGTCTGGAAAGCGTTTTTTAGTGTTAACACTTCGATCAAATATAATGGTAGAAACACAGTCTCATACAAAATGAAGAGTCAAAACATCACGCATACTTACAAACGACAAACGGTACATACTGAAAGTATAACTCCTTAATAGTATTACTATTATCATAATACTAATAACTTAATACTATAACTTACGCGAAATAAATTAATTATAAAAACACGATTTCACTCATGTTTCGTTCACCTCGACGCGCGAGGCAGCCCTCAATGCTCTGAGGGAAGCGAAACCGCCGTGTCGCCACCCCTAAAACTCGCCCTGATGATGGTCTTCGTAACAGACCGAAACTAGTTGGCGATTCTAACTGAATAAACGTGAGCGAGACCGTGTTTTTATAGTATAACTCCATCTTTTTTTCACTTTTGATGCGTAGTTTTGTCTTTTCACTGTACCTTCGTCATTGTGAGACATGTAAGTGCTAGCGCGGATTATTGTAACTGTGGACAAAACAGCTCCGAAACTCGATTAGTGCGCTGTTTTGCCGGTGCCACTTTTCGAGCGCGAATCATGTATATACCATTATATTTCATCATCATCATCATCATCATCAGGTCCTGTTTATTCTCTACTACAGGAGCACGACCCTCTCTGTACTACTGGGGCCATACTTGGCCGGAGCAGCCAGAGGACTTGGCCTACACTCTCCACGCTGGCCAGATGGGTTGGAGACGTCTCTTAGATGTTTACAAGCTTTGTTTAGCTTGTATTTCCTAAGTCGCCTTCTACGACATCCACGGGAAGACTTGGAGTGGTCCTATTCTACTCTGCCGGATACCACACGGCTAACTATTATATTTGATCAAAGGTTAAACCTGGTTAGGTGGAGTTTTTCCGGCAGCCCATGTGACCAGGTGGCCCCTAAAAAAGTATATTTTACTTACCACTAGTCTGACTCTGCTGTTTCTCAACCCGAGGTTCGGATTCCGACCGCTCCGCGCTTCTTCGTATACCGCTGGGCCCGCTCTTACCACCGGCCAACTCCTGTAACCGGTTGGGACTAGTTAGAAGCGGTTTTAGCCGGTTTTAACTGGAACGGGAAAGGGATGTTGTGGATTTTTTTATTTACTAAGTATTTTTTTGTAACATTAGTTTAAGTACGAAAAAAGGAGGCAATTTTTTATTATGAAAAATCGTATAATTCCATAACATACCTTTCCCTCAGCGATAGATTGAGACAAATATAACGAAGATTTGTATTTTTTTAATACTTTTAAGATACAGAAAGTAACAACAAACATTAAAGATGTTTAAAAGAAATTCCAGTATATAATAAATAATACTGAACAATTTTCCCAAGGCAACATAACGACGTACGAAAAAAATGGTATTCTCGTATTGATTACTAAAAGCATTTTTTACGCATTTCGCTTGGTCGTTCAAATGTTTAATATTTATTACGTAACAATTGAAAGATAATTAAAATTGAATTAAGTTTGGTTTGTTTTAAATGAATATTAAGGAGTTTATATTTGCACAAAGGTATTTTGTTCGGGAATTTAATTTTTTAAGTTTTTTGTTATTATCTTTACTTTTTTCTTCTTTACTTTAGTATTTTTTATTAACAGGAGCTCCTTTCATCTTAACTGCGCATTTTTGTAATCATCATCAGGTCCTTTTTAGTCTCCACTACAGGAGCATGACCCTCTCTGTACTACTAAGGCCATACTTGGCCAGAGCAGACAGAGGACTTGGCCTACACTCTCCACGCTGGCCAGACGGGTTGAAGAGGTCTCTTAGATGTTTATAAGCTTTATTTAGCTTGTATTTCCTAAGTCGCCTTCTACGACATCCACGGGAAGACTTGGAGTGGTCCTATTCTACTCTGCCGGATACCACACGGCCAATTTTTTTTTTAATTTTTGTAATCTTACGTAATAACTAACCCTTTTGTTCGAACAAATAAGACAATGTTGATCCCCTTCCCCCCCTTAAATCGTCTTACGTATCGGCCTAGACGATCACTGAATCGCTCGATCGATTTGTCATCGGCAAAGTCAACTCGCGTGTTGTAAGTAATTCTAAAATTAAAAAAAAAAGTGTCTCGATCTATCGCCGTAACGTCATTTAAAACATAAGGAAGACTCGCGTTGACCTTGTAGTATTTTAGTAAAAAATATATTTCTTTGTAGTTACGAATAAGACAGACACGTTTTTATGTTTATATATATTACTGTCGTGCAGTCTTCAGAATATAGTGGAATCTTAAATCACGACTTTAACCCTTTCAACGCCACAGACTCATATATGTGACAAATCAATTTCGTGACCAATGCATTTACAATCTGTGGCGCTATCAGACTGACCTCGTGCGGGCACGAAAAAGATTTGTCACATACGTGATTTTGAACCTCTGAACTATATTGAAATCCTGGAATATGAATCCCTAATGGAATACAGAATTGCAAAAAAATAGAAAAAAAAAATCAATCGACCTTTAGCTTTTTTCTTGCAATTCTATATTTTCAATGGGGATTATGATTCCATGATTCCAATATAGTTAAGAGGTTAAAAATCACGCGGTATATTAGACTGTGGTGTTGAAAAGGAAAAAATAACTTAAACATTAAAATCTTTCACAAAAAAATACATGAACATTGGTACAACGCAAGTTTTCCACGAAAACACATTTAAAAACATGAACAAAAAAAATACATTTCATGCAAAAATTAAAATGTGAACACATGAAACATGCGACAACTACAACAGGTACATTACAGACAAGGCGACTGATACGCGACTGATTGGCAACTTAACCGAAACTCATCAGTGTTTTATTAACTTTTTACATTTACTGCCTCAGTATCCACATTGCAGTATCCAAATGATTACAGCAAAAAGAAGTTTAAAGCTGCATTGGATATCGCAGTGCCCAATAAAAAGCTATACACAGCAAATATCAGAGTTAACATTGCAGACAGAGCCTTTTACGTCCAGGAGTACGAGGAACAACAGGAGTACGAGGAACAATGTCTTAAGATTTTTTTCAAATATGAAGTGGTGGTACTGAAAGTTAAGGTCCAATAAGCTGTTATTGCACAATAATCTGATAGTCTTTTGTTTAGAAATGTTATTCAATAAACAACTCACCAGATCAGACGTTTCAGTTCAGTAAGCTAACATATCAGACAACTCTTTTTGCATGTGGACTAAAGACTAAAGTATTTACGACGACGAAGCATTTAGATAACAAAAGACCGGCCTAAAGGCCTGCCTTTTGTAATCTAAATGCTTACCTTTAATTCCTCGTACTTCTGCAATCCCATAAGCATGGTATGATTATATTTTCGTCTTACAATTGTCGCTTTCAATCGCCTTTGAACATGACTTACCAATGGACATCAAAGCTGGCAACTATTCGTCGCCTGGATGAGGGATCAGGTCAAAAACAATAAAACAATCGATAAATAATATAATAAGTAATATATCGGACATATCAAACCACAGAACCTTTCTAAACAGTCGACTACATCTGAAAGGAGATACAAAGTCAAAAGGCAAGGCAAAATTACAAATACACTTTTGTAAGCATTGCCGAGTAGTTTCAGACTCAACAGGAGCTTATTTTGAAACTTGGTCTAACTTAAACGCAGTTTATATTTTTTTCTATACAATCTTACAAAACAAAGTTTAAGCAAAGTTTAAGCTAACAAGGCGATAATACCAATTAACCCTGCAAAACTTTAACAATATTAACACACCTCTACAACTTATCTATTCTCACACTAAAACTCTCAAACATACAAACACACAGTCATACCATCCGCGCAAACGTCACCGCCGCCAGTTGGACAGCGAAGTGACTGTGTTCGCGACCGGCGACGACGACGCGACGCGACGCGCGACTCTTAGCCACGCATTGTCGCGACGTATGCGGCCGCTCTAATGTCATATTTTGAAATAAGAACTTTAACTTTTTTTTTTAATATTTAAGTTATAAATATAAATTAGTATTCCTATACTTATTTTTAATTATTGTATAGCTTCGAATTCAAGCCATAATTAAACTATTATTGGTATACTGCTGGTATTCCCTTGAAGGGGAGATTCAGACCGAAATGGACAACTCGACCTATGGGAGGACTTTTACTTGTAGTATTTTTGGTATTATCGTGTTATAAACAAAACTGTTTCTATTAATTTATCAAATGTAAAGTAATACCAAAATACTAGAAGTAATTTTCTATCGAACTACGGGTAAAGATAGGCATATTTAATCAATTTCTGTAATTTCGATGTACTCAATAATAACATAGGCACGAACCTTCGTGGTTTTTATATGTTATTAAAACTAAATATTATAAGATATGTATTTTATATGGTAAATAAATAAAAAAAATATAAGTTTATAATTGTATCTGTTTTAGGAGTAAAAGAATAAAATGATGGGTGCACTAATCTCTACTAAGAATATTGCACTATTCAGACCAGCACTTCTGTATATAACGATATTATATGTAGTTATTCAACTCCTACACGCTACTAAATCTGTTGAGACTAAAAATAAAAATATCTGCGCTCCAATCTATAAACTATATGAATAGTCGGGGAGCCCAATACTGGATTTTAGGATTTCCTCGAACGCGTCAGTTTGACATGAGGGATACGGTATAAGTACCTCCACCCATTAATATGGGGAGGGGTTATGCTATATATGCTATTTTTAGGGTTCCGTACCCAAGTAAATGCTTGAAATATTCACAGAATATTTAGTTATATATTCACTTTAAAAATAAATAATTTAATAATAATAAATTCATATTAAAGGGTACCTCCCATACAACAGACATGATTTTTTTTTGCCGTTTTTATATATAACGGTACGGAACCCTTCGTGCGCTAGTCCGACTCGCACTTGGCCGGTTTTTTCAGATTGTGTTCCCAGTTATTATTATTTATGACCTTCCAAGGTAAACAAGTTTCTTGCAAAAATTAAATTTTTGGCAATACATAATAGTATCACGTCTTTTTCCCTTGCGGGGCAGACAGAGCCCAGGTCTATAAGACCTTATGGCCACATTTAGCATGTTTTTGTGACAAGCTTTTATTATAAACGAATCCACACTGTCAAGTGCTTTCCAAGAAGTTTAAAAGTTATGGCCTTCCGACTCCATCATCAGACCAGCGCAACGATTCAATAATATTGTATTGTCATCCGATTTACACATGCATGCAAAGTTTCAACTCAATCGGTAACCGGGAAGTGGATCAAATTTAACTCACAAGATTTGATTACAGACAAACATCGGGACAGGTGAAACTATAATAAAGCATGTAGAAAGAGCCAACCACGCACGAGGGGACACACTAGTGTTTTTTTTTTTTGACTTAGTCTGCATTTTGCCCATCCCCTGACGTCATGGTTAAATCGTCAGATTATTGCTTTACACAATTCTTGGCAAGTTATCAAGCCAGCTTGCATTAATGAGAGGCGGTCCAGTATTTTTATGTGACAAATACTCTTTTACTTTGAGACAATTTACTTTGCGTGCTTCCGCCACCATGACAAGCAAGTTGGCTTGTCATTCGAACGACCATTTTCACTGCCTGAAGATGCCTCGTGTAGAGGCTCGCAGTGTCGCGAGCACGACGGCCGATATTGCTGCAGCCTCAACGGATGCAGCAGTATCGACCACGGTTGCATGCATCAACTATTGGTGGCGGGCATGAAGGGATTAACAGTAGTTTTTTTTGTTTTTTTTTTTACTAATTATTGGAGTAGGCATTTGTCTCCCATCTCACCTGATGGTAAGTGACAATGAAGACGAGGATGTTACATGCCTATTCAAGAGATACCCATTTTTTTTTTCATACATTTGTGGGTGGGCGGTTGCCAGCAATAGTTTGCATGAACTAACTGGTGGCTGAAGCACGCAAAGTAAAAGCTTTGACTTCGGCAAAGTAACACCTGAATCTATTAACAATTACTTTTGTTTTAAATTCTCTTCCCACCGTCGAAGTGAAAATATCATACAACCTTTTTTCTTTCTACCACGAAATCTCTAATGGGTCCCCACGACGCTCGAGTAAATCCACATTTAGCATCTAAGGCTCCCCTACTATAACACTTGGATTTTCAATAGAATTATAATTTCAAAAATGTGTGGATTTTGGTTTAACTATCTATCAGAATTGAATGCTTATGTTAACATGTTGTTTTCAATAGAAGCAAAATATGATAAAACCTTAGAATACAGCTTCATTTGGAGCATAAGTACAAAATGAAAAATTTCCAATTAAAAAACCAGCTTCAATATCAAACTACTACCTGAATTTAATGAAATTTAAATGGGACCCCAACTTTTAAATTTAGTTATTCTTAATATCTTACTCTGCTCTCTAAATGGTCACAATCACACTTTACTGAATTCAGTAACTGATGAGATACGCCGCAGTACGTTAGACACGAATGGAGATATCTCGTATCGTGTCTCACGTACTGCGACATCCCTCTCATCAGTAATTCAGTGGTGGCATTAGGTTTTAATCTACTTCTAAGAAGTTACGAAATGTTATTAACCTGGTAAGTATTGACTCCATACGCCCTCGCGACCGGCAGCCGCTGCGGTCGTCTTTGAGGGAGCCGAGGCTCCAACCGGGCCTGCGGCGGCCGAGGCTCGAAACAGCGCCGGCAGCCACACCTCATGCCTCAGGGCGGCCAGAAGGCTCGTAGTCACGCATAGTATCACGAATGCTTCGTAGTACGATAGCATTAGCCGGCGAAGGCCGGTGCGGTTCTCGTTACGGTATTGCTCTGTGGTAGATAAGCGCGGGCGCGGTTCTCGTTAAGGTATTGCTCGGTAGTACTTCACGGTGGCTCGCGGGTTTCGTTATGGTATTGCTCAGTGGTACTTAACGAGAAAGTTAAGCTGAGGGTATTACTCGGTGGCGTTGTATTTGGTCTTTGACGGGATTGTCTTTGATTTCTAGTATTTATTTATTTTGAATCTGTTTTTCTTTGTTGCTTACTTTTCATAGCCTTCCAACGGCACATAACACAGTTTATTTGGATTTATAGTTTATCTTCAGTCAGTGATTTAAAAAAATAGAAGTCTAGTCTATGGCACTATTGTCTTTTTAAACACTGAAATTGTTAACAGCACAATTGTTGTCTATTTTAACAGTTTACATTTCTACTGTCACTCACACAAATTTTGATCTCGAAGCGACTTTGGCATCTTGTTGTTTCACTTTCCTCATAAGGTCTTAATTTGGCACTGGCACAAAATAACACTGAAGGCGAAAGCTGGTTGCGTAGCTGACAAGTTGACAGTTAAAACGGCGGGAAAATTTAAGTGACGGTTAGGTTATGCCTTCAGGGTACATATTGGGGATTAATTCTAACTAGACTGAGAAGAAGACTCAGTTGTATCTTCGGGCAAAGATTTGTGAAGATTAACTCGAAACGAGAAACAATAACAGCACAAATGGTAAAAATAATCTAATCGTTATAGATATAAAAATCACTATGAGTTAGGCGAAAGTAGCACCAACAGATCTAAAAGTCCGGAGTCACTAGGACCGCTAAAATCCATCTTAAGTCTGTTTCAGACGCTCAATTCTAAAGGCCTTATAGAGTCCAATCTTTTCTAGGCCCCTTGTGAATGCTGAATTCCAGATGCACTAGGCGCAAGGTTGTGTGAAACCAGAGACCACTTAGAGTCAAGAGCTTCCCTTTAAACGCAGAGAAACTTCAGAAGCCTAAAAAATGTCCCCACAGGCACCAAATAGTCTTGGACGTCTGGGCGCCGCGACGAGCTATTACGTCACTAAGAGTCCAGAGTTCCTTAGGACCCAAAACACCTAATTCCCACGATATCACAGCCTGTTTGAAGAACCGAGAGATGTCACCAAGTTGTTCTAGATTCTTGATGACCGCTAAGAATCATCAAGGTCCAAATCGCACTCGATGTATGATCGGTGAGTATTCCACAAAGGGTCTTGTCCTCAGGCCCCTAAACACTCGATTCGCCGAGTGAAGGGCCCGTAACGTCACGATGCGAACATATCGAGCGCGAATCTAGTACTGGCTAGCGCCGGGGTACGGCCAATTGGCATTGCCAAATTTCACAATAGCTTATGAAGATATTTAGTTGGGTGTGACCCAAATAAGCCATGTGGCTTTGTTGATACGCCGATTCATGAAGCGTGGACCTTGACACCCTTACTGCCCTTAGGCTCTATACCTTAGGTATGGCCCTCCATACAAGAGGAGTAATATTCGTGCCTGATGCTATTACAAACGGAACTCTACATCCCTGCACACGTCAGATGTCGCGGAATATATAACTAGCAATCTCAGATTGGCCCTTCCGGCTATGCATGCACATAACGCGGTTCATCAGGTAATAGAGTTTGCTGTCTCTCCAAGCCTTGCGCACACAGGCAACGCCCAAAGCCGAGGTTCGTCCCTACTGGGGGCCTTTGGTGATGTTGTCTATATAGGCGGAGGGCACTCTGCCCTCGCCTCAAACGCCCGGTGGAGTAGCAACAGCTCACTTGGAGCTACATAACTAGGAACAGTAGCAGCTACTGTTTTTCAAAGCAAAGAAAAACACCCGCGGAGAGGTGCGGCGCCGCCATATTGCGGAGGACGGTGCGAGTGTCCGTTAGAACTTTGCCTCTGCCTTTCGATCCATCCTCCAACAAGATGGTGGATGTTTAGCTTAGATTACTTTTAGTAGGTTAACGGAAGTCGGTTTTGCGATCTTTGGCTCTGTCTCGCCCGTGGGGAAACACGTACATACATACATAATCATCATCATCATCATCAGGTCTCTTTAGTCTCCACTGCAGGAGCATGACCCTCTCTGTACTATCGGTGCCATACTTGGCCAGAGGAGACAGATGATTTGGTCTACACTCTCCTCGCTGGCCAGACGGTTTGGAGAGGTCTCATTGATGTTATTTAGCTTGTATTTCCTAAGTCGCCTCTTACTACATCCATGGGAAGACTAGGAGTGGTCCTATTCTACTCTCCGGAGACCACACGGCTACACATACATACATACATAATATCACGTCTTTGTCCCTTGCGGGGAAGACAAGAGCCTACGTCTATAAAACCTTATGGCCACATTTAGCATGTTGGGAGAGCGTGTAGATGGAAAATGGAATCAAATAGTGATGGGTTGCTAGCCACATCAGGAAACACGTGACAGGGTAAAACCATAAAGATAGGCCGTGTGGTTTCCGGCAGAGTAGAATATGGCCACTCCAAGTCTTCCCATGGAGGTCGTAAGAGGCGATTTAGGAAATACAAGCTAAACAAAGCTCATAAACATCAATTAGACCTCTCCAACCCGTCTGGCCAGCGAGGACAGTGTAGGCCAAATCCTCTGTCTGCTCTGGCCAAGTATGGCTCCGGTAGTACAGAGAGGATCATGCTCCTTCAGTGGAGACTAAAAAGACCTGATGATGATGATGATGATGATAAAGATAGGTGCTTTAGGTTTTAAAGGAGAAAAGCTGAATGCGAGATATACTACTCAATAAATTTTAACTTAAAAACACAGGTACAGGTTGTGGTAAGTACCACATACTAGTGATAGTGTATATTGATGGTATGCAAAAATAATTCAAGTCCATTCAATGGATTCTGAGAAAATTTTGAAATATTAGCTATTTAGAATTTTCAGGTAAATTGTGTAGAAAAGATATCATCATCCGAGCATTATTGGAGTATTCCAGTAGGTGCGAGCATTAATAGCGTTTACGTCAAGCAACCCCGCGCGCGGTCCCCACTGGGATGGGTGACCGCAAGTGGCATAAAATATCTCGAGCTCCTCTGTGCTTTGAAAAGCAAACGCCGTTCTGTTAACGAGGCCTGAGTGATCTGGCCCGAGTTTTAAGTAATTTAATTACACAAATGTATCTTTTATATCGGTAACAACTTACATTGGCTCTGGCTTCTCTGGCAGTTAAGCCGATGTCAGGTAAAGTTCGATTTTTTTCCACACTATAAAAGTCCACACTAGTGTAGAAATAACGCGGTTTCCTTATTAGCTGGAGGTTGTGTAACATCACTATTCATGCCAATAAATTATAAAATAAAAAAAACAAAGTTTGTTTCGTCGGAATCGCCGACTATAGTTTCAGACTCGTAAAAGCCCTTCTCTCCGCCGCGCGTACCGCACTCGCCTTGATAATATGCTCCAGACGAGTCCCAAACGAGTCCGAGTGGACCAAAAGCTCTATCCAACTAGTTGGACCATGGACCATTACTAGGGGCAGTAGTCCAACTTAAAAAATAGTTGGACCACGACACCACTTGTGAGTTCCGTGGTCCAATTCATTCAGTTGTTATCTATACATATAATAAAACAGTAAAAATATTTTGTCTGTACATTTAGAATTTTTGACTAAAATGGATAGAGGGACACTTTAAAAGAATAATAGAAAGTAAAAAAAATTTTTTCGAATTTCTTGTCTGTCTGTCTGTCTGTATGTATGATCACGATTATCTCCGAAATTACTGAACCGATTTACTTCAAACTTTCACCAATTGCTTTGTTTTAACCCAGCAAAACATTTAAAGTTTGTTTTATTAAAATCGGTTCATTAAAAAAAAAGTTATCGTCATTTGAATGAACTCAAGGCATGAGTTTGCCTGCAAACATATAGCAAAAATAAAATAAAATAATAAGTGACATAAGAAAATTAAAATCCAAAGTCAATTCATCATCATTATACGACAGCATTATACGTATCCATACTATCCATAGTAATCCATACTAAAAAAAAAGGAGATGCTGACTGACTGACATATCAACGCAGGGCCTAAACTATAAGGGTTAGGAACGTGAAATTTTGCACAGGGGTTCCTTTTATAACGTAGGGGAGCACTAAGAAAATGATTTTTGGTAATTCATCTCCTAAGGGGGTAAAACGGGTTGCAAAGTTAGTATGAAACTTTGTCGTTTTTGAAGTTATTCGAATTAAATTCAGCATGAAGGTTCTTTACTGAAAGGTTTGAAACGCGAGTAAAATATTTTACTCATAAATCATCCCTTAAGGGGGTAAATAGGGGTGCAAAGTAAGTTTGAAACTTAACCATTTTTGAAGTTAGTCGAATGAAATTCAGCATGAAGGTTCTTTACTGAAAGGCATGAAACACGAGTAAAATATTTTTCTCAAAAATCATCCCTTAATTATAACGATGCAAAGTTAGTATGAAGCATTCCGTTTTTGAAGTTATTCAATTGAAATTCAATATAAGGGTGTTTCATTGAAAGTCATTAACTAATGTATTCCGGGTAATTCTACTGTTCCTGAGAAATCGACACTTACGCGGCCGGAGCCGCGGGCCAAAGGCAAACCTGACTTATATTTCAACGCATAGCCGAAACTACTGTGCCCAGAAACTTGAAAGGGTACTGTATGGAAATTTTCTCATTTCTGGACATAGAAGTATAAAAATAAGTATATATGTTTACATTACAATTAAAAAGATCTGTGTAGGTGAAATGGGCAAAATCCCCTCCTTAAGGGCTAAAGATCTATGCAGGTGAGATGTATTATTCCGCCTTAAGGGGAAAAAGCAGAGGGGGAGGGGTTTGTATGGAATTTTTATCATTTCTACTGTTCCCAAGGGAACGACATTAACGCGGGCGGAGCCGCGGGCAACAGCCAGTGTTCAATAAATTACCGAATCATCTTAAGGTAAAGAGAAAACTTTCAACTTTTAAAAGACATTTAAGGACACTATTGCTGGAGAGGTGCTGCTACAGTATTGATGATTTTAATAAAAAAATAGAAATATATATATTGACTAATGAAACATTGACTTTTTAAAATTTGGACATTTGAATTGTAATTTTTTTTTTTTTTATGAATTATTAAATAGAAATCGTAAAATTTAAATTAATTGAATTGTTTGTTAAAGATTTAGACAAAATGAGTGTTTAAGATTTAGATAAGTGTGAAAAATTCGAATACAATGTTTTTATTGTTTATGAATAAAGAAATTGAATTGAATTGAATTTAAATATAACTTGTCAACTCTAAAACACTATAGTCGGCAATTCTGACAAAATAATAAGTTGGTTATCCGTTTTTATATATGTCTATCTCACGTTAGTTTTAACTATATTTACTTTGAGACAATTTACTTTGCGTGCTTCCGCCACCAGTTAGTTCATGCAAACTATTGCTGGCCAGCACGCAAAGTAAATTGTCTCAAAGTAAATGTAGCTTTGACTTCCGCAAAGTAACACCTGAATCCATTAACTAGTTTCAAATATATAATTTAAAAATGGATTGTTCAAATTCACGTTTTTTTCTTATATTCACGCCATTTTTTTTTTAGTTTGACGACGCGTCGTAAGCCTGAGACAATATTCAGAGACTATTAGATAATAGGTTATATCTCGCAAATCTGTTATTTCTTATCACACACCGTTTTAGCTTCCTACTGATAAGGACAGCTGACTTGTTTCCAACTGATTTCTGTATACAGTAAACTGTATACATACATATTGTTGGAACGGTAGCGTATACATGTATGTAGGAGCCCCCTTCAATATTTATTTTATTCTATTTTTTTTGTATTGTTATAGTTGCCACAGGAGACCAAGTAAACGTTGGATGGAGTGTGTAAAGGAGGATATGTGTAGAAAGGGAGTGACGGACGAGTTGACTGGAGATAGACAGAAATGAAAAAAAACTTACATGCTGTGCCGACCCCACATAAATAGTGGGATAAGGATAAGGTAGAAGATAGTGGCAACAGAAATACATCATTTGTGAAAATCAATATGAACAACTTTTTCTATGATCCCAATGCTGGGAACTCAAAAAAATTCGTCATTTCCATACAAAAGAGTTCCGCCGCACGGCCCAACATTCTGTAAATTTCTACATTTTGGAATTTCAACTTTATGGGAGTTCTACTTCCTGATCCTAAAGGCAACAAAGTTGCTTGCTTTTTGTGTGTGTAAGTGGCCAAATTTGCGTCAGATTTTTTAAGCTGCCTGTCATCAATAATGAACTGCCTCAGTGGTCCAGTGGTTAAGGCGTTTTGCCTGTAGACTGTACCCCCGGGGGGTTGTGGGTTCGATTCCCACGGAAAGCATACTGTTTAGTTGTTTCCAGTTTGGTTAGGACATTGCAGGCTTCAATCACCTGATTGATAATTAAGATGATTCCATGCTTCGGAAGGCACGTTAAGCCGTTGGTTCCAGCTGCCGTCTGGTAGTCAAAGGAACTACGTCAGAGGCGGTTCCAAAGAACTCTGATACCAGGATGTGCATGGTCGATTGACCGTGTCACCTACACGAAATGAATGAATCAATGATTAGGGACCAACGGCCTCGGGAAGCGCGGTCAAGATATTTTTATGTCACTTGCGGTCACCCATCCCCGTGAGGACTACGCCCAGGGTTGCTTAACATGCATAAACGCTAATTATGCTCAAGGTCATCGGGCTCCTAAACCAAGTTATCCACAGCTCAAAAACTATAGGAAACTATGTCCTCAACACCAATTAGTTTGAAAATATAAATATAAAAATGGAAACCTCGAAACAACCAGCTTTCTCCGGCAGAAACTTACGAACGCACAAACAATGTTGTTATAAAATAAAAGCTCAACTCAAAACAACTAAAATTCTCTCGAAAATATCTGACACATTTGACGCGCGGGATTTGAAACGCGCGCCAATGTCAAAATTGTTAGCGGCCAGTGCTACTCATAGACTAAAGGAGTTTGCATTGATACACGATTCGCGCTCGAAAAGTGGCACCGGCAAAACAGCGCACTAATCGAGTTTCGGAGCTGCTTTGTCCACAGTTTCAATAAACCGCGCTAGCACTCACACGTCTCTGACGAAGGTACAGTGAAAAGATGCAAAAACTACGCATCAAAAGCGAAAAAAAAAGATGGTATGACTCCATCTTTTTTTTTCGCTTTTAGTATGTACCGTTATTGTCGTTGTTTGTAAGTATGATGTTTTGACCATAGAGATAATATAATATGGTTTTGACTCGGGGACATTATTAAGGCTTCATTTTGTTAAGACTGTTATATTTGATAGAAGGAGTTTGGTACATAAAAAAATTGGTTGTCTGGAAAATCGGTTTATAGACAATATTTTTACGTGATAAATGTGGAAGAGAGATAGATGCGTCACAAGCCGAACGCTTAGGCCGATCGTGCATCTATCGCTTGTTTCGCGCTCTCACGAAGATCAGCGCTGGCTATATCGCCAGCAAATGCTGGGTTGGAACCTTTCTTTATGTTATAGGACGGCAATCGAGCAAACGGGTCACCTGACGGTAAGTGATCACCGCTGCCCATGGACAACTGCTAAACCACGGTGTGACAGGTGCGTTGTCGGCCTTTCAATGAGTTGGAGGGAGGCTATGGGGGCGGATCAGATAGCCAACTGACTCTCTCACTCAATGAACGAAGCATAGAAGCGGTAAATCTTCTACTCAGACGTCGATTTTCTGTGAGAGTGTGGTACTTTCCTCGACGAGCCGGACCATTCATGCTACTAGCAATTCATTTTGCCGGTAGCGTGGCTCTAACATGACCTATTTGAGAACAGACACAGTGCTGGTAAATTTATCTATTTTTTATTTACTTGTACTGTGTATAATTTTCAAATAAATAATAATAATTCATTCAAAATCACAAGACTCGCAATCAGATTTCGCATCCTTAAGCGGCAGTTACGCGTGAGAGTGATAACCTAACCACGCAGTTTTTTTTTTATGTATAGTATAAATAAATAAATATATATATATACGGACAAATCACACAGATTGAGCTAGCCCCAAAGTAAGTTCGAGACTTGTGTTATGGGATACTAACTCAACGATACTATATTTTATAACAAATACATATATAGATAAACATCCAAGACCCAGGCCAATCTGAAAAAGACCATTTTTCATCTTGACCTGACCGGGGATCGCACCCGGGCACCCTCGTGTCGCAGGCTGGCGTGTTAACCACTGCGCCACGGAGCTGACGGCTGTATATTGACGGCAAACGAGCCACCTGATGGAAAGTGGTCACCGTCGCCCATGGACATCTGCAACACCAGAGGTGGTAATGCGTTGCCGACTCTTAAGATACCTGTAAACACACCTTACACCTCTGTTCTGTCCCAAGTACCTGACCACGTGTAGACGACCATGATGGTTCACTGTCTCATAAGATAAATAAAACGAGAGCAAATTCTATTTTTAAATGGCCTTTTGCATGAATCATAACGGACGAATTTAGCTACTTCCATTTTCAAACTTCTTGAGTATTTAGGGGCATTAGCACGAACGATTTGTTTCCGAACACTCATTTCATCCATTGTCATGGTGACGTGATCATCATCATTATAAAGAGGAAAGATTTTATTGTTTGTTTGCATCGAATGGGCTCTGAAACTACTGGACCGATTTGCAAAATTCCTTCTCCATTAGAATCCTGCATTATCCCTGATGAACATAGGCTATTTAAATACCTATATCTTCCCGCGCGAAGCCGGGACGGGACGCTAGTATAAAAATAGTTTACGGCGAGAAATTGTTATTGAAATGACGCGGAAAAAAATCGTTTCTGTAAAGTTGGTTTACAGACGATAATTTAACGTGACAAGGTTGGGAGAGAGATAGATGCGTCACAAGCCGAACGCTTAGGCCGATCGTGCTCTCTATCGCTTGTTCCGCGCTCTCGCTTGCACACGGATCTTGACACTTTTACGAGCGTGCAGCCGGTGTTCATCGATTTATAAGACGTTATCGTATTTAAATTAAATCACTTATGGTATATTGAGTGTAGGCCAAATCCTCTGTCTGCTCTGGCCAATTATGGCACCGGTAGTACAGAGAGGGTCATGGTCCTGCAGTGGAGACTAAAAAGACCTGATGATGATGATGGTATATTGAAATCCCTAATGTGCAAAATTGCAAGAAGAAACGGTAAGATGGAATAAACACGAGAAAACCGTATTGATAGATTCTTTTTTATTCTTTAGATGACGATTAAATTCAAGAACCAGTGCCATTTTACTCTATCTACCAACACAAAAACCTTTAAATATTTACAAAATAGCGCAATTATTAAAAAAAATCTACGAAATACCACAGATAATCCCGCCAAAAACCAAACTTACGTACACGCGGTGAAAATCAAAATGGCGGCGAGAAAAATTCGCACGTGGCGGGAAAAACTAGACGACCGTGTACTTCCTCACCCAAACAATCGATTATCAACTCTATCTGACACATTTTAGCGTCTAAATCGCTTTGGCAGTTAAATATAATAGTTTAAAGTAATATAAACTCTATGTTAATTGAGTTAAAGGTTAATTTGTTGAAGATAACCGAGCGGCGTAGCGATGTTTCCCGTGTTATTTCTATGCTACGCGTCACGCTTAGCGTTTATTTTTAGTCCGCTGACGAAAGGGGCCGAGCATTGTCTCTGCTCGCGAATCTATGGAATGCGATGTCGTTTTCTTTTTTAGGGTCCCGTATCCGAAGAGTGAAAACGGGACCCTATTCCTTAGCCTTCACTGTTAGTTTGTCACAGCGCTCATCATCATCATTTCGTGTAGGTGAGTTGGTCAATCGACCATGCACACCCTGGTGTCAGAGTACGCTCGGAACCGCCTCTCGGCTCCTGACGTGGTTCCTTTAACAACTATCAGTTGGAAGCCGAGACCAACGGCTTAACGTGCCTTTTAAAGCACTTTGTAAGTATATGTAGACGAAACTAGACGTGTGGTATCCGGCAGAGTAGAATATGACCACTCCAAGTCTTCTCGTGGATGTCGTAGAAGGCGACTTAGGAAATACAAGCTAAACAAAGCTTATAAACATCTAAGACACCTCTCCAACCCGTCTGGCCAGCGTGGAGAGTGTAGGCCAAGTCCTCTGGCTGCTCTGGCCAAGTATGGCCCTAGTAGTACAGAGAGGGTCGTGCTCCTGTAGTGGAGACTAAAAAGGACCTGATGATGATGATGATGATGTAGACGAAAGCACGACGAGACGCCGGCGTGTAATATTTCTTTGCGATGCGCGTAGAGTTGTTAACATTCAACAGGAAAATTAAATCAATATATATTTTTGTATGAAAGTGAAATCAAACAAAAAGTCGCAGAACAAACGTTGTTATTTATGCTGTTAGCTATCTAATCCGGCGAGGTTATTAGTATCACGTCTATTTCCCTTGCGGGGTAAACAGAGCCTAGGTTTATAAGACCTTATGGCCACATTAAGCAAGTTTGAAGGCGTGTAGATGGAAAAAGGAATCAAAATAGTGATGGGTTGGTAGCCGCATCGCCTATTGACATGATTCCGCAGATTTTAGCTCAATCCCTCGATCGGTTTTTACGTACTGCGCGGGAAGAGTAGCAACTGGCACGTTCTACGGTTTTTCTTTTCTCCCAGACCAGCATGGAAGAGTAAATAACCCTGTATAACCTAAATATGAATGCCAACGACCTGCGCGCGCGCAGGATTTTCAACTTATCTGTATTGAAATAGATGCTCTATTTATAAATTAGTTTCAATGAAAAACTGAGTTGAAACAAGTCAAAGTCCTCGATTGGAAACATCATAGAGAAAACAGTCGTGTGGTTTCCGGCAGAGTAGAATAGGACCACTCCTAGTCTTCTCATGGAGGTCGAAGAGGCGACTTAGGAAATACAAGCTAAACAAAGCTCATAAACATCAATGAGTCCTCTCCAACCCGTCTGGCTAGCGAGGAGAGTGTAGGCCAGAAGGAGGGTAATGTTTTTCGTATGTATGTGGAAAGTATCATTAGATTCGTAATCTTCACCGGGGTGTTAGAGGCTATGTGACTATAGCAAAAAAATTATATGGCGGACGTAAACTGTCAAAAAGGCAGTCGAGTTCTCTATTTTTTTTTTGAAAAAATTCACTTCTGCAGTAATTAAATTAAAATACTTACAAAAAAGCTGAAGTTTGCAAATACAGGGGTCTAGGCTCCGAATATGATTTTGTCCCATTCGGTGTCGAGGCCATTGGCCCGTGGCGTCCTAGCGCTATAGGGCTTTTTAAGGAATTAGCAAAAAGGTTAGTCGACATCACAGGAGACCGAAGAGCTGGCAGCTACCTCGGACAAAGAATTAGTCTAGCTATTCAAAGGGGGAATGCTGCCAGTATCTTCGGAACCTTGCCTAAAGGGACTCCTTTTAATAATATATTTTAGTTTTTATATTTTTAAGTTTTTTTTAGGTTAATTGTTCTAATATATATATTTTGTTTTATTTCTGTATAATTACTTACATAAAAATATACATTTAAATTATTTCCAAGCATTTTTATCAAATAATTAATCTTTTATTCGACAATAATCTTTTTTTAGTTAATGATTTTTTAAAACATCGAACCCATGCGGCCTATTTGCCTTGTATTCGAAATAAAGATAAATAAAAAAAAATCTTTCTTTCTTTTTCGTCAGAATCGGCTCTGGATCGAGATAAACTGAAGGAGATTGGGGCAGACCTCTGCTCAGTAGTGAGACAGTATAGGTTATCAAAAATTATATTCGTACCATTCACACAATCACTCCACATTCATTCTTTTATAACACCCACTCATCATCATCATTTCGTGTAGGTGTCACGGTCAATCGACCATGCAAACCCTCTTGCATAATATCCTGGTACCAGAACACAAGTCATTCTTATCGTTAGATGTATACTAAGGGACATGATCATCCCTGATATTGAACAACTTTGGCGAGCTCAGTGGTTAACACGCCAGCCTGCGACACGAGGGTGCCCGGGTTCGATCCCCGGTCAGGTCAAGATGGAAAACGATTTTTTTCAGATTGACCTGGGTCTTGGATGTTTATGTATATAAGTATCTATTATAAAATATAGTATCGTTGAGTTAGTATCCTACGACAGAAGTTCACAACTTACTGTGGGGCTAGCTCAATTTGTGTATTATGTCCCTATATATTTATTTATTTTACACTTTCCATAGAAAGTCGATCAGCTGATATCTTATTTTGTATGTAAGATCGTTTTTTTCGTATTTCGATGTATGCTCCCTGAGGAAAGTTGTTCAATATCATGGACTGATCATGCCCCTTAGTATTGTAACCCCCATTTTATTACACGTTGTATAGATATAGTATCAAAAACACAAATAAGACGAGTAAACTCAGACGTAACATAGCAACGAAGTTAAATCAATAAACAACCACAAAACAACACAATCATCAAAGAAACTGAAACATACAACGATGATCGGAAAAGATATATCAAATCCTCAATAAACTAGTCTGTTCGAACAACCTTTAATTCAAGACCAACCCTAAAATCACATAAAAAACTAGTTCCTTTCCACAAATTACATTTTTGTTACAAAGATTTTATTATAAACGAATCCACACTGTTAAGTGCTTTCCAAGACAAATCAAATGAACCGAATCACGATTGGTGTACCCTATTTAGTTTGAGAGTTCCTATGTCCACCTTCCGACTCCATCATCAGACCAGCGCAGCGATTCCATAATATTGTATTGTGTCATTCGATTTACACATGCATGCAAAATTTCAGCTCAATCGGTAACCGGGAAGTGGCTCAAATTTAACTCGCAAGATTTGATTACAGACAAACTACGGGACAGGTGAAACTAAATAATGCTTGTAAAAAGATTTCTAATTAAAGATTTCCATACTTTATTTTGAGTTTTCGTGGAATTACCATTTATCTATACATATATAATGTAGTTAATAATTCAGGTGTTACTTTGCGGAAGTCAAAGCTACATTTACTTTGAGACAATTTACTTTGAGTGCTTCCGCCACCAGTTATTTCATGCAAACTATTGCTGGCCAGCGCCCACCCACTACTTTTAATCCCTTCGTGCCCGCCACCAATAGTTGATGCTTGCAGCCCTGGTCGATACTGCTACATCCGTTGAGGCTGCAGCAATATCGGCCGTCGTGCTCGCGACACGTGTTTCGCCTCTACACGAGGCATCTTCAGGCAGTAAATGAAACCTAGATGTTGGTCGTTCGAATAACAAGCAACGAATAGACATTCGTTGCTTGTCATTCGAACAACATACGAGTCTAACAGTATTCGAACCAAATTCGAACAACAGACGGGTCTAACAGTAGTGGGTGGACGCTGGCCAGCAATAGTTTGCATGAACTGGTTGCGAAAGCACGCAAACTAAATTGTCTCAAAGTACATATAAAATGCTTTGTCCTGACTGACTGATCAACGCAATACCTTGCAATATTTCAATCGGAATAAAAATCCTAACAAATTATAGACTCACTTAAATTAAACCACTTAATACGCGCGCAGATAAAAGATGGCTCCTGTTGAGTTACATGGTTTTTTGGGCGCTTGTTAAAAGTTGTGTTGTCCATATAGACAAGTATAACTTAAAGGACTCACTGAAGGCAAAAAAGTCAGTTTCAGCATACAACGCTGTTTTGATATGATCAATCATACAGATTAAGCACACAAAAACAACAACGTACTTCAAATCGTGTCAATCCGATATATCGTTTCCGAGTTTCAAAATCCAAACCAAACAAACAGAAATGGTGCGAAAGAGCCAATGCTGTGGAGTGCTATGACTTACTACTCTATCGAAAGACCCTAGAATGGCTTAGACGCAGAATGCTCTGTTCGCAGAATGTCCAATAAAATAAGATTCGCAAAAAGACAATTTCTGAAAACATGAATGCAGTTTTTATTTTCTCAAAAATCTGTGTTTGAGTTCCTTTGATCACTTTTAGTGAAAAAAATCTCCCATTTCACCCAGTTCGATGGAGCAAACTGTATAAGATTGTGTGTTGATTGCTTTGAATAAAGGTTTTATGAAATACGCGGTGACAAATTTTCATGACAAAGTCCAATATCGTTTAGACATACGTAATAAAAAAAACTGACGTAAAATTTACATAGACGTGATAATAACCGACCCATGTTGTCTGGTCTACGTCAATGTAACTGTAACGTCAGTTTATCAATGCGGATGTCAAGGCGCAAAACTATTTTTGAGCCAACATCTAGCTATTCCCCAGCTGATTAGACCGGGCATTTTAAAGCAGCCAGCTGACAGTTTGCAAAACCCCTCAATCTTGCAAATTAGGATAAATACACTCAGATTTTCAGACTTCTGCTCCTATTTAAATTAATTCGAAATACATACAGACGTTTTGCGAAAAGGGCATTTTGCGTCTAACCCCCTAAAACACAAAGTGTACTTACTGCTTTGATGTCGTCGTAGTCTTTCGCGTCCAACAATCTTCTTCTAGATGACGGCGTGTCCGGACTTGAGTCTTCTGTCGCTTCACTAAACGTACTTTCAGTACTCGTCTCCATAGACTTAATACCATCCTCTTGAACTTTATCCTCTTCGGATTTCTCTGTACGTTTTTTAAGGAAATTCTCATGTTCAAAGGTTTTATTTTCAAACCCCGTGCCGCTTGGAGATTCTATATCATTGTCTAGTACTAAGCGATCGTCTTCTGCTGAATCTATATACTTAAGTTTGACTTTTGATTTTCTCTCGTCTTTGTCTTCAGTTATGTTATTAACTTCTTTCTTCGGCGCGGAAGTCCCCGTAGCTATAGGTTGAGAGATCTGTATATAAGAAGCGAAATTAGACGTGTGTTTTGGTGTTTTCACTTGCTTTTCTATGTCGTTTTTAAGGTCCTTTTTTGGTGTCACTTCCCTCTTATCTAGATCCCCGTTTTCTACTTGTATGACTGTGGATTTTTCTAGAATCTTTCCGATGGGGTTGTTAGGGTCCAGCTGGCTCTTTATGCTGGCTAGGCGATCTGATGGAAGTTTTGTGGTTAGTGATGTAGACATGGTGTTATTTTTTTCGATAACGGGCTTAGCTAGTGACACGGGTTCGGATATAGTCTTGCTGATGGAGAGATCTGAGTTAGAATTTGACCTAGAACTCGAAGAACCGACTTCCCATCTGTGATTGACTCCATTTTTATCAACGTACGGCAAATGTACTGGAACAGGCTTTTCGTCTTTCGCTAAAATCTTTGTATAACCAGCCGTTCCATTTTCACAATCTTTGAGTTGATTTAGATATTGCTCTACAGAAGGTTTTGTATATCTGGTATCATTTGCTGGTAGTTTAGTTACTGTCATTTTACTGTCAAATCTTTTTCTGATCTCTGAAACTGACGGCACCTCATTGCCATTACTATCCTTCGAGCCATTGATCATAGAGTTCCTTTTGCTGTAGCTCTGCGTTGGCGAACTTTCTTTATACGCTCTTCGGCCTTCAGGTTTCTGGTGTTGTTGAAAATTAACGCTTATTCTCAATGGCATATGGGTCAATATGGTACAATTGCGGCTTGTGGTTGTGTGTGTTAGTTTTACAGTTACATGCAACATCTACACCGGTGTGGGTGTATATGCTTATGTAAATGTATGTTACTAATGCAATCACATGAAAGGCAAGGCCATGGTTTCCGAATCTTACAAACTTTTCAACTGGTGAACCAAACATAGAACAAAGATGCAGAATTTCGAACCATAAATGTTGTTTTAATTAAAGAATATATTTATAACTTCGTCTCACAATATTCCTTTCTCAAAATGTCCATAAAGAAAAAGTATCACCATTAGAATTCTTCTGATAACAAGTAGCCATTTTGAGAATAGGACATTTTGCGAATAAAACGTACAGACTTCAGGTCAATGACTGCAATTGACACTTCAAACGGCTCCAAGTTTGGTCATCAGATTGTTTCTATATTTTAGAGGGTCTGCCTCTCAAGTGATCATGATGCTGACTGACTAACTAAGCTGATTTGGCTCTTCTTAGTGCGATGTTAATGTACACACACACTCACGCGCACACAAGATGGCGTGCCTGCGAAATATATTGACAAAATACATCAGTTTTGTGTGACTTTTGAAGGTAGGAAATATGAGATAGCTAAAGATCTTTTTCGAAAGATTTTAATGTAGAACTAATAGATATAGAATAGTTAAATGAATTGAGTGGCAGAACTGAAACGTCAGGGTGCTATTTTCGAACGAGCGACTTTACCAAAACGTACGTTTTTAAATTGAAATAGACTCTGTGCAGAAAATGAATAGGCATAGCGTAGTAGGGAACTTCATAATACTACGATTTCTATGTAGCAACTCTAATTAAACTTTTTCAGTGAATAGGGAAATTATAAGCCATCCTGATTTTATAATTAAGCTATGTGAAAATAAGATGGCTTCTTATAAGCTAGCTAGCTTTCGCCCGCGGCTCCGCCCGCGTCAATGTCGATCCCTCGAGTACAGTACTTTTTCCCCAGATAAAATATACCCTATATCCAGTGAGTTGCCCTCTGGGCAGCACTAGCACTGAGCTATGACCTTTTTGGATTGCTGCAGCACACAGATACAAAGGTGCGTCTTTTCTGTATGTGATGTTTTTCTTCTTCACGTTATGTAATTTTGTATTTCTCCTGTGTATGTGTGTGACTTCAGCTACAAATAAATCACTTATCTATCTATCTATCCTTCTCCGTACCCAAGACTACGGGTATGCAAAATTTCATGACGATCGGTTCAGTAGATAGCGTGAAGGTGTCACAAACAAACAATGAATTCGCCTTTTTTTTAAATACCACGCGTCCGAAACCCCAATATAACAAAAACAGTTGGCCGACTTCAATAACTGACGAGAGGACGCCGCAGTACGTTAGACACGACTGGAGATATCTCGTATCTTGTCTAACGTATCGCAGCGTCCTTCTCGTCAGTGAGTTCAGCAGTGTGAAAGGCTAGTTGCCTGGGTCAAAAAAATAACATTAAAATTAGTCCGTCAGTTAGATAATCAAAAAATATTGGACATATATTTTTTTTGTCAATTTAACAATAAATGGTAAAGATAAAGCGCGCCAAAGTTCTTGTGACGTCAAAGTTTGCTAAAAAGTGTAACAAACTATGACGTCACACAGAATTTCAAAGGGCTATATATCTTTATCATTTTTCATTCAATCGACGAAAGAAAAAATACGTAATCAATATTTTTTTAATTACTAACAGACGGACAATTTATATTTTTTTAGGAAACTAGCCTATTGACTATGTAGCTAGCTCTAAGTGAGCTTTAGCTACTTCACCGGGCGTTTGAGGCGAGGGCAGAGTGCTCTCAGCCTTTATAGACAACATTACCAAAGGGCTCCCAGGAGGGACGGACCCCGTCTTTGGGTGTTGCCTGTGTGCGCAACGCTTGGAGAGACAGCAAACTCTCATATTGCCTGATCGGTCGCGATTACGTGCATGCAAGCCTGAAGGGCCAATCTGAGAATCAATGGCAAAAGCCTTTGGAGAGCAGCTACTCTCATCTTTTGCCTTATGGGCCTTATATATATTCATTCTGACAGAGTCTACATTTTAGTAAAGTAGCTAATCAAAATTAGAAACCCCTACCGCCCTATTTGTTAACTCAGTGTACAACGTTTTGAGTTACTTCGAAATACATTGCGTTTTATATATCTTAAATAAAAATAGTCAATAATACGAAAGCCGCAATGTATTTTGAAATGACTGAGTTAGCAAATAGGTCGGCTGATAAAATAAGCCGTCATTGGACAATAGACAAGCGTGATTGTTCTCAAATATTGTCCATAGACAACAGCTCATCTAAACAGTATTGCCATATCAAAAAAACACTAGTAAGAATGTATATTTCTTATTTTAATAATTATGACAATATTTAACGAATCAGGCAGTAATGATTTGTTACTATAAGTTTTCAAGGTTCATGTTTAATATTTTAATAATATAATTATGATACAACTAAAAATAAATTGTAGGTAAATTTATATATATTTTGTACTTTACTTCTACCGAAATATGTAAATGTTAACACTCCTCTCAATTACTCGCCGGTTGACTGGAAGAGATCCCTTCATGGGATAAGTCCGCCGTTGTATATTTATTTCATTTTTTTTCTGTTTTGTATATTCTCTTTCTTTTTAAGTACAATAAAGCTTTATAACAAACAAACAAACAAATAAATAAAAATTAATATATATTTACAAATAAAATAGTCCGGGTAAATCGTTGCCTCGCGGTAGCGTGCCCAGAAGGCTGGCAGCATTGCCACGTTGGATGGCAATGCTGATCTTTTGGCCAAGGTATAGACCAGCCTTCTGGTCACGGGTCACCTCGATATTTAATTAATAGATATTTAGTAGCAGTGGCGTAGTTAGTACGGGTGTCACCTAGGGCTGTCGTAGTGTCACCACAAACACACCAACGGCGGTCGGCCTGGAACGTTAATATTTTTGTGGGTGTCACACCCCAAAGGAGCTAACACCCTTAGCTACGCCACTGATAAGTTGTCTTGTATTTGAATGTGTAGGTTTTTTAATTATTCATTAACGTACACAAATATTATAAATTGCAATTATTTGTTTGAATGAGGCTAAAATAATAATAAAAAGTTGACAGAGATAGGTACTTTTTCCTCATTTTTTTGTGTCCTCCGGACCCCTGCCAATGTCTACGGAATTTTCATGATGATCGGTTCAGTAGTAACGGCGTGAAAGCGTAACAAACAAACAAACTCACTTCCGCATTTATAATATTAATAAGGATAAGGATAACATTGTAGCTTCATTAAAATCGAACGTGAAGATAAAAAACCGGCCAAGTGCGAGTCGGACTCGCGCTTGGCCGGTTTACCGTTATCTATAAAAAGCGGGAAAAATTTCATGTCTGTTGTATGGGAGCCCCCCTTTATATTAATTTTATTTTTATTTATTTTTAAAGTGAATATTTACTAAATATTCTGGTAATATTTCAAGCGTTATTTCATACGTATTATATATAAACAAATAAATCACGTTTGTTGTATGGGAGCCCCCTTAAATATTTATTTTATTATATTTTTTAGTATTTGTTTTTAAAGCGGCAACGGAAATAAATCATCTGTGAAAAGTTTAACTATAACGGTTCATGAAATACAGCCTGGTGACAGGCGGACAGCGGAGCGATATCCTTTTTTTTATTAATTATTGAAGTAGGCATTTGTCTCCCATCTTACCTGATGGTAAGTGACGATGAAGACGATATTAATTGGGTCTCGTTTTTACCCTTTGGGTACGGTACCCTAAAAACAGCCATTCACAGGATGTGGCCAAATTACCGAATGATGTCTATCCCATAACCTTGAAATGTTTATTTCGTGCGCTTTATCTCGCTAACCGGGTCAATGGGCCGTGACGTGGCTATTAGCATTGTTAGCCAGCTTTATGATCACAGTGGCAGTGGCAAAAATTGGTTGTCTGTAAAGTCGGTTTACGGACGATATTTTACGGTGAAAGAGAGATAGATGCGTCACAAGCCGAAAGATTAGGCCGATCGTGCCTGTCTATCGCTTGTTCCGCGCTCTAGCTTGCACGCGGAACGTGACACTTGTGAGTGCGTGCAGCCGGCGTTCATCGATTTATAAGAGGTAATCGTGTCAAAAAAAAAAGAAAAAAAGCAAAACAGACAAATTTGTTTGTTTTTATGGTTCTGTACCCAAAGGGTAAAACAGGGATCATTTTTATAGATAACGGTACGGAACCATTCGTGCGCGAATCCGACTCGCACTTAGCCGGTATTTTATTAATCAAAAATCAAAACGTTTATTCAGAAAATAGGCCTTTGCAGGCATTTTTCACGTCAAATCACATTTTAAAGGATCTAATTTAGTCATATTTATATTATTACTTAATTTGCAAAAGCTACAGACTACTAGCGTTTCGGAACCGACCACTGCAGAGAAGAAACGCCAAAAGAAACTCTTTTCAACAGTATTGGTCGCCTACTCGCCTGAAGGGCTTTTTTATTTTATCATCTATCTTTATCATTTATCATCTAATTTCTTCATTTATAATTTTCTTTTCATTTTATGATTACAATTTTTATTATATAGGTACATTATTATTTTTTGGAAGATATTATGTTAGCGATCGAGTGTGCAATGATAATATTTTACATTATACACAGTAGTCTCAAAGAGGCCGAGCAGACCTGTCGCCCCTAGCAGCACCCGTTCACGAGTTGACGCATGGATCAGCCATCGTTGAACTTAACCATATTAGAGGGAATTCAACGACCCGACACACGACGCCGCCACTAGTTTGAACATTTGAGTGAGCATGACTTACTCGAGCTCGAAGACTTTGTCAAAAAATAAATTCAATAACTGTCCACCACCTGTCGATCGCAAACATTTACATGTTTTACATAACTACTGTTCTTATCATCATGACGTTTTATAAGTTGCGCACACCCATAACGTCAACATGGGTTCCAACGGAAGACCAGCGCTAGCTTTATCGCCAGCATATGCTGAGTTGGGACCTATTTGAAAACGCACACAGTGCTGAAAATTGCTTTTTTTTTATTTAATGTTATGTTTTTTAACCCGTACTGTGTATGTTTATCAAATAAATAAATAAATAAATATAAATATATACGGACAAATCACACAGATTGAGCTAGCCCCAAAGTAAGTTCGAGACTTGTGTTATGGGATACTAACTCAACGATACTATATTTTATAACAAATACATATATAGATAAACATCCAAGACCCAGGCCAATCTGAAAAAGATCATTTTTCATCTTGACCTGGCCGGCGTGTTGACCGCTGCGCCACGGACCTAGGCAATCATTCATTATAAATCATTCATTCATTCATGAAAATTTGCATACGCGTTGTCTGGGATGCGGAGAAGGACATAGGCTACTTCTTACCCCGGAAAAAGTACTGTTCCCGAGGGAACAACATTCACGCGAGCGTAACCGCAGGCTAAAGCTAGTAAGCTATAGTGTATGCGTACAAAGACGCGGGTATGTATAGCCTACACTATCTACACTAATATTACAAAGAGGAAAGATTTGTTTGTTTGTTTGCATTGAGCTCCGAAACTACTGATGAATGACTAGCTCCGTGGCGCAGCGGTCAACACGCCTGCCTGCGACACGGAGTGACCGGGTTCGATCCCCGGCCAGGTCAAGATGAAAAATGATCTTTTTCAGATTGGCCTGGGTCTTGGATGTTCATCTATATATGTATTTATTATAAAATATACTGGGTGGCGCAAAAGTACGGGCACTAAAGAAAATACTTTTATTTTTTTTATATGACATTTTCTGTCATTCTGTTTTTGAAAATTGTGTAGTGAACAAATGTAAAATACACTGAAAATAAACATGGACCGTTTTACTCCCCAAGAACGTGGAATAATTGTGTCAATGTTCTTACGGAATAATTCATCAGTGATAAGAACACAACGTGAATTTCGTCGACGATTTCATGCAAGATCACCCGATCTGACCAGTCCAGACTTCTTTCTTTGGGGTTTTTTGAAATCTCGGGTGTATGTGAACAAGCCACAGACTCTCGCAGCTCTAAAAGAAAACATTCGTCAAGAAATAACGAACATATCGCAGGAAGTGTTACGGCAAGTTATGCAAAATGTCATAAATAGGGCTCAAATGTGTATCAACTCTGGAGGTCACCATTTAAAAGACATCATCTTTAAATCCTAATGGTACGAAATTTAATGGCACAAATATACATTAAAAAAAACCTAAATCTAGTTTTCTAATTTAGAAAAAATGTTATAGCTGAACCAAATAGGGTCTTTACTTTTGCGCCACCCATTAGTATCGTTGAGTTAGTATCCCATAACACAAGTCTCGAACTTACTTTGGGGCTAGCTCAATCTCTGTTATTTGTCTGTATTATTTATACTTACTGAACCGATTTGAAAAATTCTTTCACCATTAGAATCCTACATTATCCCTGATTAACATAGGCTATAGATTAAATACCTATACCCGGTGAAACTTTGATCGTTCTGGACCCTTAAAGGGATGATTTAGCCCGTTGATATAAACAACTTTTCCTATGGGACTAATGCTGGGAACTCAAAAAAAATTTTGACCTTCCCATACAAATTGACCGGGCGGCCGAATTTTTTTGTATGGAACTGCCCATTTTTTTTTGAGTTCCCAGTAGTGGTCCCATATGAAAAGTTGTTCATATCGACGGGCTGAATCACCCCTTTAGGGTTCAGATCAAAGTTTCACCATGTATATGTATACCCGTGCGAAACTGGGACGGGCAGCTAGTGTTTTATAAATCCTAACTTCCTAACTAATATTATAAATGCGAAAGTGAGTTTGTTTGTTTGTTACGCTTTCAAGCCGTATCTACTGAACCGATCAGCATGAAATTTTGCATACAAGTGCTCTGGAGTACGGAGAAGGACATCATCATCATCATCATCATCAAGTCTTTTATTAGTCTCCACTACAGGAGCACGACCCTCTCTGTACTACTAGAGCCATACTTGGCCAGAGAAGGACATAGGCTACCTTTTATCTCGGGAAAAAGTACTATTCCCGAGGGATCCACATTGAAGCGGGCGGAGCCGCGGTTGATAGCTAGTTAAAAAATAATTCGCTATATCTCTCCAAATGCATTGTTAGTGTTATGAGCAAACTACTCTCTATGCATTTTGCTTTATAACAACAGGCATACATTGTTTTAATTCACGAGACCAACATTCGTCCAAGGTGACCTAGAACATCAAAATGAACAACTTTTACTATAAATCCAACGCTGGAGATTTAAAAAAAAAAACTAAATTTGCATACAATTTGTCGGACCGGCTGAACACTTGAATGGAAATTTCGAATTTTTAGATCTCCCAATATTACTTCCATATGAAAAATTGTTCATTTCGAGGGGCTCAGTCACCTCTATTTGGGAATGTCGGTTATAAATTTCCTCTTTATACAGGGTAAGTGGTATCTAACGCATAACCTCCTATAGACGACTTAGGTACATCAACATTAACTAAGTTTGCTATATGACTTTGTATAATTCGATGATTGTTCTTTTCATACAAAAAAAAAATAAAATGAAGAAAAAGGCATTCTACTTGTTTTAACTCTATGGCAATCAGCGCTACGAGGTATTAATA
The DNA here is from genome assembly GCA_947532085.1 of Elegia similella. Lineage (NCBI taxonomy): Eukaryota > Metazoa > Arthropoda > Insecta > Lepidoptera > Pyralidae > Elegia > Elegia similella. Next base: position 889,088 of record OX383954.1, on the reverse strand, counting down.
GTAGGTACCTACGCTCACAGCTATACTAGAATTTACTTTGAGACAATTTACTTTGCGAAGCACGCAAAGTAAATTGTCTCAAAGTAAATGTAGCTTTGACTTCCGCAAAGTAACACCTGAATCTATTAACTATACTAGAATTAAACATAGACTTAACGTTTGATAGAAATGTGGATTTCTATCAAACGTTAAGTCTACGTACCAAAACGTACGTTTTTAAATTGAAATAGACTATGTTTAATTCTACTATAGCTGTGAGCGTAGCTAATGTATGTAAAATCTTACTATGTTTTGTGTTTAGGTAAAAGTCATAGAACAAACGTTGTTAGTCATGATGTACCTAAGTCGTCTTTAGCAGGTTTTTCGTTAGTTAACTATAACCCTGTATACCTACATGGAACCTTGAAAACACATCAATCATTGATGATACGTGATTAATAAAATATTTTATGTAATTACTGATTTTATTATCACGTTTGATTACTGCCTAATTTGTTCTACCTATCGCAATGTCATTGACTTATTCGCAAATTATAGTCTGAGAGGTGACAGTCAAAATACCTATCTCTTTTATTAGAACTTGTAGTTCGCCGCGAGCTTGGATGTCGCGAACATTTATTGGCAAAACTTTTAAATAACTGTACCAATTTTGATACCCAACGAACTTTAGAACTGTACTGATATTACCTACGTACTTAATTGTAAAACCTAACATCGCTACATACATGTATTTTAAATAAAAAAATATTTTTCCCATCTCGACTTGAAGAACTTCTTTGATACAGATAAGATATTGTACATATTAAACAAAATATTAAGACATTTCTCTACTGATGATTTTACCACGGAAAAACTAAACGATGAAATGATATATATTTGTGCCACGCTTTTAATAATCTTTAAAGAAAAAATGTGAACGTGAAGCCATACTTTAATTATTTTGACAGTCACCTCCCAGACTTCAAAGTTTGAAGTCTGTGAACCAATCAGATTATATTTCGCAGGCATCCATTTTAATAAATACTTCTAAAAATGTTGGTCAACCACGGCAAAGCTCCGAAAAATAATGTTTTTATACTAAACTCCAGTTATCAAGTCAATATCGTACATTCACCTATTGTATGTTCTCGCACGCACATTTTAAAGTGCCATTATTACATAATTGGAAACAGGGAAGTGCTATATTTGAAAGCGCAAGTCACTTAAAGAGCTATTTTTTCATTTAAAATCGCTCGTGAGTGACGTAGCTTCCTATTTCTAAAATATTACCACTGAAGTGCAAGACATTTAAAAATAAGGTCAATGGACTCCATTGACTACGAAACTGACGCTTACTATACAAACATTTACGCACACAGACACTTGAATCACCACAATAGTGAACCATAAAGTTCTACGTGTGTGTGAAAGTGTAATATACAGATTGGTATTCAAGTATCTAAGTCTACGTAAACACAAAATCAAAATCAAGATTTTTCGTGATTTACCGTAACCAAACATCATTTTTAAAGTCGGTAATTGTAAAAAATTAAAAAGTAAATACCTCAGCGATTGTAGCCGCGGAGTTTCTTGCTTTCCTCAACCGCGACGGATCAGCTGCTGGTGGTCTTCCAATATCGTTAGAGATGGACTTGGATCTTGATATCTCTCCATAATTATTCTGCTGTTCCTTGATCCTCTGAGTTAACGGGACGTAATTCGCCGGGCTGTATTTATTGTACAGCTCAGCTGTAGACATCGCCAGAGCTGCTGAACTGATAACATTTCTCTTATTTCTCGGCAACGGATCACTTGAAGTCTTCGAGCTCTCCGACCTAGTTGTAGATATATCTCTAGATCTAGACTCACTACGCTCGGATCTATATCTCGTTGAGATCCCACTATCACTATCTGTGACGCTAGGCGCGCGCGACGTTCTAGAATATTCGACTAGAGACGTCTTCCTTTCTCTTTTTCCATCGACGTCTGAATATTTAGACCTATATTCTGTTGTTCTATCACCGTAGGAGCTTCTTAGAGTAGAAGTTACGTAAGTGCCACTGCTAGTTCTGTAATAAGGCTTATCTAAGCTTGAGGAGGAGGTGAGGGTAGATCTGTAAGAGCCAGAGAGGCTCGATGAAGAGGAATTGTATCTAGAAGGCGAGACGACAGGCATTTTGTTTGCGGGTAGATTATATCACATAATTCACTTAAGTTATGCTTATGACTAGGTTAGACGTTTTTCAATCTGGACGGGCGGCGCTTTCTCAGCATTTTTTATCTTCCTGAAACAAAAGGAAAGATGTTGTTATGATATGAACATGCGAGAGCTGAGAGCTTGACATTTTATCACCATATTTTATTTCTTAATATAAGCGGGTGCCGCGCGAACGGAAAACGTCGCTACTGCGCAAGCCATTAGGTTGCGCAGAACCATTAGGAAAAAAGATGAAAAGTCTTAATATAGTATTAATATTTTCATATTTATATCTTTATAAAAAAAAAAATAAGAAAGGGGGCAACCTTCGAGACGTACAAATAAATATTATCATGTGAGAATTATTGTTTTAGATGTAAAAATTACAAAGCTTTCAAGGAAAACTGCTTTTAGATATCATACCGTATATATATCATTTTTAAATTTCATATGTATCTGTTTCAAATTCCAACAAAGGGGCGATCTTGTTTAAGGATTGATCTAAATTATACAAATACTTTTGATGTATTTAATTAATTCAGCGCATAGTACTAGTGATTTAAAAACACGTCAATTTTCACATTTTCGTGCAGTACCGTCTTAATAATAGTATATCAACATAGCATTATGTTGACTAGCTCCGTGGCGCAGCGGTCAACGCGCCAGCCTGCGACACGGAGTGACCGGGTTCGATTCCCGGCCAGGTCAAGATGGAAAATGATCTTTTTCAGATTGGCTGGGTCTTGGATGTGTATCTATATATGTATTTGTTATAAAATATAGTATCGTTGAGTTGGTATCCCATAACACAAGTCTCGAACTTACTTTGGGGCTAGCTCAATCTGTGTGATTTGTCCGTATATATTTATTATTATGAATGCAAAATAAAACACTCAAAAATAATGCGAGAGCTGCTTCTCTTCCCGCGCAGTAAAAACCGATTGAGGGAATGGGTAAAATCTGAGGAATTCAGTTCAGTATATAGGGCGTGAAGGCGTAACAAACAAACAAACTTAGTTTCGCATTTATAATATTAGTTAGCATAGTCCGAAATTTTTTTATATTTGGCGACTAATTAAGACTAATTTTCTAAATATTGGCATGGTCAGAATTTTAATCGGAGATGGTGGCCAAGCCAGAAGGTGTCATCTACAGTAAGCTCTCAGTCTAGTTACCAAATTCATAATTGAACAATAGGCATATAGCATAATAAGTGTTATTTCGCTATGGAAACATCTTAAAAAAATGGTCATTCATTCATTTCGAGTAGGTGCCACGGTCAATCGACCATGCACACCCTGGTGTCAGAGTTCTTCGGAACCGCCTCTCGGCCTCTGACGTGGTTCTTTTAACGACTACCAGATGGCAGCCGGGACCAACGGCTTAACGTGCCTTCCGAAGCACGGAATCATCTTTATCAGACAATCAGATGATTCAAGCCAGCAATGTCCTAACCAAACTGGAAACAACTAAACAAAGTATGCTTCCCGTGGGATTCGAACCCACGACCCCCGGGTCTACAGGCAAACGCCTTAACTACTGGACCGCGGAGGCAGTTATATTATACATACAATACAGTATAACAGTAAAGTAAATTTTTCAGACGCTTAACAGGATTATGCCACTGGAATTCCTCGGTGACATCACGCGACCTTGACTTGTCTACACACTGATCTAATTTAATCTAATTTAATTTGTTAAGATACAGCTTCACGTCTTTATACCTAACGGGATAGACAGAGTAAATTAGTGACCTCTTTTTTTCGCATAATTTGTTTTGCCCTAATATGCTTAGGCATACCGGTTTTAGTATAAATATTTTTGGCATAATTGTATTTTGGCCCACGGGTAATTTCTCATAGTCTATATGTATAATTTTTATATAGGGTAATCTATGTAGCGTAATTTCTCATACTCATAATTTGTTTTGGCATAATGATGATTCGCATAATCTCCATAGACATGATAACTATGAGACTAATATTAATTCGGTATAATAGTAATCCTAATCCTAACTAATATTTGCAGTGGCGGATGCAGTGGCGGAGACGCGCCACAAGAGGCGCAGAGTCAAAACAACAGAATATTAACCTTAATAGTATGTAGTAGTAGTACGGCGCGACGCAAAGAGACGCGCCTGATGGCGCCGGGCGCACTACAAAAATCGACTTTATGCTACATACTATTAAGGTTAATATTCTGTTGATTTGACTCTGCGCCTCTTGTGGCGCGCCTCCGCCGCACTGCATCTGTTAGTTTCTTGCTTAAGCCCTTTTAGTACAACCTTTTCTACCATCTCCTTAATGTCAAAGGGATACACATCATTCCGTAGTAAGAGATTATCGCTAAAGCGCATATTAAACCATCCTAAATTCAGTCACTGATGAGAGGTACGCAAAACGTGCGATACGACTGGAGATATCTCGTATCGTGTCTAACGTATAGAGGCGTCCTCGTCGGATCCGATATTCAGGATAGTATAATACCCCTTTAAATTTCTGGGTGACGTCACGCGACCTAGACACGACTGCCGAACATTAATTGAGTTAAATTTGACCGAAGTGTATTCTTCGAGATACATATTGTACTTCGGAAGGCACCAGTTTATAAAAGCTTTGAGTATTGTAGTGCAAAAGTTAATTAAGTATGTATGTTAGAGGTCGTTAGAGGTGACTTAGTACATACAAGCTAAACAAAGCTCATAAACATCAATGAGACCTATTTTTTTTTTATTATTGACATCCTTTCAGTACAATTTGACATTGTATTCAATTTGAATTATGACATGACAATGTAACCTCAGTCCACATATATACATATATATATAGTTTTAAGTAATATACTATAAATTGTAAGTTGACGTCTGGAGAAAATGCGCTGTGCAGTTTGTTGCCGCTTCTTATGCACTCCGCTTTGGAAGCGGCTCTAAACTTAGCTTTAAGTAAATTAACGTCAACAATATTTTATTGTAAAATAAATGTTAACGTTCACCAAATGATATGTATCTTATGATGAATAAATTATATTTGATTTGATTTTGACCTCTCCAACCCGTCTGGCCAGCGAGGAGAGTGTAGGCCAAATCCTCTGTCTGCTCTGTCCAAGTATGGCTCCGGTAGTACAGAGAGGGTCATGCTTCTGCAGTGGAGACTAAAAAGACGTGATGATGATGATGATGATGTATGTTAGGGTACCGTTATCCAAAGTGGCTACTCCTCCTAATTAGGGTTCCGTACCCAAAGGGTTAAAACGGGACCCTATTAATATCGCTCCGCTGTCCGTCTGTCTGTCTGTCCGTCTGTCACCAGGCTGTAACTCATGAACCGTGAAAGGTAGACAGTTGAAATTTTCACAGATCATGTATTTCTGTTGCCGCTATAACAACAAATACTAAAAAAATTTAATAAAATAAATATTTAAAGGGGCTCCCATACAACAAATGTGATTTTTTTGGTTGTTTTTGCTCAATATTGATAACAGCTACAAGTAGACGCTCAAACGAAATATTCACAGAATATTTAGTTATATATTCACTTTCAAAATAAATAAGTAAATAAAAATAAAATTAATATTAAAGAGGGGCTCCCATACAACAGACATGATTTTTTTCCGTTTTTACGTAACGGTGCGGAACCCTTCGTGCGCGAGTCCGACTCGCACTTGGCAGGATTTTTTCTTTTCTCCCAGACCAGCATGGAAGAGCGCGCGGTAAAAGAAGCAGCTATTATTTTACCCAAGAATAGTAACTGACGAAGGGAAAAAGTTAAACAGTAAGTAAAATTCTCAAGTAAAGAGAGTATGACATTTTCATCAAATAAAGTGGTCCAGTGGTTAAGGCGTTTGCCTGTTGACCCGGGGGTCGTGGGTTCGATTCCCACCGGAAGCATACCTTGTTTAGTTGTTTCCAGTTTGGTTAGGACATTGCAGGCTTGAATCACCTGATCGTCTGATAATAAAGATGATTCCGTGCTTCCGAAGCACGGAATCATCTTTATTATCAGGCACGTTAAGCCGTTGGTCCCGGCTGCCATCTGGTAGTCGTTAAAGAAACCACGTCAGAGGCCGAGAGGCGGTTCCGAAGAACACTGACACCAGGGTGTGCATGGTCGATTGGCCGTGACACCTACACGAAATGATGATGATCAAATAATTATATATTGAATAATGAAGACCATATAAAGCATTACGCCAATGAGTGACAAAGACTGACTAAATACTGTAATGCAAGGGGTACAAACAAGGGCATATTACCTAGCTTAAATTATTACTCATTAAGAGGAAACACTAAGCTCAAATAATATAATAATAATCCTCTGTCTGCTCTGGCCAAGTATGGCTCCAGTAGTACAGAGAGGGTCGTGCTCCTGCAGTGGAGACTAAAAAGACCTGATGATGATGATGATGATTAAGCTCAAAGAATTGAAAAATAGGTATTTGTAAAATCGATTGGTGTCGCGCCCCAAACAATACCCTAGAGTGACAACTGCAGCTCAGACCGAAAATACCTATGAAAAGTGCACAAAATTCTCTTTTCTTCTCCAAAACTTAACTGATTTAATTTCTTTTTTCAATAAAAATTTTAAATAAGCTATGGCTGTGTTTCTACGTTTTCTTTTTCTAATGTTTTTCTAATGTAATCGGGTCAAATTTGTTTTCTTGATGTTTGAATACAACAGATTTTTTTACCAATTTTTCTGGTTTTTGAAGGGTCATATACATACATACATATTAACACGTCTTTATCCCTTACGGGGCAGACAGGAAGGCTACGTTTAGCGTGTTGGTGGGCGTAAAGGTGGAAAATGGAATCCAAATAGATATGGGTTGCTAGCCGCATCGACATCATCGTTATGATTCTTAGATTTTCACCCATTCCCTTGACCGCATCTACGGTCTGCATGGGAAGAGAAGCAGCTGGCACATTCTAAGTTTTTTCTTTTCTCCCAGATCAGCGTGGAAGATCATATCTCTTTAAATAATTTAATTATGGAAAAAAAGAAAACATAGGGACATGCTAATATATCCATAGACTTTTTTTGGTAAAAAAATTTTTTTTTTTTTTTTTTCTTTTTCACAGATTGAGCTAGCCCCAAAGTAAGTTCGAGACTTGTGTTATGGGATACTAACTCAACGATACTATATTTTATAACAAATACATATATAGATAAACATCCAAGACCCAGGCCAATCTGAAAAAGATCATTTTCCATCTTGACCTGGCCGGGGATCGAACCCGGTCACTCCGTGTCGCAGGCAGGCGTGTTGACCGCTGCGCCACGGAGCTAGTCTAAATCAAAATTATTAAAAAAATCATTGCTTCCCTGGTACTATCCAGTGAGGAACAGGGTATTATGCTTGTATGGAAATAAATAAATAAATATATACGGACAAATCACACAGATTGAGCTAGCCCCAAAGTAAGTTCGAGACTTGTGTTATGGGATACTAACTCAACGATACTATATTTTATAACAAATACATATATGTATAGATACCTACACATCCAAGACCCAGGCCAATCTGAAAAAGATCATTTTCCATCTTGACCTGGCCGGGGATCGAACCCGGTCACTCCGTGTCGCAGGCAGGCGTGTTGACCGCTGCGCCACGGAGCTAGTCTAAATCAAAATTATTAAAAAAATCATTGCTTCCCTGGTACTATCCAGTGAGGAACAGGGTATTATGCTTGTATGGAAATAAATAAATAAATATATACGGACAAATCACACAGATTGAGCTAGCCCCAAAGGAAATACGGCCCTACAATTTCCTCTTAAATGTTTATGTGAGTCACAAAAGCTTTGATGAGCAGGAAATTTGCAAAGAAATGGATAACACCAGAGCCCCCAATAACATAGTACCCATAAATGGACTCCACAACAGAAAATACCCTGAAAACAAGGTCTAGAAAGCTTTAGAGGCTTGTCTAAAGAGATAAGGCAAGAAAACATTTTGGAGACAGGAGGCATAGGGCAGAGCGAAATAGAAGAACAAAGAGGAGGCCGAGGCTCATTAGGGGTTGTAGCACCCAGTAGACCCAGTAGTAAGTAGTAAATGTTCAATGATATATTCATGGAACATATATAGCATACTTACTATCACGTCTTTATCCCTTACGGGTCAGACAGAGCCTAAAGTCATAAGACTGAAATGCCATGTTTAGCATGTTGGTGGGTGTAAAGGTGGAAAATGGAGTCAGAATAGTGATGGGTTGCTAGCGGCAAGGCCTATTATCATGATACTTTAGGTTTTCACCCATTTCTTGACTGGCTTCTACAGTCTGCATGGGAAGAGAAGCAGCTGGCGCATTCTGTTTTTTCTTTTCTCCCAGACCAGCATAGAAGATGGAGCATATACATAATAAAGATGTCATTTGAACACTTTTCTTATTTACAAGGTATCTCTGTGGGGCAGGGTAGTGTGGGGTAGGAAGATATTGTGGCTAGTAGCGGTACTTTTTCAGTTATAGTAAAGTCAGTATAACCTTGTTTTACAATAAAATGTTTTCAAATTTGAAAAGCACTAGTAAAAAGCCCTGCTTTCCCTCTGGCTACTCTGAGCACCTGCCCAGGGCCCCACAATTGGTAAAGACCCTCAGTTGGACGTGGACAATACATGTTTCGCAAGGCTTGTGGCCTTTTTCCCAAATCATAGTCTTTCCAACAAGAAAAAAGGTTCATCAAGCACAAGGCCCTTTGTGGCTGTTTTTTTTTGTAAATCTTGGCTTTGCAAAAAAAAAACTCTGTCCTATAAAGTGCCTAAGGCCACCAAAAAAGGCAAAGACGGGCCTGATTAGTAAGCTAGGATGTCAGTATATAATTTTATGAATATGAATAATGGACTTTAGCAGACTTTATTATGCAAATACAGATAAGTATTCAATATTCGGACTCGGACTTGCGCACGAAGAGTTTCGTACCGTTATCTATAAAAAAACGGCAAAAAATCATGTCCGTTGTATGGGAGCCCTCCTTTAAAATTAATTTTATTTAATTATTTATTTTTATAGTGAATATATAACTAGATAATTTGTGAATATTTCAAGCGTCTACCTGTTGCCGTTATCAATATCGAGCAAAACCAAGCAAAAAAAATCACGTTTGTTGTATGGGAGCCCCCTTAAATATTTATTTTAGAATAAAATAAATATTTTTATTTATTTTAGAATAAAATAAATATTTTTAACTTTTTAATATTTGTTGTTATAGCGGCAACAGAAATACATCATCTGTGAAAATTTCAATTGTCTAGCTATCACTGTTCATGAGATACAACCTGGTGACAGACGGACAGACAGACACGGACAGCGGAGCCAAATTAATAGGGTCCTGTTTTTACCCTTTGGGTACGGAACCCTAAAAAGAATGTGTAACTTTTACTTGACTTTCTTTTTCTTGAAAAGCTTCCATGATATAGGAGGATCTTCATTCAAAATTTAGAAACCACACTGAAATAGGTTTGGGATAACTAGTGTGTATAATGGAATTACATGTACTGTGTACTTCCATTATGTACCTATCACGCACAACATAAACAAACACATTTCCTGGTCAAAAAAAATCTGTTTCTCTAACCTGTAATTTTTCTTCTTGCAAAAACAACAAAAACCATATGACCCAAATTAATCATCCATACAAGGCCAAAAATTAAAAAATAAACCATATGCACTATGACCTTCGACCATATGACCGCGTTCCGTGCGAACCCGGAAGATGGCGCCACTATCAATTACATCAAAAGCAGGCTATATAGGTACAATTTCCTACTCCAGTCAAGGTCAGAAAGCGTAGGTTTTTCAATGAAAATGAAATTTCTCGAATATAGAATACGAAAATTCGCGGCAATTTACCAAGTGGCTAGTCATTGAACTGAATGTAATATGACACCAGAGAAAAATTGATTCGTTCTTCAAGGCCAAAGTGTACGCACGATTTTTTCGTCACAATTTCAAAAGTTAGGCGCAATTATTACTTTCACACAGTCTCCTGAGATCTCATGAGGCGAACCACGATATTTCACGTCTAAAATACACTTCACACGATATTTTTAGAACAACATTATCTTCGAATACCATGCACAACACTACATAATTGAATTGGATTTTTATAACGCAACGTCACGTGCTGGCCGTATATTTAATAAATCGATATGGTACTGCAACTACGTTGGAAAATTATAATAATACTCACAAAATACAAAAATTACTGGTAGGTATCCAATACTGTAGCAAAATATCACAAAAACGGGCACTCCTATACGTCGAGTTGTTTTGTTTTAATTTGGATCACACGCGTTGTACACGATTATTTTCACTTTCGTGTGATAAATAAAAGAAAATGAAGCGCATACGATGAAATATTATTTTGTTCTGATCAGTAATTTTAGACGTTTTAGAAGCTCCATTGGTACGTCGCGTGACGTCACTCTAGTTGTTGGCAATCCTATTTTTATGCCACTTCCTTCACAAACGATAAAATGTCTTATTGACTGGAAAATTCAAATTATTATAGTCCTTCTACGATTGAAATAAAGTTTATATTGCAAATGGCGAGAGGATCTATTAATCTGTGATTGTATTTAGTTTTTCAGTGTTGCTGTATCGAAAATACTGAAAAATTTGTCATTAATGTTTTGACATTTTACTTCTTTTATGTAAATTTTAATATTTTATTTGCAATCTGTATATACACAAAATAATATATAAATACAGCTCTCTTTGATCATTCGTATTACAGACAAATAAAATAAAATAAGCTGTTTACATTTTTTCTTACTTTTATTCTACTTTCAACTCAGTTCAGCTACTCATCGCTAGATGGCGCTATAAATAAAAATAACTCTGTAACTATTTTTATGTTTAAGCAAAGACATCTTATCTTCTTAATATATATAAATCTCGTGTCACAATGTTTGTCCTCAATGGACTCCTAAACCACTTAACCGATTATAATAAAATTCGCACACCATGTGCAGTTCGATCCAACTTGAGAGATAGGATAGTTTTTAACTTATGGCGAAACGAAGTTCGCCATGGCAGCTAGTATAATAATAAATTGTCTTTGGTTTAAGCTATGCGACAAGAGATGGTGTTGTATTACTAGTATACCAAAAATTGATCAACTTTTTTCGATTTTTATTCCAATGTCAATATTTTTGCCAATGAGCCTTTCTTATTAGAAATAGGAATAAATAGAATTCAAAGTCTAATACGCGTTTCATTATCATTTGTTTCAGCCAAATTAGTCTAGTAGACTCTAGTCCAAAGAGAATCAGTTTTAGATTTAGACTCCAACTTTTAACATGACATACCTAACATCCTTTTTTAAGGATCCTTTTTTATTCTATAGTACGTTAACCCTGTCGGTAAGACTTTTTCTTATTGTGTTTGGTTGAGTGTCCAAGAACTGATGGATAGACTGCGGGCTTGTGTTGGTATATGCCACGAAAATAGAGTCAGGTGGGGTTTCTCCAGGGTGCGTATTGATTGATATAATAACAAATTATATATTTTCATTTCAATAAAGTTCAAAAGATATAATGTTAACTTGACATAATCATTACTGATTATATTCTTAAAAGCTATAACATTCATAATATTTTCAATACGAAAAGCATAAACTCATTTTTTATAACGTTTATGAATACTAAATATCACCTGTTATACAACTTGTGCAGTATACCTGCCAAAATGTATACCATTCAAAAAGTATATTATTTAAAATAAATATGAATCAAAATCTATAAAATGCATACGTATTAAAAATATATAGCAGAGAAAATATACCAGCTAATTAGTATAGACCCATGTCTATTTTGCGAATTTGAATTATTTCAGTAATACCTACGAAATAAGTCATATTTGCGCAAGCTCATAAACTTCATTTTCTTGTAAAAAAATCGGAGTAGCCAGCAAAAGGTGCATCATTCAAACAGACTATCGAATAACTAATAATAGGTAATCGATTTCATCAGTAAAGCAAACGGAAAGTAATACAAGAAGTCATTAACTTCATAGGATTACAAAAAACTATAACAAACAAAATAACTTATTACAATATTTTATTGCATGTAAATATTAAGACAAAGTATGAAATACTTAAAAAAATTGTGATACATACAAAAGGCGCGCGCATTTTGTATGTATCACAATTTTTTTAATAGTAAAAAGATAATTTTTACAATATTTTATTGTATGTAAATATTAGGACAAAGTATAATATAAATAAAAAAATTGTGATACATACAAAATGCGCGCGCATTTTGTATGTATCACACTCGCTGCATTGCGACGTCATCAGTGAAATATTGATGAATGTAGGGTTGCCGGGCTAGTGTGAAAGACATCACCGAACACTTTATAGCATTAAATTGTAGTCGGTTCCTACGGCTCCACTGCACTACCCTGCCAATGTCTCTCTGAAGTCCTTCGCAATCTGATTGGTTCCGAATCTCCCTAGCCAATTTCAGGTCATCAGCAAAAAGAAGACAGGTCGATTCTAAATCCACGTTAGGCAAGTCATTGATTAGCAAGTTGAATGCTTATGGCCCCAGATTACTGCCTTGGTTTACCCCTGACCTGGTAAAATATGGTTTGGATTGATGGCCGGCCCAGTCCACGTTGTCTGTTCCTTAAGTAGCTGGCGAAAAAAGAGAGCGTTTTCGGCGTAAAACCCGCCTCTGCCAGCTTCATTAGTAACACGTCATTGTCGACGGTGTCGAATGCCTTCTGGTAGTCGAAGTAGGCTACATCCACTTGTGCCCCTGAGTCTACCACCGGTACCAATTGCGTCATCAATTGCAGCAAATTGCTCGCTGTACTGCGTTTCGCCTGGAACCCATGCTGGGCGTCCGACAGCTGCGCCTCTAACTGCGAGTATAAACAGTGATTTATTGCCGATTCGAAGACCTTCGCAGGCGTGCACAAGATAGCTGCCGGTCTATAGTCTTTTGCGTTGGTACCCCCGCGACCTTTAGGTACAGGTACCACCCTGGTCAGTTTCCACTGATCTGGAAAAATTCCCTTTTCGAGACATAAATTATATACGTGCAGCAGTGGTGACGCTAGTACTTCGCGGCAGTCTCTAATAATAAACGGAGGAATACCGTCGGGTCCCGTCGAATGCTTGGGTTTAAGCTTTGCTAACGCTTGTTTAACTTCTGCCAAGTGTAGAGCGTGCACGTGCACCCGGGCCGCTCCAGATGATGCCAGAATGCTAACCGAGGCCACATCCAACTTCGCTGATTCCGGGTGATACACGGAGCAAAAGTAGTCTGCAAATTCGTCAGCGCATTCCATCTCAGAAAGGACTCTACCATCTTTTATTAACTTTTGTTTGTTAACATTGTCTCTTTTCTTTTTAACGAAATGCCAAAATGCTTTTGGCTCTCTTTCCACATTACTCTGCACCCAGTCCACATGTCGGTTATGCGCCTGTTCTACTGCCTGTTTCACTTTGGCTCTAAATCGCGATAACTGTTCATAATCGGACTGCATTTTGGTCGTTTTGTAACGTTTATGCCATTTGTGCTTTTTTTGAATATCGGCTATGATCTCTCTCGTGTATAGAATATAGATTATAATATAAGTATAGATTAAATGTTTTGACCAGCATTGCTACTGTGATTGCCCGTTCATTTGTCTCATTCATATCTTACTCTTAATAAATTAAGAAATAAAGTATGGCGAAAAATTGTGAATGCAAAATAAAACACTTACAAAAATATTGCATGGCTTTCTACACATTAGTTGATTTTCAAATTCATTGTAAAATGAGTTGAATCCAATACCTGACTTGTAAAAGTCGGGTAGTTGTGACCTAAGCCTGTGCGTGTAACAATGGGATATGGTGGAGAATTTCGGCGCTGAAATTGAATCATGCGGTAGCTCAGAGCGTAGGTCGTACATAGACCTAGGTCGCTGATTCAATTCAAGTCCCGCCCGCATGAAATTTTTTCGCCATATTTTATTTCTTAATTTATTAAGACTATAAACGACTATAAAGAGTAGGTATATCGAAAATAGCATTGTAATTATGCAAAATAAAACACTTATAAAAATAATATTGAGATCTTCTTGAGAGCAAGAAGTTGGCTTTTTGGGCACACCAAGAGGTGACCCATGGATTGGACAGCACCACAAGCGTACTCACTATTGTTGGAGAAACGGGTAAGTAATATAACATATAAACACAAAATATATATCATTTAAGTTAAATATCAACGAAACATATAATTTTGGTTAGTATAATTATCAAGTAAGATAAAAATCGAAAGAAATAACTTTAAAATAACTAAAATCTTTAATTATAACAATCATTCAACATATCAAACTTTTATTATACCGTTTTATTATTATAAACTTCAAAACATCGATTAATTGTTATGTATAATAAACTTTATATATACATATTAGTACGGATAATAATCATTGGTTATACGAATTAATTGGTAGAAGATTCTCAATAAACCTAATAATTAAATTAAAAAAAAAAAACCTAGCATCTCAAACAATTTTATTTTACGAGTTTCTTCCTGATGAGAATTGTGATACATACAAAATGCGCGCGCATTTTGTATGTATCACAATTTTTTTAAGAATTTTTTTTTGTATACATATATTTTTTTTTATCCTTATATTAGAGAAGAAATTCACACTCGTAATATTCAGATTTTCGTTTTAATATAATGTTATCTTATCTTGTTTTATTCGTCAGGTTCCTATTAATTTTCGCCTAGCCGTTCTATAAAAATAAATAAGATCATTTATTAAACGGCTTCAAAAAAGGAGGAGGTTATCAATTTGACTATGTTTCTTTTTTATGTATGTTTGTTACACGATATCTTCGCCAATTGTAAACCAATTTTGATATTTCTTTTTTATTTAAAAGCCTTTACTACCATATTGTTCCCATTTTAATTTGTTGAAGATATAATGGAGAACTTTGGAGATATGGAAGAAACTCGTAAAATAAAATTGTTTGAGATGCTAGGTTTTTTTTTTAAATTTAATTATTAGGTTTATTGAGAATCTTCTACCAATTAATTCGTATAATCAATGATTATTATCCGTACTAATATGTATATATAAAGTTTATTATACATAACAACTAATCGATGTTTTGAAGTTTATAATAATAAAACGGTATAATAAAAGTTTGATATGTTGAATGATTGTTATAATTAAAGATTTTAGTTATTTTAAAGTTATTTCTTTCGATTTTTATCTTACTTGATAATTATACTAACCAAAATTATATGTTTCGTTGATATTTAACTTAAATGATATATATTTTGTGTTTATATGTTATATTACTTACCCGTTTCTCCAACAATAGTGAGTACGCTTGTGGTGCTGTCCAATCCATGGGTCACCTCTTGGCAGGGCTTGGAATACCGTTAAAAATTTGGTAACGGTAATTTGGCTCGGCAAAGGTAACGATACTTATAAAATAACGATACCTATAAGTATCGTTACTTTGGTGTCATTATACCGGTAAAATGAGTATCGTTAAAATTAATTTTAACGTTATGTATTAACGGTACATGTCTATACCGTTAATATTTGGTAACGTTACTTCTATTAAACGTAGTTAACGTTATCAGCAAATAACGATACCTGTGGTGGATAACGTTATTTTTCCAACCATTTACCGATAAACTCAGAATGCGTTAATGTTAAGAGTAAAAGGTATTGTTAAGGATATTTCCCTCCCACCCGCTATACCGCGTATAAGAAGGACCCATTATTTTGACTTTATTTCGCCAGTCTGACTAATCCCGGTCCTACGCGCAGCTAATTACCTAATGTACCTACATATAATAGTAGGTCAAGACAATTTAAAAAATCTACTTTTTCTTTGATACCTTTGTCTAAAGATTGGGTGTTTTGAAAATGGGTGAGTTCAGAAGCGGCGTTAGGGTAGAGCGCGGTTGGGCGACCGCCCAGGGCGCTGGACACGAAAGGGGCGCCTCCACCAAGCAAGAAAGGCACGTTAAGTCGTTAGGCCGATGCGGCATAAAGGTCCCGGCTGTCATCATTGATGGTATTCGTTAAGCTATATCAGATGCCTTTAGGCAGCTTGAAATTCTGACACCAGTGTTGGCCACTTACACACACGAAAAACAAACAATCAAGCAAGGGCAGAAGACGCAGGGCAGTGTGATTCAATTCCATTGCACCCTCCTCTCCCCAATAACAGGAGGCGCTCGTAGAACTATCGCCCAGGGCGCCAATAATGCTGACGCCGGCACTGGGTGAGTTTTTAAATGTTACATTGTTAAGTATTAGAATTATTGTGGCGTTCCACTGGTAAACCATATGGAGTTTGGCGCTTAAGGTTGAACGAGTCGATACTTTTCCCATACAGATTTCGGGGGGGCTTTACTTACTGCATTGTTTGATATTGTTTATGCAAAATTTAACACGATATCGTGTTGTCTCATATTTTTTTATTTATTTTATAAAATAAAAGTAGTAAGTACTTAATAAATAAGTAAGGGGTAGCGGGGCAGGAGGTAACGGTCAACTTGAGGCAAACGGGTAGTAACTTAGTAAGCGCTTACACATGTAAACAAATCTCCCCGTGGTCCCCACTGGGATGGGTGACCACAAGTGGACAAAAATTTCTCGAGCTCGTTCGTACTTTGGAAGGCACGTTAGCCGGTGGTCCCAGTCGTCATCGCTAGATGGTGGTCGTTAAACCACCTATGTCATATATCTTCAGGCAGCTTGAAATATCTTGACACCAGTGGTTTCCACTTACACACATGAAACGCAAATCAAAACCCAAAATACATACATACATATAAAGTCACGCCTGTTTGCCATAGTGATAGGCTAAAAAATTTTTTATATCCCGCAATGCCACGAGTACGCGCGTTGCGCGGCTGCAACGGGCTTCAGAGGCAGGCGCACGCGGCAGAGGTAAGCGCCCGCGCCAGGTGTTCACGGGAACGGGCGGCGGTGCGCTCGGGCGGCAATAAAAGTGGACGTATTTAGATCAAAAAATAATACAGTAATTTTTCGGATAATACAATAACTTATTGTTTCAAACGAGTTTTAAAGGATGCCATTATAACGGTACGTGCTTATTGACCGACTTCAAAAATGGAAAATGTTCCATGTTCGACAGTATGAATTTTTTTTTTTTTGTGAACGTTCTCCGGTTTCTCAGTGGACTGATTTACAAAATTGTTTTCTTATAATTTATTTATGTCAAAAAATATGTTTTATTAAACGTATATTATATAAATAACCAAACCGGCCAACCCGATTTCTGAAGACATAAAGATAAATTATAGTTTGGTCTAAGACGAACTGACTGAATATTTATTCAAATATTGTTGGTAGCTTTTACGTAGGGAATTTAGGGCTGTCGAAAATGACGTCAGTTTTGGAATTCAAAATTGCAGACGCGACTGGTCACTAAAAATTGACATGAGTGTTGTTTTCTAGGTTATTTAGGGTGTAGACAATGACGTCAGTTACGAATTCTAAAATGACGTCAGTTACGAATTCCAAAATGGCGGACGCGAGTTTTCATGAAAATCGACATGGGTGTCGTTTTCTAGGATTTTTGGGGTTTAGATCTCGAAAATGACGCCAGTTTGAGAATCCAAGATGGCGGACGTGACTTGTCATGCAAAATCGACATGGGTAGCGTTGTCAAGGATTTTTGGGGAATAGATCGCGAAAATGATGTCAGTATTGGGACCAAGATGGCGGAAGCGAGTTACTATTAAAAATTTACATAGGTGTAGCTTTCTGGGTTTTTTAAGGTGAGGATCTCAAAAATGACGTCTGCTTTGGAATCATTGATGGCTGACGCGAGTTTTCATCAAAAATCGACATGGGTGTAATTTTCTAGGTTTTTTGGAGTGTAGATCTCGAAAATGATGTCAGTTTTAATTCGGGTTTGATATCATATCAAGTTTAAAACCGCATGTGCACATAACTTCGAGGCTGATTGAATATAAGGAGCTTTGCGTTGCCGCGTTCCGGTTGGTACAGGGAGTAACCGATCCCTTTGGTGAGTTCGAACAATTCTTCAGGAGTAGGAAGCTACCCCAGGTACCATAACACATACATTGTAAAATTAATGTTTTGTAAACTTTTATTTATTTGGTGTACAATAAAGTGTTACTTACTCACTTACATAACACCGCCAACTGCGAGACACCCCGTAGTCCAGCAAGGTAAGCTGCTTTCAATTTAATCTGCCTCTTAACGCACGCTAATTTGTTTTATACAGTCCAAGCCCCCAGTATCGTTTTCTAGGATCTTGGATTCCCAAACTGACGTAATTTTCGAGATCTTCATCCAAAAAAACTGAAAAAACGACACCATCAACACAAAAACAAAAATCTCCCAAAAACTCCACCTTTACCAAAACTGACGTCATTTTTGTGCTCCTCGCCCCAAATAACCCAGAAAGCGGCTCCCATGTAACTTTTTCATAAAAACTTGCGTCCGCCATCTTGGACTCCAATACTACACCACTCACACGAGATCTACACCGCCAAAAACCTAGAAAATGATACCCATGTCGAGTTTTCATAAAAACTCGCGTCCGCAATCTTGGATTCCAAAACTGACGTCATTTACACTGTCACTGACCCAAAAAATCTCAGAAAATGACACCCATGTAAATTTTTTACGTCAAGTCGTGTCCACCATCTTAGATTTCAAAACTGACGTCATTTTCGAAATATACACCCCAGAAAATTACACCCATGTCGAATTTTCATGAAAATTGGCGTCTTGGATTCCAAAACTGAACTCAATTTCGAGAATTACACCCCAAAAAACCTAAAAAACGACATTCATGTCGACTTTTCACGACAAGTCACGTCCGCCGTCTTGATTCCAAAATTTACGTCATTTTTGAGATCTACATCCCAGAAAACCTAAAAAACGACACCCATGTCGATTTTTTACGACAACTCGCGTCCGCCATCTTGAATTCCAAAACTGACGTCATTTTCGAGATCTTCACCGCCAAAAACCCAGAAAACGACACCCATGTCGATTTTTTACGACAACTCGCGTCCGCCATCTTGAATTCCAAAACTGACGTCATTTTCGAGATCTTCACCGCCAAAAACCCAGAAAATGACACCCATGTCGAGTTTTCATGAAAACTCGTGTCCGCCATCTTGGATTCCAACACGGATTTCATTTTTGAGATCCTTACCCCAAAAACTCAGAAAGCGCCACCCATGTAAATTTTTCATGAAACGTCGTATCCGCGCTCTTGGATTCCAAAACTGACGTCATTTTCGAGGTCTAAACCGTCCACACTCCTTTTTTGGAGGTAGTGTAAAAATAGATAATTTTTCATATAGGTAACAAAAGTCGACTCAAATCAAACAACTGAATCGATTGTGATGAAAAAATGGAACCAACTTTAAAGCATACCCAATCAAACAAAAAAAATTAAAATCGGTTCATAAGTGACGGAGTTCTAAGGTAGATAACAAATATTAAAAAAAAACAATCGAATTGATAAACTTCTTTCTTTTAAGTCGGTTGAAAACTAGCAAAATCTCAAATATCAAGTACCGTACCTACATCAGAAAACAGAATCATTTTATACCTAGAATTATTCTCCTAAATACGTCCACTGCCACTGACTCACTACCGCTCTTGTTCTAAAATAAGGTCTGGCACAGCATGTCGTCTCTTTCTATTTCGGTGCAAAGCTGCCACTCTGTGTTTGTGCGCATCCGTGCCGCTCTATATTTTTTTTCGTAAACATCTACAATTTGTATGACTTTGTGCGGAAACGCAGGCGCCTGCTTCTGGCGCGTGCGGCTGCCGCGCGTACTCTTGAACGAGCTGTAACGCGTGCGCCTTCCTCGCGTAGGTACTTGTGAACGAGGCGTAAGAATACATATCATTGATTTTATTTAACAGGCAGTGCCATTTTATTAGTAGTAAGTAATTCTTTAATTTCTAATGTTAGTTAACAAACATTTTTTTATTTGTTTATTATTATAGAAATCACATCATCTGCATGCTAGTCAGTCACAATGCTAGGTTTATATAAAATTATTACAAAGCAAAAGGAAAATATTACTAAAACAAAAATTACAATTATAAACAAATGTCAAAAAGATATCTATACCTATATTAGCTGTTTTATGTCAATGCCAAGTAATACCATCTATATAGTAAGTGTTTTTTCCTAGAACGTCCTTGAGTAATACATTATATAGAATTGAAATAATCAACTATCTTGTTTAGAAATACATTAAACGAGTCATAAAATACAACAATGTCATTGTTATTGACGAGCTTGTCACTGAGCAGTCTCAGGGCTTTCGGCGTTGGGGCATTTTGCGCGTATTCAGTGCGGACGGCAGGAGGCATTTCTCCTGCCGTCCGTACTGAATACGCGTAAAACTTCTGACTTCTGACCCCGCTTGGTCATTACCAAGCGGGGTCTGAAGTCAGAAGACACTCTCAGTATAAAACCAAGGGCTTTAGAAGTTGCCATACACGTATTCATGATATGATCATGGAAATTCAGACAGCTATTTATTTATCAGATCACAAAGCGTGCGTCTTAAAAATGCAAACAAAATATGTACGTACTCGTTGCTCTCACATTATACCAGAACACTAATTGGTGTTTCTAGAAAAATGAAATCCATGTAAAACGAATTTGTATTTTAAATAATATAAGTGTAAAAAGCTTTAACCAAACATTAACCTGCTATGCAATATATGATGGCATGTGGAAGACCTATTTTCTTCATTTGTAATGAAAAACGGTATACCGCGTTCTTTCATCTTCGCCCCATACTGCTACAGAGTCGTCTCAACCCTAATCAAAATAATTTCGTGTCCGGCTACTAAGCGCTATCTGCTACAAATGGCCTCACACATGTACCACTCTCGCGTTTCGATCTAAGTTACCCGTGACGCGTGGGATGGTAAGACGATGTGTGCGCATTGTTGCCGTTCTTACCGATTCCCGCCCCCTCGCACCTCGAGAATCGCGCGGCGCGTCAGCCGTCGAGTCGAGAAACTTGTACGGAGCGGCAACGTCGGAGAGGTATCATAAAAGTATCGTTAAATAGAATTGTTACCTGGTAACGTTATAATGCAGTTCCGTTACTTAAAAAGTAACGTTATAATATCGATAAAATACTTTTTAACGGTAAATTACTGTTAAAAAGTAACGTTCTAATACTGTTCCGTTACCTAATTAACGTTAAACATTTTAACGATATCAAAGGTATCGAAACGAAAATAACGTTATTTAACGGTATTTTTAATGTGAATTGGTATCGTTACCAAGCCCTGCCTCTTGGTGTGCCCAAAAAGCCAACTTCTTGCTCTCAAGAAGATCTCAATATTATTTTTATAAGTGTTTTATTTTGCATAATTACAATGCTATTTTCGATATACCTACTCTTTATAGTCGTTTATAGTCTTAATAAAATAAGAAATAAAATATGGCGAAAAAATTTCATGCGGGCGGGACTTGAATTGAATCAGCGACCTAGGTCTATGTACGACCTACGCTCTGAGCTACCGCATGATTCAATTTCAGCGCCGAAATTCTCCACCATATCCCATTGTTACACGCACAGGCTTAGGTCATCCCACACAACTACCCGACTTTTACAAGTCAGGTATTGGATTCAACTCATTTTACAATGAATTTGAAAATCAACTAATGTGTAGAAAGCCATGCAATATTTGTGTAAGTGTTTTATTTTGCATTCACAATTTTTCGCCATACTTTATTTCTTAATTTATTAAGAGTAAGATATGAATGAGACAAATGAACGGGCAATCACAGTAGCAATGCTGGTCAATACATTTAATCTATACTTATATTATAATCTATATTCTATACACGAGAGAGATCATA
Source organism: Elegia similella (assembly GCA_947532085.1). NCBI lineage: Eukaryota > Metazoa > Arthropoda > Insecta > Lepidoptera > Pyralidae > Elegia > Elegia similella. The sequence continues at coordinate 867,029 of OX383954.1, read as the reverse complement.
GCCGATATTAAAAAAAAGCACAAATGGCATAAACGTTACAAAACGACCAAAATGCAGTCCGATTATGAACAGTTATCGCGATTTAGAGCCAAAGTGAAACAGGCAGTAGAACAGGCGCATAACCGACATGTGGACTGGGTGCAGAGTAATGTGGAAAGAGAGCCAAAAGCATTTTGGCACTTCGTTAAAAAGAAAAGAGACAATGTTAACAAACAAAAGTTAATAAAAGATGGTAGAGTCCTTTCTGAGATGGAATGCGCTGACGAATTTGCAGACTGCTTTTGCTCCGTGTATCACCCGGAATCAGCGAAGTTGGATGTGGCCTCGGTTAGCACTCTGGCATCATCTGGAGCAGCCCGGGTGCACGTGCACGCTCTACACTTGGCAGAAGTTAAACAAGCGTTAGCAAAGCTTAAACCCAAGCATTCGACGGGACCCGACGGTATTCCTCCGTTTATTATTAGAGACTGCCGCGAAGTACTAGCGTCACCACTGCTGCACGTATATAATTTATGTCTCGAAAAGGGAATTTTTCCAGATCAGTGGAAACTGACCAGGGTGGTACCTGTACCTAAAGGTCGCGGGGGTACCAACGCAAGAGACTATAGACCGGCAGCTATCTTGTGCACGCCTGCGAAGGTCTTCGAATCGGCAATAAATCACTGTTTATACTCGCAGTTAGAGGCGCAGCTGTCGGACGCCCAGCATGGGTTCCAGGCTAAACGCAGTACAGCGAGCAATTTGCTGCAATTGATGACGCAATTGGTACCGGTGGTAGACTCAGGGGCACAAGTGGATGTAGCCTACTTCGACTACCAGAAGGCATTCGACACCGTCGACAATGACGTGTTACTAATGAAGCTGGCAGAGGCGGGTTTTACGCCGAAAACGCTCTCTTTTTTCGCCAGCTACTTAAGGAACAGACAACGTGGACTGGGCCGGCCATCAATCCAAACCATATTTTACCAGGTCAGGGGTAAACCAAGGCAGTAACCTGGGGCCATTAGCATTCAACTTGCTAATCAATGACTTGCCTAACGTGGATTTAGAATCGACCTGTCTTCTTTTTGCTGATGACCTGAAATTGGCTAGGGAGATTCGGAACCAATCAGATTGCGAAGGACTTCAGAGAGACATTGGCAGGGTAGTGCAGTGGAGCCGTAGGAACCGACTACAATTCAATGCTATAAAGTGTTCGGTGATGTCTTTCACACTAGCCCGGCAACCCTACCATTATCAATATTTCACTGATGACGTCGCAATGCAGCGAGTAACGAAGGCAAGGGATCTCGGAGTTCAGTTCACAAGTGACCTAAATTTCCGAGATCATATAATGGAAGTATGCAAAAAGGCATACCGGAATTTAGGATTTCTGATGCGGCACTCGCAAGGGTTCACGAACTTGAATGCCGTAAGAGCTCTTTATGAGGCACTCGTGAAAACCCATTTGGAGAGTAATGCTGTCATATGGTCACCTCATGAAAATAAATATAAGTTGATGGTAGAGCGGATACAAAACAAATTTACAAGATATTTATTTCTGAAAATGTATGGAGTGTATCCGTTCTACCCACTAATTTATCCTACTCTATTTGTGCTCGGCATGGTAGGGTACAATACTCTAGAAGTCAGACGGAGGGTGTGTCTGGCGACTTATTTGTACAAAGTGCTAAGGGGCAGACTCTATAACCAGGCGGTATTACAATGGATGGCGTTATGTGTACCAAATAGGTATGTATGGCGGCGGCGGCAACCTCCTCTGTTCGCATTACCAAGTGCGCGAACAAACGTGCTAAAGCAGGCTCCACTGACCCAGACTCTGGCAACTCTAAACGGGGTTGCAAACAAAATCGACATATTCAATTGCTCATTGGCTGCGTTCACAAAGGCTACAATGTTTGTAATTTGTAACGGTGGTGGTGGTGGTAATCATTAATTGTAATACGCTATTGCATTGGGGAAACCCGTAAGGATAGTGTATAGTAATTATATGAAATAAACAATAAACAATAAACTAATATTATAAAGCTGAAGAGTTTGTTTGTTTGAACGCGCTAATCTAAGAAACTACTGGTTCAAATTGAAAAATTCTTTTTGTGTTGGGAAGCCCATATATTGAGGAAGGCTTTAGGCTATAAAACATCACGCTGCGACTAATAGGAGCGAAGCATCACTAAAAAATGTTTTGAAAACGGGGGAAAATTATTCATCTATGCTAAGAAAATAGTAATTAATCACAATAACAGAAATTACCGCGGACGAAGTCGCGGGTAACAGCTAGTCTATACTATACGTATAGCCATTTAACGACTCGATAGAAGAAGAAGATGGGAAGATACCTAAGGGGTCATTCAAATATTACGTAAGATGTGAATGGGGGGTGCGGGATCTGGGCTAGGCTTATTTTTGCTGACAAAGGGGGTGGAAGGGTCTGCACGGTGATGATGTGAGCATCATTTTGCGAAATAAGCAAAATATTTTGTAAAAATTATACCAGTGATTCAACTTATTTTACAATGTATTTGTTAGCCGTGTGGTATCCGGCAGAGTAGAATAGGACCACTCCAAGTCTTCCCGTGGATGTCGTAGAAGGAAATACAAGCTAAACAAAGCTTATAAACATTTAAGAGACCTCTCCAACCCGTTTGGCCAGCGTGGAGAGTGTAGGCCAAGTCCTCTGGCTGCTCTGGCCAGGTATGGCCCTAGTAGTACAGAGAGGATCGTGCTCGTGTAGTGGAGACTAAAAAGGTCCTGATGATGATGATGATACCAATGTTTACGTAAGCTTGGTGGGAGGGGGAGGGGGGGGAAGAGCTTTCTTACTTTTGCTAACAAGGGGGAGGATTGGGTTGAAAATAACTAATTGCTTACTAATACTTGAACGGACCCTAAGGAAGAAGTCAATATACCTAATCACAAAATAAAATAATTCAATATAATGTTTTAGGGCTTAAAAACTAATTATGTACAATATAAACATGAAGTGAAAAAAAAAGGAGCACTAGAAAGAAATTTCTTCGAAATCTTGCCCGTGTGGCATGGTGGCAAGAACGCTGGCTGCGTTCCCTCGCTGGACAGCTATGCTAATCCGTTGGGCGAAAAAGCAGCCAGCCCTCTTATCACCGGCAGCCGACATGAGCCGTGGGGCAATCTCTTTTAAGAAATCCCAAGGTCCTAACGTCTCTACGCCAAACGGCACAAATATATAATCCTCAGCTAAGGTTGCATACTTGCGCCGTTTAGCAACCTCAGCGCCTTCGGCAGCAGACCCGGCTCTCATAACTGATCCCCTGAGGTGAGAAGGCGCTAAATAAATGAATTTGGAAGTCCATACTACGTGACCCACGATAGCCAACATGTTAAACAAACTACGAGACGCTCCCTTCTGAGATGGGTGACCGCAAGCATAAAAATATCTCGAGACGTACTTCGGAAAGCAGGTTAAGCCGTTAGTCCCGGCTGTCATAGTTGGTGGCAGTCGTTAAGCTATGTCAGATGCCGTTTGGCAGCTTGAATCTGACACCAGTGTGACCTATTCACACGAAAACAAACAAATTATGGGTTAAGTTCCTTGCTTTAGAATGATGGATGGCCAAGTCGGAGTAAGCAAGTTAAGTAACGTTGGTCGAGGGCCACAATGGGATGAGTGGCAAGCAAGTGGAACATAATATCTCAATCTACTCCGTGTTTGTTTGTTATTCGTATGTCATCATCATTTCGTGTAGGTGTCACGGTCAATCGACCATACACACCCTGTGTCAGATTTCTTCGGAACCACCTCTCGGCCTCTGACGTGCTTCCTTTAACGACTACCAGATGGCAGCCGGAACCAACGGCTTAACGTGCCTTCCGAAGCACGGAATCATCTTAATTATCAGACAATCAGGTGATTCAAGCCTGCAATATCCTAACCAAACTCTACTAAACAAATTATGCTTTCCGTGGGAATCGAACGCACGACCCCCGGGTCTACAGGCAAACGCCTTAACCACTGGACCACGGAGACAGGTTTCGTATGTGTAAGTGACCAACACTGGTGTCAGAAGTTTCAAGCTGCTTAAAGACATCTGACATAGCATAACGACTGCCACCAATTATGACAGCCGGTACCAACGTTGGTACCGGCTATAAGGCACGTTAAGATGTACGTCTTAACGTGCCTTCCGAAGCACGGAGAAGCCCTAGATATTATGCTACTTGCGATCACCCATCCCAATGGGGACTGCGCCTAGGGTTGCTTGACATACGTAAGCTTTTAATGCTCAGACCCACTGGATCGTCGGGCTCCTCGACAGGCACGTCAAGCCGTTGGTCTCGGCTGTCTTAATTGATGGCAATAAATATCTATAAATAAATAAATAAATATAAATAAATAAATATAATACGGACAAATCACACAGATTGAGCTAGCCCCAAAGTAAGTTCGAGACTTGTGTTATGGGATACTAACTCAACGATACTATATTTTATAACAAATACATATATAGATAAACATCCAAGACCCAGGCCAATCTGAAAAAGATCATTTTCCATCTTGACCTGGCCGGGGATCGAACCCGGTCACTCCGTGTCGCAGGCAGTGACGTGCACAGACATTTATCATAGGGTAGACATAATTATAAAACTTACCTTACAAACATACCACCTATATACCTTACCTTACTATACGGCTAGTTATCTACAACTCGTTTAATATTATGATAGTCTTTCGATCTTCGACCGCAAAAGTATTCAAAACAAGCGAAAGATAAGAGATATGATTACAACCTGCGAGCCACGTACACGTAAGGTTTAAGATTAAACGTGGATTAAACTTTAGAATAACTAACCATAACTAACCGGTTAGGTACTTGATTTGTTCTTTTGCGTGTTCACAAAACACTTTATATTTCGATTTCGGCATGCAAACACTAAGCGACACAACTTTCACATGAAAATATTTTTGTCACAAATGAAATTTAACTGAGAAAGCATTTAATTTTTAAATAAAACTTTAATCTTGGATTGTTAGTAAACACGTTAATCAATGACATTTACATAAGTATGAATAATATCTATAATGACATTGACAGGTGACGTTGACATTAATATCGCGCGCGGCAGCCAATAGAAACCTCGGAGACAGTGTCTCAAATTCACACACACAGCGCCAATTTGCTTTGCATGTGTGAGCCGATGAAAGATGTTTACTTGTACTACTACAAAAGCGATTTCCTATCGGTGTATAATAATTTTCTATGTGTGCGTGACTGACTTTTCACCTTTGAAATTTTGTCTTACGCGGCTTACGCGTATAGATACTGCTTGGCGCGGGCACGCGCGGACCGCGACCGCAGCACCGTACTTGATCAAAATCGACTATAAAGTATTTGCTAGCAGAATTTTGCAGGCGCACCGAATATAATAATTTTTTGTAAGAAAAAAAAATGTATTTATTTAGCGACTGCAGGGTAGACATTGTCTAATAGTCTATATGGACTGCACGTCACTGGTCGCAGGCAGGCGTGTTGACCGCTGCGCCACGGAGCTAGTCAAATGGCTATATGATGGCAATAAGTCTTTATCCCTTGCGTGGTAGACAGAGCCTAGGTCTATAAGACCTAAAGGCCACGTTTAGCATGTTGGTAGGCATTAAGTGGAAAACGGAATCAAAATAGTGATGGGTTGCTAGCCGCATCGCCTATTAAGAGATTCTTCAGATTTTAACCATTTACTTGACCGGCTTCTACGGTCTGCGCGGGAAGAAAAGATAAAAATATAAAATATCATACAAAGCCCTTTGACCGGCTTCTTCCGGAAAAGATAAAAATATTAAATATCATACAAAGCCCTTCAGGCAAGTAGGCGACCAATACTGTTGAAAAGAGTTTCTTTCGGCGTCTTCTTCTCTGCAGTGGTCGGTTCCGAAACGCTAGTAGTTTGTAGCTTTTGAACAATAATTTGAAATTTAAGAAGAAACCGCAGAAGCTGAACTCAAACGCTCATGTGCCAATTGTATGAATTGTTTTCAAGCAGCCTGAAAAATCTGACCCAGTGTTGGCTACGTCATCATCATCATCAGATTTCCACGACCCATATTTTAGTTGTGTTAGTGCCACGCTACCAGCACAATTCATTTTTGCTAGTAGCATGAATGGGCCGTCCGGGGAAGTACCACACTCTCACAGAAAAATGGCGTTTGAGTAAAAACTTTACTGCTTCTATAATAATAATAATAAATCATTTTATTCCAGGAAAAATCCTATATTACAATAAATAAATTCAGTTAAATTGGTAGATTAAATTAATTAAATCTATGCTTCGTTCGGTGAGTGAGAGAGTCGGAGGCCCATCCTACCCCTCCCCTCCCTATTTCCTTCCCCCAACTCCTTGAAAGGCCGACAACGCTCCTGTTACCCTGGTGTTGCAGTTGTCCATGGGCAGCGGTGATCGCTTACCATCAGGTGACTCGCTAGCTCGTTTGCCGTCCATATCATTAAAAACCTACTACTGGGGAGCTGACACTATATGAGGGGAGCTGCCGAGGAGTCTCCAATGGCCTAGTGGTCGAGAGCATTGAAATCTCTGACGCATTTTAAGCAACCCTGGTCGCAGTCCCTATTGAGATGGGTGACCGCCATGGCAAGTGGCATAAAAATATCTCGAGCTCCTCCGTGCTTCGGAAGGCACGTTAAGCCGTTGGTCCCGGCTGTTGTCATCTTTGATGGCAGATGTTAAGCTTTGTCAGCTGCCTAAGCAGCTTGAAAAATCTGACACCAGTGTTGGCCATTACATACACGAAAAACAAATAAACTGTATATAAGCCATCTTTTCTCTGAGCCATTCTTCTTTATCCCTAGCCTTCGCAATCTAGTTCTTCATCATCATCATCATATCAGCCGCAGGAAGTCCACTGCTAGACATAGGCCTCCCCCAAGGATTTCCAATACGACCGGTTGGAAGCGGCCTGCATCCAGCGTCTATAAGTTCGACTCACCTAGCTGCCAGACGCCCAACATTACGTTTCCTCATCATCATCATCATCAGGTCTTTTTAGTCTCCACTTCAGGAGCATGACCCTCTCTGTACTACCGGAGCCATACTTGACCAGAGCAGGCAAAGGACTTGGCCTACACTGTCCTCGCTGGCCAGACGGGTTGGAGAGGTCTCATTGATGTTTATGAGCTTTGTTTAGCTTGTATTTCCTATTTCTGGGATACCATTCGGTGACAGCCTTCGCTACCTACTGCTACTGATGGCTACTTAGATAAATTTAAATCAAATTAATTTAATTATGTAAGTATATAGCGTGCTTTTGAACCCCCTAGCTATATTGAAATCTTGGAATCAGAATCCCTAATGGAATACAGAATTCCAAGAAAAAAAGGTAAAAACCGAAAAAAAAATTGACTCCATAGAAATTCGTCCAGCTGATCGGCGACTTGTATGGGAAACCCGATTTTTTTTTTGATTTTCAGCTTTTTTTCTTGCAGTTCTATATTTCATTAGGGATTCTGATTCTGAGATTTTAATAAAGCTAGGGGGTTCAAAATCACGTTGTATCAACGGGACTTAACCCAAAACTTTATATTTTTCGTAATAATGGAGTTACATCCATCGTGGTCGCAACGAGACTCATCTCTACTCGAAACGTCAACGGAAACAAATAATAAAAAGATTTGTTCTAAGTCCCGTTTATATCATTATCATCATGAGGTCCTTTTTAGTTTCCACTACAGGAGCACAACCCTCTCTGCACTACTAGGGCCATACTTAGCCAGAGTAGCCAGAGGACTTGGCCTACACTCTCTACGCTGGCCAGACGGGTTGGAGAGGTCTCATTGATGTTTATGAGCCTTGTTTAGCTTGTATTTCCTAAGTCGACATCCACGGGAAGACTTGGAGTGGTCCTATTCTACTCTGCCGGAAACCACACGGCTAAATACATGACATATACATGGTGAAATTTTGATCGTTCCGGGCCCTTAAAGGGGTGATTCAGCCCGTCGATATGAACAACTTTTCCTATGGGACCAATGCTGGAAACTCAAAATTTTTTTTGACGTTTCCATACAAATACCATGCGGCCTAACATTTTTGTATGGATGTGACTTTTTTTTTGAGTTTCCTGAGGTGTTATGTAAGTAGACGATGCGGCTAGCAACCCATCACTATTTTGTTTCCATTTTCCACCTACACGCCCACCAAAATGCTAAACGTGGGTTAGGCCAAGAGAATCTTGTATTCTCCTTGGTTTTAGGTCTTATAGACCGAGGCTCTGTCTACCCCGTAAGAAAAAAGACGTGAAAATATTATTGCTTTTTTGTTGTACATAGTACCACGTCTTTTTTCCTTGCGGGGTAGACAGAGCATATAAGGTCTATAAGACCGTATGGCCACATTTTGCATGTAGGAGGGCTTGTAGATGGAAAGCGAAAGCAAAATAGTGATGGGTTGCTAGCCGCATCGACATGGTTCCGCAGATTTTAGCCCAATCCCTCGATTGGTTTTTACGATCTGCGCGGGAAGAGAAGCAGCTGCCACATTCTACGTTTTTTCTTATCTCCCAGACCAGCATTTTTTTGTTGTGATATAACATAACACTCCTTTGATGGAGTAGTAGGTAAAAGTGCATTTTGACCCAAAAACATGTTTCCGATCGTTAAAAAAACTTAACAATTGCAATTTTTTATTCAATCGAATTTTATCTCGTACCCCATTTTTCACCCTTCCTGTTTCACCCCATACTTAACTAACAATGACTATAATTTATATTTTTTGTCAAAAAGTAGAGTTTTTGCACAAAAATGCACTTTTAACAGAACTCTTTACAAAAGGGTGCGAATTTAAGGGTAGGTACACTATTATTAGCGTTTTCAATCGATCGTGCGTACACCTGGTCCGGATATAGGTACTTTTAACCCCACCGGTTCAGAGGATAAATTGCAATGTGGAAAGTGTGTTCAATTTCGCTGACAATTTTTAAGAATCAATAATCAAAACGTTTATGACATATTTGATTTTACAACTGAGAATTGTTAACGTCAGTAATTTACCTACTTCTGGCTAAGTTTACACATACATACTATCACGTCTTTTTCTCTTGCGGGGTAGACAGAGACCTATAAGCCACGATTAGTATGTGGGTCGGCATAAGGTGGAAAACGGTATCAAAAGAAATACATAATAGCATCATCATGTCGTGTAGGTGACACGGTCAATCGACCATGTCAGAGTTCTTCGGAACCGCCTCTCGGCCTCTGACGTGGTTCCTTTAACGACTACCATATGGCAGCCGGGACCAACGGCTAACGTCCCTTCCGAAGCACGGAATCATCCTAATTTTCAGTCATCAGGTGATTCAAGCCTGCAATGTCCTAACCAAACTGGAAACAACTAAACAGTATGCTTTCCATGGAAATTGAACCCACGTCCCCGGGTCTAAGGCAAACGCCTTAACCACCACGGAGGCAGTTAATAAAAATAAATAATGGCTAAAGCGCATAGTAAACCATTGTAGTATATTGTACTTTAGTACATTGCGAAACACATGTGTTAATAACTGGGACACCGGCATGGGGTGAAGTGTAAGCAATATGTTTACGAAATAGTTCTTATTTAGTTTTAAGTTAAGATGTATTATTCCATTATTGACGCTAAGCCAATAAACATCCTTGCCTTATGTGATGTTTCTTTCATCAACCTTTTGAAGATGCCTCATGGCGACCCTGCCAGGATAAGAATATTGCGAAACTACATAAACTGCGAAACACATTTAAGGTGATACCACTGTAAATAAGGTCGTTCTGAACCTTGTTTATCTCGCAAAATACTTAAATTAGGAGTTTCAAAGCTAAGTAATATGATTTTTGACTATTTCATCTCTAAAAATTGAAGATGAAAACACGTTTTGATAAAATTTCCTCGATAGAAATATTTTTTGAAAAATGGTCTTCGTTCGCAGAGTTTTTGTTCTTGTAGCTCAAATGCCACGAATGAAATAATGATTTTTAGACTAAAAGATAAGTTATTAGTAATTCATCAAAATGTAAATATGAAAATACAATTAACCGGTCTGATTTTATATAAAATAGAAATAACGAATTTGGCGCTTACGTTTTTTTCTTTGAGCGACTCGAGACTATCTCCTATCTCATCATTCACGGGCTAAACCGCCAAGCGCTATCCCTTGCGCGCACTTGATCAGTCCTTTGCCGAGCGAAGGTACCAAACATTTGAGGCATCGCCTTAAACCATTTAAACTGTTTTTTTTTTAATTATTTTTCTTTCTTTTTTATATGTATTTAGTTGCTACTGAATCACTGTAAGATGTTTGTTGTTGCATTTCATCACAAGCTCCGTGGTTTTTTCCGAAATGTATCTATATTCTGTTTATATGTACATGATTTTGAAATATAATAAATAAAATAAAAAAACATATGTTAATAACTGGGACACCGGCACGTGTAGCATGGGGTGAAGTACAATATACTACACCATCCTAAATTCAGTCACTAACGCGAAGGACGCCGCAATACGTGAGACACGATTGGAAATATCTCCAATTTATGTATTCACGATGGTTTACCTATACCAAAGACAATATAATATATACCAACTTTAATTTAATGCCGCTTCCAAAGAGGAGTGCAGAAGAAGCGGCAACAAACTGCACAGCGCATTTTCTCTAATCGACGTCAACTCACAAAATTTAGTTTATCTTAAAAACTAGGTAAGTGGACTGAGTATACATTCTTTTTTTAAACTTATACATAAACGGGACTTGCATGAACGAGCCTCGTTGCGACCTCGATGGATGTAACTCCATTGAAACATCAACGGAAACAAATAATAAAAAGGTTCGTGCTCAGTCCCGTTTATGTACATAATTATGAGTATACATTGTTCTTATTAATGTCATGAATCATGGTGGATTGAATTTAAAAATGATGTATTAAAAGATGTTTGAATCTGAAAAATGTTCTTATCGTGACTTGTTTATGCTCGATATTGATAACGGCAACAGGTAGACCCTGGAAATATTCACAGAATATTTAGTTATATATTCACTTTAAAAATAAATAATTAAATAAAATTAATATTAAAGTGGGGCTCCGATACAACAGACATGATTTTTTTGCCGTTATTCTAGATAACGGTACGGAACCCTTCATGTCTCGTGCGAGTCCGACTCACTTTGGCCGGTTTTTTAAGGTTATAACTTTAACCTTAAAAAACCGGCCAAAAGATTTAACTTTTTTTAAGGTTACTTTTTAAACTAAAATTGTGAGTTGACTACGACTGGAGAAAATGCGCTGTGCAGTTTGTTGCCGCTTCGTCTGCACTCCGCAAAATTACTGACGTCAACAATAGGCTAGTTTCCTGGGTGGTAATAATAACATAACAATTAGTCCGTCAGTTAGATAATCAAAAAATATTGGACACGTATTTTTTTCTTTTGTCAAATAAACAATAAATAATAAAGATAAAGCGCGTCAAAGTTCAAGAGTGGGGGCTCGTGACGTCAAAGTTTGCTAAAAATTGTAGCAGACTATGACGTCACACGGAACTTCAAAGGGCTATATCTTTATCATTTTTTGTTTAATCGACAAAAGAAAAAATACGTATCCAATATTTTTTGAATATCTAACTGACGGACTAATTATATTTTTTAAGGAAACTAGCCTATTCTCAGTTGTAAAATCAAATTTAATAAGTGTTCAAACAATTTAAATAAACGTTTTGAACTTTCATGGGACATTTATATAAGTATTTTAATATCTTTGAAAAAATACCTAGATCAGGAATCAAACATAAAGTTCTGGTAGAGCCATGCTACCGGCAAAATTCATTTTTGCTAGTAGCATGAATGGGCCGGCTCGTCCGGGAAGTACCACACTCTCACAGAAAATCGACGTTTGAGTAGAAGCGTTACCGCTTCTATGCTTCGTTCGGTGAGTGAGAGAGCCGGAGGCATATCATTCCCCCATTTCCTCCCCCCATGTCCTTTCTCCAACTCCTTAAAAGGCCGGCAACGCTCCTGTTACACCCTGGTGTTGCAGTTGTCCATGGGCAGCGGTGGTCGCTTACCATCAGGTGACTCGCTTGCTCGTTTGCTGTCCTATACCATAAAAAAAACATACTAAACTTCAACATTGTAATCCATGTCTCCAAATAAGTAATATTACTTTCTAGTTTTAACAAAAGAAAAGGTAGTTCCTAGCGATTTAGCGCATAGTATTTACAGATTATCCGTCGGATTTTGTGTGATTTTGTCTATTTGTTGAGAAATAAGTGTTGGCAATGCAACATAAAATTAAGAAAAATAGTGTCAAAATTGTCAAATTGACGTTTTGTTTTTTTTTTTCTCTCTCGCTTCGCGTCTTGTACGGGTGTGTTTTGTGCGTCTCGCAATAAAATCCAAGTTTGTCTCAAGAACCAAGTTTTATTTCCTATTATACAGTCCAACCATCCCACAACACTATAATTTGAAGTTACAATATAATAACAGGTTGAAACATAACAAAAGTTATTACACTATCATTTTGAAATTACATTATAACAAAGTTATTACCTTAGATCAAATATAATGGTAGATACACAGTCTCATACAAAAATGTCCCCGAGCCAAAACATCACGCATACTAACAAACAACAACAAAAACGGTACATACTGAAAGTATAAATCCACCTTTTTTATTTCACTTTTGATGCGTAGTTTTTGCATATTTTCACTGTACCATCGTCATCGCGAGACGTGTGAGCGCTAGCGCGGTTTATTGAAACTGTGGACAAAACAGCTCCGAATCTCGATTAGTGCGCTGTTTTGCCGGTGCCACTTTTCGAGCGCGAATCGTGTATCTACCATTATATTTGATCGAAGGTATATATGCATGTAAAATAGGGTATGTATTCAAGGTTAAATTTAATATTGTTCTTTAGTTTTTTATCAAGCAATATAAACGATACAAAAATAGACAACAATCATAAAGACGATGATGACATTGAAAGGGAATGGAGGGCGTTGGCGGTCAGAGGTAACATGCTTGCCCGGAGATTCGCCCGCTGTAGTGACCAGGTCAAAATTACCTTATTTAAATAAAGCTTTTTGTTAGTGGTCTATGGGTCCGCGGTACCAAAAGATCGCTAGATGCTCTCCGTATCCAATACAATAATATTTTAGGATGTTGTTGAGACTCCCCAAGTTCTGTAGTGCGTCAGAAATGTTTACCCAGACTAGAACAGACGGATTTCATGCCGTGATCCGTAAGAAAATGGCATCATTGACGGGGAGGTTGAGGTCGGGTCACAACACCATCCTTGAAACTGTGGCAGATAGATGGGACTCGCCTATAATGAGGCATCTCGTGAAGGGGACCATGCCGGTGGCGCTACATGGCCAAATATGATATTCTATTAAGTAGGTAGATTTAAGTAGTAACACTAATTTTTAAGTTATTGTATTACTAACAAATTGGGTCAAGTTATCTGATAAATAAATGAATTGAATATCTCGATACATATCTTTTGAATGGAGCGAGTGTGAGTTCTACCATTAGATGTTTTAACCTCCACGGCTCGTACATAGGGCGCACTGTAAGTTTCCGGAACTGGCCACTTACATAAACAATATTTAAAAATTTATTGCAACATTTGAAAATAGAACTCTTTGGCTGTAGAATGCAGTTTGTTTCATTTGACTGTCTTTTGTTTTTACCTTGTGGCGCCATTTAAAAAATTGTGTCTGCATCAACATGGATTTAACTCGGGAAAATTTTCGTAGTATGATTTTCTACGATTTTAAGTGTAATTTGACAGCTCAACAGAGCACCGCTCGGCTTGAAACATTTTTTGGCAATGAAGCACCATGCAAGACAACTGTTTATAGCTGATTTGCAGAATTCAAGTGTGGTCGTATCAATCTCAGTGACGAATCTCGCGATGGTCGGCCGTCCACCGCTGTGACCAACAAAAACATCGATGCTGTGCGCCGTATGAATGAAACAGACAGGCATGTGACCTACCATGAAATTCGCGCATCCTTAGAAATAGGCATGAGTCAAATACAATTAATCCTACATAAACATTTGGGTGTGAGAAAGCTGTGCTCGCGGTGGATCCCACACAACTTGACCGAGGCTCAAAAAACGGACCGCGTCACTTGGTGCAGTGCCATGCTTACCAAATTCAACGAAGGTGCGTCAAATTTGGTGTGGGACATAGTAACAGGTGACGAAACATGGATTTATCGCTACGATCCCAAAACAAAGCAGCAATCGAGCGTATGGGTCTTTCAAGATGAGCCGAAACCAACCAAAGTGGCGCGCGTGAAAAGTGCATCTAAGCGGATGATTGCTTCTTTTTTTAATAAAACTGGACACGTGGCTACTGTTGCTTTAGAGAATCGTCGTACAGTGAATAGTGACTGGTACTCGACCATTTGTTTGCCGGAAGTTATTGACGAACTCCGTAAAAATAACCGTAAACGCCGTATCATCCTGCACCACGACAATGCTAGTTCTCACACGGCCAGACAGACAAACGACTTTTTGAAGGCGAAAAATGTAGAACTCATGAGTCATCCTGCATACAGTCCCTACCTGGCACCTTGTGACTTTTTTCTGTTCCCAAAAATTAAGAACCAATTACGCGGTCAACGATTTTCATCACCAGAAGAGGCTGTCGAGGAGTATGAAAAACACGTTTCAGAGGTCACCACAGAGGAGTGGCACAAAAGTTTTCAAAACTGGTTTCATCGAATGAAAAAGTGCATAGACGCCAAGGGAGATTATTTTGAAAAACAATAAATTAATTTTGTACCTTTAATAGTATTTTTTCATATTAATTCCGGAAACTTATAGTGCGCCCCACAAGACCGTCATGGCCAGGGAAAACATTAACAATTCTGGCTATTGGCCAGGATAATGCAGGAACATTATCCTCCTTAAAAATTACAGGAGTACCAATTGTGATATTAGGACTAACACCAAGCCATTTCGGTCTATTTTGCAATACATAGAGATGATGTTTGTACCACATCTTCCAAAATGATTGTTTTAACTGTGTGCACAACTGCCAAAATTTTAATCTATTTTGAGGAATACTAGAAACATCACGTTCAGGATACATAGTCAAAGCTCCTCCTCCTCGCGTCGTTATCCTCAATACTGAAGGTCGTGATTCCCTAGGTAGTTGTGGGGTGATCTTGTTCCGGACAATTGTTCGCCACTTGTTCCTCTCTTTGGCCGAATGAAGAGCATTGTGTAAATCGGTGCCCAAGGTTGTTCGGATCTGATCAGTCCTTCTGATTGGTCCCTTGCCTAGTCAAATCATTTCTTATTAAAAAGTGACCTGTCAGTGTGGTGTCAAATACCTAACTAAAATCATTTACATCAGATGAAGATAGTGGTATCAAAGGCCTGGAATTCAAAACACATTCAATCTGTACAAGTATAGTATTTATCTGTTCATAAGTTAACTAATAACCTTGCAATATTCTCTTTAGGTGGTACTTTCTACTTTTAACTACGGCCCCCTAAATGCCCCCATAGGTCGGTGAATATTTTGGAATAAAGTGAAAATTGATGCACTTGGTGGTCTTGAGAAGACTGTAACAAGTCGAGTTCAGTTAATTGGTTCCTCGCTCCTTTAAAAGTAGAGGCATTGTCAGAGTATTTCTTTGGGCAGTCCCCGTCGTGATAATCTCCTAAGGCACGCTTGATAATTTTCCGAAGTTAGATCTGACGCTAACTCCTAATGAATGGCCTTAGTAGCAAAACATACAAAAACAGAAATATAGCCTTTGCCAGTAAGTGATCGTCTGACACGCGAGAGCTTTACGTTTATCGGCCCAGCGAAATCTCCGTAAAGTATTTCGAAAGGGCGGCTCATGGCAGTCATCCTCCCGGCCGGCATCTATTAGCTGTCTCGAGGCTGTAGCTTTTTGCCTAAAACATGTAATGCATTTATGCGTTATTTTCTTAACATACAATTGACTGAATTACAAACATACAACTGATTCAACACGCCAGCCTGCGACACGGAGTGACCGGGTTCGATCCCCGGCCAGGTCAAGATGGAAAATGATCTTTTTCAGATTGGCCTGGGTCTTGGATGTTTATCTATATATGTATTTGTTATAAAATATAGTATCGTTGAGTTAGTATCCCATAACACAAGTCTCGAACTTAATTTTCGTTAACATAATCAGAAAGTATAATCTCCAAAACGAAATAGCACTAATATATCAAAAAGACCTCTCTGGACTATAAGTCCATTGAGTAGTAGATCATTGAGCAAAATCTTTTTATTCGTCTACATACGATTCCTATTCCTACGATGTACCCGAGCTGCGTGTTGATGAAGCGCAGTAGGCGCTGCTGGCTGCCAGTCTTAAGCGGCGTCACTCGCAGGACGACTCCGACGGCAGCAATATCTAAATAAATAAATAAATATAAATATATACGGACAAATTACACAGATTGAGCTAGCCCCAAAGTAAGTTCGAGATTTGTGTTATGGGATACTAACTCAACGATACTATATTTTGTAACAAATACATATACATATAGATAAACATCCAAGACCCAAGTCAATCTGAAAAAGATCATTTTCCATCTTGACCTGGCTGGGGATTGAACCCGGGCACTCTCTTGTCGCAGGCTGGCGTGTTGACTACCACATCCGCTCAGCAAATCAAAGTCGCTAGGCACATTAAAGTTTACATCTGCAAGCGTGATATCCTTTGGAATCTTTATGTTTGTCAGATAAAATTTATTTTGCGGCAATGGACAAGTGATTTGCTGAACAACATGGCAGGTAGTCGAAACCTTGTATGGACTTGTCATAGAAAAACCTCAAATACACAACGCTTGACATTTGTTTTTGTATTTGCGATACCTAGAACATTTGTACAATTTTGAGTGGGTTTTTAATTAAGCAACTGTACGGCCTTCTTCGAGATAAACGACAGCTGAGACCCGCAGTCCAGTAGGGCTTTGAATTGTACTTCAGAGCCATCTCGTGCAAAAAGCTTCACTCTTGCTGTGGTTACAGACCATCATCCTTACTAATATTATAAATGCGAAAGTGAGTTTGTTTGTTTGTTACGCTTTCACGCCATAACTACTGAAACGATCATCATGAAATTTTGCATACAAGTTCTCTGGAGTACGGAGAAGGACATAGGCCTTTTATCCCAGAAAAAAGTACTATTCCCGAGGGATCGACATTGACACGGGCGGAGCCGCGGGCGAAAGCTAGTTACTTATATTTGCTGCTAAAGAAGCAGAGGACGCCACGGGCCGCTGAGCATCACTATTTCCCTCGTCAGTGTCATGCAGCAGAGTATTGTGAGACTTGTGGCACTCTGAACCCCGAAAGTTATACTTGCATTTCCTTGTGTGCGTACCTAAACATATTTTACACAATTTATGTTCTATGGCAAATTGTACCCGTTTGTGAGTAGGAAGTAATCGGAAACTTTTACATAAATATAATCTGTGGTTTGACTTACAATGCAGGCATGATGATTGCTCCTGTGTTTTAACGCTGGTCACTAGTTTTCCTGATGAACCAGGCCGATGTTCCTTGTCATTGTGCAGCTGACGTTGCGGGGCACCCGGCTCAGCATTCTTCAGCGCCAGTGCTCGTTTTTCGATTAAATTCAGGAGGCCTTGTAGAGTTGGGTCCTAACTCACGTCCCTATAAAGCTGATAGGCCCGTGCAGTGTATAAATCTAATGTGCGGGAAAGAATACAAATAATTATAGCATCCCACGTTTTGACATTTCCCTCTAAATTTGTTAAAGCAGCAAGCTTTTCTTATATTTGAAATAGAATCCCTAAGACAGCTTGCTGTGGATTTAGATAATGGCTTTATGTCTAACACTGTGTGTATGTCATCATCATCAGGTCTTTTTAGTCACTGCAGGAGCGTCACTGCAGGAGCATGACCCTCTCTGTACTACCGGAGCCATACTTAGCCAGAGCAGACAGAGGATTTGGCCTACACTCTCCTCGCTGGCCAGACGGGTTGGAGAGGTTTCATTGATGTTTATGAGCTTTGTTTAGCTTGTATTTCCTAAGTCGCCTCTTACGACATCCACGGGAAGACTTGGAGTGGTCCTATTCTACTCTGCCGGAAACCACACAGCCAGTGTTTATGTGCTCACTAATAATTTCAAATTTATTATTGTACCTATCGTTTAATATTTTCAATGCCTTTTCATAACTTTCCACTGCAAACGGCAGGTTTTTAATGAGATCTAGGGGCTCACCTCTTAGATAGGAACTAAGGTAATACAATTTTTGAACTTAGTCTATCGTCCTATGATCGTTCTGTTTATGACAATTTTGTATCCTTACTAATATTATAAATGCGAAAGTGAGTTTGTTTGTTTGTTTATTTGTTTGTTTGTTGGTTTGTTACGCTTTCACGCTGTAACTACTGAACCGATCATCATGAAATTTTGCATACAAGTTCTCTGGAGTACGGAGAAGGACATAGGCTATCTTTTATCCCGGGAAAAAGTACTGTTCCCGAGGGATCGACATTGACGCGGGCGGAGCCGCGGGCGAAAGCTAGTAAGTTAATAAAGGAATACAGTATTTAAACCTACCAGTGAAAATCGGCACGTCGATAGGTGGTAATTTGACCTTGGAGACTGGAGGTGCGACTGGCTGTGCTGGTAGCTCACGTTGTCTACGCTTGATAACCTCATCGTTCGTGTGTGAACTTTTGAAATTCTTCCGTCGACGGAATCCGAGTTGTTTCTTCGTTATTTATGCAGCAGGTAGCTTGATATGCAAGTCTATTGCGTAGCTTAACTGTTGCGCCCCAACAGGAAAATTGCTGCTGCGTGGCGTGGTGTGCTGCATACGCTGTGTAGTCGGTTATCGTCAATCTCTGTATTGCACTATCTGCAAACATCTGATTATCCGGCTCGAAGGACCATGTGGGATCGTTGGACTGTATGACTGTATTCCTATTAGGAAATAAAACTTGGTTCTTGAGACAAAATTGGATTTCTTTGCGAGACGCACAAAACACATCCGTACTAGACGCGAAGCGAGAGAGAGAGAGAATTACAAAACGTCAAGTTGACAATTTCGACACTTAGTTTCTTAATTTTATGTTGCATTGCCAACAGTGTAATAACTTGTATCTTTAAAATGATACTATAAACAAATCGTTGACTGTTTATTTTTGTGAGATCTTAATAAGATTTAATATTGTTTAACTATTGTTAACATAAAATTAAGAAAACTTGTCAACGTGACGTTTTGTAATTTTCTCTCTCTCTCGCTTCGCGTGTAGTACGGATATGTTTTTGTGCGTCTCGCATCAAAATCCAACTTTGTCTCAAGAAACAAGTTTTATTTCCTATTATACAGTCCAACGATCCCACAATAAGATAAAACATGATTAGGGGAAACTAGATAAAATATTATTGCCTACGCTCGGCGCCTTCTTGAGCTCTCATTATTCCTACGGGGTCAATAAGTAAATATAAAATATAAATATATACGGACAAATCACACAGATTGAGCTAGCCCCAAAGTAAGTTCGAGACTTGTGTTATGGGATACTAACTCAACGATACTATATTTTATAACAAATACATATATAGATACACATCCAAGAGCCAGGCCAATCTGAAAAAGACCATTTTCCATCTTGACCTAGCCGGGGATCGAACCCGGTCACTCCGTGTCGCAGGCTGGCGTGTTGACCGCTGCGCCACGGAGCTAGTCGCTTAAGTACTTGTAGACTAATGTTTTCAAGTTATAAAATAAAACAACAAATACATTTATTTAGTTATTAAGTATTGAACGTAACCCAAGTTTCATATCTTTTCTATAATATACAGGGTTATAGTTAACTAATGCATAACCTGCTAAAGACGACTTAGGTACATCATGACTAACAACGTTTGTTCTATGACTTTTACCTAAACACAATACATAGTAAGATTTTACATACATTAGCTTTTATGTGGATTTCTATCGAACGTTGTCTATGTTTAATTTTACTATAGCTGTGAGCGTAGGTACTTACTATTATTACCGCGTAGCGCTGACTGCCATAGAGTTAAGACAAGTAGAATTCCTTTTTTTTTGCATTTTTTTTTGTATGTAAACAGCAAACATCGAATTACACAAAATCATATAGCAAACGTAGTCAATCTTGATGTACATTAGTCGTCTTTAGGAGGTTATGCGATAGATTTTTTTTATTTTCACAATATTTACGAAGTAACAAACAATACTTTAACATACATAAAAAATACGCAGAAATTAATTACAACGCTGGGTGTACGCGGTAAACATGCTGTGTGACGATTACACGCGCTAATACTATCGTAAATAAAATATCCTTCATGTTATCACAGGTTCACTCTTATCTTTTTGGGGCATATCAAAGGCAGCTTTTTTTATTTTGTTTAGAGCATTTTCTTAAATGCGATGTTTTTTTGTCAAATGCAAAGCCGCAGACGCAGCAACCTATTACCCTGTATATAATTTTACCAATACCAATATATATACCAGATACCAATTACCCTGTATATAATTTTTTGCTAAGTGGTACCAAAGCGACGTGACGTGATGATATCTCATAGTCCCACCAGTACATACAGCTGGAGCACGAGTACATGGTGATATCCTGTCCTTCCGATTTGTTCCACTGGTGGGAACCAGTGGGACCAATAAGTAGGACCACGGGTACAATATCCTCATCTGGATCTTCATCCTCCTGCAACCTTGTTACAGTTGTCACTATGGGAATTTTTTTTAGTACATACACAGTATCCGTAAGGGAAAACCCTTACGGGGTAGACAGAGCCTAGGTCTATAAGACCTTATGGCCACATTTAGCATGTTGGAGGGTGTGTAAATGGAAAATGGAATCAAATACTGATAAGTTGCTAGCCGCATCGCCTATTGACATGATTCCGCAGATTTTAGCCCAATCCCTCGATCGGCTTTTACGATGTAAGCGAGAAGAGAAGCAGCTGGCACATTCTACGTTTTTTAGGGTTCCGTAAACGGGACCCTATTAATATCGCTCCGCTGTCCGTCTGTCTGTCTGCCGGTCTGTCACCAGGTTGTATCTCATGAATCGTGATAGTTAAGACAGTTATATTTTCACAGATGATGTTTTTCTGTTGCCGCTATTACAACCATGCTTCCATGCTGGTCTGGGAGAACAGAAAAAAAACGTAGAATGTACCAGCTGCTTCTCTTCCCGCGCAGACCGTAGCAGCTGGTCAAGGGAAGGAGCGAAAATCTTAAGAATTATGACAATAGGCGATGCGGCAAGCAACCCTCATTTAGCTAAAAATGTCCAGGAAAATATCTTCTCTTCTCTTCTCTTCCCTTCCCTTCTCTTCTCCTCCCTTCTCTTCTCCTCTCCTCTCCTCTCTTCTCTTCTCTTAGCTTCTCTTCTCTTCTCCACGATGACACGCCGCCAGCAAGGAAAGTTAGCAGGCTATACAGTTTCTCCTAAATGGTGTAATACAGTACTATACAACCTACTACCTCACCCCGCCGACGGCTTTTAATTATTTCTTCTTTTTTCTTTCTTCTTCTCTTGGGCTAAAGAAGTATACAGAACTGAATATGATGAAATACTGAACAGTTTATGATGAAATTATCGGTTCTTAAATGACGTAGTTCTGAGGTAACAAACATTTAAAAAATACAACCGAATTATAAGCTTGATAAACTTCTCCTTTTTTTGAAGTCGGTAAAAAAAACTTAATAAATAAACCAGGGCATAAAAAAATGTCGACGACATATGTATATAAATTATTAGAATATGTGAGGTACCACAAGTAAAGGTACCTTATGGAGTTAACCTAACGCACTTACGATATTGTTTTTATTTAAGCTAAGTATTATTTAATTTTGTAATCGACAGAATCTAGATATTCATTTTTCAATATTACGTATATTCTTTAAAAAAAAAAAAAGTAGAATTGTATGATTTTTTTCTAAACGTCTTAAGCGCCAGCGTCCATAAGATACCATTACCCGGGGAACGACACAATTTTTTTTTATAATAAAGAGGTATTAGGAGAATTCTACAAAAAAAATATAAAGAGAGTTGAAGCAGGGTGAACGAAACACGAAATACAAAAATGTATAGGTAGAACAGAAAACATAAAAAAATGTGTCCATAATTCACTGTTTTTTAGTATTTAACCGTTTTAATATTACCTTATATATAAACGTGTTTTAATAAGAATCATAAAAAGGCATGTTTTCTAAAAAAACTTTTCATAATAATTAATCCTTCTGGTAGATTATTGAAAAATATTGAACACGTATTTTTTTTTTGTCAGTCTAAGAAAAATAGCTAAAGATATAGCCCATTAAAATTTGTGTGACGTCACTGACCGGTACACTTTTTACCGGCCTGTTGCGTCATGAGCCCCACTCCTGAACTTTGCTGCTCTTTATCTTTATCATCATTTGTTTGATTGAAAAAAGAAAAAATACGTATCAAATATTTTTCGATAATCTATAAGACTGACTACATAATTATTTTAAATGGTATTTTTTTACGAAACTAGCCCATTTTTGGAATTGGTTGATCATGTTCCTTTTTATTTGCAAAATATCTTACCGTCCTATTTTAGAATTATGGACTATCCAAAAAAAAAAAAACAAAAAACTACAAGTCACATACACAGAAATAAAAAAAATAGGAAGAAAAAAAAAACGAAGTCGTTGATTTCCCGCCTAAACTGCGCCCGCGTATCACCAAACTTGTGTGGGGTCGGTGCGACTAAACTGTCGCACGCGACTAGTCGCGCGAAAATCGCAACTTTGTTTAAATAGCTGGAGTATATTTTTTTTCAGAATTTTGCGAAGTTTTTTGGCTTTCTTGTTGATGATCGATATCTGATAGACATAGCTTTAGACAAAAAAAAATCTTTTGTCTTAAAAATTCTAGAATTCAGACACAAGCAGTAAGAAACTGTATTTTTATATTTTAGTCACAAAAGCGACAAAAAACACCAAAAAAATCACAAGTGCGTCGAACAAGTCGCAGGTACGGCAGAAAAGTCGCAAGACACGTCCCCAACGTCCAAATGCCACAAGTTCGGATCTACGGGTTTCAGTTCAAGGGGTATAAGCTGAAAGTGATTTATCCAAGGATTCCGGAAAATTTCGGATAATTCCGGAAAGTCTGGATTAACCATAGAAAAAAGATATTGAAAAACTAAAAAGGATACATATACTGTTAACATTTTTTCATTTTCATATCATCTATTAAAAAAAATGACGTTTTTATTCCTGATGGACTAAAAAGTTTTTATAATTTACAAAAATTAAAAACAGTTCTTTTAAATCCGTCGCTACGGGATTCTATACTAGATTCCTTCGTTCCGCTCTGGATTCAAAATAATGCCCTCACCAAAAAGTATTAAGCTAATGATTGCGTCACAATCTACTATTCCGTATTTGATTTCAAATTTTACAAAAGTAATGAAAAAATGTGCACATTTTTTGTACGAAACAACAAAATATACAAAAATACAAAAAGATACAAAAGTAACATAATATACAAAAAAAGATACAAAAATAACAAAATATACAAAAAAGATACAAAAGTAACAAAATATACAAAAACATGACATGAGCTCAAGATATTAACGCACTAAAGAAAAACATAATATTTAAGTATTTATTTTCATATCATCATGTCACCTACAGACTAGCCAATACATAACATGAGACTTCTAAGGAGAGACGCAATTTTTTTAAGTCTATGCTTTTGAGCCCATTTTTTTTTTAAATCTATGCTTCTGAGACTAATAACATTCGCTTTACATAACCTCCTAATTGTTACACAGATATTTATGTCAATACTGCTCTATCAAATTCCGCCAGTGTACACTTAAACAAATCAATATCTCGGGACACTTTATTCATTATTTTTATAGTCATTGGTGCATATTCTAATAATTGTTTTTATTGTGGTAAAGCCACGCTACCGGCAAAATTCATTGCTAGTAGCATGAATGGGCCGGCTCGTCCGGGGAAGTACCACACTCACAGAAAATCGACGTCTGAGTAGGAGCTTTACCGCTTCTATGCTTCGTTCGGTGAGTGAGAAAGCCGGAGGCCCATCCTTCCCCCATTTCCTCCCCCCATGTCCTTTCCCCAATTCCTTAAAAGGCCGGCAACGCTCCTGTCACACCCTGGTGTTGCAGTTGTCCATGGGCAGCGGTGGTCGCTTACCATCAGGTGACTCGCTTGCTCGTTTGCCGCCCTATATCTCGAGACACTTCATTAATTATTTTTATAGTCATTGGTGCATATTCTAATAATTGTGTTCTAGCAGTGGGGACCTAGACACCCTCGCTCGTGTCCCAGCTATTTTAACAAAAGGATACCTGGGACAAAATATAATAAAATTCGTGCGCAAGTTAGTTAATCAAAAAATATTGGATACGCTTTTTTTCTTCTGACAATTTTACTAATAAATACATACATATATATTATCACGTCTATCCCTTACGGGGTAGACAGAGCCTAAGGTCTTAAGACTGAAAAGCCGCGTTTAGCGTGTTGGTGGGCGTAAAGGTAAAAAACGGAATCAAAATAGTGATGGGTTGATAGTCGCATCGCTTATAGTCATGATTCTTTAGATTTTCGCTCATTCTCTTGACCGGCTTCTACGGTCTGCGCGGGAAGAGATGCTGGCACATTCTACGTTTTTTCTCTTCTCCAAGACGAGCATGGAAGGATATTTATAATAAATGACGCGCTAAAGTTGATGGGATCATTTGACGTCACAGTTCACGAAAACTGTAGCAAACTTCGTCACACGGATTTTTTTTCCTTTTATTATATAAAGATCTTACCAAACATTTAGTAGGTTTAATACCTATTATATGCTTTGTAAGATCTTTTATATGATAATAAAAGGAAAAAAATTTGCCTGTTTGACCCGGGGGTCGTGGGTTCGATTCCCACCGGAAGCATACTTTGTTTAGTTGTTTCCAGTTTGGTTAGGACATTGCAGGCTTGAATCACCTGATTGTCTGATAATAAAGATGATTCCGTTCTTTGGAAGGCACGTTAAGCCGGTGGTCCCGGCTGCCATCTGGTAGTCGTTAAAGGAACCACGTCAGAGGTCGAGAGGCGGTTCCGAGGAGCTCTGATACCAGGGTGTGCATGGTTGATTGACCATGACACCTACTCGAAATGATGATGATGAACTTAGCTTATAGCGAAACCACTAAGGTTTGAAATTATACTAAGAATTAAGTTTACGTCAATCACACAACAGTTACTTAAAAGAAAAGAAAAGTAAAAGAATTGGACAAATTCATATAGTTCGGTTATTCATTATCGTTATTATTATACAACGTGATTTTGAAGCTCCTAGCTTTATTGAAATCTCAGAATCAGAATCCCAAATGAAATATAGAACTGCAAGAAAAAAGACTGAAAATCTCAAAAAAAAAATAGGGTATCCCATACAAAGTCGTCGAATCAGCTGGACGAATTTCTATGGAGTTATTTTTGTTTTCGGTTTTTCCTTTTTTTCTTGCAATTCTGTATTTCATTAGGTATTCTGATTCCCAGATTTCAATATAGCTAGTAGGTTCAAAATCACGCTGTATGCATTTTTAAATAACTAAGGAAATCGGGCTATGCCTTTAAAATTTATTTGTTAAACAAAAGTCCGGTGACTGTAAAATTGGTTTACGGACGATAATTTAACGTGATAACGGTGGAAGAGAGATAGATGCGTCACAAGCCGAACGCTTAGGCCGATCGTGCCTCTATCGCTTGTTCCGCGCTCTCGCTTGCACACGGAAAGTGCCACTTTTGATGCGTGCAGCTGGCGTTCCTCGTTATAAGATACCACGTCAAAAATACGTTTCCAATATTCTTTGAACATTGTAAAATTTTTATCGTTTTGGAATCTTAAAGGGGTGACTCAGACCATCAAAATGAACAACTTTTCCTATGGGAACAATGTTGGGAACTCAAAGAAAATTCGACATTCCCATACAAATTGGCCGGGCGGCGGAACTATTTTGTAAGGAAATGGCGAAATTTTTTTTTAATTTTCCAGCATTGGTCCCATAGAAAAAGTTATTCATATTGATGGTCTGAGTCACCCCTTTAAGGGTCCAAAACGATAAAAATTTCAACACGTATATTTTTTTCGAAAATGTAAAACATACTTTTTTTTAACTGAACAACAATAAAAAGGAGATCTATTTTATCTAATTAGCCAAATTAAAAAAATATATGGTACCCCCCTCCCCCCCTCCATTATTTTACTTTCTTTGCAAGAAATTGCATTGCGATTGCGAAAAGGCGGTCTCTTTTGCACAATTTTTAATTTTGTATTTCTATGTTAACTATTTATTTTTATGCAATAAAAGGTTATTGTATCTGTCTGTGGTCCGTGGCCCTTGAACGGGTGAACCGATTCGGATGCGATTTTTGTATTTGAAAGCAATTTCCTAGTGATGGTTCTTAGACATGTTTTATCAAAATTGGTCCAGCCGAGTTGGAGGCTGTCTAAAATTTTTAATTTTATATTAATTTCTCCACTTATGATTCATTTTTAGGGTTCCGTACTCAAAGGGTAAAAACGGGACCCTATTAATATCGCCCCGCTGTCCGTCTGTCTGTCTGTCTGTCCGTCTGTCACCAGGCTGTATCTCAAAAACCGTGATAGTTAGACAGTTGAAAATTTCACAGATGATGTATTTCTTTTTCCGCTGTAACAAATGCTAAAAAATAGAATAAAATAAATATTTAAGGGGGTTCCTATACAACAAACGTGATTTTTTTGCTTGTTTTTGCTCGATATTGATAACGGCATCAGGTAGACGCTTGAAATATTCACAGAATATTTCGTTATATATCCACTTTTAAAATAAATAATTAAATAGAAATAAAATTAACATTAAAGGGGGGCTCCCATACAACAGACAATGATTTTTTTGGCGTTTTTTTAGATAACGGTACGGAACCCTTCGAGCGCGAGTCCGACTTGCACTTGGCCGGTTTTTTATGCATGCAGTCGGTAGAATTTATTAGTAGGTATCTCCCATTCCCATTTGCCTTTTTTTGATTGACGACCTCTGTGGCTTAATGGTACTGCAAGTGCCTTTGATTCGCAAGATCTCATGTTCGATCCCCGGTCAGGTGATTTATTCCTATCCAATACCACGAACGAATACTACTGGTATTACTTTGAATTTTTAATTCTATTCTATTCCAAACAGATACCACTCTTAATTTTTTTTTAATTTTATGTCCCAGCGAATACCAAAATTTGAATTTGGTACAGTCAGCTAAGTCATCGATCATGATGGAAACATTTCTTTTTCAGATTGGCCTGGGTCTGTATTAGTGATGTGCCGTTCCCAGGAACGTTCCCACATTCCCCAGATTAACAAAATCGTTCCCGGGAACGTTCCTGGGTTTTGCATGTTTATCTATATAAATATCTATTATAAAATATAGTATCGTTGAGTTAGTATCCTACGACACAAGTTCACAACTTTCTGCGGGGTTAGATCAGTCTGTGGGATTTGTCCATATATATTTGTTATTAATCTCTTCTGGCACTCATCGTAGATTTTTTTTAGTATGTTGGTAGTCTTTCCTCAGGGTCCTTTCTTACTCATGCAGCATGACAATATAACTGTTTTTATTTTCCACACAGCCAACGCCCAAAGCCGAGGTCCGTCCCTCCTGGGGGCCCTTTGGTGATGTTGTCTATATGACCTGACGACACTCTGCCCTCGCCTCAAACGCCCGGTGGAGTAGCGAAAGCTCACTTGGAGCTTCATAGTCAATTAAAAAAAAGCTGTTATTTTTATTTTCTTTTTCCCTTCTTCTTCTTGCTTCGTCTGGAACCACCTGGAAGAAGGAAATAATACGTTTTAAACTAGTGATATACTTAGATGGGGAAGATGGGGGATCCGAAAGGAATAGTACTGGAATATCCCCGGTTTTTGGAGGTTTTGAGTGTAATCGTGAGTCGCCTGGAGGATCCAAATCGAAGATCTAAGTGTAATGGAAATGTAGTAAGGTAAAGCCTAAAGTGCTCTTTTCGCAATGTAACGATACTCTAATTAAAAAAGTACGTATTAAATTATAATAATACGTATTTTTAAATTGCAACATGCAATCTGGGCAAATAGGACCTGCTACGCTTAAAACTAACTTTTTAAATTACTTATTAGTAATATTCCTCATTAAGTCAATGGGTATCTCTTGGATAGGCATGTAACATCCTCGTCTTCATCGTCACTTACCATCAGGTGAGATGGGAGACAAATGCCTAATTCAATATTTAGTAAAAAAAAAAAGTCAAGTCGAGAAGAAAAAAATTATATTCTCATCTATTAAAAAAAACAAAGAACGGAAGTCAGTATTAATAATTCGTTTAAAATACGCCTTTGTTACAAGGTACTAAAAAGATTTTGAATTAAGAACACAAATATTGTTCCGATTTCCGTGAACAAAAAGGTCGCATCATATTTTTAAATAATTTCACTGGCCAGTTACATGAAGTAAAACGATTTACGGACGATAATTAGGTTTAGGCCGAGCGCGCCTCTCTATCGCTTGCTCTATCGCGCTCTCGCTTGCACAAGGAACGTGACACTTTTTTGTGCGTGCAGCCGGCGTTCATCGATTTATTAGACGTTATCACGTCAGAAACCAGTAACTTTATGCTTGCTTGTTCAATTCAGGCGCTGAGGTGCTATATCGGGCTTAGTTTTTATACAAAGATGAAATCCTAATCCTAACTAATATTATAAATGCGAAAGTGAGTTAGTTTGTTTGTTACGCTTTCACGCAGTAACTACCGATCATCATGTAATTTTGCATAGAAATTCTCTGGAGTACGGAGTAGGACATAGGCTACCTTTTATCTCGGGAAAAAGCACTATTCCCGAGAGGCTAGTATTAAATAAAATAAACAGCAAGAATATTTTTCACACCTAATAATCTTCCCAAGCAGTAATCAAAATCAGGTAGTAAAAAAAAAAACTAAAAACACATTTATTACGCAAAAGAATCTTTTTATTCACACATTGAATAAAAACTTAAAAAAGCTAATCTCATCTTTACTCGCAACGGACAAAAAGAATTGTCACCTTTGCAAAAGAAAAAATATAAAAAGATAAAAAAACATAACAATAGACATGATTGTAAATGGTCGTAGGGGATTTTTTGCAAAATTTCATAGATTCGAGTTAATCCTAAAAAATAAGATTTGCTTTCCGTTTGTTCGATATAATAATACTAGCTTTTGCTCGCGAATTCATCCGCATAGACGTTGAAAATTGGATCAAGGATTCATGTTGTCCCATACAAACTTTGACCCCTTTTTCATCCCCTTAGGGGTCATCATCATCATTTCGTGTAGGTGACACGGTCAATGGACCATGCACACCCTGGTGTCAGAGTTCTTCGAAACCGCCTCTCAGCCTCTGACGAGGACAGAGGCGGTTCCGAAGAACTCTGACACCAGGGTGTGCATGGTCCATTGACCATGACACCACCACCGATGATGATGGAACCGCCTCTCGGCCTCTGACGTGGTTCCTTTAACGACTACCAGATGGCAGCCGGGACCAACGGCTTAACGTGCCTTCCGAAGCACGGAACATCTTTATTATCAGACAATCAGGTGATTCAAGCCTGCAATGTCCTAACCAAACTAGAAGCAACTAAACAAAGTACGCTTCCCGTGGGATTCGAAACCACGACCCCCGGGTCTACAGGAAAACGCCTAAACCACTGGACCACGGAGTAGAAATTAGGGGTAGAATTTCGGAAAATCCCTTCTTATCGGCTGTCTATGCTACGTCATACAAAGAACAAGTTTCAAGTTTCAGGTCTCTACGATCAGTGGTTTATGCCCATCATCACTCTGTGTGATTTGGCCAAATAAAAAAAATTATATGTGCATGTGTCGAAACCATAAGAAATCGCCATTTAATTAAACACAAAAAAGGCGTAAAAAATCAAACGCGAAGCTTCCTTTACGCAAAATTGTAAACAGTTACCGCGTGAGAACCAGGGGCAGATGCGAGGCGAAAAAAGCTAAAAAGCGATGCCGCACCCCTTCGCCCCACTGCGCTTCGTGCTCGCGACTAGTGTTTCGCCTCTACAGCCTTTGTGAAACTTAGATATTGGTCTTTCAATGACAAACAACGAATACAATTTGGCAAAAGGCACTACAGCGTAATTTATTTACTTACTAGCTTTCGCCAGCGGCTCCGCCCGCGTCCATGTCGATCCCTCGGGAATAGTACTTTTTCCCGGGATGAAAGGTAGCCTATGTACTTATCGATACTCCAGAAAACTTGTATGTAAAATTTTATGATGATCGGTTCAGTAGTTACAGCGTGAAAGCGTAACAAACAAACAAACAAATAAACAAACTCACTTTCGCATTTATAATATTAGTAAGGATTTAACTTCATACACAGTTACAAGTGTAATGGAGGGCTTAAAGATATGGCTTTTTCTACCAGTCAACCAAGCACGTGGTGTAGATAATGCGAGGATGGTGCAAGAACAATCATAAATAGAATAAAACAATGTATCTAAATACTAAAATAGAAAATAAACTACCTACACAAAAAATACATACTATAAATCTTTTCGTATAAAAATCTTTGTCATTCGTGGCTATTAGAGTCAAAGTCAAAGCCAAATATTTTACTCATCGTAAGATATTTTAAATACCATTTGGTGAACGTTAAATTACACATTATTATTTACAAAATTATTATTGTTGACGTCTATAACTTACTTAGAGCTAAATTTACGCCGCTTCCAAGGCGGATTGCAGAAGAAGCGGCAACAAACTGCACAGCGCATTTTCTCCAAATAACATCAACTTATAATCTACGACATACTTAGTAGAATGTGTGGACTTGAGCTTACATTGTCATGTCATAAGATAAAATTCTATTTGTAATATAAAATAATAGTAATGAAAAAGTTTTTATTTTCATTTTTGATTAAATGTCAGCATACAATACATACAAATTGTACCAATTCATGTAATTTTTATATTAATATCATGACGAGGGTCCGGCATCGAGCTTTGGGAACAACCATCATCTAGGTTTCGCTGCCTGAAGATGCCTCGTGTAGAGGCGAAACACGTGTCGCGAGCACGACGATCGACATTGCTGCAGTCACAACGGATGCAGCAGTATCGACCAGGGTTGCATGCATCAATTGGTGGTTTCTTTAAGAGTCATAGTTTCTTTCTTTAATTCTTTCTTTCTTTATGAAGAATTAAGTTTCATTCTTCAGAGTGAATGGGTAAGTGAATAGCTACAGAGAGTGAATGGGTGCGAAACCCAAAGCTCGCGAAACGACTACAAAAAGTTTGTAACGACATCCTCACTCTAACTGTAGTTTTACGTAACAGTGCGATATTATATTACTATATTTTTTAAGATATTTTCGGTACATCAAATGACTGCATGCTTCTTTTAAAAATATCATATCTGTGTGCAAAATTTCATCAAAATCCGTACAGCCGTTTTGGCGTTAGTAACAAACATCCATACTTGCTCTCAAACTTACACGTTTATAATAATAACTAGCTGTGCCCGCGACTCCGTTCCCGTATATTTGTATGGGGGCCACGTCTTATCATAATGGAGAAAAACCGGCCAAGTGCGAGTCGGACTCGCGCATGTAGGGTTCCGTACCCTTATCTATAAAAACGGCAAAAAAATCATGCCTGTTGTATGAGAGCCCCCTTAAATATTTATTTTATTCTATTTTGAAGTATTTGTTGTTACAGCGGCAACAGAAATACATCATCTGTGAAAATTTCAACTGCCAACTATCGCGGTTCATGAGATACAGCCTGGTGACAGACGGACAGACAGACAGACAGACAGACAGACGGACAGCGGAGCGAAATTAATAGGGTCCCGTTTTTACCCTTTGGGTACGGAACCCTAAAAAATGATATCCTTACTAATATTATAAATGCGAAAGTGAGTTTGTTTGTTTATTTGTTTGTTTGTTTGTTACGCTTTCACGCCCTAACTACTGAACCGATCATCATGAAATTTTGCATACAAGTTCTCTGGAGTACGGAGAAGGACATAGGCTACCTCTTATCCCGGGAAAAAGTACTACTCCCGAGGGATCGACATTGACGCGGGCGGAGCCGCGGACGAAAGCTAGTTAAATATATTTTGATTTATTTTTATCTTAAGTCTTTAGGTCAGTTTGAAATGTAGGTAGATACGTGTGTTATATTCGTAGTGGCAATAATTTTTTATCTATCTATTTATACGCTGTTACGAGTACCCACTGAGCCCCTAATTGTCGCATCGAAAACTAATCTTCTCCACCTGAGTTCACTAAAAATAACTAAAGTGGAGGCGTCTAGCTACTGTCTAGACGTCGGGGGTGGCGGGGGGTCGGGGAGCTCTCGTGGGGGGGTCGGGGGGTGGTCTAGACACAGCTGATCGACTCGCGTTGCTAGGGGAGACGGTTGGAATAGAAACGATGTTTTGGCTATGTTTTGTGACGTTTTGTTAGCAATTATCGTTTCATTATAGTTTAATTGTAGCGGATAGAGCGGTAATATATATACTCGTAATGAAATAAGGGTGAAAATGTCGATACCGGTTGGCCTGTCGCCAGTCTCATTTCTGATACCAGGGTTACAATATGGTTCAGAGATTCAAAATCACGCGTTATATTTTGTAAATATTTATGTTTAAATCCTTACTAATATTATAAATGCGAAAGTGAGTTTGTTTGTTTGTTTATTTGTTTGTTTGTTACGCTTTCACGCCGTAACTACTGAACCGATCATCATGTCGATCCCTCGGGAACAGTACTTTTTCCCAAGATAAAATGTACCCTATGTCCTTCTCCGTACTCCAGAGAACTTGTAAGCAAAATTTCATGATGATCAGTTCAGTAGTTACGGCGTGAAAGCGTAACAAACAAACAAACAAACAAAAAAATAAACAAACAAACTCACTTTCGCATTTATAATATTAGTAAAGATAAGGATGTTCAGAACCGGTGATAATACATTATTTAGTTGAGCTCTAGACTAACATTGAGAATCCCTTCTTTTCGCAGTCGGTTAAGATATACAAATGCATTGTATGAAGTGTCAAAGTGAACCGTGTCTGTGAACTCTTACATTGTTAATATCGTTAATTAAACTTCTTAGTAATAGTAATGTATTCCCTTTGGTTCCAGTAACTTGTCCCTTTTTTATGATTCAAACTTTTTTAGGATCAGAGGGTAATAATTTTTGTGATCCGGACGACTTCTGGCGCGTGTCTCGATTTACATTCGCCCTGAGGAAGACCTCCAGATGTCGAAACATGTCGGCCAGTAGCTGAATTCGTACGTTCATCATTATCATCATCAGGTCCTTTTTAGTCTCCACTACAGGAGCACGACCCTCTCTGTACTACTAGGGCCATACTTGGCCAGAGCAGCCAGAGGACTTGGCCTACACTCTCCACGCTGGCCAGACGGGTTGGAGAGGTGTCTTAGATGTTTGTAAGCTTTGTTTAGCTTGTATTTCCTAAGTCGCCTTCTACGACATCCACGGGAAGACTTGGAGTGGTCCTATTTTACTCTGCCGGATACCACACGGTTATTGGAATTCGTACGTTAGTATCCCGTTGTTACATCATCATCATCATTTCGAGTAGGTGTCACGGTCAATCGACCATGCACACCCTGGTGTCAGAGTTATTCGGAACCGCCTCTCGGCCTCTGACGTGGTTCCTTTAACGACTACCAGATGGCAGCCGGGACCACCGGCTTAACGTGCCTTCCGAAGCACGGAAACATCAAAATCGGACATGATTTAGTTTGGCAATAGAGTAGCATTGCTGATCCCTTATTTCGCAGGGTAACCCTTTTTTACGCATAATTTGTTTTGTCCTAATATGCTTTGGCATACCGGTTTTAGCATAAATATTTTTGGCATAATAGTTCTTAGGCATAATTGTTTTTTGGCATACGGGTAATTTGGCATAGTCATCATTTAGGCTAATTTGTTTTGGCATAATGATGATTCGCATAATCTCCATAGACATAATAACTATGAGACTAATAGTGATTAGGTATAAAATTTATAAAATATGTCAGAATAGGTTAGAAATCGCTTCCAGAAAAGTAGGTTTAGGTTAGGTTAGGTTAGGTTATGTTTTTATGTTTAAATACAATTATGCTTTAGTAATGTTATGCCTAAATATGATTATGCTTAGGTACAATATGCTTAAAGTAATTAGGAGTATACTGTTATGCGTAAGAACGTTATGCTTAAAAATCATAATGCCAAAAAACAGTATGCCATATTACATTATGGCTTAAATTTTTATGCTTATAGATAGGGAACCATTTCGTAGTCGGTTAAGGTATACAAATGCATTGTATGAAGTGTCAAAGTGACCGTATCGTATCTGTAAACTCTTACATTGTTACTATCGTTAATTAAACTTCTTAGTAATCTATACTAATATTTTACAGCTGAAGAGTTTGTTTGTTTGTTTTTTTGAACGCGCTAATCTCAGGAACTACTGGTTCAAATTGGAAAAATATTTTTGTGTTGGATAGTCCATTTATTGAGGAAGGCTTTAGGCTATAAAACATCACGGTGCGACCAATAGAAGCGAAACATCAATAAAAATGTTTTGAAATCGGGGAAAAATTATTCATCTACCTATACTAATCAATCATAATAACAGAAATTGCCGGGGACGAAATCGCGGGCAACAGCTAGTTGTAATGTATTCCCTTTGGACTACTTGCCCCCTTTTTTAGGATTTAAATTATTTTAGGATCAGAGGCTTTGATATAATAATCTTGCATATTAAAAAAAAAACAGACTTCAATCAAACCATTGAACCAATTGTGATGAAATTTTAATGAGGCTAACTTAAAACCACATTCAAACAAAAAGAATTTTGAAAACTGTTCTTATGAAATTTAATATGAAGGTAGCTGACACCATGGATTAACTGACTATAGGCTATTTTCTCCGTATACCCAACGACGTTCGCCAGGCCAGCTAGTCCTTTCCTTACTATCCTCCTACTATAATATTATAAATACGAAAGTGAGTCTGTTTATTTGTTTGTTGCGCTTTCACACCGTAACTACGGAACCGATCATCATGACATGTTGCATATAAGTTCTCTGAAATACAGAGAAGGACCTTTACTTACCTTTCATCGAGGGAACGACGTTGACGCGAGCAAAGCTGCCGTCGAAAGCTAGTATTAATAGAAGCGTTTTACCTGAAATAAAACGCATATTAAATACTTACCTTATTTGAAACTGTACATATTGAGATAGGCCCTGTGTTTTCTGCTTTCTCTTTCTACCTATATAGTGCTGTCTCGCTCGCACGATCCCACCCTCTCATCTCACCAGGCAGGGTGGGGGGCCCTTGTGGGGGCGCCCGCCATCTTAGAATCATTGAGACGAAATATGTACCCAGGCAGGAATTGAAATTACAGTTTCAAATAAGGTAAGTATTTAATATGCGTTTTATTTCAGGTAAAACGCTTCTATTAAAGTACTTGACCGTTATTTGAAACTGTACATATTGAGACGTGTTTGTTATCGCCTGGGTGAGATGGACGCCAATGTGAGACGAATAAGATTAAATAATGATACGATTGTATCATTTGTAATCATTTCCATGGTAAAATGAATTTACCAAATATAATAATCTCAATTATTATATAATAATTGAGATGATATATATTAAGTGGGAAGTGCGAGTAAATAAGTTCTTATATTTTTTACAAAAAAAAATATGATAAGTTAATTAAAAAATGAACTTTTATAAATGCGATTCATATACATCACAAAGTATGCGTTAAGTAAAGAAAATGAAACAATTTGAATCACTTTTGTATTGAAAATACACAATCAACTTATTGGAATAAACAACTAGTGATGTTTCTATTAACGGGAGTTGGTATGACCTGTTCCCTGTAAAATTTTCTAAATGTATCACCAGATTGCCAATTACCTCTTGATAAGATGTCGTCTATAGGTATATTTTTCAATTTTCGTACCAATCAAAGTACGTGAAGCCGAAAGCATAATATGGCTGTGTGTCTACTTGCGGAAAAAAAATCGTTTATGTGTAAGCTATATTTCAAGAGAAAAGGCATTTGCCTGTAGACCCGGGGTCGTGGTTTCGATTCCCACGGGAAGCATACTTTGTTTAGTTGCTTTCAGTTTGGTTAGGACATTGCAGGCTTGAATTACCTGATTGTCTGATAATAAAGATGATACTGTACTTCGTAAGGCACGTTAAGCCGGTGGTCCCGGCTAACACCTAGCAGTCCGTGTCCGAAGAACTCTGACACCAGGGTGTTCATGGTCGATTGACCATGACACATAATCGTTTTTTTTTTTTTTTTTAAAGCAATACATATCATACTATGCTTGACCAGTACATAAGAACTCAGTTGACTAGAAATTTCAGTACCGCATAGTGTGGAAACTACTGATTTATGAAGCAAAATTGTACTAAAGGAAAGATTTTTCCTTTAAGTGTAAGTCAGCTAAACATTTAGCCAGAATCGAGTTATCAGGATGAAATGGACTCTAATGCGATTTATTGCACCAAGATATCCACCTACTCCAGACTACTTTATAAGTTTTTCTAGTAGAAGCTCTCCAGGAACTTCGGGCCAAACTAATCTGCGAGTCATTCCAGGTTGTTAGGCTATCTGCCTTCCCCCACATTTCCATACGTCCGGGGACATGTCCTGGAGTTTGGGTGGAGGCAGACCGGTTGAAGTATCGATTAGATACTGGTGTAGACTGTGGATTGTGAATCCAGCCGCTATCGCTCGGGACTCCAGTCTGCTTTCCAAAATGCTCGTACCCATCGTGGGACTATTAGCAAGAATACATATCGAGCCTGATTGGCTAATACCTTAGGTATCAGGTATGGGGGAGGGAATACCCACGCTAGGTTGTAGTCCCAAGTCCGGGAGAATGCATCGTAATAAAAGGCTTGACTGAACATTCGGTCCAGGGAGACATAATTGCAGACAACTTGTGCGTTCTTTGAAGCAAACAGGTCCATGAGAGGAACACCGTATTTTAAAAAATAAATAAATATATTTTTGTTCGAAGAGGCAATAGATGCCGTTCTAGGAGTAGACGTTAGCGAGACAGATGATCTGCATGCCAATTGTACTTGCCTGGAATATAACGAGCAGATACCTGAATCTAAGAGTGATCTAGCAATTGATCAATTCTTGCTGTTATGTTCATCAGCATTGTCGACTTGGTCCTCCTTCGTTCCGCACGTGAGCAACTGCTGTCTTGTTGTTGCATTGCCACAACAGAGTGGATTGGCCCAAATTCTGATTTTGGATTTCCAAGACCTTTAGAACTGCAAGGAGTTCTTCTTGGTTGCATTGCAATCCCTGTTCTTGGTTGGTCCCGAAAAAGACTGGTTGTCCAATTGGGCTCCACAACCTAAATCGGATGCATCCGTCACCATAAAGTGAGACAGCCCACAAGACTTTGTAAGGTTTTCAGCTCGACTGCAACCTGATTGAAAATTTGCATTATTTTCGCAGAGAGAGTAATGCACTTCTCTTTGGGTAACGATTTCTTGTTGGTTCAAGTGTCATAATTCACACCCAGGAATACTCGATTCTGCTGAGGGGTTGTGATTGACTTCTCCATATTCACTTGCCAACCCAGATACTGCAGTCTCTCTAGGAGGATGCGGACATGTGAACTGGGACCTGTCGGTCTTGGTCTTGGACCAGCAGGAAATCGTCCAAATCCTAACTAATATCATAAACGCGAAAGTGAGTTTGTTCGTTACGCTTTCACGTTGTAACTAATGAACTGATCATCATGAAATTTTGCATAC
Source organism: Elegia similella (assembly GCA_947532085.1). NCBI lineage: Eukaryota > Metazoa > Arthropoda > Insecta > Lepidoptera > Pyralidae > Elegia > Elegia similella. The sequence goes on along the minus strand of OX383954.1, from coordinate 829,112 downwards.
ACGTTATCTGGGGTACGACATATGGTACATTTCATTGGTATAGACGTATGGTATCCCGGGAAAAAGTACTGTTTCCGAGGGATCGACATTGATGCGGACGGAGCCGCGGGCGAAAGCTAGTAGACTGTAATTTGTAAACAAAGTTCACTTAGGCTTTGCGCCACCCAGTTTGTAAGGGAGGCAAAGACTTTCGGTGCCGTGCTGAGGCCAAATGGCAGGCACGTCATTTCTAGTAGCTGGTCTTTATAAAGAAACCGCATAAACCTCATGTGAGAAAGTTGGACTCCAAGATGAAGATAGGCTTGCGATAGATCGATTTTGCATAGCCAGTCTCTCGGTTGCAAAAAATCTGGGATGCGTTGTACTTTTATAAGACGAAACTTTTCAGTTATTACATAATCGTTCAGAGACGTAAGGTTGAAAATGGGACGGTAAGTGCCGTCGCCTTTCAGTATAAGGAACATAGTCGAAATAAAGCTTGGAGACGGTTTGACTACTTCTAAGACATGTTGCTATTTCATTTGTGACAACACGGTTGTAATGGCTTCTGATACAGAAGTGTGTAGTCTTTTTTTTTTTTTTTTAGATCCGATGGGGCCTCGAGAGTGGTGGTTTTGGTGAATAGGATTACCCTCCTATGCTCCAGACTTATAGTCTTATTATTTTAAAATTAACGGTGCAGTACCGAGCCGTTCCCCCCTTTTGTGAAATAAAAGTAGTCGCCCCGCTCTGAATTGGTTGTCAATACTTGCCTCGTTTCTTCCCACGCATCTTGAAGTCTGAGGTTGGTCTCGATGACTTGCGCTTATTATACTCTTGAGACCTATAGGTCTGGCGACCTCCTCTGGGTCGAAAGGAACCTCTAGAGTTAGAAGGCGCTGAGTGAGAGTCATCGTTATAATTGCCATGTCCCTGCGGAGGCCATTGGTGACAACAACCCTGCGGTTGATTAGCATGGGAAATGTGCGATGCACACCATCCATGTGAGTTTGTGGTACCCTGCGAGGGTCCATTAAAAGTTGCCTGCCCCTGCGGGGGGTGGCGAGTTTGCTTGCTCGTACCAGCTTGTGCAGCTGGAGCATCAAAGAGTCAGCGTTGTAATTACCATGTCCTTGCGGAGGCCATGAGTGACAACAACCCTGTGGGGGTTGATTAGCATGGGAAATGTGCGTCGCACAACATCCATGTGAGTCTGTGGTACCCTGCGAGGGTCCATTAAAAGTTGCCTGTCCCTGCGGGGGATGGCGAGTTTGCTTGCTCGTACCAGCTTGTGCAGCTGAAGCATCAAAGAGTCAGCGTTATAATTACCATGTCCTTGCGGAGGCCATGAGTGACAACAACCCTGTGGGGGTTGATTAGCATGGGAAATGTGCGTCGCACAACATCCATGTGAGTCTGTAGTACCCTGCGAGGGTCCATTAAAAGTTGCCTGCCCCTGCGGGGGGTGGCGAGTTTGCTTGCTCGTACCAGCTTGTGCAGCTGGAGCATTAGTTCCCTTACTCCTCCAGCTTTTTTGAGGACAGAAGTCAAAGACTTAGCATTAAATAAATGTTGACATGAGGGTGGAATTTTACGCAAAGCTACTTTGGTAAGTGGGTCACGTACAAAGTTAATTATTCCATGTCTGCTCATTTGTATAACCTCAGCTCTGTGGCCACAATTGAGTTGAAGTAATTCAGATGAAACTTGGAACACATCACCCTTTAAAAACAATTCCTCTATTTTCCACGTAAACCTTCAAAAGAAATTTCAGATTCTTGGGCCCATTCCAAAAGATCCCGAATAGATGATTATAAGACATCGCGTTGTTTGAGAACACAACATGTTAAAGCAGCGTAGGCTTTTTCAGAATTTGCGAAATGACGTAATGAATCATAAGCTCTTAGCTCGTCATTTACTTCTAGTTCCACAAACCCCGGTGTAGGATTTTATATTTTTTGCGTGTCCGCGTAACGGACTTACCATTCACTTTTATCAAAATGTTGCATGTCCTTTAAGATGTATATAAAGTATTTAAATACTCAACTGAAGTTTTGGGCACAGCAGGCTCCTTTAACTGTATCAATTTTAAAAATTAAATTTGACTCACGTGTAACTGTTTGGGCGGACTATTATTGACATCATACAGTTCGCCACTAAATTGTCATCAACAACAGTCATTTTGACAAGTGTTTACACAATTTTGGCTGTTTCCCTCATAAAAGGTGACTTGCGCCTGCGATATTTGCCCCCCCTTTTTCGTTTATATCTATTAATATCGGAGGAACTAGAACTAGACGACGAACAATAACTACTTGTAGACTTGCTACTAGAAGTACTTCGCGACGTTTCCTCTACAGCTGTTGTTCTCAACATTAGATGGGCCCGCTCGGGGGAAATTGTTTTTATTACTGTCAACAGACTCCATATTGATTTATAAATCACACGCAACACTTTCACTTCACTTATCTGTGGAAAAAGTCGTGTTAAAACACGGTTAAGACAAACTTTAATTAAAAAGGTAGAATTTAAAATAAATGGTAATAAATTCGAACGGAAACTCCGTTATAACTATATTAGTCACTACATGACTTTGTAAATTAAGTAATTTAAGTAATAATTTTATAAAATGTTATCCGTAATTTTCCATGAGAAAGAAAAACGGTTAAATTAAAATGTAATTCATTTTACCAGAATATTACGCAGTCCTTAGCACGACCGTGCGCAGCAGAAAACAGGACGCCAATGATTCTAAGATGGCGGGCGCCCCCACAAGGGCCCCCCACCCTGCCTGGTGAGATGAGAGGGTGGGATCGTGCGAGCGAGACAGCACTATATAGGTAGAAAGAGAAAGCAGAAAACACAGGGCCTATCTCAATATGTACAGTTTCAAATAACGGTCAAGTACTTTAATATAAAATAACCTAACAATCCGCTAGGAGCAAACACATAGGTCCACAGGGAACACTATCTACGCCACAACCGTTTATATTATTTGGATTATCTGTCAGATAATGTAAGAGCGCGCGTCTCGCCAACATCCGGTAGGTGTGTCCATGTGTCATTATTATTGTGCTGTTACATGGTCTGGTCAATTGAGGACTTATAGGCCTGATAAATACAGGAGTTTGACAGTTTGTATGAGTATTGGCCATCATCATTTCGAGTAGGTGTCACGGTCAATCGACCATGCACACCCTGGTGTCAGAGTTCTTTGGAACCAGCTTTCGGCGTCAACGTGGTTCGTTAAACGACTACCAGATGGCAGCCGAGACCAACGGCTTAATGTGCCTTCCGACGCACGGAATCATCTTCAGAGATTCAGGTGATTCAAGCCTGCAATGTCCTAACTAAACTGGTAGCATCTAAACAAAGTATGCTTCCCGTGGGAATCGGACCCACGACCCCCGGGTCTACAGGCAAACGCCTTAACCACTGGACCACGGAGGCAGTTATGAGTATTGGTGACGAAGTATTGGGTGTCCCGAGTTACCTCCTTTTTCCCACCTTCATACGAGTGCGTCGTATCAAAATACGTTCATTCGAAAATGAAAATGAAAATGAAAATGAAAATGAAAATGAATGAAAATGAATAATTTTTATTCAAAGTAGGATACATGTATCGCTTTTTGAACGTCATATGTTTCTGTTGTTTATTTTTCTTTCTTTTGTTTGTAAAATCGAAAAACTACTAGCGTTTCGGAATGACCACTGCTGAGAAGAATACGCCGAAAGAAACTCATTCTCTTCCCAAATCCACCAATTCCTATACTTATCGAACTCAAAAATAAATATAATAATAATAATAAATAAATATATAGGGACAAATCACACAGATTGAGCTAGTCCCAAGGTAAGTTCGAGACTTGTGTTATGGGATACTAACTCAACGATACTATATTTTATAATAAATTCATATATAGAAAAACATCCAAGACCCAGGCCAATCTGAAAAAGATCATTTTCCATCTTGACCTGGCCGGGGATCGAACCCGGGCACTCCGTGTCGCAGGCTGGCGTGTTGACCGCTGCGCCACGGAGCTAGTCTCTTAATAAGCTCTATAACTCTATAACTCTCTCGTCAATAAGCTCTATACATGATACTGAAACTAAATTGAGGATTTTTGAATTTTTTTTCTGTATGTATTAGCCGTGTGGTATCCGGCAGAGTAGAATAGGACCACTCCAAGTCCGACTTAGGAAATACAAGCTAAACAAACCTTATAAACATCTAAGAGACCTCTCCTACCCGTCTGGCCAGCGTGGAGAGTGTAGGCCAAGTCCTCTGGCTACTCTGGCCAAGTATGGCCCTAATAGTACAGAGAGGGTCGTGCTCCTGTAGTGGAGACTAAAAAGGACCTGATGATGATGATGATGATGTATGTATGTTCCTCCCATAACTCTTAAACGAATTAACTGAATTTACTGAAACTTGGTAGATAAATATTTAGACGTACAGGACACAGGATAGGCTACTTATTTTTTTCCCCAGTTATGACAAGACGTAACCCCTATACAAATATACGCGAACGCAGCCACGGGCACTACTAGTTTTATATACAAATAAATAAATATATACGGACAAATCACACAGATTGAGCTAGCCCCAAAGTAAGTTCGAAACTTGTGTTATGGGATACTAACTCAATGATACTATATTTTATAACAAATACATATATAGATAAACATCCAAGACCCAGGCCAATCTGAAAAAGATCATTTTCCATCTTGACCTGGCTGGGAATCGAACCCGGGCATTCTCGCAGGCTGGTGTGTTGACCGCTGCGCCACGGAGCTAGCCAAATATATATTTACATAATCGAAAAGAATACGCCGAAAGAAACTCAATCCAGACGGATAGAACTGGGTCTCTACGGATTTTTATCTATCTGTAAAAACTATTTGTTTAGATAACCACTGGTCTAGCATTGGCTGGTTTGTCAAAATTGAAGATAACTATATATAACGGAACAGATATGGTAGTTTGTATATTTTAAAGTTATCTATTGCAGTCTTGACACTGTGACTGTGAGCAGGTATTAAAAGTACGAAAAAAGTCATTCCCGATCGATTTTTTTATATAATGTAACCTCTATATAAATTTTACTGAGAAATAGCGTAAATAAGTGCGAGTCGGACTCGCGCACGAAGGGTTCCGTACCGTTATCTATAAAAACGGCAAAAAACATCATGTCTGTTGAATGGGAGCCTTTTCATATTAATTATATTTTTACTTAATTATTTAATTTTAAAGTGAATATTAATTAAATATTCTGTGAATATTTCAAGCGTCTACCTGTTGCCGTTATCAATATCGAGCAAAAACAAGCAAAAATAGCACGTTTGTTGTATGGGAGGGAGCCCCCTTTAATATTTATTTTATACTAGTTTTTAGTATTTGTTGTTATAGCGGCAACAGAAATAAATCATCTGTGAAAATTTCAACTGTCTAACTATCACGGTTTATGAGACACAGCCTGGTGACAGACGGACAGACAGTCAGAAGTTCAAGTGGACGGGAGTTTTCACTAAACAGCTTTAAATATTTATTTTATATATTTTTTTAGTACTTTTTGTTATAACGGCAACATCATCTGTGAAAATTTCAACTGTCTAACTATCACCGGTCATGAGATACAGCCTGGTGACAGACGGACGGACAGATAGACAGACGGACAGCGGAGCGATATTAATAAGGTCCCGTTTTTATTACCCTTTGGGTACGGAACCCTAAAAAATTTTTACCGATCGAAATTTTCATTTAATGTAATCTCTATATTTTATTGAAAAATAGTTCATACCAAGAAAATTATCATAATTCATCAGTTCAGCTGTAAAAAGTCCACTGCTGGACAGAGGCCTCTCCCAAGCCCAAGGATTCTTCGTTCCATGGGAGGATATTGCCATACTCAGCACGCTTGGCAGGCGGGTTGGCGAGCGCAGTTTGTTTGGCTTCTTGTGCTTCCGACGCTGCTGCCAATCGGAATCTTTTTTAAGCTAGGAAAGGATAGGAATAAATTGGATTTGGGAAGGAAATGAGGGAATTGGGATACTACTCACTCGGATTAATGGGGGAAAAGCAAGTAGCAGGTCGGGAGGCCAGGGGTACCCGATGACATACCTGCAACTACCGGACAGGCAGTTGGGGATGACACCCCTGACAATTACCAAGAATATAAAAACCATTATTCCTGCGACAAATAGTCATTGCCTGATTTTCTGATAATTAAGATGATTCCGTGCTTCGGAAGGTACGCTAAGTCGTTGGTCCCGGCAGCCATCTGGTAGTCGTTATAGCAACCACGTCAGAGGCCGAGAGGTAGTTCCGAAGAACTCTGACACCAGGGTGTGCATTCTCGATAGACCGTGTCACCTACACGAAATGATGATGACGATGAATTTCAAAAAATGCCCCAACGAGCCTTAAAAAGTTTTCACTTTCAATAGCAATGTGTGCGTATTCTTCTACACTTTGACAGACAAGCTTATAACCATCAGCTCTCTGATAGTTAAGAGTTAAGCTCTTGTCGATAAGAGAAGATTTAAGCATATAAGCAAGTGAAGTTAGGTCCCGCAACAGATTCGTCGCGGCGTCCGCCAGACGGCCGGCAGACATTTTTTTTATTGGCGCAGTTGTGGCTAACCGGATCTTAAGGTAGGGGGTGCCCTGCGTCATAAGCGGAAGCGGGTTGATAAAATCAATGTTGGTATTTTTTATATATTTACTTATGTCAGTTAGGTACTTATAAATACTACTTTAAAAAACAAAACTAAAATAATAACAAAAAACCGGCCAAGTGCGAGTCGGACTCGCGCACGAAGGGTTCCGTACCGTTATCTATAAAAACGGCAAAAAAATCATGTTTGTTGTATGGGAGCCTCCTTAAATATTTTTATTCTGTTTTTTTTGTATTTGTTGTTATAGCGGCAACAGAAACATCTGTGAAAATGTCAACTTCTAACTATCACGGTTCATGAGATACAGCCTGGTGAAAGACGGATAACGGAGCCATATTAATAGGGTCCCGTTTTACCCTTCGGGTACGGAACCCTAAAAAATTAACCTACCTAAAAATATCCAGGTGCTCACCCCTGGGCATGGTGTCCAAAAACAGCGTTGCCTAATTTTATGACAATTTTGATACGCTGAGCTAGGTAGTTTCCAGCCATTTGATCACGGGACATCTTCAATTAGCTTTTTAGCCAAGAACTAAAAAGGTAAAACTTAGGCGTAAATTCGGAAACTTTGCAGTTTCCGTGGTCACAGGTAGACATTTATCTATTGTGTTATAAAAACTATTATCTATTGTGTTATATTGATACTCGTAACGTTCCGGATGTACGCAGTATTGGCTCACGGTGTCTGCAGGTCTTGCACTCTTGTCTTGAGATTTTATTATATTGATGAAAGGATCCCAAGCTGCCGGTAACTGCCAACCATCCTCTCCATTGAAATTATTTTTTTTTTTTAATTTCAGTAGCCTTACGTAACGTTTTTGGAATGTATCTGTTTTATTTTGCAACGACTTTGGGATTATCAAAACGCTTCGCTTATGCCTTGCGCCTCTACTTGCAACTTTCAGTCCGTCTGCTTGTTAAGGCGAGCTGGTTCACTTAAATGTAACTTTTTATTTGAACTTTAGTTAAGTACTCGAGATGAAAGGTAGAGTTTGAAAAAGATTTGTGCGTCCTTTTTTTGCACTTCTAGATAGAGGAACGTTTAGCCGATTAGTAAAAGTTTTTGCAACTAAAAAAAGTATTTTCTTCGTAAGTTGTTTAAACAACTTCTTGTTTTTTATGGCAAACGAGCAGAGAGAGCCACCTGGATGAAAATGGCCACCATCGCCCATGGACATCTGCAACACCAGAGGAGTGTCGACGTGCCTTTGCACGTTAAGGCGCTGTATCCCATTAAGAGGAAACACTGCACTCGAGAGAATTGTAAAATCTATTGCTGTCACGCTATGTGGCCAAACAACCCCCGCAGAGTGCGACAGAGACAACTGCGGCGTTACTAAAAATTAACGCTTCGTAATCCCCTGATTTCTTCTCCAAAACTTAACACATTTACTTAATTTTTCATTAAGAATTTAAAACAAACTATGGCTGTGTTTCTGTATTCTTTTTCTAATATAATAGCGTCGCTTTTCTTGATGTTTGATCACATCGGAAATTCTATTATTCTGCTATTAAAGATTATAAAAATCGGTTCACCCGTTCTTAAATTAAGTGTTCGAATAAACCTAACTTCGTCTACATCGATACTTCTACACTAACAGGGGGAAAGATTTGATTGTTTGTTTTAGTTTAATATTCTTTTACCATTAGAATCCTACAGTATCCCCAATAAACATAAGCTGTAGAATATTTTTAAAAGAGTTAGGGATCCGTATGTAAAATTCGATAATGTAACCCAAGGTGTAAACAAATAGCAAAAAGAAAACAAATATCCCATATTAATCCGTGCGAAGCCGGGGTGGGCTGCTAGTTTTATATATCAACCAGCAGTGCACGCGACTTCGTTCTTATGGGGGCCACGTCTTATCATGACTGGAGAAAAAAAAATAAGTAGCCTATACTGTGTCCTGTACGCCTAAATGTACATCTACCAAGTTTCATAAAATTCTGTTCATTTGTTTAAGAGTTATCGAGGAACATACATATATATATATATATTTTTTTTTTTTTTTTTTTCATTTATTTACCATATAAAATACATAACATATAATATTTAGTTTTAATAACATATAAAAACCACGAAGGTTTGTGCCTATGTTACTAATGAGTACATCGAAATTACAGAAATTTATTAAATATGCCTATCTACTTAACTTTACCTATATCTAAGTTAGTTTATAATTTACGTAAAAAAAAAAGAATAATTTTCAAGAACCAGACAAACACCAAGAGTTATCCATAAAATATTTCCTTAATTTTGTTTTTATATTGTTAGGTGTAATGTCATCACGTAACTGAGGAGGTAACTTATTAATCAAACGAGGAATAATGTAGGTAGATGTTCTTTCGCCGTACATATTACTCGCTCGACCTGTTACCAAGACATTCCGTGCTATAGCCCGAGTGTACACTGGATGTTTTACTTTTTTCCAATACCTATCTTCAAAAAAGTGTTGTTTTAGTAATGCATATTTGAATTGAGAGTGGACTGGTAATATATTACAATATTTAAATAATTCGCTGTCATGACATTTAATTTTAATTTTATCTGGTACAATATTTTGTAATATTTTTATTTGTAATTTGTATATTTGCGCAATATAAGTTTTAAATGTACGTCCATAGCTGCTTATACCATATTGTAAATAAGATTCAGCAAGGGAATTATACAACATTAACTTAACTTTGGGGGGAATGCGTTTTTTTAAGATTATTATGTTTGCAAGGAACTGTCTCAGTTTGTTGCATACATGATCGATGTGTTTACTCCAATTAAATTTTGAGTCTATGATTAAGCCTAGATACTTATGAGCCTGGACCACTTCAATGTTTGAACAAGAACAAGATGCTCGACTGTGGAGGCATGCGTGATTGTGAACTAAGATATTTTTCATGGGTTTCAGCTTCATATAAGGTGATTTTATTAACATTATTTTAGTTTTTTCAGCATTTATGACTAGCCCTACATCATGACACCATTTTATCAATGCATTTAAGTCAGACTGTAAAAGTTTGCAGGCATGTTCCAAGTTTTTGTCACTTATTACAAGGCACGTATCGTCTGCAAACTGATAGCAACTTGAGTGTTTAATGCAATTACTCATTTCATTGACGTAAGAGAGAAAGTGAAGCGGGCCTAATACCGAGCCTTGAGCCGTACCTTCTGTGACTGAGACGGGTTCACTGATTGTATTGCTAACTTTAACTCTAAATATACGGTTTTTTAAATAGTTTTCACACCATTTTAGCAAGGGGCCACGTATTCCGCAATCATCTAGCTTATTTACAATTTCTTCATGTTTCAGGGTATCAAAAGCTCTTGAGAAATCGATGATTAGAACCAATACGTATTGTTTTTTATTCAAATTCTCATTAACTTCATCTGTGAACTTTGCAAGTAGATCATTGGTACTTTTTCCTTTTTGGAAGCCAAACTGATTCTGGTATATAACGTCATTATTCCTGTAAAACTTGTGAATTTGTTCATCAATGAATTTCTCAACAATCTTATTTACGGTCGAAAGAAGTGTAATAGCTCGATAGTTGGAGTAATCATCGCGTTTTCCTTTTTTATAAACAGGTCTAACACATCCCTCTTTAAGTCTATCAGGATAAATTCCACTTTTGACACTGCAATTAATTAGGTTAGCAATAGCTTCTGAAACTTCTTTTATTACTCTGACATCGGTGACTCTAATGTTATCAGTGCCAGGAGCTTTATTAGATTTTAATTTAGAAACTATTTCATAGATTTTATCACTTGTGGCTTTTTGAAATAACATAGAAAAGTTTTTTGGTTTTGAATAATGATCTTTATCAATTAATTTGATGTCACAATCCGGAACTATGTGTTTGACTGTTTGTTGGAAGTTGGTTGCAAAGTTATCGACAATGGTTTTTGTAGTAATTCCCTGTCGTTCAAATGCTCTTTGTACGATAGTATCTATTGATAATGTAGTTCTCCCCATCATTTGATTGATAATTTTATATGTTTTTTTCGTGTCTTTAAAACTTTTATTAATTTCTTTTATGTAATAATTGTTCCTCCTAAATTCTAATACTTTGTGTATTTTATTGCGGATTTTGTTATATTCAAGCCTAATTTTTGGATCATAAGAACTTTTTTTCCATAAGTTAAATAATTTATCTCGTTTTTCACATAATCGGTTAATGTTTTCGTTCATCCAGGGCAGTTTAAACGGTTGATTATTTGTTAACTTACGAGTAAATGTTTTATTGGAGGTTGCAATTTCGTTTGCTTTTTTAAATGAATTATATATAAAATCATAAATTTCGTCGGGTGAGTTCATGTTATTAGTCAAAGACCAGGTAACATTTTTTAACTCTCGGTAAAGTAAATTATAGTTGATTAGATTTATTTCTTTCTTAATGTCCTGTGTGCACTGTGGTTTAGTTGCATCGACGCAGGTAAAAACAACGGCTCGGTGATCCGCCAGTACAACATCTAACACGGCTGAGTACGGACATAATGTGGGAGTTCGTGCGAATATGTGATCAATGCAAGATTTTGTGATAACATTTAATTTTTTTTCGATTCTCGTGTAATCTGTTATTCCACACATTAGTCCGTGCCCACTAAGTGCTTCTAAATATGAGTCTTTGTATGTCGAAAATGATTTCAAGTCGATATTAGTATCGCCAATCAAAAGGAAATTATGTTTAGATTGAAATCTCTCTAAGTATTTATCTAATTCCCTAACAAATATTTTTTTATTGGTTGATGGTGGTCTATACACTGAACACACAACTAGGTCTTGTTTTGAGTTAAGTTTTAATGTTCCTGTTAAGCTTTCAAAAGTAAATGTTTTATGCTGGAAGAGTGTGAATTTAAAACAATTTTTAATGTATATGATAATACCGCCTCCTTTCTGGGTACGACGTAGTTGTGGGTACATATTATATCCAGGTATATTATATAACTGACAGATCTTTTCTGATATTGCAGCTTCTGTGACAATGATCATATCTAACGAATACTTACAATTTTGAATGACTTGTAGTAATTTATCAAAGTTTTTTATTGTTGATCTTATATTAATATGAAAACAGGAGAAAGCGAAGAGATGTTTGTAGGGTATCTGTTCAAAAAAATTGTTACTAGAAGTGCAGTTAAATACTTCCATAGTCGTTTATAATACTTGACTTGGTATTTATTAAATAAAAAAAGGACACAAATAAGTACAAAAACTCTTTGATAGCAAAAAAATCAAAAATTACAATTTAAATTTATCAGCGGTGTTAGGCTGATTTTCAATTAGACCTATATCTTGTAATGATCGTATATAATGTATTTTGCTATTGCTACTTTTTCTAACACATACCTTGCCATCACGGCACCATATAAACTGAAAAGATTTGCTTAACTGCATTTTAGCAGTATATAAAAGTGTTTTCACATGTTTTGTTAACGCTTCACGCACAAAAATTTTGCTCTCCGCTTCTTCCTTCGGGACGCCCGGCACCAAAATCCCTACGATAAGGGATGTCTTTCTTCCAGCATCAATCCACTGCCGCTGGGCAGCCTTTGTCTTCATGTTTACAAGGATTGGTCCAGGTTTGCCTTTTGCACCTGGCAGGCGCTGAGTTGACTGTACATCCTCCTTATCCACATCCAATTTTATGGCTATCGTTTCTACTATTTGGCTTACTTCTTTAGCGGGGATTTCTGGGAGCCCCGCAATTTCCAATGAAGATGAAAGTGCATTTTGCTCTTGGTTCTTCATACATTGTTCTAAGACGGTTACCCTCAATTCAAGATTTTTATTTTTATTTTGTAGGTCCTGATTTTCTTTCTTCAAATCCTTAATAATATTATTTAAGTTTTTTATAGATTGGTCCATGGTACCAACCTGCTCACTAACGAACTCGACAGCGCTTTCCAGGTGACCTATTTCCTGTCGGAAAGCCTTCGTCAGTTCTCGAGAGATATCCTGGACAAGTTTGCGTGTATCCAACGTTTGGATTGATTTGGTACAGACTTCATCAGAATCATTATCTTCTTCGTCGTCTTCAGGGATTATAATTGATCGGCGAGATATATTTTTCAAGCAATCTTCACAACTCCATTCTATTCCTGGGGAATTACGTAGGGTATTTATTTGTTTATTAGAGAGTTTAGCACAAGATGGATCGGCATGGACAATCTTGTCACATCTGCTACACTCGAGGCCGGGGGATTTTTTTGTAATGTTCTTTTTACACTTAACACATTTACTAATCACCATTTTTATAAGTAGGTAGGTATATCGTTTGTAGCTGCGCACAGCCGTTCACTTAAGAGGTTCGATGTAAACTGATATATATATATATATATATATATAATATATATATATATATACAGAAAAAACTTCTAAAAATCATCAATTTAGTTTCAGTATCGTGTATAGAGCTTATAAACACGATATCTCTGAAAACAAATCAACTTACTCCATGACCAACCCTTACAAATCTATTATTAGTGTATTGATGAAACTAGACTAGCTTTCACCCACGCCTTCGCCCGCGTTAATATCGATCCCTCGGGATCGTATTCAGAAGTTTTGGTCGTGGATCTAAGGAACTAGTATCGTCAGCGCCTGTTGTTTAGGGTACCGCACCTCAAAAGGAATGAATATTTAAACTAAAAGATAGCGGTTTACCTTTCTACTATATTAAAACTACTAAGGTACATATTTTTTCAATGGAGTGTGTGTTGATATATCTATATCACAAAATAAATATATAATTTTTTTTCCCATTTATCTATTGCAGTTGAGTACAATGACGTCATGAATTCGCACCTTGCTGAGCAATTTGAAGTTGTTTTTTTTCCCCTTATCTAAGATTTCTAGTTTCTATTACATAGATACTCAATATACTTAAGAACTCTGATTTCTGTTGGATTAAATATTTGAACCTACCTATAAATAACATTATGTTAATATTGTCTATAAAAATCAGTAATTGGCCTTATTTAGTAATATATACTCATTGTTAAAACTTTTCTGTAACGCTGTTGATTTTCTAAATAAATAAAATTAAATAAAATAAAAAAAGGAAAAAACCGAACCCTTATAGGATCACTTTGTTATACGTCTGTCTGTAAAGTTAAGTCTCTTTTTCTCAGGAACGCGTGGATGTATCGAGCTGAAATTCATATCAAATACACAAATCTACTATTCCTTGGAGCTATGAAAAAATCAAACTTCTAAGCCAACGCAATCAAAAGATACAGCCGTTTATGCCATAAATCGACATTCGCAAGGGAATCAAAGCCTACAGGGTACTTCCCGTGAACTCAGAATATTGTTTGGTACCAAGCAACGTCGTAGAGCACAGATAAAGAATAAATGCGAAAGGCATACATGTTTTGTTAAATCATATAATTAAAATATTTTTAATAATTTTAAATTCATTATAGATAATGGTGTGAGGGCTCGACTATCCCGGCGCTCTAGCCGAGTTCCCACATAAATAGGAAGTAGGAAATAGTGGCGAACAGAGACTCGACACAAAACACACACAGATAATAACTTTACGATGATAGATTTATGAGATGTTGACTTCAATAATTAATAACAGAGACTGTTATGCTCCGAGAGATGGTAGAAGACTAAAGAATAAGTGATGAGAGAGAGAGAAAGTAATCTAAAGATGGAATGGAATGAAATTTGAAATTAAATGAGGAATGAAAAATGGACAGGATGAAAAAGAAATGAGGTTGGACGAGATGCAGCATGCAGGTGGCATACTACAACGTTACAATGGTACGGAACCCTTCTCGCGAGTCCGACTCGCACTTGACTTTTTTTAAACACTATAACCTATTGATACCCTTCAATGGAGCGACAGACGGTTCCGCCATGCGGTACCCTAATTGTCACACCATACGCCTGTCGATTGTTCCACTGTGCAAAAGAGGGGTGCGTTTTTTGCAACGAGATAAAAAATGTATGTAAGATTGTTGTGGATTGGATACGACTTGCGATTTGCTCTGAGTTATATTGAAATTTTATAATCCTTTTTTATGATATACGACGGCAAAAGAGCCACCTGATGGTAAGTGATTAGCGCTGCCCATGGACAACTGCAACACCAGGGTGTAACAGGAGCGTTGCCGGCCTTTCAAGGAGCTGGGGGAAGGATATGGGGGAAGGATAGGCCTCTGACTCACCGAAGGAAGCATAGGATTCTTAAAGGATCCCATAGTGCGTAAAACCGATGGGGCAGAAAGATTCTCGAATGGCGACCACGTACCGGCAAGCGCAGCGTCGAACACGCACCGACCAAATGGTCGGATGACGTGACTAAAGTCGCAGGAAGACGCTGGATGCAGGCCGCTTACAACCGGTCATATTGGAAATAAGGACTATGTCTATCATCATCTCAGCAGAAGAAACCCGTCTTCTGCTGAGATGATGATGATGATGAATCATATAAAAAACCGACACCAATCAAATTATTGAACCGATTGTAATGGTATGGTGTATGAAATTTAAATGGTACCAACCTGAAACTCTGAAACTAAACCGTTTCAAACAAAAAAAAAATTTGAAATCGGTTCAGAAATGACGGAGTTTCATTGGTCCTTTTTTTAAGGTTCGTTACCTCGAACCTTAAAAAAAGGACCAATTGAAAACCTCCTCCTTTTTTTGAAGTCGGTTAAAAATCAGAATCCCAATTGGAAATAAGAATTGTAAGAAATATAGGTAACTAGCTTTCGCCCGCCGCTCCGCCCGCGTCAATGTCGATCCCTCGGGTATAGTTCTTTTTCCCGGGATAAAAGGTAGCCTATGTCCTTCTGCGTACTCCAGAGAACTTGTATGCAAAATTTTATGATGATAGGTTCAGTAGTTACGGTGTGAAAGCGTAACAAACAAACTCACTTTCGCATTTATAATATTAGTATAGGAAAAGAAAAAGAAAAATAAAAATCAACCTCTCATACTGTCACCGATTCCGGGGGAAATCATATTCCATTAAGGGTTTTATCACAGCGAACTCACAATGATCCTAAGCGTCATAGGCGCTAAGGTCCTTTATACTGATATCCACCATTTTGAAAATTTTCGAAAACAGAATCTATCAAATACAGAATTCTATGTTCTTAACTATCGAACCAGCTCACAAAACACGAGAATTAATTGAGCAATGCAATCTGTAGAGGATTAACGGATATCGGGACATACGAAAGATTTTTTGCCCAAGTTGAAAATTAACGCTAAGCACTCGGTTAGTTATTTATAACAGCCTCCGTGGTCCAGTGGTTTAGGCGTTTGCCTATTGACCCGGGGGTCGTGGGTTCGATTTCCACCGGAAGCATACTTTGTTTAGTTGTTTCCAGTTTGGTTAGGACATTGCAGGCTTGAATCACCTGATTGTCTGATAATAAAGATGCTTCGGAAGGCACGTTAAGCCGGTGGTCCCGGCTGTCATCTGGTAGTCGTTAAAGGAACCACGTCAGAGGCCGAGAGGCGGTTCCAAAGAACTCTGACACCAGGGTGTGCATGGTCGATTGACCGTGACACCTACTCGAAATGATGATGATGATGATGAGTCATTTATGTAAGGTAAATTTAAATTAAGCGCAAATATTTTAAAGACTGTCACCCATAAGCTAGAAAAATGGTTTAGACGCAAAATAAAAAAAACGACAGGCTTGGTTTTGAGATATCTCGACCTGAACATTTAGAAAAATAGACGAAAAACACCTTGTGTACAAACAAACGCTTTCTTGGCCAACAAACTTTTTACTATGGATACTAATTCACTGACGCCGACAATCGAAACAGCTGATTTATCGATTTTAATAAAAAATATATTTTTTGTATGTATAAATAAAATAAAAATCTAACAATCTTTATTCTTAATTGTAAGACAGCTCCGTGCGCAGTGGTTAACACGCCAGCCTGCGACACGAGGGTGCCCGGGTTCGATTCCCGGTCAGGTCAAGATGGAAAATGATCTTTTCAGATTGGCCTGGGTCTTGGATGTGTATCTATATATGTATTTGTTATAAAATGTAGTATCGTTGAGTTAGTATCCTATAACACAAGTCTCGAACTTACCTTGGGGCTAGCTCAATCTGTGTGATTTGTCCGTATATTTATTTATTTTAACTTTATATGGGCATGTCCATACTACATCTTTCGTACGAAAGTGCAAAAGTGAATGAGTAAAAAAACTAAAAAAAGTCTCATTGTCGAAGCATCCCTTTCACTAAAAAACTACAAAACCCTTTGCACAATACAAAATATAGTGCAGCATTTTAATAAAGTTCAAAACTGCATGTTTTTAAATGCAGCTGACTGATTTCCATTAGCAAATTTTCAACATTTTGTAAAAATCTTGCATGCTGGTCTGGGAGAAAAGAAAAAACTCTGAATGTACCAGCTGCTTTTCTTCCCGCAAAGGCCTTAGAAGAGAAGTCTTAAACGCGACTGTTTAGTGAAAAATCCCGTCCACCCGAACTTCTGTCTGTCTGTCTGTCTGTCCGTCTGTCACCAGGCTGTGTCTCATAAACCGTGATAGTTAGACAGTTGAAATTTTCACAGATGATGTATTTCTGTTGCCGCTATAACAACAAATACTAAAAACTAGTATAAATTGCGTTGGCTTAGAAGTTTGATTTTTCGACAGCTCCAAGGGAATTTCAGCTTGATAAGTCTACGCGTTCCTGAGTAAAAGGATCTTGACAGACAGACAGACAGACGGACGGACAACCAAGTGATTCTATAAGGGTTGAGTTTTTTTTTTCCTTTTGAGGTACAGAACCATAAAAAAGTCGACCAGTTGCCTCGTCACGCCATGTGTACTTATTGATTTTATAGCTTTTTTATCCTTTTGTCGAACACAAAAGGATACGGTTTCGATTCCTATGATTAGGGTGCCAAAGGGTCACACAATAGATTTAAGTTTTTTTAATCTGTTGAATTTGTTACAGTTGAATCGATTTAAACTTTTTTATTTGAGCTTAAACCAACAAAAAGGAAAAATATGTTATTTTACTGTCTGATAATTAAAATGAAACAAGCTAAGTGCGATTCGGGTTCGCTTACGAAGGGTTCCGTCATCATCATTCCGTGTAGGTGTCACGGTCAATCGACCATGCACACCCTGGTGCCAGAGTTCTTCAGAACCGCCTCTCGGCCTCTGACGTGGTTCCTTTAACGACTACCATATGGCAGCCAGGACCAACGGCTTAACATGCCTTCCGAAGCACGGATTCATCTTTATTATCAGACAATCAGGTATTGTAATTGATACTCGTATGGGGTATTCCGCTGTACTCTTTTACTCCAGATATTTTCAGTTCTGCGACAGATGTGGCCAGCCCACTGCCACTTCAGCTTGCTTATTCTAGTAACTATGTCGGTTAACCGCCTATTAAACCGTAAAGTCGCTTGCCGTAGGAACCACGTCAGAGGCCGAGAGGTGGTTTCGAAGAACTCTGACACCAGGGTGTGCATGGTCGATTGACCGTGACACCTACACGAAATGATGAGCAAGAGATGAGATAGAATAAGTAGCAATTCTACCTATGAGTAGTAGCGTAGACTATACCTGACCAGACTCATGACCACAACAATGGAAGCTCCATATACGGACTGAATTGTAATGGCGAGTCTTTATTACATCAATAAAATATATAGTATCTCATAATAATTATATGACGCGTTGGTTTGTCAATGGATTGTTTTTAGGGTTCCATACCTAAAGGGTAAAAACGGGACCCTATTAATATGGCTACGCTGTCCGTCCGCATTTATTTATTAAACGACTTAATAAAAGGATTATCTTTAATGCTCTGATTACCATTAATTTAATACGGCTAAATTAATTCTCGAACCTTTTTTATATTATAATTTATTATTATCATAATCATAAAATATTTTTTACAGATTTTTTTAATTGTTTTATTCTATTTTAACCGATTTCAAACAAGGAGGAGGTTATCAATTCGCCTATATATTTTTTTTATGTTTGTTACCGCATATCTCCGTTATTTATGAACCGATTTTAAGATTATTTTTTTGTTTGAAAGGGTACTTTTAAGTTGTTCCCATTTAAATTTCATCACAATCTGTTCAGTAGTTTGATTAAAGTTGGTTTTTTATATGAAAGATTAAAATTTACAATAAGTAGATTGTTGTACCATATGCTCCGTCGTTATACCCATTAAAACTATTATTAGTAGTCAATATACACTAATATTATAAAGGAAAAGATTTTATTGTTTGTTTGTTTGCACATGAATAAGCTCCGAAACTACTGGACCGATTTGAAAAATTATTTCACCATTCGATTACTTTTTTTTTACTAATTATTGAAGTAGGCATTTGTCTCCCATAATAAAATCCCTGATGAACATAGGCTATACAATTAAATATTTATATCTACCGGTGCGAAGCCCGGGGTGAGTCGTTGATTGCTAAATAAATATAAAAATTAAAATAATAAAACATATAAACAGTGAAAAAAATACAGCTTTTTACAACCATGTTAAATCATAATTATAAAAGACAATTATTAAAAAAAAAATACGTTGACGCTAAATTCTCCCCGCATTTTTATTTTCTTATTTTGTCTATGAATCACTATATGATAAAATTGTCATATTAGCAACTTATTCTTACCAGATAAGCGATTCAGTTACTTATGTAAACTATCAAAGTTTTTTCAGTTACTCATTATAACGCAACAAAACTTTATTTTAGTAAGGTATATCATTGTATCAATGCAATTGCAAAATCAGTCTAGCTCCGTGGCGCAGCGGTCAACACACCATCCTGCGACACGGAGTGCCCGGGTTCGATCCCCGGCCAGGTCAAGATGGAAAATGATCTTTTTCAGATTGGCCTGGGTCTTGGATGTGTATCTATATATGTATTTGTTATAAAATATAGTATGGTTGAGTTAGTATCCCATAACACAAGTCTCGAACTTACTTTGGGGCTAGCTCAATCTGTGTAATTTGTCCGTATATATTTATTTATTAAAAAAAAAAAATAGTTGTACACGTAGAAGAATTTATAATTTCTACGATACGATTAATCGTTCATCGCGAAGTTTTACTTGAGTCTTTGCTTGAGTATAGGACCTGTATACTTAATATCAGAAGAGCACTCATAAATAAATAAATAAATATATTGATATAATGTTATATTTATTAATTAGTAATATAGCATTAGTTTCTTTGTATTGTGTAAATCGACATTAAGTAATAAGCAATTTGACAAGTATAGAGATTAATCAGATTAATTTTTGTCTTTGTTTATTTATCAAAAAACAAACTTAAAAAAAAAATCTATTCGTAACTATTATGTTTTTAGCTTAATTATTACTTACATGTTTAATTTTCATATCACAAAAATAACAAACAACACAAAACACGAATTACAACACTCACGAAACTTTTAGGTTATATATTTTCGCGCGCTAACGCCCAAGTCTGACGCAGGCATCCCGCGCGGTGTCACGGGACAGACTAAATAAAAATAATTTCCAGACGCCATTCAGAGCTGCCAACTTGCTGGAACTAACTATAGTTTTGACGGAAATTCGACTGTAACTTGAGGTGTTAAGGTTTGTTTTTAAAAGTGCTAGTGTGAAGATAATTTTAGGATAACTTCATAGGTTATTCAGTTCAGCAACTCTCCAACATGAGCCTTGTTTAGATAGGTTCTAAATTAGTTGACATATTAAAATGTGTAAGTTGTTTTACTAATTGATTTGATAAACCAAGCTTTAATAAAGAAAAATAATACACCACGGCTCTGTTAAAAAAAATGACGCAATATTTTTTGTCTATGCATTTTTTTTTGTTTTTATAATGATTTATGTCAATAAAACGAAAAAATAAAATAAGGCCTCCATCATAAAACTGTTTAGTAAAAAAAAGGTAGGTACATGTTTTTTTAAAAATAAAGAGCCCTTTTTTGTTTAGGTACACATAACTAAAGAAATTACTTAGTTGACTTACCTAAAATGTATTAAAAACCCATTTCACCCCATTCCGTTTGGTTGCATTCCATTCCGACTCCATTTCTTCTTCTAATTTCAAAATTTGGAAATTCTGTAACAAAAAAAAGAATACGTAAGGATATACACTTTTTTAAAAGCCATCATCATAATTTCAGTCGTAAAAAGTTCACTGCTGGACAAAGGTCTCTCCCAAGGAATCTTCATTCCATTGGAGGATATTGCCATACTCACCACGCTTGGCAGGCGGGTTGGCGAGCGCAGTTTCTTTGGCTTCTTGTGCTTCCGACGCTGCTGCCCATCGGAAGCATTATTAAGCTGAGGAAGAATAGGAATTTATTGGATCTGGGAGGTAATAAAGATATTCAGATACTACTCACTAGGATGAATAGGGAAAAGCAAGTAGCAGTTCGGGAGGTCGGGGCGCGTACCCCATACCATACTTCCAACCACCGGACAAGCATTTGATGATAACACCCATGACACGATAAGTCAACAACTGAATTAATCAATAATTCTAACAAGTAGCCGTGTGGTTTCCGGCAGAGTAGAATAGGACCACTCCTAGTCTTCCCATGGAGGTCGGAAGAGGCAACTTAGGAAATACAAGCTAAACAAAGCTCATAAACATCAATGAGACCTCTCCAACCCGTCTGGCCAGCGAGGAGAGTGTAGGCCAAATCCTGTGTCTGCTCTGGCCAAGTTTGGCTCCGGTAGTACAAAGAGGGTCATGCTCCTGCAGTGGAGACTAAAAAGACCTGATGATGATAAGTTCTAACAAGAAAGGCAGCCTTACTCTGGGTTTTATTGGTTTTTATGGCAAAAATCTTATTAGAAAGCATACCCAGTTCCAAACAAAAAATCAATCTCTACAACTCTTTTCTTTAAAGTTAATCATTAAAAATCAACGAAATCCATTAAAATTCATGTAAATAATTAAAATGCGTCTTGTTAAAGAAGAAGTGTGCGTTTAATTAATAATTTATTCTGTTAATTTTAAACTGTCGTGATATAACCACACAATTATTAATTTTAACAAAGATTCGTACTATTTTAAAATTGAAAATACTACGAATCTTTAATTATATATTTATTCCGCGTTTCTATGGAGTTACATCCATCGTGGTCGCACCAACACACAACATGATACAATAGTACTTCAGTCTCGCTGCTCCCATGGTGCGCGCTAAGTCCCGTGAAAATTAATAATTAAATGACGATTATCGAGTTATTTGCTAAAAACTAGGTCGAGAAGTTTTGAATGTGACTTTTTTTTATTGTAACCAAGTAGGTAGGGATTTCCAATTGGAAACGAAAACCTCTTTAAGTGTAAACTTTAATGTTTACACGAATTCCCAAAAGGGTGTCTTGTTTATAGTTGTTCCGTAACCATTGGGACCCTCTTACTAAGCCTTCGCCATCTATCCATCCATCTGTCTCTTTGTCTTCCTGTCGGAATAGGTAGACACTTGAACTTTTCACAGAATGTAGCAAGAGATATACTCTTGCCGCTTTGATAACATAACAGATAATAAAAAACACAAGTACACAGTATTTTCTAAATTTGTGTCGTAGGATACTAACTCAACGATACTTTATTTTATAATAGACTAGCTGCTGCCCGCGACTTCGTCCGCGGCAATTTCTGTTATTATGATTAATTAGGTTTTTTCTTAGTATAGATGAATAATTTTCTACCGTTTTCAAAACATTTTTTATTGATGCTTCGCTCCTATTGGTCGCAGCGTGATGTTTTATAGCCTAAGGCCTTCCTCAACGAATAGACTATCCAACACAAAAAGAATTTTCCAATTTGAACAAGTAGTTCCTGAGATTAGCGCGTTCAAACAAACAAACAAACCCTTCAGCTTTATAATATTAGTATAGATTAGTATAGATAAACATACAAGACCCAGGCAATCTGAATAATATCGTTTGCTAAAAAGTGTAGCAAACCATAACGTCACACGAAATTTCAAAGGGCTATAATCTTTATCATTTTCTGTGAAATCGACAAAAAATATGTGTTCAATATTCTTTGATCATCTACTTAACTGACCAATATTTTTTTTTAGGAAACTAGCCTTATAGTGTTCGTTTCTTTTAACACATGACACGGGCGAGAGCCAATCTCTTAAATACCAATCAGAGGGACATGTTCTCAACGCTTCGCTGTAATGTTCGATCGGCCTAATGCCCCAGACAAGCCTGGCATGACCTCGCCTAACAACAGACGGCCGTGTAGGTCATGGCGCTTGTTTCATGAACTTTGGCGAGCTCCGTGGCGCAGCGGTCAACACGCCAGCTTGCGACACGAGAGTGCCCGGGTTCGATCCCCGGCCAGGTCAAGATGGAAAATGATCTTTTTCAGATTGGCCTGGGTCTTGGATGTGTATCTATATATGTATTTGTTATAAAATATAGTATCGTTGAGTTAGTATCCCATAACACAAGTCTCGAACTTACTTTGGGGCTAGCTCAATCTGTGTGATTTGTCCGTATATATATATATATTTATTTGCTTTGCTCTATGTTGTTTGATTTTCGTGTAAGTGGCCAACACTGGTGTCAGATTTTTCATCTGCCTAAAGGCATCTGACATAGCTTTACGTCTGACTTCAATTATGACAGCCGGGACCGATAGCTTAACGTGCCTTTCGAAAATCGAGCTCGTGATTTGTGCCATTTGCAGTCACCCATCCTAGTGGGGATCACGCCTAGGGTTGCTTAACATACATAAGTGCTAATAATGCTCAGTCAGTGAGCAGGTCCTTTAAGTCTTAACTGCAGGAGCATGACCCTCTCTGTACTACCGGAGCCATACTTGGCCAGAGCAGACAGAGGATTCGGCCTACACTCTCCTCGCTGGCCAGACTGGTTGGAGAGGCATAATGCTCAGACAGACCTGGACTATCTATGAAATAATTAAATTGACAGTGAAATACGATATTTAACGAAATTAACGACCATATTCTGCGTGAAAAGAAAAACGCAACGCAACTCGAAAACACGCGTTTTCCCAAACATAAGACTAATCTAGATCTATTGACTTACCTAAAATGTATAACCTAAATGTATAGACCCCCGAAAACGCCCATATACCAAAATTCAGCGAAATCGTTAGAGCTGTTTCTGAGATTATAGAAATAAATTTATATACATATGAATATAGTAAAAATAAATATACAAGAATTGTTCGCTTAAAGGTATAAGATAATATTTATGATATGAATAAATGATCATATTTCAGAATCGAAATGTGCACAGGGGTGCCGGCTCTAAGGGGGCGCCGGGTACCTTCTAATGCGACACCTCCAAAGATTTCGCTAATGCAAAAGCACGAAAAGTATTTCTTTTTTAGGGTTCCGTATCCAAAAGGTAAAAGCGGGACTCTATTAAGTTCGCTCCGCTGTCCGTCTGTCTGTCTGTCCGTCTGTCACCAGGCTGTATCTCATGAACCGTGATAGTTAGACAGTTGAAATTTTCACAGATGATGTTTATTTTATTTTATTTATTTAGTACACAATACAAATTGTAGTCAAAAAACAGAACAAGTAATGCATACATAATGGCATTGAACTAGACTAGAATTCTAAAATATGTGTACATAAAAAGGCTATAAATTTGTGCGAACAATCAAAACAATGGATAGAAGAAATAATTAACAAGATGTATTTCTGTTACCGCTATAACAACAAATACATAAAAATAAATATTAAAGGGGGCTTCCATACAACAAACGTGTTTTTTTTTGCTTGTTTTTACTCGATATTGATAACGGCAACAGGTAGACGCTTAAAATATTCACAGAATATTTAGTTATATATTCACATTTAAAAAAAATAATTAAATAAAAATAAAATTTATATTAAAGGGGGGCTCGAACAGACATGATTTTTTTTGCTGTTTTTATAGATAACGGAACGGAACCCTTCGTGCGCGAGTCCGACTCGCACTTGGCCGGTTTTTCTAAATACATTTGTGTGTACTAGCGTCCTGTAATATATAATAGTTTTTAATTCAATATTTTAAAAAGAGCTTAGTACAAAGTTGTGATTATTTATAGTTTTAATCCTTTTCTTCCCAACAAAACACTTTATGCTTCCCAACATAATTTAAAATTGCACTATTTGCACCCTTTTGACCCCGCTCCTACAAGAGGGCGCCAGGATTCTGGTTGCACACGGGCGTCACAAGGGCTAGTGCCACCTCTTATTGTAATTAAAGTAAGAATAAAGGTCAAGATGAAAAACTTTGGAGGCACTCGTCTAGACGACAAAGTTGACTCTGAGAGGCTTCGGCTTTGTTTCTTTGTTTGGTTAGGAAGTTGGAAAGTCAATGTGCCTTTTATAAGAAAACTGGTAGAGTGATTTTAAATCTCTGACCTATATTGAACTATCCCTAATGGAACACAGGATTGCTAGAGCTGCACTATACTTTGTTTAGTTGTTTCCAGTTTGGTTAGGGCATTGCAGGCTTGAATCACCTGATTGTCTGATAATAAAGATGATTCCGTGCTTCGGAAGGCACGTTAAGCCGGTGGTCCCGGCTGCCATCTGGTAGTCGTTAAAGTAAGCACGTCAGAGGCCGAAAGGCAGTTCCGAAGAACTCTGACACCAGGGTGTGCATGGTCGATTGACCGTGACACCTACTCGAAATGATGATGAGAGCTGCACTGTCTGTCCGTCTGTCTGTCTGTCTGTCTGACTGACTGTGTGTCTGTCTCTCTGTCTGACTGACTGTCTGTCTGTCTGACCGTCCGTCTGACCGTCCGTCTGTCACCAGGCTGTATCTCATGAGCCGAGATAGCTAGACAGTTGAAATTTTCACAGATAATGTTACCATTGAATATTACAAACTAAATAATCTAAATACTTCCCATACAACATACATGATTATTTTGCCGTTTCTATAGATAATGGTACGGAACCCTGAGAGCGCGAGTCCGACTTGCACTTGCCCGTTTTTAGGGTTCTGTACCTCAAAAGGAAAAAACGGTACCCTTATACTCGTAGGATCACTCGGTTGTCCGTCTGTCTGTCAAGACTCTTTTTCTCAGAAACGCGTAGAGGTATCAAGCTGAAATTCATATCAAATACTCAGGTCTACTGTCCCTTGGAGCTGAGAAAAAAACCAAACTTCTAAGCCCACGCAATCAAAAGACACAGCTAGTTATGCCGCAAATTTTGGTGTTTTTCGACATTCACATGGGAATCAAAACCTACAGGGTACTTCCCGTGAACTCAGAATCTTGAAATTTGGTACGAAATAACGTCTTATAGCACAGATAAAGGAAAAATTGCGAAAAACATTAATTTTGAAATGTGAATTGATTAATTTTGACATCATATAATTCACATTTTTGAATACATTCAAACTTATTATATACTAGCTTTCGCCCACAGCTCCGCCCGCGTTAATGTCGATCCCTCGGGAATAGTACTTTTTCCCGGGATAAAAGGTAACCTATGTCCTTCTCCGTACTCCAGAGAACTTGTATGCAAAATTTCATGATGATCAGTTCAGTAGTCACGGCGTGAAAGCGTAACAAACAAACAAACTCACTTTCGCATTTATAATATTAGTAAGGATAGACTCAAATATATTGTAGTGCCCTACCAGGGTTCTGTGATGTACTTCACTAATAATTTATAAGATCTTCTGTAACCATGGAAACAATAAATGAAATGAAATGAAACGAACCTTATACCTACGTGCCGATAAACTTCACCTTTCCATTATCACGCCAAAGCTCCCCGTAATCGGTCAAAGGCTACCTCCAGACGTAGACAATTTTATACAACACACATGGAAGCTCAGACAGCACACAGAGAAGCTTTAGACGACACACATAAAACCTTCAGACAGCACACATATAAAGCCCAGACGGACGTGTACACTGTCGCTGTGTACGCACACAGGCGTCCAAATGGTGTGATATTCTATTGTTATAAAATTTGAAGGATGTCTACTGAGTTTTGATAACGGTAGCAGAAAAAACCGGCCGAGTGCGAATCAGACTCGCGCACGAAGGGTTCCGTACCGTTATCTATAAAAACGGCAAATAAACCATGTCTATTGTATGGGGGCCCCCTTAAATATTAATTTTATTTTTATTCCAGTATAACATTATTTATTCATGCACCATAAAAGTAAAATATACATACGGTTATCTTCTCTTCTTTAGGCTTCGTCAAAATGTCACAGAGGATCATCAGCAGCATGCTTCGTCAAATGGTTACAGAGAGTCATCAGCAACATGCTTCGTCAAGTGTTCACAATGAATCATCAGCAATATGCTTTGTCAAAAACATAGAGAACGTATCCCCGGAACGTTTCGTCATAAGGTGCATAGATAAATATATATCCGCAACATGCTTCGTCAAAATTTTTAGTCTAAAAGGCCGCCCCGTGTCGTTCCTGGCCCAAAGGTTCCCATTACACTGGCCGCATTACCTCGCTGAATTGCAATGGACAGCCTTTGAGGAAGATACGATACGGAGCGATTATCCTTTGTCTGTTCAGCAATACGGCGACCCAATTCTTTGACAAAAACTTTAGTTTCTGAACCCCAAGCACCCGTGGTCTCAAAAGCTACTGGTACAAATATATAGGCCGACTAAGCAAGCGTACTTAACATGTTTTTGTTTAGCTGCATTTTCGGCAGCTGAGCCTGCTATTCTCATGGTGTCTTTTAAATGTGACGACGCAAATGTGCTCACACAGGTGGCATATATTCACTTTAATAATTATTAAAGTGAATATATAACTAAATATTCTGTGAATATTTTTAAAGGTCTACGTGTTGCCGTTATCAATATCGAGCAAAAACAAGCAAAAAAAATCACGTTTGTTGTATGGGAGCCCCCTTAAATATTTATTTTATTCTATTTTTTTGTATTTTTTGTTATAGCGTCAACAGAAATACATAATCTGTGAAAATTTTAACTATCTACCAACTACGGTTCATGAGATACAGCCTGGTGACAGACGGACGGATGGACAGACGGACAGCGGAGCCATATTAATAGGGACCTAAAAATTTTAGCTCTATTAGTTTTAAGTAGTCGTAGATCCCAATGGCCTTGTGGTTGTGAGCATTGAAAACGCTAACGTATGTTAAGCAGCCCTGGGAGCGGTCCCCACTTGGATGGGTGACTGCAACTGGCATTAAAATATTTCGAGCTCCGTGCTTCCGGATGCACGAAAGCCGGTGGTCCCGGCTGTCATAATTGATGGCAGTCTTTAAGTTATGTCAGATGCTTTTAGGCAGCTTGGAAAATCTGACACCAGTGCTGGCCATTTGCACACACGACAAACAACTAACAGCAGCGTTAGAAGCACAAGAAGCCAAAGAAACTGCGCTCGCCAACCCGCCTGCCAAGCGTGGTCAGTATGGCAATATCCTCCCATGGAACGAGGAATCCTTGGGAGAGGCCTTTGTCCAGTACTGGACTTCTTACGGCTGTAATGATGATGATGATGATCATCTTAGCGGTAAGAATGGGTATCTCTTGGATAGGCATGTAATATCCTCGTCTTAATCGTCACTTACCATCAGGTGAGATGGGAGACAAATGCCTACTTCAATAATTAGTAAAAAAAAGGCCACTGCAGGTCATAGGCCCAAGGATTTCCAATACGACCGGTTGGAAGCGGCCTGCATCCAGCGTCTTCCTGCGACCTTAGTCAAGTCACCCATCCATAATAATGAGTCTTCTTCTTTTTCGATTCTACAATAAGAATAACATCCTCATCATCATGTCGAGTAGGTGACAAGGTCAATCGACCATGCACACCCTGGTTTCAGAGTTCTTCGGAACCGGCTCTCGGCCTCTGACGTGGTTCCTTTAACGGCTACCAGATGGCAGCCGGGACCAACAGCTTAACGTGCCTTCCGAAGCACGGAATCATCTTTATTATCAGACAATCAGGTGATTTAAGCCTGCAATGTCCCAAGCAAACTGGAAACAAAGTATGCTTCCCGTGGGAATCGAACCCACGACCCCCAGCTCTACAGGCAAACGCCGTAACCACTGGACCACAGAGGCAGTCCATGTTGTTTGTTTTTCGTGTGTAAGTGGCCAACACTGGTTTTAGATTTTTCAAGCTGCCTTAAGGCATCTGACATAGCTTAACGACTGCCATCAAAGATGACAGCCGGGACCAACGGCTTAACGTGCCTTCCGAAGCACGGAGGAGCTCGAGATATTTTTTTGCCACTTGTGGTCACCCATCACAATAGGGACTGCGCCCAGGGTTGTTTAACCTGCGTAAGCGATTTTAATGCTCACGACCACTGGGCCATCGGGCTCCTCAGTCGAAGTTAAATCGAATAACATTAACACCTGCCTGACTCATCAATCATCCTTACTAATATTACTATACTAATAATATTATAAATACTAATATACTAATACTAATATACTAATACTAATATACTAATACTAATATACTAATACTAATATACTAATACTAATATACTAATACTAATATACTAATACTAATATACTAATACTAATATACTAATACTAATATACTAATACTAATATACTAATACTAATATACTAATCCTTACTAATATTATAAATGCGAAAGTGAGTTTGTATGTTTGTGTGTTTGTTTATTTGTTTGTTTGTTACGCTTTCACGCCGTAACTACTGAACCGATCATCATGAAATTTTGCATACAAGTTCTCTGGAGTGCGGAGAAGGACATAGGCTACCTTTTATCCCGGGAAAAAGTACTATTCCCGAGGGATCGACATTGACGCGGGCGGCGCCGCGGGCGAAAGCTAGTAATATTATAAATGCGAAAGTGTGTTTGTTTGTTTATTTGTTTGTTTGTTACGCTTTCACGCCGTAACTACTGAACCGATCATCATGAAATTTTGCATACAAGTTCTCTGGAGTGCGGAGAAGGACATAGGCTACCTTTTATCCCGGGAAAAAGTACTATTCCCGAGGGATTGACATTGACGCGGGCGGAGCCGCGGGCGAAGGCTAGTCAGCTATAAACATGAGGAAATATGAGTACATTTCACTATCGCTGGTCTGGCCACTGACCTATATTGTCACATTTGTCACCTTCTGACTATTAATAATATATGTTGACGTTTGTTTGTTTGTTATCAATCACGCATCAACAGCTAAACGCATTAGTATAAAATAAATATATACGGACAAATCACACAGATTGAGCTAGCCCGAAGGTAAGTTCGAGACTTACGTTATGGGATACTAACTCAACCATACTATATTTTATAACAAATACATATATAGATACTCATCCAAGACCCAGGCCAATCTGAAAAAGATCATTTTCCATCTTGACCTGGCCGGGGATCGAACCCGGGCACTCCGTGTCGCAGGCTGGCGTGTTAACCACTGCGCCACGGAGCTGTCAAAACAAATTAGTATGAAGCTTTGGACATAAATGGACCATTTCCATGTGAAGGATACTTTTTATGGTGGTGAACAACTTATAGGTTTCCGTTGAAGAGAATAAAGCATAGAAGCGATAAAGCTTCTACTCAAACGCACCGACAATGACACCCGCGGCGGAGCGCGGGCGAAAGCTAGTTAATCATTTTACTGACTAGCTTTCGTCCGCGGCTCCGCTCGCGTCAATGTCGATCCTGTATAGTACTTTTTCCAGGGATAAAAGGTACCCTATATCCTTCTTCGTAATCCAGAGAACTTGTATGCAAAATTTAATGATGATCGTTTCAGTACTTACGGCGTGAAAGCGTAACAAACAAATAAAAAAACTCATTTTCCCATTTATAATATCATAGTAAGGAAGGCTAAGGATTCTGTAACCAACTACATTTTTCACAGATTATTTATTAAATTACATTAAAAAATGCTACTAGAGAGCAAGTATGCAAAAACATAAATAAATATAGTAGGTCTGAATACAACGTGATTTTGAACCCCCTAGCTATATTGAAATCTGGGAATCAGAGTCCCTAATGTAATACAGAACTGCAAGAAAAAAAAGGTAAAAAACGAAAAAGAAAATTAGGTTTCCCATACAAAGTTGCTGATCAGCTGGACGAATTTCTATGAAAAGCTGAAATATATTTTTCGTTTTTTACCTTTTTTCTTACAAATCTGTATTCCATTAAGGATTCTGATTCCCAGATTTCAATATAGCTAGGGGTTCAAAATCACGTTGTATATAAAAAAAGAGAAGATCTTGATACTTGAACTGTCTAACAACCCTTTATTTTGATTAGTTGTAAAGTTCCTTCACATTAAAGCTTCATCTCAAACCACTCACACTAACTAACCGCTGTCTGATCTTCATCTGTGTGTCACGCACACTAATACAACGTCTGTCATTCTGTGGCGGGGTCGATGACCGGGGCGTCTCAAAATTCGTATCAGTTCGCGAACGATAGGACGGAGGGGAAGATGTTAACCCGACTTACAAAGGAAAGTAATGCGTAGAACGGAGTTTCTTTTAAGGAGTTGTCGTTTAAAAGGGCTGGGGTTATTTTTTTAACCTCTTATTCGTACCTTTTGTGTTATTACTGTTAATATACATTATTATTATTATTATTATAAATAATTAGCTGTGCCCGCGACTCCGTTCGCGTGCATTTGTATGTCTTATCATAACTGGAGAAGAGAAAAGTAGCCTGTCCTGTGTCCTGTACGTCTCAATGTTTATGTACCAACATGCATACATACATACATACATACATAGTATCACGTCTTTTTCCCTTGCGGGGCAGACAGAGCCTACGTATATAAGACCCGAAAGCCACATTTAGCATGTTGGTGGGTGTTAGGTGGAAAACGGAATCAAAATAGTGATGGGTTGCTAGCCGCATCGTCTATTAACATGATTCCTCGGAATTTTGCCCGTTCCCTCGATCGGGTTATACGATCTGCGCGGGGAGAGAAGCAGCTGGTACATTCTACGTTTTTTCTTTTCTCCCAGACCACCAAGTTTAATAAAATTAAGTTTATTCGTTTAAGAGTTTTGAATTAAATGGGTATCTCTTGAATATGCATGTAACATCCTCGTCTTCATCGTCATCATCAGGTGAGATGGGAGACAAATGCCTACTTCAATACTTAGTAAAAAAAAATCCTTCATAACTCTTAAACTTTTTTTTTTTTTTTTTTTACTAAATATTGAATTAGGCATTTGTCTCCCATCTCACCTGATGGTAAGTAACGATGAAGACGAGGATGTTACATGCCTATCCAAGAGATACCCATTTATTCTACTTTTGAATGTCCCGGGACTGTACTTGTTTGGGAATATAGACGCAGGCAGTTCATTCCACACCTTAGCTACTCGAACCAAAAAGGAACTGTCAAAGCGTTTAGTTCGACTCTTTGGTATTCCAACGATAAAAGGGTGAAATTTCTGTCTGCGCCTCGTAGTCCGATGGAGGAATGGTGAGGGTTCAACTAGCTCAAAGAGCGCTTTCGCACACTCTCCAAAATGGATCCTATAAAATACCGATAGGCATGCGACTTTACGGCGATGCTCCAGGGATTGCAATTTCCTATTTGAGACCACGTCGTTGTTTATGAGCCTGCGGGCTCTTCGGTCAACAGAGTCCAATGCTTCAAGCTGGTATTTAGCTGAGCCATCCCAAAGGTGACTGCAGTACTCCATGCAAGAGCGAACCTGGGCTGTATAGAGATTGAGCAGCCGTTCAGAGCTGAAGTACCGCCGAACCCTTGAGATGATGCCCAACTTCTTGGAAGCAGTTAGTGCCATCGACTCAATCTGTTGGCCGAAGCTTAATTTGGACGTGACTGTCATGCCTAAAAGCCCAAGGTGGTCAACCAACGGCAAGGAAACACCCTGGAAAGTAGGTGCAAGTGGGAAAGCACTCTTTTTTGCAGAAAAGAGACACGCCTGTGTTTTGGACGGGTTAAACTTAACAAGATTGGCGTCTCCCCAATCGGACACCCTCTGTAATTTCGAGTTAACCCGTTCAATCATAGACTCTCTCAGAGACTGGACTTCTTGTGGACTTGCACTGGCACTGGACGTATAACTCTCTACAACGGTGCTGTCATCAGCATAGCCAATAATGCCAGATTTAAGAAGGTCATTAATGTGCAGCAGGAACAGGGTTGCAGAGAGAACAGATCCCTGAGGTACCCCGGCATTAATAGCCATTAGGTCGGAAGAGCAGCCATCCATAACCACTCGAATCGACCGTTCCCTCAGGAAATCGGATATCCAGTTGCAAAGGTCCTCTGGTAAACCATACGCTGGAAGCTTACTGAGGATAGCTTCGTGCCAGACCCGGTCAAAAGCCTTGGATATATCTAGTGAAACGGCAATTGCCTCACCGTGACCCTCCAAAGCTTGGCTCCATAAGTGAGTGGCATATACCAGTAGGTCACCGGTTGAGCGACCCTTGCGAAAACCATATTGGTTGTCACTAAGGAGCTCGTTGGTTTCCAGGTATGCCAGGAGACGATTGTTCAATACACGCTCCATAATCTTGCACAATATGGAGGTGATCGCAACAGGTCGATAATTGGCCGGGTCGGAGCGACTTCCCTTTTTAGGTACTGGCTGTACATTGGCAAGCTTCCAGGATCTTGGGACCTTGCCAGTCTCTAGAGAAAGTCTATAGAGGCGTGTCAGTACAGGGGACAACTCGGGTGCGCAGCGCTTCAGAACCACTGCCGGAATACCATCGGGTCCACTAGCCTTATTCACGTCTAGGTTTAGCATGCATTTAAGTACCTCTTTTTGGTGGATTTGAGCGGCCCGCATCTTGGGGCCGAACGAAGGTAACTGGGGTGGGCTTTTATTGCTACTATGTAGACGCGAATTATCTGCAAATAGATTGGCAAACAAGTCTGCTTTCTCTTTTGCACCATGGGCCAGAGAACCGTCAGGTTTCTGCAATGGTGGCAGCGATGGGCGACAGAAGTTCATCTCCACTGACTTGGCTAGAGACCAGAAGGCTTTACTTCCTGAGGGACAGGAAGCTATCTTGTCTCCAATACGGCCAACGTGGTCGAAACGAGCTCTTCTGAAAACGAACTTTATACATACATACAGAAAAAAGTTTCAGACAATTTAGTTTCAGTATCATGTATAGAGCTTATAACACGATACGAGTATCTCTGAAAACAAAGAAACTTACACCATGACCAACCCTTACAGATTTATTATTAGTATTGATGTCACAGCATTTATGCTGTAAATATAGCTTTTTAATTAGTACCCTTTATGGGTGACTCAGCCAACATGAACAACTTTACCTATGGCACCAATGCTGGGAACTCAATTTTTCTTTCAATATATTCATTCATATTGTCAGGCCGTGTGGTATCCGGCAGAGTAGAATAAAACCACTCCTAGTCTTCCCATGGAGGTCGTAAGAGGCGACTTATGAAATACAAGCTAAACAAAGCTCATAAACATCAATGAGACCTCTCCAACCCGTCTGGCCAGCGAGGAGAGTGTAGGCCAAATCTGTCTACTCTGGCTAAGTATGGCTCCAGTAGTACAGAGAGGGTCATGCTCCTGCAGTGGAGACTAAAGAGACCTGATGAGGATGATGATGATATTTCCGGACCGGTCGAACATTTTGTATAGAAAAGTATTGTTTTTTTGGTCCAATAGGGAAAGTATTATATTGATGGGCTCAGTCGCCCCTTTAGGGAATGTCGGTACAATTTCACCTGGTATATGTCCCAGTTGGAGTGCATAACAAATAGTCAGATAAAAAGCCGTTACTTTAATTAAACTACTAAACCGATTTTGATGAAATTTAAATGGGATTAATTTGAAAGCATACCCTTTGGAACAAAAAATATTTTTTTACATCGGTTCATAAATTACGGAGTTCAGAGGTAACAAACATAAAAAAATACAACCGACTTGATAGCTTCCTCCTTTTTTTGAAGTCGTATAAAAATAGTACGTTTTTGTGTCACATAAATCTATAATGGTGCCAAATTTCAACTATCAAGTTGCAACGGTATGGGGGAGCCATTTCCTTATTTTGCGCCACTTCCCACTACTACGACTTTTACCGGTTATACGTTTTATTATCTTCTAATTTGTGATCTAAGATGGCCTACCCGACGTAGCCCCAAGTTAAGTTCGAGACTTGTGTCTAAACTAACTCAACGATATTATATAACAAATACATAAATAATCTATATTTTATAACAAATACATAAATAACAAATAGATAAATATCCAAGAAGAAATCTGAAAAATATCATTTTCCTTCTTGACCGGACCGGGTTCGAACCTCTGGTTTGGCAGCCTGGCATAATTAATTAATCAATTATTGCCAAGAAAAGCTAAGAAAGTCATAATCACAAGAAAGCAAGGAATGCAGGCATTGGATTTGAAAGTGAATGGAACTCTGAATAGAAGACGACCTAAGAAAAGATGGATGGATCGCGTCAAGGAGAGTATGACCAAGAAAGGAGCGACAAAGGATATGGTAGGTGACAGAACAAAATGGAGGGAACTGACATACTGTGCCGACCCCACATGGAAACATTCTACATTTTTTATATCACACTTCTACACTTTCTATATCACATCTTTCTTTTTTCTTTTTCTTTCTTTGAACAAGAAGATGAAGATAAGATATTAATAATTACCTATCAAATACAATAATCTGCAAAATGATAAGTATATTCAAGCATAACTTTACAATAACATACATACATAATATCACTTCTTTTTCCCTTGCGGGATAGAACGAGCCTAGATCTATAAGACCTTATGGCCCCATTTAGCATGTTGGAGGGCGTGTAGATGAAAAACGGAATCAAATAGTGACGAGTTGCTAGCCGCATCGCCTTTTACAAGTAACCCTGTATAAACACAAAATCTACCATTACAACCACAGAAAGTATCAAGATAGAACGGGGATGCCAGGATTTTGCTAAGGAAACGCGCGTGTCAGTTTTTGCATAAGCCGCGCCCCCAATGTGACGTCATTACTAGCGAAATAGTAATGTGACATGCACAGAAATAAATAGCGTCATATCGATACACAGTTTTTACAGTTAAGACGAGGCCTCAAATGTTTGGTACCATCGCTCGGCAAAGGACTGATCAAGTGCGCGCAAGGGATAGCGCTTGGCGGTTTAGCCCGTGAATGATAAGATAGGAGATAGCTCGAGTCGCTCAAAGAAAAAAACGTAAGCGCCAAATTCGTTATTTCTATTTTATATAAAATCAGACCGGTTAATTGTATTTTCATATTTACATTGTGATGAATTACTAATAACCTATCTTTTAGTCTAAAAATCATTATTTCATTCGTCGCATTTGAGCTACAATAACAAAAACTCTGCGAACGACGACCATTTTTCAAAAAATATTTCTATCGAGAAAATTTTATCAAAACGTATTTTCATCTTCAATTTTTGGAGATGAAATAGTCAAAAATCATATTACTTAGATTTGAAAATCCTAATTTAAGTATTTTGCGAGATAAATAAGGTTCAGAACGACCTTATTTACAGTGGTATCACCTTAAACCGTAGAATAAAGCATGTGTTCATGTCGGGACGCGCGCGCTGACTGATGAACGTTGAAATGAAATGAAATGAAATTCTTTATTTGCTAGGGTTATACATACAATGATGATTTCTCGCTTCTTTACAGTCAGGCATGCAAAAATTTTTAGTACCTAATATATTAACATCCAGAATTTGTAAATTAAAAACCTGATAATATTTATAAAGCATTCGTCAAAATTATTTGTAAGTATTATGTGTAAAATGTCATTGTTATTTGATGGATAATAATTATTAAGTATATATTGATGTCAAGAATTCATTCATTTAACGAATCTTGCACGATCGTGCAAGATTGAGACACGCGTGTACCGCCCACTAGGCCGTTCTATTTTTATTTATTTCTGTGATTAAAACTTAATTTAAAATCTTGTAAACTATAATTTAAACATCACTCTCAAAAGTAGTTATAGACAACACTCTGTAAAATCAACAAAATATGATGAAAAAAATAAAAGAAAGTCTGCAAAAATCGATGGACACCCGTCACGTCGCTTAACCTTTGTTATCCTCTCAACAATCGGATTGGTCGCCGAGACCCCACCCCCTGAGGGTGAAAGCAGGGGGTCGGTAGGGTGAAATTATTGCCTGAGTCTTGCTTCCAAAAAATTTTCGATCCAAGAAGAATGCATTTTGTGTTTGTGTCAACCATTTTGAGGTATATTTTTAACAGACTTCGTAAAAAGTAGGTTATCATTTTGACCCGTATGTTTACAATATTGTCAGAGTTGCACAGTTTATTTATATATTATTCTCAGCTACATAACAACTGTGCCAAATTTCATAAGTGCATATATATAAATTATAGGAGGTTCAAAATCACGTTGTATAAAATTAAAAATTAACAAAAGAAATAGTTTTTATTACATATTTCTTACACTACAACTAAATAATTGTACAATGAAATCTGACAAAACCGCTTGCTCCATGTGAAGCTGGAGGATGGTGGTTGCAGATGACTGCAACCCACCATCGAGCTAGGAACTAACCTGTAATACGATTGGCGGGATATCTTAAAAAACAGCAGCCAGATTGCGAAACTGCTTTTTAAGTTGAACAAGGTATACTAACTGTACGAAACTGTAAAAGTTTCATCAATATTGACTCAGTAGTTTTTGAGAAAGGGCGTGAAGTGTGTATCAGTCAATACAACTTTGAAGTCTTTTCCTTAGTTTTTATATTTTTTTTAAGGATTCCGTATTTTTTTAGGAAAAATGGAACCCTTTTAGGATCACTTTGTTGTCCATCTGTCTGTACGTCTGTCTGTCAAGACCCCTTTTCTCAGGAACGCGTAAAGGTATCGAGCTGAAATTCATATCAAATACTAAACCGTAAAATCGTAATTTAAATTATATCCTGTCAATATCTAGCCACTTGAATGCGCTTGCATTAGCAGCCATCAGGTCACCCATTGTGCAGGTGCTGGGGCATTTACAGCAAGATAACAAGTGGCTCATGGTTTGAACGTCTCCACATTGGCATAACTGACCATCATATCTGTTGTTGTTGCACGCTCGATCGCTAACATAACGTGTTCCGCAAAAATATGTAAATTAAAATTGTATATGACATGACATCAGAAAAAAAAAATGATAAAAATATTAAATATCATACAAAGCCCTTCAGGCAAGTAGGCGACCAATACTGTTGAAGAGTTTCTTTCGGCGTCTTCTTCTCTGCAGTGGTCGGTTCCGAAACGCTAGTAGTTTGTAGCTTTTGAACAATAATTAATAATTTGAATATAATGTAATAAGTATTATTTAAAATGTGAATTGACGTGAAAAAATGCCTGAAAAAGCCTATTTACTTAATAAATCTTTGAATCTTTGAATCTTAGTATCGACCGAAAAGCCCAATTTCACCAGGTAAAATACTTAAGTCCTATCAAATACTTAAGTCTACTGTCCCTTGGCGCTGTGAAAAAAATCTTATTTTGTCAGCCAACGTAATCATAGCTGAACTGCCATCAATGATGACGGCCGGCACCAACTGTTTAACAACCCTTCCGAAGCACGGAGGAGCCCGTGATATTTATATGCCACTTGCGGTCACCCATCCTTGTAGGGACTACGGCTAGCGTTGCTTAACATGCGTAAGCGCTCATAATACCCACGCCCACTGGGCCACCGGGCTCCTCCTTTTAAGTAGGTATAATATACAGCGTGTATAACCAACCACGTTCCCGTGAAGGGGCTCACCCCGTCAAAATGACCAACTTTTCTATGGGACCAATGCTGGGAACTCTTGGGAGGTAATAAACAAATATACAAGCACACAAACACATAACCCTTCTTGCCAGTCAGGTATAAAGTAGAATAAATGGGTATCTCTTGGATAGGCATGTAACATCCTCGTCTTCATCGTCACTTACCATGAAGTGAGATGGGAGACAAATGCCTAATCCAACATTTAGTAAAAACAAAAAGAAATACACTTAACTAACAATCTAAAAGAAACTAGCTTTCACCCGCTGCTTCGCTCGCGTCAATAAAAGCACTGTCCCTCGGGAACAGTGCTTTTTTCCGGGATAAAAGGTAGCCAATGTCGTTCAGCGTACTCTACAGCCTCCGTGGTCCAGTGGTTAAGGCGTTTGCCGGCTGACCCGGGGGTCGTGGGTTCGATTCCCACCGGAAGCATACTTTGTTTAGTAGTTTCCAGTTTGGTTAGGACATTGCAGGCATGAATCACCTGGTTGTCTGATAATAAAGATGATTCCGTGCTTCGGAAAGCACATTAAGCCGGTGGTCCCGGCTGCCATCTGGTAGTCGTTAAAGGAACCACGTCAGAGGCCGAGAGGCGGTTCTGAAGAAGTCTGACACCAGGGTGTGCATGGTCGATTGACCGTGACGCCTACTCGAAATGATGATGAGCGTACTCTAGAGAACTTGTATGCAAAATTACATGATGATCGGTTCAGAAGTTACGGCGTAAAAGCGTCGCTAACAAACAAACTCACTTTCGCATTTATAATATTAATAAAGTAATGATTGGTGTTATAAAATGACATAGTCTCAAGTCCTGTTGATGCAGTATATCTTATGTCATAAATTAATCATCATCATCATCATCAGGTCTTTTTAGTCTCCACTGCAGGAGCATGACCCTCTCTGTACTACTAGGGCCATACTTGGCCAGAGCAGCCAGAGGACTTGGCCTACAATCTCCACGCTGGCCAGACGGGTTGGAGAGGTCTTACAGATGTTTTTAATTTTTGTTTAGCTTGTATTTCCTAAGTCGCCTCTTACGACCTCCATGAGAAGATTTGGAGTGGTCATTTTCTACTCTGCCGGAAACCACACGGCTAATTTTAATAACATAAATTATTAATATAATATTTTTCTCTAGATAAATAGCAAATCTTGAACTTTTCTTACAAGAAAGTGTTACATCAAAACAAAAGACATCAACGCGCTCGTAGGCCTAGCCTTGAGCTTTCAACTTTTTCTATTAATTCTCTACTAAACGATTTTGTCCATGAAACTTTCTAAAAAGAAGTTTCTTTTTTATTTTCTTCTATATGGCCCTCAAACTGCATTCAGAAGCTTATTTTAGCCAGTGTCTAGTTATTTTTCGAGTTATTCTTGCTTGTGTATAAACGAAATGATGGTGTAATTCATTTCACAGATTTCGACGGAGCCCCTGGCGACAATTCTCATGAATCCACTGGCTTCATCATAATAAGATGCAGTAAGGCGAGCAAACGCCAGCCCGCTAAGTAAATCTCACTACAGCCGCACCATGACACTTTATTTTAGTTATTCCCCACATTGTTCATATAAACATGGACATTTATAACACCAAATTACACCGACTTCAAATTATAAAGTTCACTAGAAACAATTTGCAAAACAATCCAAAACAAAAACCGTGCAGTCTGTAGAAATTCCCGCCAAGAACTCGTAATAAGAAGTTACTTAACAACTCAAAGTTTTGCTTTCAATAACTTAGTCTGCCAAGCATGGTGAGTATGGCAATATCCTCCCATGGAACGAACAATCCTTGGGAGAGGCCTTTGTCCAGCAGTGGACTTGTAACGGCCGGAATGATGATGATGAACTTAGTCTATGTAGTAAGTTTATGGATGAAAAAGTAGGAAATTTTGTTAACTTAAGGTACTTTTATTATTATAAAATAGAGATATTTTCTTTGGTCAATTAATTTTATCTTTTGTTTAATGTTTATTTTACGGCAAACGAGCAAAAGAGCCACTTGATGTAAAGTCACTGATGCGTTGCCGACTCTTAAGATATCTTAAACACGCCTTTTGAAGGACCCCAAGTCATAGCACACAGGGAAAACCTCGGGAGGGAGTCCATTCCACAATCTTGCTGTACGAGGGAAAAAACCACGTGACGCTCTGTCATTTTTGGAGACCCACGTGTCAAGGATGTGGGGATGGACTTTACTCCTGTGGCGAGCAGTGTGGTGGTAGAGAAGTGACGGTGGCACCAATTCAAAAAGTTCTTCAGAACACTCCCCATAGTATAGACGGTAAAATACACAGAGAGAGCCAAGGTCTCTTTGGAGACTGAGGGTGTCTAAATCGTCTGTGAGTGTGGGATCGTCGATAGTACGAATTGCCCGGCGTTGGATGGAATAAAGAGGAAGGAGTTGGTATCGAGGTGCACCAGACCAGATATGAGAATCTCACTTATTTCCTTTATCTCACTCTAAATTTCCTTTTTATTTATTTAATTTAAATAAGTGTTTAAAGATAAAGAGATTTAACCGGCCCGGCCTCC
Source organism: Elegia similella (assembly GCA_947532085.1). Lineage (NCBI taxonomy): Eukaryota > Metazoa > Arthropoda > Insecta > Lepidoptera > Pyralidae > Elegia > Elegia similella. The sequence goes on along the minus strand of OX383954.1, from coordinate 788,188 downwards.
CGAGCTTGCTTTTTCCTATTCATGCAAAGCAGGCAGCAGCTAATCTGAACGTTTTTGAGTTTATCTATTTTTGACAGCTCCGTGGCGCAGTGGTTAACACGCTAGCCTGCGACACGGAGTGTTCGGGTTCGATCCCCGGCCAGGTCAAGATGGAAAATGATCTTTTTCAGATTGGCCTGGATCTTGTATTTCTATCTATATATGTATTTGTTATAAAATATAGTATCGTTGAGTTAGTATCCCATAACACAAGTCTCAAACTTACTTTGGGGCTAGCTCACTCTGTGTGATTTGTCCGTATATATTTATTTATTATCTATTACAAACAGACACACTAATTTAGTAAAGATATGCATAAAGTTAATTTCAAGTGTATTGTATCCTTTAAATATATTTAATTTAGTTTGGATTTTTTATTTATCTAAAGGTAATTTAATGTGTAACAATATAAAAATAAAGAAAAATTAAATAACTTGCAAATAAAAAACTTCTTCCAACAAACCACATCGAGACATTGTAACCTATCATTATAAATGCGAAATTTTGTGTTGGATGTTTGGATGTTTTTCACTCAATCACGTCAAAATAGCTGAATGGATTTTGACGAAATTTTGCACACAGATAGGTAATTATCTGGATTAACACACAGGCTATCTTTCATCTTTAAAAAAAGTACTATTCCCGCAGTATCGATATTAACGCGAGCGGAGACGCGGGTGGCAGCTAGTATAAAATACAGGCTGTCCAAACATATTTTTAGAGTTCCGTACCCAAAGGGTAAAGACGGGACCCTATTCATTTGGCTCCACTGTTCGTCTGTCGCCAGGCTGTATCTCAAGAACTGTGATAGTTAGACATTAGAAATTTTCACAGATGATGTACTTCTGTTGCCGCTATAACAACAAATACTAAAAACAGAATAAATAAATATTTAAGTGTGACTTCCATACAAAAACGTGATTTTTTTGTTAGTTTTTGCTCGCTATTGATAACGGTGTTGCCGTTAGACACTTGAAATATCCACAGAATATTTAGTAATATATTAATATATAATTTTAAAATAAAAAATTAAATTTAGAATAAAATTAATATTTAAGGGGGGCTCCCATACAACAGACATGATTTTTTCACCGTTGTTATAGATAATGGTACGGAACTCTTCGTGCGCGAGTCCGACTCGCACTTGGCCGGTTTTAATAATAAAAGTCATGTTTAAATACTATATGCCAAAGCTATAAGAGCCATTGGCCAATCGAGTTTGGCGGAAATCGAATATATTTTACCCAATTAATTATTCACACGTAAATGAGTCACAGACAGACAGACTAGACTTACTAATGTCACGGCCGAGGTCAGATGCGGAATGTATTTTAATAGATTTATAAGTTTATGCCCGTGGCTTCGCTTGCGTTGATATAGTAGAGGAGTCACGAGGGAATTTTGGGATTTACTGGAGCGCGACAGATTAAGACTGAAGAAAATCTACCTCCGTGGTCCAGTGGTTAAGGCGTTTGCCTGTAGACCCGGCGTCGTAGGTTAGATTCCCACGGGAAGCATACTTTGATTAGTTGTTTCCAGTTTGGTTAGGACATTGCAGGCTTGAATCACCTAAATGTCTAAATAAAGACGATTCGTTACGACGGAAGGTACGTTAAGCCGTTGGTCCCGGCTGCCATTTGGTAGTCGTTAAAGGAACCACGTCAGAGGCCGAAAGGCGGTTCCTAAGAACTCTGACACCAGGGTGTACATGGTCGATTGACCGTGTCACCTACACGACATGATGATGATGAGAAGAAGGTTTTTACAGACAAACATACACCGAAGAGATCGTTAAATGGTTTCTTTATAAGTTTTGATGTGCGGAACCCTAACAGATGTAGTTTTATATATTTCTCTAGACCAGGCTAAGGTGAAGGCGTGTCTAATTGTGTATATTATGTACACCTGCACGAAATGAAGAAGAAGAAGTCATTTTAAGATATGAGGAATACCTCGGACAGTGTATAAGTACCAACACTTATCTGACTTTCATATAGGGGGTTATGATTTTGCTACAACATACTTATATTGTCAGATTATATGTTGTTCTCATGTCAAATCACATTTTAAATCATCATCATCATATCAGCCGCAAGAAGTCCACTGCTGGACATTGGCCTTTAAATGATCTATAGTATTAACTGAGAAATAATACATATATACTTCTAAACGTCTCTACTATTATCACGTCTTCATCCCCTACGAGATAGACAGAGCCTAAGGTCATGAGACCGTAATAATATTAAATAATATTATTGTACACCATAAAATAGAAAAAATAGAATTATAAGTATAATAAGAAGAGACGGTAATACAAAAACAAAAAACAGACAGACATAGAAACATAAACAAATAAATAAAATTATGAAGTAGAGACGGGCCCCACCCGTAAAAAGTAAATATTTTTTTTTTACTTATTTGCCAATTAGGCATTTGTCCCCCATCTCACCTGATGGTAAATGACGATGAAGACGAGGATGTTAGTAACGATGAAAAAAAGGCTTGTTGAAGCCTTAGGCTCTGTCTTTCCCGTAAGGTATAAAGACGTGATTCACAAACAAAGCCAATTATATCAAGTAAAAAAATCTTGCCTCTTCCATGCTGGTCTGGGACAAAAGAAAAAAAGGAGAATGTACCAGCTGGTTCTCTTCTCGCGCAGACCGTAAAAGCTGATCGAGGGAAAGGATAAAATCTGAGGAATCATATAAATAGGCGATGCGGCTAGCAAACCATCATTATTTTGATTTCGTTTTCTATTTACACGCCCGCCAACATGCTTAATGTGGGCATAAAGTCTTATAGACCTAGACTCTGTCTACCCCGCAAGAGAAAAAGACGTGATACTACGTTCAAATCAAAAATGCTGCGCAATATACCTGAAAGACGATTTCGTTATAATACATCAATATTCGAAAAGCTAGACGCTAGACGCATAGGCAATTAGTCTAAAACTAGTCTCGGAAATAGCCTTTCGATCTAGGTCAAGTTTAGGCTGAGATATCTGCATATATACGTAATATTACGTCTAGAAATTTCCATAATATAAAGTCACGCCAACTGTTGTGTCGCCAATCCAAATACGAACCACATTTAGTGTTGCTTAACATGCGTAAGCGATACGGGTACAAACACTAGGCTATCTACATTTATACTGTAAAGAGGAAAGATTTGATTGTTTGTTTGTTTGCACTGAATAGGCTCCGAAACTACTGTAACTGCCTACGTGGTCCAGTGGTTAAGGCGTTTAGACCTGGGGGTAGTGGGTTCCACGGGAAGCATACTTTGTTTAGTTGTTTCCAGTTTGGTTAGGACATTAGCTTGAATCACCTGATTGTCTGATAATAAAGATGATTCCGTGGTTCGGAAGGCTCGTTAAGTCGTTGGTCCCGGCTGCCATCTGGTAGTCTTTAAAAGGAACCACGTCAGAGGCCGAGAGGCGGTCTCGAAGAACTCTGAGACCAGGGTGTGCATGGTAGATAGACTGTGACACCTACACGAAATGATGATGATGAGAAGAAGGGTTTTTACAGACTAACATACAACGAAGAGATCGTTAAATGGTTCCTTTAGACTAGCTCGGTGGCGCAGCGGTCAACACGCCAGCCTGCGACACGGAGTGACCGGGTTCGATCCCCGGCCAGGTCAAGATGGAAAATGATCTTTTTCAGATTGTCTTGGGTCTTGGATGTGTATATATATTATATATATATGTATTTGTTATAAAATATAGTATCGTTGAGTTAGTATCCCATAACACAAGTCTCGAACTTACTTTGGGGCTAGCTCAATCTGTGTGATTTGTCCGTATATATTTATTATTATTTATTTATTTCTACGTTTTTATGTACTGAACCCTAATAATATGTGGTTTTATATCTTTCTTCAGTGTAGCTAGGCTAAGATGATGGCGTGTCTAATTGTGTATGTTATGCTAATTCGCAGACATAATATTGCATGATTATGCTGATAGCCCAGCCAAAAGCTGACCTAGATAGTGGAGCCTGGCCCAGGTGGCGTACGCATATAAGGTATGTTAAGCAACCATAGGTGTGGTCCCCACTGGGATGCACGACTGACCACTTGTGGCATAAATAGTCTTGAACTACTCCACTAGTCTGCGAGCCTGGTACTTATCTAAATAACTTAGGTACTATATATGTTAGTGGCCAACTCTCTTAATGGGCTTCATAGGCTATGGCTCAGTGTGTGTACGCATTAGGCATGATAAGTAACCCATGTAGTCCCTACTGAGATGGGTGACCACAAGCAGTATAAAATATTCTGGAGCTCTTCTCTATTCTGCTAGCCTGGTACTTGGGAAACATATTTCTGGCTGAGTTACTAATTTACTCAGACTACTGAGTACGCGTAGTTCTCCACAGGGATAGATACTGGGTATAAATTATCTCGAGCTCCTCCACTATTCTGCTGACCTGGTACTTGTGAAAGATATTTCTGACTACGTCTCTTATTTGGAAGGATCAGCCTTGTACGGTACAGCACCCTATTAGCGATTACGCATGTCAAACAACCTCAGGTGTGGTCACCACTAGAATGGGCCACAAGTTCTATAAAAATATCTCGACCTCCTCTGCTATTCTGTCACACCGGTATTTTTGCAAGATATTTCTGGTTGTGTTACCTTATAACTAATATATCAGTGATATCAACACTGATATTGAAGGACCTAGTGTTACGCATTATTAGCGCTTAAACATGTTAAGCAACCAGCGTGTTGTATAAGGATGGGTCACCACAAGTGTTATAAAAATATCTCGAGCTCCTACACAATTCTGCTAGCCTGGTACTAATGACAATATTTCTCAGTGATTCACAACTTATGTGTGTCAGTGGTCAACATTTTGATTGAGCTAGCGGGCTTCCGTACTTATAGATATAAGTATTTTATTCTATAGCCTATGTTCATCAGGGGTAATGTAAGACTCTAAGAGATTTTTATTTTCAAATCGTTCCAGTAGTCATCATCATTTCGAGTAGGTGTCACGGTCAATCGACCGTGCACACCCTGGTGTCAGAGTTCTTCGGAACCGCCTCTCGGCCTCTGACGTAGTTCCTTTTATCGACTACCAGATGGCAGCGGGACCAACGGCTTAACGTACTTTCCGAAGTACGGAATCATCTTTATTATCAGAGAATCAGGTGATTCACACCTACAATATCCTAACGAAACTGGAAGCAACTAATGCTTCTCATGGTAATCGAAACCACGACTCGAGTCTACAGGCAAACGCCTTAACCACTGGACCACGGAGGCAGTTAATCTTACCATCTACCCGTGCGAAACCATGGCCGCTAGTCCATATTAATATTATAAATGCGAAAGTACTCTGTCTGTCTGTCTTCTTTTCACTCTTCAACCATTAAACCAATTTGGATGAAATTTGGTATGGAGGTAGTTTGAGGCCCAGGGAAGGTTACCTTTCATTCCGGGAAATTCTACTGTTCCCGAGGGATCGACATTGACGCGGGCGGAGCCGCGGGCGAAAGCTAGTCTATATCTATACTAGTCTATACTTCTATAATATCTATACTTATCTATTTCGATTTAAAAAAAACTTTCACAGTTGGGAAGCTTCACTATCTGCGCTAAACATAGGCTATGTTTTACGCCGACGAAGTCGCGGGAAACAGCTAGTATTTAATAATCAAGGAATCGTATGGCGTGGGCAACAGTTGGCAACAGACTTCGTCAGGACTCGCTCGCGATGTGGACTACTGAGTCACGACGACCTGCGACCGGTTGAGCGGCTACTGCGTTACGCGGCCGCGTTTCCATTGCGCAAACACGATACGATACCAGATATCGAAGACTTTTCTTAAGTTTAATAATGCTTTACAAATGCTAATACTTAAATTAACAGTAATAATTGAAAAAATTTAAAACTAAACCTATCTAGAAAAAAATAGTTTAAACTATAAAAGAAACCAAACCCAACAGTAAAAACAAAAAACTAATTAAATAAAATGAATTAAAAATAAAACCTTTTTAAAAACAAGCTTAGCTTATGAACATTACTTTATTTTAGAGTTATTTTCAGCAAACCGTTTAATTTGAAATCCATATTATCAAAGTGATTATAAAATTGCTAGTCTTGGGTGTATCTCCATGTTGGATTTAGAATGATATCGCAGAGTTAACAATGCATTGTCAAACTAAACGAGTATACAAAATTTAGGTAGAAGATATCTGCTTCAAAATTGAGTTGCAAGATTACACAAACATAGTATCATACATACATAAAAAGTTAATTAAAAGCTTGTATGAATAGAAAGATCTACTTTCGGGTTAACTTGTGAAATAATATTGCTTAATTGTCAAAGGTTAGCCATAAGTCCTGATCTGGTATTTTTTTGGCTGCGACTAGATGGACAACTGCGTACGCGGGCAAATTTCAATTGGAACACCACGACATGATATCTTATGTGAGCATATTTCGATTGCATCCTTAGCTGAGCTGTGATACTTTAGAGTCTGGAATATGATCTTAGACGACATGTATACAGTTAACACCTTATTCTGCAAATCTCGTAGGGTTGTAATGTCGTAGGGTCATAATAGGTATCTCTTGGATAGGCATTTAACATCCTCGTCTTCATCGTCACTTACCATCAGGTGAGATGGGAGACAAATGCCTATCTCCATCAATTAGTAAAAAAATAAAAAAAGGGTTTCCTAGTGGGGACTCTTTTCGTCAATCGAAGTCTGAACACTATTTTTCGATTCAGGGATCCGTTTGTGATATTTCAATTGCTAATTTGAGTCATGATGTCCTGCGACTGGACTGTCTTCTGTACAATGACTATACGATCTTAAGTGAGATTTTTTCCGATACCATCCGTAGCCGTGATTATTTCGGGTAAACATAAAAACCTAAACCCAGTGTGCCGGTAGCAACGGCGTACTTAATCTTCCCCCACCTCATCTGGGCGTATTGTCTGTAGCATCACAATCAAACACTCAAGCGTATAATTTCAGGTAGCATCATCACATCAGTAAGTGAAGCACAATCCCGACAAAGACAGAAAGACGAATACCTTTCATTCACACACAAATGTTTATATCGTCGACTACCTCACGGCACTTTTGAATGTCGTATCGTGTGTTACAATGGAATTACACAATAGGACAATGACACAGCTCGAGTTTGTCTGTTTGGCGAAGGTCGTGCGTGACTACTCTGAATTGTATATTTCTTTGGCACGCTTTGTAGCTCTGTCGTTTGATTCGCCTAAATTATGATAGTGATACTGGGTTTCCTGCTAATATTATAAATATGTGTTTGTAGGTTTGGATATTTGTTACTCAATCACGCCAAAATGACAGAACGGATTTTAACGAAATTTTGCATACAGATAGATTATTACCTAGATTAATATAGGCTATTTTCATCTCGAAAAAAAAAGAACTGTTTCCGCGGTATAGACATTAACGCGAGCGGAGCCGCAAGCGACAGCTTGTATACAAATATTAATTATGTCAGGTTTTTAGATTATATTTGATTACGCTTTGCTTAAAATACGTATCTATTCATCTTTGTATATCTTTGTAAAGTTAATAAAAAGTCGGGTCGTACTGTTACAATGGAAACACGCAATAAGACAATGACACGGCACGTCTGTCTGGTGAAGGCCGTCGCTCGCTCATGTAGATTCGTCTGTCTGTGCTTACCGTAGATACAAATCAGGATTTGGCGTGTCCTGACATGTTGTTTTTTTAAGTTTTTTGTTTTGCAAAGGTTAGGAAAGTATGTTACATTCCCCCTCATAAAATAAAGTATTAATATAAATAAATAAATGAATATATAGGGACACGAATTGAGCTAGCCCCACAGTAAGTTGTGAACTTGTGTCGTAGGATACTAACTCAACTATAATATATTTTATAATAGATACTTTTATAGATAATCATACAAGACCCAGGTCGATCGGAAAAAGACCGTCTTCCATCTTGACCTGGCCGGGGATCGAACCCGGGAACCCTCGTGTGGCAGGCTGGCGTGTTAACCACTGCGCCACGGAGGTCGCTAAATATATTTGTGGACAAATCACACAGATTGAGCTAGCCCCAAAGTAAGTTTGAGACTTGAGTTATGGGATACTAACTCAACGATACTATATTTTATAATAGATACATATATATAAACGTCCAAGATCCAGATTAATCTGAACAATATCGTTTTCCATTAAGACCTAGCCGGGGACTGAACCTGGGACTGGCAGTAGTCTGCAACTGTCACCGTACTGTAGACCCGGGGGTCGCGGGTTCGATTCCCACAGGAAGCATACTTTGTTTAGTTGCCCCCAGTTATTAGGACATTGGAGGCTTGAATCACCTGATTGTCTGATAATAAAGATGATTCCGTGATTCGGTGAATTTTGTCTTTATATATTTATTTTTATTAATATGTTTTTAAATATTTAGTAAGTTGTCATTATCCCTATATATTTATCATCTTTTTTTTCAAAAATGTTCAAAAACTTACCATTTATTATTGTTCCACGTACAATCTGTGAACAAAAAGCTATCATTAATAAATTGACAATGAATATCATCATCAGGTCCTTTTTAGTCTCCACTACAGGAGCACGACCCTCTCTGTACTACTAGAGCCATACTTGGCCAGAGCAGCCAGAGGACTTGGCCTACACTCTCCACGCTGGCAAAACGGGTTGGAGAGGTCTCATTGATGTTTATGAGCTTTGTTTAGCTTATATTTCCTAAGTCGCCTTCTACGACATCCACGGGAAGACTTGGAGTGGTCCTATTCTACTCTGCCGGATACCACCCGGCTATTAATATAAATCCAATATTTTGCCCAGTGACGATAAGTATGGCATGGTCAGGGATGTCATCCTCGACTGCCTGTCCGGTGGTAGCAGATATGTCATCGGGTACGTCCGGCCTCCCGACCTGCTACTTGCTTTACCCCCATTCATCCGAGAGAATACCAATACCTTCATTCAATTTCCAAATCCAAAAATTCCTATCCTTCTCTAGCTTAAAAATGCTTCTGATTGGCAGCAGCGTCCGAAGCACAAGAAGCCAAAGAAACCCATTACTATTTTGATTCCCTTTCCAAAGTACTCATGTACTGGGGGAAACCGATGGCCCAGTGGGCGTCAACTTAACTAACGCTTACGCATGTTAAGCAACCTCAAGCCACGGTCCCCACTGGGATGGCTGACCGCAAATGGCATAAAAATATCTCGAGCTCCTCCGTGATTCGAAGTTAAGCCGTTGGTCCCGGCTGTCACGATTGATGGCAGTCGTAAAACTATGCCAGATGCCTTTAGGCAGCTTGAAAACCCTGATATCTATGTTGGTCACTTGCACACTATCCAAAGAAAAACAATAGTACAGGCTAATCACACTAAACGTGATCTTTAGGTTTACGGCCTAAACTCTGTCTTTCCCGTAAGGTATAAAGACGTGATTCACATACAAAATAAATTATTTCAAGTAAAAATCTTGTCTCTTCCATGATGGTCTGGGAAAAAAGAAAAAACGTAGAATGTGCCAGCTGCTTCTCGTCCCGCGCAGGTCGTAAAAGCCGATCGAGGGATTGGGCTAAAATCTGCGGCATCATGTCAATAGGCGATGCGGCTAGCAAACCATCACTATTTTGATTCCGTTTCCATCCACACACCCTCCAACATGCTAAATCGCTATACGTTCTTAGACCTGGGCTCTGTCTATCCCGTAAGCAGCCTCCGTGGTCCAGTGGTTAAGGCATTTGCCTGTTGACCCGGGGGTCGTGGGTTCGATTCCCACCGGAAGCATACTTTGTTTAGTAGTTTCCAGTTTGGTTAGGACATTGCCGGCTTGAATCACCTGATTGTCTGATAATAAAGATGTTTCCGTGCTTCGGAAAGCACATTAAGCCGGTGGTCCCGGCTGCCATCTGGTAGTCGTTAAAGGAACCACGTCAGAGGCCGAGAGGCGGTTCCGAAGAACTCTGACACCAGGGTGTGCACGGTCGATTGACCGTGACACCTACTCGAAATGATGATGATGATGATCTTGCCTTCTTTAAAAAATGCCACGGATTACCATTATCAACTGCCTGTCCGGTGGTTGCAGATATGGCTATACACCCGGTCTACCGAGCTGCTACTTGCATTCCTCATTCATCCGAGTAAGTAGTATCCAAATCCAACAAATTTCAGACGCTTTGTCCAGCAGTGGACTATCTAAGGCTGCAATGATGATGAAAAAATCTTGACGCAAATATATTTTTCAATTCAATTCAATCGTCTACGAAAGATCTACGAAGGCTCTACGGATCTACGGGCTGCCTACGAAAACAATTTAGAGATAATATTTATTATTGCATATTGACAGTAAGTTTCTACTTTGCGCGACGGCAAGAAGATGAGTAATGTGTGTCTGTTTGTTTGGCACATTCTCCAGCCTCAACGAATAGATGGTTTAATTATAAATAGAATTTTAATTAGTGCAGATTCAAATTTTGATTTTTAATAATTTTTTTTTATTGGATTTCTGGGGTGAGGATTGAACTGCCTGCGTCTATATTTCCAGACAAGTACAGTCCCGGGACATTCAAAAGTAGAAATGGGTATCTATGGATAGGCATGTAACATCGTCTTCATCGTCACTTACGATCAGGTGAGATGGGCAACAAATGCCTAATCCAAAATTGAGTAAAAAAAAAGTTCTACAAACAGAACTTTTTTTTTACGTACAAATATGGAAATATATTTTAATATTTTTAACTGACTTCAAAACAGAAGTGGTTCTCAATTCGCTAAGTTATTTTTTTGCTTTGACTCACTGAATCCAAAACACTTCGAGATATACATACAAATAACAATATTTTCGATATTACAGAATTTAAAACGGAGGATTACTGAGGTATTTAATTAATACATTTCACGGTTTGTGACGTCATTTGTGGATATTTTTCTTCCTAACTCCGATAAAATATAAATAGTTTTTTTTTGTTTATTTAGATTTTTCTTTCAAAAATAATTTGTTTTTAAAATTAAGCATCATACTTGAAATTAAGTAAGACTTTTTTGTAATTTTATGTTTTTGATTAACGTTTTTCTCAGTTCGGTTTCTGTTTTTAGTTAGGTTATTCGGTTTAGATAAAGTTTATTTAAAAAAAAAAATTGTAAATAATGTTAATCATCAAACATGCATATTTAGTATGCATACCTACATAGAATCACGTCTTTTTCCCTTGCGGGGCAGATAGAGCCTAGGTGTATAAGACCTTATGGCAATATTTAGTATGTGTTTAAACTTATATAGACATTTATTTAGGAAAAAAGTTATTACTTAGTTTTGTGTTTGTTTATTTTATTAAATCATTAGGTACTTAAGTCTGAAAAAAAAGTCACAGACTATTGATTTTCTGCTTTATTTCAATACAATAAAAATGTTCGTGTCGTGATAATTAATAACACTATCAGAAAAATTCCAATTCAAGTTTAAGAATGAAAGTTTGATAAGTCGTGGAAACAACGAAATTAGTTTCTAAAAATAATGTTATCTCTTAAATAAGTAAAAAATTAAATTTCAAATAATACAAGACCTTAAAAAAAGTTTGCTTACCCAATTAATTTGTATATTTTTAATGTTTGTAACCTCGGAACTCGGTCATTTATGAACCAATATGAAAAAGATATTTCTTTTCAACCGACTTCAAAAAAAGAAGGTTCTAAAACTTTTTAGCGGACTCCATTTAAATTTCATCAAAATCAGTTCTATAATTGATTTCAGTTATATTTATGTGTCAGGGGCTGTATCGTGTGTCTAGGTCATTAACAATACCAGCTAACTTATACTTATCTAATGCTACAACTAAAAATAAATAAAAATTCTATAGTTTGGTTGAAGTCGAATTCTTTGTATGAAAGATTATGCAAGTCTAGCATTAGGTGGAAAACTAGGTCAAGTAGTGTGTTAGTGGCCACCCATAAATAACTTCAGACGATAAGGGGAGGGGTTTAATGAAGTGCAATAATGGCGGGGAGGGGTTCGTGACGTCACAAAGTCAGTCAAGCATACTTTGTTTTGTTGTTTCCAGTTTGGTTAGGACATTGCAGGCTTGAAACACCTGATTGTCTGATAATAAAGATGTTTCCGTGCTTCGGAAGGCACGTTAAGCCGTTGGTCCCGGCTGCCATCTGGTAGTCGTTAAAGGAACCACGTCAGAGGCCGAAAGGTTCTGAAGAACTCTGACACCAGGGTGTGCATGGTCGATTAACTGTGACACCTACTCGAAATGATGATGATGATGATAACCAGTTCCTTAGCTAAAAGTCAACCTCCATTAAACTATCTTTTGGTAGTTTTGTGCAAAATCACTGTGCGTATTTTTTTTTCTAAAAACTTTATTAGGTACTAGCTTTCGCCCGCGGCTCCGATCGCGTCAATGTCGATCCCTCGGGAATAGTACTTTCTCCGGGATAAAAGGTAGCCTATGTCCTTCTCGGTACTCCAGAGTTCTTGTATGCAAAATTTCATGAAGATCGATTCAGTAGTTACGGCGTGAAAGCGTAACAAACAAACAAACAAACTCACTTTGGCATTTATAATATTAAGTAAGCATATTACGCTAATTCTAAATTACTACTGTCGTGATTACGAATATTACTTAAAATTAAAATGTGACGTCACACTGCGAGGAGGTCACACAAATGTGACCATCTGTATCAAGGACGGAGAGGGGTTTTAAAAATAAAAGAAATTGGTGTGACGAAATAAATGAAAAGTTGACCACATACTAATACTAAAAATTATCAGAATCGTAATTCTCTTAATTTTTCCGAATTTTTTTTTTTTCTGTTTTTTTCTCTATTTTATACCGGTACTAAAAATACGTTTGACGTAGTATTTTTTTTTTTTTTTGTTGTCTTGAAGTATATATTAGCATGTTTTTCAAATGCTTAAATGGAATATGGCCTTCAAAAAATTCGAATATTTTTTTTCTCAAAATTCATTTTCATTTATAACGATGTAAGATTATTCAAATGTGTTTTAAATAATTTGTTCTGGATAAAAATACACAAGCCAGGACATTTTTTCTTCTTTAACATTTAGAAATCAACTTTTTTTTTAGGTATAAATATTTCACGGAAACGGGGCTTTGATATATTATTTAAAAAAAAATGTTTTAAGTTTAGAAGTGTTTGTGTTAAATATTTAAATAAACATACTAATCACATTTTTATCCCTTATGGGGTAGACGTAACTTAGGTACTTTAATTCCAAATTTTTTTTACCAAACGATTCTTTCTTTTTTTATGAGTGACCTACAAATTGATTTATATATTTTCTTTGATTGTTTTAATTTATCATTTAAGTGTAGAATTCGTTGTGAAATAAGTTTCCATTTTGTTCCAATTCTCTTATTTTTTTTTTCAGTGTTAATATATTTTTGCCAGAATATTTTAATTTCACGTTCAAAAATTTACTATTTTCAGACGTACATTTTATTAAATTTTAGTTTAAATATTTTGTTGCCTTCTTGTAATAAAAATTCTACCTGCCCTTAAATTTTCAAATTTTGTTTTCTTTTAATGTATTTTTAAAGGTTGGTTTTTAATGGTAATATTAAATTAAAGAATTACTAATTGAATAAAAAAAGGATAAAAACGAAACAAAAATTTAGTTTTCCCATATAAATACACCAATAAGCTGGTAATTTTTGTTGTTTTTCTCCTTTTAACAAGATTGCCAAAATAGAATATCATTAGAATCCTTACAACCTCCCAAACGATAGGAACTATATTTTTTGGCAAGACAGACATTTTTTAAACGATGAGTGTCGAACCTGAACCTTGGTTGAATGGACGAGAATGATTTTAGCATTGAAGTCTACCTATTGTGTCTTTTAAGGCTAAATAAAGTTTCAAATAAATAAATGATTACCTATTTGTATTCTAGTAGTAATCCTGTTATTGCTAAATAGTTAAAATCAATCTATATGTGACCCAAATTATCTTAATTTGCAATACTTCATTCCTTAAAATAAGGACATAAAGGATAAAGGACCTACCGATAAAATTCCTATCAATTTTTTTTTTACAATTTTTTTTTTTTTTTACTACCAAAATACTTTATTTTTAATTTTTGTTCATTTTGATTTTGCTTTGAAAGTGCCCAAAGTTATATTACTTTTTGTATAAAATCACATTATTATGGTTTTAATAATTTAATTTAAATATTGTTAATAAAACTTGGGATTAGGCTACTTAGAGACTCAAATTAATACAGTAGAAAATTATAGCTATTTTTTTAAACAAAAATGTTATACATACATACATAGTATAACGTTTTTTTCCCTTGCGGGGTAGACAGAGCCTAGGTCTATAACACCTGAAGGCCACCTTTAGCATGTTGGTGGGCATTAGATGGAAAATGGAATCAAAATAGTAATGGGTTGCTAGCCTCATCGCCTATTATCATGATTCCTCGGATTTTACCCTCGATCGGCTTTTACGATCTGCGCGGGAAGAGAAGCAGCTGGTACATTCTACGTTTTTTTTTCTCCCAGACCAGCATTGAATTTTTGAAAAACAAAATGTTATCTTTATAATAAGAATTGTCACTTATTGGAAAAAATAGGTATATATGTAAATGTGAAAAGTGGCATACCAGTGCCCAATATTGAGTATATTGTTAATAATGATCATCATAGTGATGACAATTGTAAATTTTTCTTATACAGCGTGATTTTGAACCCCTAGCTATATTGAAGTCTGGGAATCAGAATCCCTTATGGAATACAGAATTGTAAGAAAAAAAGGTAAAAAACGAAAAAATTAATTTAACCTTTCATAGAAATTCGTCCAGCTGATCGGCGACTTTGTATGGGAAACCTAATTTTCTTTATCGTTTTTCACCTTTTTTTCTTGCAATTCTGTGTTCCATTAGGGATTCTGATTCCCAGATTTCAATATAGCTAGGGGGTTCAAAATCACGTTGTATACATGGTGAAATTTTTATCGTTTTGGACTCAAAGGGGTGACTCAGACCATCAATATGAACAACTTTTTCTATGGGACCAATGCTGAGAACTCAAAAAAAAAACAACATTAATTTTGATGGTCTGAGTCACCCAGTCTGAATGCCCAAAACGATAAAATGTATAGGTATATCAATTATATTTGTTATGACTTTGATTAAAAGAAGATTTTACTTTTTTAATAAAAAAAAAAAATTATAATACCATGGTAATAATCGACATGTATGTGATATAATTAATTTGCTCACCAAAATAATTCTACGATTTTCTATTTATAAAAATCTACTATTACTGAAAACCATTACCAATTATTATCAGACCTTTTTTTAAGTCAATCTATTTTTTTATTCTATCTAAGATAGTAGATAGAAATAGTACTAATCTCTTTTTTTTATTTTTTTTTCTAACCCACTGCCTTTTTTTTGTAATTGCAAATTTAGTGTTTTAAAACAATGTTTTAAAACAACCACTGCTGAGTAGAAGTGTGATTAAGACTGAAAAGGTTAGTAATTTTTTTTTTTTTTAAAGTCTAATCTATACTTTAAATAAGACCTAAGTAGATCTGATTTAGTTTTTATTCGATTTCTATAAAAGTCTAGGTACAAATATATGTCTAAGTGTTGGAAAGACTAAATAAAAATGTCAAAGAGTACCAATGTCATATCATTTTACATATCCTAAGATGACGAAATGATGAAATTAGGCCTCAACTAAATCTAGACTTCGGCTAGCCCAGTTCTAGGTCACGGCAATAACCTAGATTTGCCGAGAATCGTGTCAGACAATCTAGAAATCCAGTCGGATCTAAGACCTGAGATCTCTCAACCTAGGCCTAACTGCAGACTTACCGCTCTCCACGCTTTCTCCTATAAAAAGACTCACTACACGAAAAAAGACCTCTAAATGTCAAAAACTTCGTAATTTGAAAATTTGGATTCGCGTGTCACCGAACGAGGACCGGTGTTCGAAATTTAAACACCGCTCATTTCAAATTTACGTTGGGTTTGAAACGCGTTACGCCGTTTCGATTCTGTCGAGCATATTTCGAGCGTTCGGCGCGAGTTCAATGTACCGGCCTCTTTTACGTGGG
Organism: Elegia similella; assembly: GCA_947532085.1. Classification (NCBI taxonomy): domain Eukaryota; kingdom Metazoa; phylum Arthropoda; class Insecta; order Lepidoptera; family Pyralidae; genus Elegia; species Elegia similella. The sequence goes on along the minus strand of OX383954.1, from coordinate 772,042 downwards.
CGCGGGCGACGACTGCTGCTATCTCGCTCGCATACTGCGTGATCTCCTACGAGTGATAGAGACAGGTAGCGCGCGCCCCGCGGTCCACTTTTTGCTCCGAACATGAATTTCGATCGCTGTACGACGACACGCTCGGTCTTGGTACTTGAATCGTTTTGTTTTTTTAAGCAGACGCTTCAATAAGTTAGAGAGAAATGTAGGGCCATTATTGTTTGTTTTTTGAAAAAAGCTGTCCGTAGGGTCTGTTTCAAACGGGTTTTGCAGTAAATCCCTCGTTAATTTAATTTAAAGACTCCCTCTGTACAGTTAGTAACGTTAAAGGATATTTGTCAATACCAAGATACTAATACTTTACTGTCCTTTGTTTAATGTTAACGATCTTTCTCCTAACTTCTTTTACTTTTATTAAATATACTCAAATGTATTTTATGCTTTTGAACTTTGCTTTTACCTTTGCCAATTATGTTATTAACATAACTATTATTTTATTAATATCAAATACGAATCATTTAAAATTCCTTTAATTATTTCAAACCTACCTCAATCACTAACCACCTAAACAGAACAAATATTATGACGTCACTCAACACAATGATGGAAAAATAATTGCAACACGTCACACAACCTTCAGACAAAAAACAGCTTCGCAGAGGAGGCTATTTTTAGCGTCGTATTAATAGGTTTAACCAGCCAATTAGCAGTCTAGCCCAGTGGCTCTCAAACTGTGAAATAGGACCCCAGGGGTCTCCATGACTTAACGGGTATACGTATCAATCGTAATTTTCAAGTATAGCAACATGGGACTAGTGACTACAAGTAACACAAAATATCTCAAGCCTTTAAGAGGCGTTAAGCTTTTGGACCTAGCTGTATATTCTTACATAGTACCTAGAAATAGAAGGCAAGATAATAATATTTATTCACGCATTAAATAATTAATATTATTTCAAATATTAAAAAATCTGCCTCCCTCCTCCTTAAAAAAAACTGTCTAAGGGAACTTAGGTTTGTAAAACGAACCCAAAGATATCTTTATTGCCGAAATCCAATTCGTGTTCCAGATGACTGGATAACCATCCAGTCGATTGGATGGAATATAAGAAGTTATAAAAAAAAACCACGCAAGATTCTTGCAAAACAAATACTCTTATCTTGACAGTCAGATAATAGGTAATAATGTAAATTAAAGAGAACGCGCTCATATGAGAATAAGAAAGCAAAATTATGTATCGGTGGCTAGAAAAATTATCATAGAATTTGAAAATCAGGCAGTTTGAAACCACTGATCTGGTCTAGTAAGAAGGTCTGCAACTAGATAACAATTAAATTATACCGTCCATCATCCAGTGGGAATTTTTTAATTGCACTGAAGACTTTATTGTGCAGGCTAAACTTACACGGAGTCGTAGTAGAGTAGTAGAGTAGAAATATTGCCTAAAAGGCCTTGGTTATTTAAAAAGACAATAAACGCGTACAAAGTCGCTGGCCATAAATAGAAGATAAAAACTTAATCAGACTGTCTTAAATAAAACCTTTTAAAAGTTTATTAAACGATTAACGTCAATTAGTGAAGCTATTATTGATGTAATGCTTCTATTTGTTACTAAGCATATTATAATCAACCTTACACCTCATACAATATGGTTGAAAATAAAACTGTTCAGGTTAAATACTAGTACATACGAAAATCAGTCTTACTGCTCAATGAATAAGGTTGAGAGTCCAAGAACTCATGCTCGTGCAGGCGTATTCTATTTTAAGAACGCATGCTTGCACTTGTGTTGCCATGGAGACTGTAAATTATGAATGAACGAAATGTCTTGCGGTGTAATTATACATTCAATAAAATTATGGTGCATCATCTGTGTCGTGTCTACGACGTTTCATACAAACTAGAGTTGCGCTGAAACTATACACAGACGGCGTTATGTGCTACATTTAATATACATTCATACTACTACTAACATTACAAAGCATTTTCGATCAGTACAATTATTGAAATTAAATTTTCAACTTTTAAATCAATACGTTATATCTACGCATACACCTCAACATTCTTATTAGTCTAGTTAGCTAGCAGTGAATGTACTGCCATCTATCGGTGGCTTTTGGAACTAAGCTTGCCAGAGTGCCCCCGGATGAGATTCTATTCCTGTAGAGCTATGATGATAAAATAGATATTTGGAAGGTCATTGTCTCAATCATTGCATTTTTATTGAATTAAATAATAAATATATAGGGACATATCACACAAATTGAGCTAGCCCCACAGTAAATTGTGAACTTGTATCATAGGATACTAACTGAAAGATACTATATTTTTATAATAGATACTTATATAGATAAACTGTTTTTAGGTGATAGATGAATACATATTTACATTCGTCCAGAGTGACGATCGCCACACGTCTAAAACTACTAACGCCAAGATACTCAAACAGCTTGGCAACTAGTGGAGTTCTTAAGTTTAGTACAATAGTAATTGTTAAGATAGTGAAAGCTTGTGAGTTTTTAGTTTAAACGTATTTGAGTGGTCGGGAAAATTTAGGAAGTAGAAATGTAGAAAATCATATTGTATAAAATTATTATATTCTAGCTTTCTTCTCATGACTTCGTCTGTGTTTTTAGCCTATGTTACCTGTTGTTATTGAAACTAAAGGACTAATTGTGAAATAATTTTACAAAATCAGTTTAGTAGTTTTTAAATCTATCCATTACAAACAAACGAATCCATCCTGATTATAATATTAGTCTGGCCAAACACTACATTAAAGTTATTTAAATGTGAATCATTGACACGATAAGAAGACTAGTTAAAAGTAAAAAAATCAACATTAAAAGCAGGAATTATTACAAAACAAGTAATTATAAACTAATAATATTTCATGTCTTCCTTTGCAGGCAAACGCTGGATGCAGGCCGCTTCTAATAAGTCATATTGGGAATCTATGTCCAGCAGTGGACTACTTGTGGCCGATATGATGATGAATATGTCATGTAAAAAAACACCTTTAAACACACTACTAAACCGAATTATTTGAAATTTAAATGGTACCAATTGGAAAGACATAATTACCAACTGAAAAAATATTTTTAAATCGGTTGATAAATAACGGACTTATGAGGTAACCTACATTAAAGAAAATAACAAAACAAATTGAGAATCCTTTCCTGTTTTGAAGTCGGTTAAAAATGTGAATCACTCGTGCAAATCCGTTGACAATATTCATGTTATATTACAATTCAGAATGGAATATCGTTTTCCATAGTAACACTAGAATTTTCCCTGTGATTATTCATTATTCATAATGTGTACTAAGTATTTTATATTAAACTAGCTTTTGGTAGCGGCTCCGCCCACGTTTATGTTGATCCCTCAGGAACAGTAGAAATTTCCGGAATGAAAGGTACCCTATCCTATAATCTTCCCCGAATTTAAACTAAACTAATACCAAATTTCATCGAAATTTGTTCAATGGTCGAAGCGTGAAAAGAAGTCAGACAGACAGAATTATTTTTGAATATATAATATTTATGTGAATATTCTTTGTTAGGTAATTAATGAATACTGTTTTTCCTTCTGTAAACTGCAGTATTAAAAAGTTAAAGTGGAATAAAATAACTAGTATATGCTCGTAAAATAAATTTTAAAATTTTTACACCTCTTTTTGGACAGTTGTAAAACGAGACAGAATCTTTAACCAGACCTAAGTAAATGTTACGTAATCATTAACTACACAAGGTAAAATGTACAGCGTCCAAATTTATAACAAGCAAGATAATGTTAATCCAAGAATACACAGCCTCTCCACTGACCTTGATAAGAATATTTTATACGCATGTGACCAGTAATCAGGTTCTTGATACACAAGCCCGCAACTTGTTCAGTGTACTTTTTCTAGAACAGTGTTTCCCAAAATGGTTTACAAGTACTGGCATGAGTCGATGTGGTCTATAATAAATAAATTAATATATACGGACAAATCACACCGATTGAGCTAGCCCCAAGGTAAGTTCGAGACTTGTGTTATGGGATACTAACTCAACGATACTATATTTTATAACAAATACATATATAGATAAACATCCCAGACCCAGGCCAATCTGAAAATTGTGGCATGCTAAATAAATGAACACCATGCCATTTGTTAGAGATTTTAAACTGCCACGTATATTTTAATACATGTTTAAACTTTACGCTAAACGTGGTCTTTGGGTCTTATGTCCTTGGGCTGGGTCTATCCCGTAAGGGAGAAAGACGTGATTACTATGTATTAATGTACGATCAGACCATCAAACTATGGATACATACACATAAAAATGCATAATGTAGTTAAGGCACGCATTTTACACATACCATTTCGAATTTATCGTTGCGTATGCAACGAGCGTGAACGCAAAAAGTCTCAACTCTCGCACACATAGTCTTCAAGGTTGAGCCATTGTATGCATTAACAGTGCATCTGGTTGTGTGAGTATGTGTATTGCATTCAAGATATACAGTCTTATTATAAAATGTGGAGTTAAGTTAGTGGGCTGAAATCATGGTTCTGTCTAGAAAAGACATTAAGGCATTTGGTTTAGTTAAAATAGTATTTTATTAAATGGAGGATGATGGAGAATGATTTCATATCAATCAAAAAAAAACATACTTTACGTGAAAAAAGTTTAATGTAATCTATTGACATGTCATTTTTATCCTGTGTTCTATTTGAAAACATCTTAGTTTGTAAATATTTAAATTCACGTTTCTAATATGCATGTTGCCTAATATGTCACATAAACAACATACAGTTACAATCGACCCTACCTATGGTGGGCGAAGGTAGCAAAACACAATCATCAATATATCTAGGTACTTTGGTTAAGAGCAAACAATATGGCTATTTAACCCGCCTTCAGTGCCAATATTGGCGGATCCGGGAAACAAGGTCACCAAAATCGACATAAAGGTGCACTGTCTGATATTTAAGAGCTAGCACTTGTTAAATAAAAGCTTAAAAGAAATAAAAATAGCGGGAAAAAGTTTTATCTAGGCTTAAGCATATTCTTCCACGATATTTTTTTAGCCAATTTAATTGTGTTAGAAACCCATAACACATCTAATGATTAAGAAATATTAGTGTCCGTTGTGCATAAAGTCTTAACCTGCAGGATTTTTTTAAATAGCTTTAGATATGTCTGTTTCAAGGTTCATAATCTTATCTAGATAATAATCTCATGCCTCAAGCTCATACCTTCTATAATATAGAGGAAAGATTTATGTGTGTTTTTTGCAATAGATAAACTCAAAAACTACAAGACCGGTTTAAAATCCGCTCGCCAATAGAAAGTTACATTATTAGCAATTAACATAGGCTATATAAGATTTCAAGAAATTAAGAATCTCTTCGAAAATATAATTAACGTAACTCATGATATCAAAATTTGCCTATAATCATTATTGGGCGAGCGCGGCGAGAACTATTTTTGACTCTGACCTCTAAGCATTTTCCCAGGTACATCCTTATCTAAGATACTTCGGGATCCACGGTCCGGGGATAGGAGTCAGTCCAGGACTTGGATAGACAGCGTAATAAAACCGAAAACTAGGCGGAACAAGTAGCGGAAAACTGTTCTATGCACCAATCAGCAAGAATTTAAAAATCACCATCCACTCATTATGAATACTGATGAAACCGCATGCTTAGTAGCGCAACCGAATGACTTCATGCTCTGACGCCATCACAAACTTTCTCAACAAAGTATAAATTGCCATAATACTTTTACGGTGCGCTATAAACCTCCAACTTATTGGCTTTTGTCAATATTTACTGTATTATAGTCTTGCACTTTATGTTTGCAATATTATCGTTCAACTAGCTTCTCCCCTCGGCTTCTTTAGTACTTTTTTAGGGTTCCGTACCTAAAGGGTAAAAACAGGACCCTATTAATTTCGCTCCGCTGTCTGTCCGTCTGTCTGTCTGCCCATCTGTCACCAGGCTGTATCTCATGAACCGTGATAGTTAGACAGTTGAATCGGACTAAGTGTTCGGTTTGTGACGCACCTCTCTCTCTCTGATATCACATAAAATCATTGTCCGAAAACCGACTTTACAGACGTGTATATCTGATGTAGCTTGATGACTGCCATCAATAATGACAGCTTAGCGGACAAGCTCAATATTTTTTTTAACCACTTGTGATCATTCTAGTAAGGACTGTGCCTGACGTTGCTTAACATGCGTAATCGTTTATAGTGTTTACGACTAGGCTATTGAACTTCTCGTTTTTATGAGCCTACGTGGGTACAAGGTTTTATAATTATTAGTTGAATAGTTAAGGCCTGCAATTGACACAAACATATATTATAATATATGTTTAGGATAGGATTACCTATGTTTCTTCTTGTCTTTGCATTCAAAACTGAAGCCATTGTATATTACATACACAGTATGTTTAATTGTATTCCCTATCTTTGCTATACAAAGTTAACAAGGTTAATATACTTATTAATTCGTAAGACTCTAAAACGAGTCAGAAACAACGAAATCAATTTTGTTGTAACACATTTTGTAACAATTTCTTTTTCTGAAACTCATGGAAAAATCTTTAAAAAAACGCATAAAATTTGAATGTGTATAAAAAAGAAATCTGCCAGACATAGTATCAAAATTCATGGTCATCACGAGATCGCGCCCGTCTTTGGGGGAGTGAGGTAGGCGTGTATGTGCGAGAGAGAGGAGTATAGTTCCGTCAGAAACGTCTCGAAAAGTAACGGTGCGCCCGCGCCGGTCGACCTCATGTAACCGAATTTTCCAAACTAATTTTTGATGAAAATTTTATGCTTTTCGACATTGTGTCTTGCAATTATGGTGTTGTATAGTTTTGAGGACCGTCTGATGGAACAGGACTATGGAAAACTATATATCACTGCCATATTACCATTAGGGTTTAAAAGTAGAATAAAGACTTAAAAAAAAAACTATTTTCCCGCCAATTTCCAACCACCTCATGCTCTACTTTCCCGGGAAATGTGTTAATTATTTATAAAAGTATGGAATATATTCACCTGATGACTTGTAAATTGATTGTTATTGCAAATTTTTGGACTGAATATCTATTTAATGACTATTTATTAATGAACTCCTTTTTCTACAACGTTCTAGAATATTTTTCGAAAACATGACCCCATAAAAATGACAAAAAATAATGATATTCATGTTTTTAAATATTTCGTAAATAATATTTTAAAAGAGTTAGGTTTTATTTAATGACTCTGGATGCAACTGCATTTTTTGTAAATTAATAAATATTTTTTTTTCAAAATATATATCATATTGAAGAAATAAGCCGCTATATTATAAGAAAAGATAAATATTTTATTTCTTTATTAGATAAAAACACTTTTTACGTGAGTTTGAAAATATCCGTGGTGCATGTGCAACTTCAGGTGCATAAAAAATTACGTAAAATGTGAAATATCTTTAAAATGCCTTTCATTTCGAATAATTCAGTAATTTTTGTATTATATTTAAAAAGTTATTGATATTTTTTTATTTAAATACTATTTTTGATAAAGACTTTAAGACTTCACTATTTTTATTTTCATTTACAGATATTTTTTATTTATTTCAATTTATTTGATAGTATTAATTGATTATTGAAAAAGAATAAAAAAAAATTATAAATTATATAATAAGATAAAATAACACTTTTATCATAACCAACAAACTATTAGAATCTGGCTGGTAGGTACTTAAATCTCCCATAATTCAAAAGTAAAAAAACGAGGTGTTCATTTAAAAAAATCTCAATCAAAATGACAAGCAGCTACCTATATTTTAATTTTTATTTCCTTTAATTTTATACAAATTATATTTCTTTATTCTGCGACGACAAGCAATAAAATATTATAAAAGAATTAGATTTTATTTAATTACTTTGGATGCAACTGCATTTTTCGTTAATGAATAATTATATATTTTTCAAAATATACATTATATCAGAGAAATAATACATAACATTATCGGAAAAGACAAATATTTTATTTTTTTATTAGATAAAAGTAGTTTTACGTGACTTTTAAATTTTCCGTAGTGCATGTGCAACTTAAGGTGCATAAAAAATTACGCCAAATTTAAAATATCTTTGAAATGCTTTACATTTCCAATAATTCAGTAATTTTTGAGTTATAACTTAAAAAATCCTGATTTTTTATTATTTAAATACTATTTTAGATAAAGCTTTTAAAACCTCACTTTTTTATTTTCATACATTTTCACGGGTATTTTGTATTTATATAATTTTATTTGATATTATCGATTGATTCTTATTGAACAATTAAAAATAATAATATAATGCATAAAAAGATAAAATTACATTTTTTTTAAACAAAAAACTATTAGTATCTGGTAAGTACCCAAACCTCCAATAATTTGTAAGTTAAAAAAAACAAGGTGTAAAAAAATAAAGATTGATATGACACTACTTAAAACACAAGCAGCTACCTGTATAATAATTATTAATCTTTTTTTCTCTAATTTTATTAACATTTTATTCCTATATGTTCTGCGACGACAAGATGTACCCATATGCATTTTTTTTATCTATTACACCCAGAAAAATAAAAAAACATGTAAGTTCAAACATTTTTACCCTTTATTTATTAATTTGTAGATTTTTATTTGAATATATTTAATGTATTTTTTAATGTTGTTATTTTTTTGTGCATAAGTGAGCAACACTAGTGTATTTTTCAAGCTGCCTAAAGGCATCTGACATAGCTTAACGACTGCCACCAATGATGATAGCCGGGATCTACAGCTTAACGTGCCTTTCGAAGCACGAAGGACCCATCCCAGTGGGAACCACGCCCGGGGTTGCTTACCATGTGTAAACTCTTATAATGCTCACATCAATTGAGTCTGCATGATTCTCCATTTTAAAAAATAATTTATTATTATTTAAACAGTTTTGTTTTACTGCATTGGAAAGAGATATGTGAGAAATGGGAGAGACATTTGCCCAGCAGTGGGAAAGAAAAAAGAAAAATTACAATAGGTACATTAAAACCCCCATAAATTAATAAAACAAACTTATGTACAAAAATATGTATTCGATTTCCATTTGGTATATACAACGTGATTTTGAACCTCAGCTTTATTGGAATCTCAGAATCAGAATCCCTAATAAAATATAGAACTGCAAGAAAAAAAGTTGAAAATCGAAAAAAAAAATTAGTTTTTCCCATACAAAGTCGTCGATCAGCTGGACGAATTTCTATGGAAAGTCAAATTCTTTTTTTCGGTTTTTACCTTTTTTGCAGTACTGTATTCCATTAGGGATTCTGATTCCCAGATTTCAATATAGCTAGGAGGTTCAAAATCACGCTGTATATTATATTAATTTCTTATTTTTTGTTTTGAATATTATTGTATGGATATGGATCTATATCTGAAAACCTTATTATTATCACTTTATTATCTCTTTATATTATTTATTATTATTATTAAGTCACATAGCACTAAATTCATTGTTGCCCCTTTTTTAGGGTTCCGTAACCAAAGGGGGGTCCCCTTTATCCCCTATTCATATGGCTTCGCTGACCATCTGTCTATCTGTCTGTCCGTCCGTCTGTCACAAAGCTGTATCTCATGAACCGTGATATGTACAGTTGAAATTTTCACAGAGTTACTTAACATTCATGACCATTGAGCACTTGAGGTCCTGATCTACCTTACTATCTAGCTATTCAATTTCGAGGATTTCATCCTAAATTGTTTAAATACTTGGTTCTTCATCAGTCTGTATAATTTTATTAATAAAAAAATAAGATTATGATAAAAAAATCGGCGAAGTGCGAGTCGGACTCGCACACAAAGGGCCATTATTCATAAAAACGGCAAAAAAAATCACGTCTGTTGTTTAAATATTAATTTTATTTTAAATACTAGCAGTGTCCGCGACTTCGTTCGCGAACATTTTATGTTTGTATGGGGCCACGTCTTATCATGGCAGAAGAAAAAAATAAGTAGCCTATCCTGTGTCCTGTACGCCTAAATCTATATCTACCAAGTTTCATAAAAATCTGTTAATTCGTTTAAGAGTTATGGAGAAACACACAAACATACAGAAAAAAATCGTCAATTCAGTTTCAGTATCATGTATAGAGCTTATAAACACGATATCTCTGAAAACAAAGTAACTTACTCCATGACCAACCCTTACAGATTTATTATTAGTATCGATGGTCTGATGATTTGGCGGCTTATGATAAACATTGGCGATCTTTCACAACAGATAGGGATGAGAGGCGTACAAGAGGGGAGGCCTTTGCCCAGCAGCGGAAAACATTAGGCTAAACAAAAAAAAAATTGATGATGATTTATTTTCAAAGTGAATAATATAAATAAAAATTCTGTGAATATTTCAAGCGTCTATCCGTTATCAATGTCAAGCAAAAAAATCACGTTTGTCGTTTTTATAGTTGGTAATATTTGGTACTAGCTTTCGCCCGCGACTCCGCCCGCGTCTATGTTGATCCCTCGGGAATAGTACTTTTTCCCGGGATAAAAGGTAGCCTATGTCCTTCTCCGTACTTCAGAGAACTTGTATGCAAAATTTCATGATAATCGGTCCAGTACTTACGGCGTGAAAGCGTAACAAACAAACAAACAAATAAACAAATAAACAAACAAACAAACTCACTTTCGCGTTTATAATATTAGTAATAATTAGTAAGGATATTAGTAAGGATAATATATATATTTATTTTTCTCTGTTTTTTAGTACACATTCGTTGTTAAACTTCCAACTATCACGTTTCATGAAATACAGCCTGGTGACAGACAAACAATACAACAAACAGTCCCTTTTTTACAAAATTGGTTAATTGCAAAGTCGGTTAAGGGATGAAAATTTTAAGTGATAACTGTTGAAGAGAGATAGATGCGTCACAAGCCGAACACTTAGGCCGATCGTGCCTCTCTATCGCTTGTTCCGTACTCTCGCTTGCACTTAGAACGTTACACTTTTTCGTGTGTGCAGCCGGCGTTTATCGATTTACTAGCTTTCGCCCGCGTCAATGTCGATCCCTAGGAAATAGTACTTTTTCCCGGGATAAAAGGTAGCCTATGTCCTTCTCCGTATTCCAGAGAACTTGTATGCAAAATGTCATGATGATCGGTTCAGTAGTTACGGCGTGAAGCGTAACAAACAAATAAACAAACAAACTCACTTTCGTATTTATAATATTAGTAAGGATTAGACGTTATTACGTCAATAAAACTTGTTTGTTAATTCCGTTTATGTCTTACGGCCTCAGGCTCTGTCTGCCCCGAAAGGGATATAGACGTATTTAGTATCTATTAAACGGTCACCCATCATATCATGAATCACGTTGCTTGCCGAACTTGGCACAGTTCTGATTAGATAGCGGTCGTTGACGCATGACGTCACTACAAGATTGCTGCTAAGGTTATTCTTTTTATGATGTAAGGTTTTTAATAAGGTCAGGGGAGTCCTCCTCAGCCGTGTGGTTTCCGGCAGAGTAGAATAGAACCACTCCTAGTCTTCCCATGGATGTCGTAAGAGGCGACTTAGGAAATACAAGCTAAACAAAGCTTATAAACATCAATGAGACCTCTCCAACCCGTCTGGCCAGCGAGGAGAGTTTAGGCCAAATCTGTCTGCTCTGGCCAAGTATGGCTCCGGTAGTACAGAGAGGGTCATGCTCCTGCTGTGGAGACTTAAAAAGGCTTGATGATGATGATGATGTCATCCTCAACTGCTTATGCGGTAGTTACAGGCATTGGGGTATGTTCCCTAACTTATCCAAGTGAGTATCCCAATATTCTTCCCAGCTCCAACAAATTCCTATCTTTCCCCATTGGCACCAGCGTTGGAAACACAAGAAGCCAAAGAAACTGCGCTCGCAAACCCGCCTGCCAAACGTGGAGAGTATGGCAATATCCTCCCATGGAACGAAGAATTCCTGGGAGAGGCCCATATCCAGCAGTGGACTTTTTGTGACTGTAATGATTTTGGACGGCAAACGAGTAAGCGAGTCACCTGGTCATCATCATTCATCAGCCTCCGTTGTCCAGTGGTTAAGGCGATTGCCTGTTGACTCGGGGGTCGTAGGTTCGATTCCCACCGGAAGCATACTTTGTTTAGTTGTTTCCAGTTTGGTTAGGACATTGCAGGCTTGAATCACTTGATGACTGATAATAAAGATGATTCCGTGCTTCGGAAGGCACGTTAAACCGGTGGTCCCGGCTGCCATCTGGTAGTCGTTAAAGGAACCACGTCAGAGGCCGAGAGGCGGTTCCGAAGAACTCTGACACCAGGGTGTGCATGGTCGATTGACCGTGACACCTACTCGAAATGATGATAGTGATGAGTCACTTGGTGATAAGCCATCAACGTGTCAGGGCGTGACAGGAGTATTGCCGGCCTTTTAAGGTGTTGGGAGACGGCAAAGGGGGAGGAAAAGGGGTAAAGTATTCACGAATACATGTCCTCTTCCACATGGAAGTGCTTTGATCGCCTCTACTTTGAGATAGGTTGATACCGAGACAGTCTAGCTAAATGGAGCCTTATCCAACAGGCAGGGGTGCTGTCTGACAATGTGCTCACGACGAATAGACCATTTTGTATCTCCTTCCATGCCCTTTGTGCCCTACCAGCTGCACCCAGGATGAGCTACTCTGCATCCGAGAATGGTGTCAAAGTTGCCACATACTGCAGAGACCAAATCAAATCCATTGAACCATAGACACGAGAATAAGAAGAAAAAGAATATGTGTCCTGTTCCATATGGTAGTGCCTTAATCACCTCCGCTTTGAGTTAGGTCGATGCCGACACAATCTGGCTAAATGCGGCATAATCCAGCAGGTGGGAGTGCGGTGCCAATGTAGTCACGACCAGACCATGTTGAACCTCTTTTCGTGCCCTTTGTGGCCCACCAGGTGCACCAAGGATGAACTATACTCTGCATCCGAGAATGGTGTCAAAGTTCCCACATACTCCAGAGACAAAATCTAATCTCTTTAGCCATAGCCATGAAAAAAAGAAGAACAGGAGTTAATGTACTCTTCCACATCATCGTCATCATCAACCCACACTCGTCCACTGCTAGACATAGGTCTATCCCATGGCACGCCACTGAGATCGGTTGAGCTTTTCTTCTCCAATCACTGCCAGCAACCTTACATATATCGTCGCTCCAGCTAGCCCAAGGGCGTCATACACATGAAAGTAGCTGATCGCCTCCGCTCTGAGGTAGGTCGATGCTGGCACAATCTGGCTAAATGGGGCACTATCCAGCAGGGAGAAGTGCAGTGCCAATGTAGTCATGATAACCAGACCATGTTGCACCTCCTTTCGTGCCCTTTGTGCCCCACCAGCTGCATCAAGATGATCTAAACAGCATCTGAGAATGGTGTCAGAGTTTCCACATACTGGAGAGACAAAAATGAATTCCTTAAGCCATCTAGTTGTGGTGGACCCACGCTACCGGCAATGAATTGCTAGTAGCATGAATGGGTCGGCTCGCCCGGGGAAGTACCACACTCTCACAGTCTGAGTAGAAGCTTTACCGCTTCTATGTTTCGTTCGGTGAGTGAGAGAGCTGGCGGCACATCCTTCCCTCTCCCCTTCCCATTTGCTTCCCCCAACTCCTTGAAAGGCCGACAACGCACCTGTCACACCCTGGTGTTACAGTTGTCCATTGGCAGCGATGATCACTTACCATCAGGTGATCCGCTTTCTCATTTGCCTTACTATATTTTTCTTTCCGTGCCTCTTCCCATTATTTGGGGTCGCCCCCCTTCCGTTTTTATGCACCAGGTCTTTCGATCCTGGGTTGTCTCTACGTTCAACTGGGCTTGTTTCAAATTCTTTGATATGGAGGACCACCACGTAGCAAACGGGCGACCTCTGCTCCTCCTGGTATCTGGTAGTGCGAGGGCTTTCTTCACAACATGGTCTTCATCGCGTTTCATTACATGTCCGAACCATCAGATGGTACATGAGATGGTGATGATTTGCCGTACTACATCATAAAAAAACCATAAAAACGAAAAGAGGAGATGAACAATACATGTCTTATCATTTATTCATTTAGGCTTCCGATGGGCAGCAGCGTCAGAAGCACAAGAAGGCTAAAAACTGCGCTCGCCTACCCGCCTGCCAAGCGTGGTGAGTATAGCAATATCCTCTCATGGAACCCAGTATCTTTAGGCCTTTGTCCAGGTGTGGACGTTTTTCGGCTGTAATGATGAATACATCTTCTTCTTCCAAGCGTTTTCTCGGGTGCATCATGAGCTGGTGGTAAATAAGAGCCTAGGGTCCGTTTTAAAAAAAAATTCGTGTGTATAAATAGCACATAGGGCGTAGAACCGATGGCTGATGGGGCAGAAAGGTTCTCGAATGGCGACCATGTACCGGCAAGCGCAGCAGACACCCACCAACCAGGTGATCAAACGACCTGACCAAGGTCGATGGGTGCAGGCCTCTTCCAACTGGTTGTATCCCTAATCCTTATCCTTACTAATATTATAAATGCGAAAGTAAGTTTGTTTGTTTGTTTGTTTGTTTGTTACGCTTTCACGCCGTAACTACTGAACCGATCATCATGAAATTTTGTATACAAGTTCTCTGGAGTACGGAGAAGGACATAGGACACCTTTTATCCCGGGAAAAAGTACTATTCCCGAGGGATTGACATTGACGCGGGCGGAGCCGCGGGCGAAAGCTAGTATTATTATAAACGCGAAAGTTTGTGAGTATGTATGGATGTGTGGATGTTTGTTACTGTTTCACGCCAAAACGGCTGAACGTATTATGACGAAATTTTGCACACAGATAGGTTTTTACCCGGATTAACACATAGGCTACCTTTCATCCAGGTAAAAAGTACAGTTTCCGCGGAATCAACCTGAACGTGAGCGGAGCCGCGGGCGACAGCTATAGTCGGAAATAAAATGATTTCTCAGTTTTACTACGTTTAGGCTACCGCCATCTAGTGACGGTCGGAAGAGACTGTGACAAGAGACTGTGCACTGCAGCGCCCTCGCCATGGCAGTTTTGCTATGGTATAGGTCGGCAAACGAGCAAGAGAATCACCTGATGGTAAGCGATCAACGCTGCCAGGGTGTGACAGAAGCGTTGCCGGCCTTTCAAGGCGCTGAGGGAGAACATGGGGAACATCGGCCTCCGGTCCCGAAGCATAGAAGCGGTAACAACACTTCGATGCTTCGGTGATCTGTGAGAGTGTGAAAATTTAGGAAAAGTGTCAAAAATTAATTTTGCCGGTAGCATGACTCTACCACTAAAAGTAACTAATTTGGTCTTTGACATTAATGAAAGCTACACCAAAATTGTTTCAGTAGTTTCCATGATAAGATACAGACAAACACAAATACACGTCTCGTGGACTTAAATATAGTTATACGTTGTACTGATGAAATTGATGATGACCAATTGTTCAAAAAGAGATACATGTATCCAATTTTGAATAAAAATCTTTGACTTTGACTTTGACCATGATACTCCACCTCATGCCCATACTATTCAAAATTTGGACATTTGTAGGTCAAAATAGGGGGTAAAGTTTAAGTAGAGTCCACACAAAATATGTACTAAAGTAAGTGATGTAAAACTTAAGTTATAAAAAAAAAAAAAAAATTGTTTACTGTTTATTACTGATAACAATAAATATTTACTAGCTTCAAAAATTAATCTATACTTATACTTTATATTATAAAGCTGAAGAGTTTGTTTGTTTGAACGCGCTAATCTCTGGAACTACTGGTTCAAA
Organism: Elegia similella; assembly: GCA_947532085.1. NCBI lineage: Eukaryota > Metazoa > Arthropoda > Insecta > Lepidoptera > Pyralidae > Elegia > Elegia similella. The sequence goes on along the minus strand of OX383954.1, from coordinate 756,239 downwards.
TATGGAAATTCTTTTTGTTTTAGATAGTCCATTTATTGAGGAAGACTTTATAGGCATAAAACATCACGCTGCGACTAATAGGAGCAAAGCATAAAATAAAAAATGTTTTGAAAACGGGGGAAAATTATTCATGTACACTAACAAAAAAAGTAATTAATCATAACAGAAGTTGCCGCGGACGAAGTCGCGGGCAACAGCTAGTCTAATATAAAAACCTACCTATAAATAAAAATATAAATTAAAATTAAATTATTGTTAAAATTGTTTAATATCTCCTGCATGCTGTTTGGGAAAAAAGTAAAAACGTAGAATATACCAGCTGTTTCTCTTCCCGCGCAGATCGTAAAAACCGATCGAGGAAATATGCGAAAATCTGAGGAATCACATTAGACGGCGATGCGGCTAGCAACCTATCACTATTTGAACGCCCACCCGGCATGGTGAACGTGGCTTTTAGGTCATAAAGACCTCGGCTCTGTCTACCCCGCAGAGAGAAAAGACGTGATACTATGCATATATCTTGTGACTTATGACTTACCCATTATGTCTTCTTAGTCAACCATATGTTATCTGTAACAAATAATATGAAATTAATTTTTAAACAAACGACAATATTTCTATATTTTTAACCGACTTCACATAAGAAGAGCTTATTAATTTGGTTGTATTTGCTCAAAAATCCAAATATGAATATTCATTAATGCGGGCACGAAAAAAGTCTAGCCTGAGGGTTGATAAAAAAAAATTGGGAGGGTGCCATCATTACATTGTTTTTTTTTCTTACAGACAGCAAAAAAATTAAAAATAATTTTAAAAAAAACTTTTTTTTAATGAATAATTTATGTTTGTAATTGTAAATTAGTGTAATAATTGTAACGAATTTACACAGTAAAACGTGACGAATTACTTTTAAAAACCTGCCTAGTTCGAGGCGGACTCGCGCACGAAGGATTCCGTACATATATGAAAATATTTTTATTATATGACGTACCTAAAAAAATTATGCATTTTGAAATTTTTCCTTTATCTGTGCTAAAACACGTTGCTTCGTACCAAATTTCAAGATTCTGAGTTCACGGGAAGTACCCTGTAGTTTCTGGTTCCCTTACGAGTGTCGAAAAATTATTAAAAATATTTTTATTATATGATGTAACTAAAAATTAATGCATTTTGCAATTTTTCCTTTATCTGTGCTATGTATAAGACGTTGCTTCATACCAAATTTCAAGATTCTGAGTTCACGGGAAGTACCCTGTAGGTTTTGATACTCTTGCGAATGTCGAAAAAAACAAGAGAATTTGCGGCATAATCAGCTGTATCTTTTGATTGCGTTGGCTTAGAGGTTTGATTTTTTCACAGCTCCAAGGGACAGAAGATTAATATGAATTTCAGCTTGATACCTCAACGCGTTCCTGAAAAAAATAGTCTTGACAGACAGACGGACAACGAAGTGATCCTATACGGGTTCCGTTTTTTCCTTTTGAGGTACGGAACCCTAAAAATACTCCCATAAAGGATAATTTCCCTTGATCGGCCTTCACCTCATTTTATCTTTCACCTATCACAGCAATGGCGGTATACAACCATATTATAGTACATTCGTAGCACAAAGCGGTGTGAATGACCCCGCGGTTGCGGACGGCCTTGATGGACGCGTCATCGGCGCGGTGGCTCGGTGGAGACTTTTAACCGACTTACAAAAAGAGGTTATCAATTCGACCTAACCGTGTTGTATAGTTCCCAGTATTGGTACCACAGAACAACACATTATAAGACAGTCATTAGAAATGGCAAGGGCACGCGCGCCGACAATGCGCTCGATCAGCTCACTTGAATCACCTAAGTTTGTCCCGTGATCGTCAAAGGAACAAAAATGAGATTTACGTGAAAAAAAACCGGCCAAGTGCGAGTCGGACTCGCGCACCAAGGGTTTCGTACCGTTATCGATATAAACTGCAAAAAAACATGTCTGTTGTATGGAAGCCCCTTATAATATTAATTTTATTTTTATTTAATTATTTATTTTTAACGTGAATATATAACTAAATATTCTGTGAATATTTTAAGCATCTACCTGTTGCCGTTATCAATATCGAGCACAAACAAGCAAGAAAATCACGTTTGTTGTATGGGAGCCCCCTTAAATATTAATTTTATTCTGTTTTTTAGTATTTGTCGGCACCTCCTCTGGTGTTGCAGATGTCCTTGGGCGACGGTGACCACTTTCCATCAGGTGGCTCGTCTGCTCGTTTGCCGTCGGATATACATAAAAAAAAAAAAAAAAATTGTTGTTAGGGGCAACAGAAATACATCATCTGTGAAATTTTCAACTGTCTGACTATCACGGTTCATGAGAGACAGCCTGGTGACAGACGGACAGACAGACAGATGGACAGCGGAGCGATACTAATAGGGTCCCGTTTTAACCCTTTGGGTACGGAACCCTAAAAATTAAAAAAAGTCGACGTGTGCTATTCTAACGTGTAAAGTGAGAAGTCCTAGTGAAACTTTGACCAAAGGAGGAGTTTCTACTCAGTTGTGTTGCGTTAGTAGTATGCTACAAAACGCGTAAAACCGATGGCCGATGGGGTTAGAAGGGTTCTCGAATGGCGACCACGTACCGGCAAACGCAGCGTCGGACACCCACCGACCAGATGATCGGATGAACTGACTAAGGTCGCAGGAAGACGCTGGATGCAGGCCGCTTCCAACCGGTCGTATTGGAAATCCTTGGGGGAGGCCTATGTCCAGTAGTAGACTTCTTACGGCTGATATGATGATGATGATGATAATGAGTAGTATGCTTGAAATGAGGCGACGTTGGTTTACATAGAAATCACGCGTGATAACACTTCTAATGTTATTGTTGTTCTGTGGGACTATATTGACGGGCTGTACTGTATCACCCCTTCAAAGACCGGAGAGGTATCTTTGTATTTTCAAGACCGAGAAACTGCTCGGTCTTTCTCTTCTCTCTTTGTCTCATAACTGCCTCCGTTGTTTGCCTGTAGACCGACGTGGGTTCGATTCCCACGGGAAACATACTTTGGTTGCTTCCAGTTTGGTTAGGACATTGCAGGCTTGAATTACCTGATTGTCTGATAATAAATGTGATTCCGTGCTACGGAAGGCACGTTAAGCCGTTGGTCCCGGCTGCCATCTGGTAGTCGATAAAGGAAGAATGTCAGAGGCCGAGAGGCGGTATAACTCTGGCACCAGGGTGTGCATGGTCGATTGACCGTGTCACCTACCCGAAATGTTGATGATGATTCTCTCACTAAGAGGGTTTTTCCAGTTGCATCCTCAGTTATGATATGACGCGTTGGACCCCGGGTTCCACTATACCGCATTTGTTTATTTATTTAAATTGTATTGTACATTTCAAAAAAAAAAGGACAATGGCAGGTTTTATGCCATAAGGCATTCTCTACTAGTCAACCCTTATAGTAGCAGCCCGTCGATTTGAACAACTTTTTCTATGGGACCAATTCCGGGAACTCAAAAAAAATTCGACATTTAAATACAAAAGTGTTTGTACGCCAGATCCATTCAAAAAACAATGAGTTTTATAGGAAAAGTTGTTCATATCGACGGGCTGAATGACCCCTTAAAGGGTTTAAGAGGGTTTTCTTAACTTATTGTTATACTAGCTTTCGCCCGCGGCTCCGCCCGCGTCAATGTCGATCTCTCGGAAATAGAAAAACTTTTTCCCGGGAAAAAAGATAGCCTATGTCCTTCTCCGCACTCCAGAGAACTTGTATGCAAAATTTCATGATGATCGGTTCAGTAGTTATGGCGTGAAAGCGTGACAAACAAACAAACTCACTTTCGCATTTATAATATTACCTGTAAACACGCCTTTTGAAGGACCTCAAGTCATAGCACACAGGGAAAACCTCGGGCGGGAGTCCATTTCACAATCCTGCTGTACGAGGAAAAAAACGACGTGACGCTCTGTCATTTTTGGAGACCCAAGTGTCAAGGATGTGGGGATGGACTTTACTCCTGTGGCGAGCGGTGCGGTGGTAGAAAGGTGACAGTGGCACCAATTCAAAAAGTTCTTCAGAACACTCCCCATAGTATAGACGGTAAAATACACACAGAGAGCCAACGTCTCTCCGTAGACTAAGGGTGTCTAAATCGTCTGTGAGTGTGGGATCGTCGATAATACGAATTGCGCGTTGGATGGAATCAAGAGGAAGGAGTTGGTATTAAGGTGCACCAAACCAGATATGAGAGCAGTACTCCATGTGGGGCCGGACTTGAGCTTATTTTATTTTAGAATAATGGTACGGAAGCCTTTGTGCGCGAGTCCACGCACTTGACCGGTTTTTTCCATTTAGTTACCTACGGAACTAGTGTTGCCAGGTGTCCCGATTTGCACGGGATGTCTCATTTTTCAGGGGTCTGGGGACGCTGTGTGTGAAGAGTTCCGATTAATTAAAAAAAAAATTTTACTCATTACATCACTATGTCAAATTCAAAATGGAACACATCACATCATTACCGCATCGCATGAACGAGAGAGCGTTATACACTAGTAGTTTAAAACGCAATAAATTAAACCCAGACTTAAAAACCCCTTGTTGATCTGCCGTGTGGTATCCGGCAGAGTAGAATAGGACCACTCCAAGTCTTCCCGTGGATGTCGTAGAAGGCGACTTAGAAAAAACAAGCTAAACAAAGCTTATAAACATCTAAGAGACCTCTCCAACCCGTCTGGCCAGCGTGGAGAGTGTAGGCCAAGACCTCTGGCTGCTCTGGCCAAGTATGGCCCTAGTAGTACAGAGAGGGTCGTGCTCCTGTAGTGGAGACTAAAAAGGACCTGATGATGATGATGATGTCCCGATCTGCAACTTTAAATCCCGAAGTTTTTGACCTCATGTACCGATTTAAATACGGAACCCTAAAATCGATGAAGAAAGCAGATATCACCGGCCGGCGCCCGTCTGGCGCCTAGAAACGCGTCCGTACTTGTTTTTATGCAACGCAATTAATTAAAATGCAAAAACTATCAATCTTCACCTCTCATCTGTGTCGTTGTGTAACTGGCGCCAGTGACTCTCTGTTTGTATGTATTTATATATTATATTTATATGTATATGTATAAATGAAGACCAGGTTGCCCTCGTAAAACTTGGAGGCGTTCAGTCGAGAAGGGGTTGCTACAACTGGACTCAACTGGAGCGAGTTAAGAGTCACAGCCCAGGACCGTGAGAAGTGGAGAATTCTTCTGCGCGCCCTATGTCCCTGACAAGGGAGCACAGGAACACATCATCATCATATGTATATAAATACATATACCTATTGTCGAAATAATATATACGATCTTCCATGGTGGTCAATGTACCAGCTGCTTCTCTTTGTAAAAGCCGATCGAGGGAATGGGCTAAAGTCTGAGGAATCATGTTAGTAGGCGATGCGGCTAGCGACCCATCACTATTTTGATTTCTCTTCCACCCACGCCCACCAACATGCTAAACGTGGCAAATAATTTGAATTGTCTCGTGTCTGCTAAGGTTGTGAAACAAATTGCAGCAATGCGCAAAGACACTCGACATCCACTTCACAACTACGTCGATGCTCCAAAAAGGCTTAAAAGTCGTCACAGTTTTATAAAACGCGTCGATCCCATTGACACTAGTATTGACCAAGCTCGAAACTCTCTTTGGAAAAAAAATTGCCCATCACCACCTAATTTTATACCACCTTCTGAGGAGCTTCCCCCCGGCCAGCAGCTACCATGGCTCACCTGGAAGAGTTTGAATAGACTCAGAACACAGGTAGGCCGGTCGAAAGAAAACCTGGTGAAATGGGGCTTTTCGGTCGATACTAATGGTCAGATATGTCAATGTGGAGACGTTCAAACAATGAGCCACTTGTTATCTTGCTCTAAATGCCCCAACACCTGCACAATTGGTGACCTGATGGCTGCTAATGCAAGCGCCATTCAGGTGACTAAGTATTGGCAGGATATAATTTAATTTTTTTTACGGTTTGCCAACGACGCGAAAAGAAGAAGAATGCGAAAGTGAGTTTGTTTGTTACGCTTTCACGTAGTAACTGACTGAACCGATCTCATGAATTTTTGCATACACGTTATCTGGGGTACGGTGAAAGACATAGGGTACATTTTATCCCGGGAAAAAGTACTGTTCCCGAGGGATCGGCACTGACGCGGGCGTAGCCGCGGCCGAAAGCTAGTTTATCATAAACTTTTGAGTAATAAAACCACCAGGCCTCCATGCTGGTCTGGGAGAAAAGAAAAACGTAGAATGTACCAGCTGCTTCTCTTCTCGCGCAGATCGTAAAAGCCGATCGAGGGAACGGGCAAAATTCGGGAATGGGTAACATCTGAGGAATCATGCAATAGGCGATGCGGCTAGCAACCCATCACTATTTTGTTTCCGCTTCCCACCTAATGCCCACCAACATGCTAACCGTGGCCTTCAGGTCTTATAGACCTAGGCTCTGTCTACCCCGTAAGGGAAAAAGACGTGATACTATGTATGTATGTTTTGAGTAACACCCTATTAGTGGACATTTCTAATTTCTCACAAAATAAATAGAACAGTCGAATATAAAGTGTAGTTTTTTTTCCTAGCGTAATATGTAACGGAAAAAATATAGGTAGGGTTAGGGTTCTAACGTAGTTTTGATTAATTATAAAAATTCATGACATGATCATTATGAAACCAACTATTTTTTAATCGCATTTTTAATACATTTTTCGTCCACTGCTGGGAACAACAGTTGGCCTGCTCGCTAACTTTTCATTATCCATCACGGTGTTTATATTACCTACTAATAAAAATAGTCAATCAAATAAAAGCCGCGATGTTTGTAAGTGACGATCAAACCGTTGTACACCGTAGGTTTTTCTTTTCTTCTATTTGGGCCTCAAACTTCATTCAGACGCTTATTTTAGCCAGTGTCTAGTTAATCTTCGAGTTATTCTTGTGTATTAACTAAATGATGGTGTATTCATTTCGTTGATTCGTCGGAGACGCGACAATTCCCACGAATCCACTGGTTTGATCATATACCACGCAGTAAGGCGAGCAAACTGCCCGCTAAGTAAATCTCACTACAGCCGCACCATGACACTTTATTTTAGTTATTCCACACGATATTCATAAACATAGGCATTTATAACACCAAATTACACCGATTTTACATTATAAACTCCACTAGAAACAATTTGCAAAACAATCCAAAACAAAAACCATGCAGTCCGTCGAAATTCCCGCCAAGAACTCTAAACCGTATAGTTGTCAAAAGGAGTAATTCATTAATTCGTCCCATGTACCTACGGCCCATTTGGGACGAAACGCAGAAAATCAAAATGAATTATTTCATTCTGCAATTCGTCCCATGTTTATAAATGGTACAATCAGTAAAAAAGTGTTAGTGTAGAAATAATTAACATTGAATTTTTTATTAAGAAATGTAATAATCATAGAATAGTTACATACAGAAAAGGACTTAAAAAAAAAAAACATAAAATCAAGAAGTATTTTTACTAGTAACCTAAAACTGACATTAGGAAATAATTACCTGTTGTCTTAGATAAAACATTCAGCAATAACATTTTTTTTTCACAATCAATGTTTTTATATTTAGCTATGAACCAAACCACAGCAAAATGTAACAATTCTAACGAAATATACATTTATCTTAATTCTTGTCTCACTGACTGTACCAAGCGTTGATAAGGTTTAAATTTCCATACAAAAAAAGAATGGGACGAATTGCAGAATGAAATTTTGATTACTTTTGATTTTCTGCGTTTCGTCCCAAATGGGCCGTAGGTACATGGGACGAATTACTGAATTACTCGTCAAAAGTCTAGCTGATATTTTTGTTTTTTAATTTTTTAATATCATCACAGTAATATTTCTGAAGACTGCCTTTTCTACCCACATCAATTACGATGCAATTGGCTAACACAAAGATAATAATGCAGAACTTAGAAATAAATACCAACCTACAGAGATTTGGTAAACCCATAAAACATATTAACTCTTGAGAGTTCAATATGTTTTATTGCCTTGAAGAAAAAGTAGAAAATCATATAACAAAAATAAAAAATACAATGCACAAAACAAACGCATTAAAAATAAATAATTTATGGCATAAAGCTATAATAACTAAAGACCAGTAGCTAAGCAGTCAATTACACTCGGATAAAAAATAAAATTATTAAAACGCCACATTCCTCGAAGGGCCCGCGCGGTTGCCGTTCCGTGCGAAGGGTGGGAGACACTCTCGCGCACCTCATTGGCCCGTTCGAAATCCGAACGCATCTGCTGCAGTCAAAATGCGCCGGAATCATAGAACACTCTATTGGTCTATTCAAATTTGGAACATGTTGCCATTGGCTCCTTTAGGGCGCTCTATGGTTGGGTGCAATCATTTTTTATGGCACAGGAATCAACCGTTACGTCATTTCTTTTTTTTTAGGAAGAGTAGTGTGGTTGGCCGGTCACTAGGATTTTTTGTACGCGTCCTTTTGACCAGGTAGCTATGGGGCGGGGTCAAGTCATGTTTTACATATTTTTTTTAATGGTTTCTAGGAATTTTGAAATGTTCGACCTACTTTTAAAAACTTTGCTATTGGCGCGAGATAAATATGTTTTAGTTGTGTAGTTATATATTGCTATATGGTGTTGTGTATTTACTGATTATATTATATTTAGATTTGTTTCTTATGTTTCATTCTCAATTATTGTAAACAATTTATGTTTTTTTTTATGAACTGACTATGTACCTAGCTGCAAGTGAGCTTTCGCTACTTCACCGGACGTTTGAGGCGAGGGCAGAGTGCCCTCAACCTTTTTAGAAAACATTACCAAAGGGCCCCCAGGAGCGATGGACCTCGGCTTTGGGCGTTGCCTGTGGGCGCAAGGCTTGGAGAGACAGCAAACTCTCATATTGCCTGATGGGCCGCGTATACGTGCATGAAAGCCTGAAGGGCCAATCTGAGAAACAATGGCAAAAGCCTTTGGAGAGCAGCAACTCTCATCTTTTGCCTTATGCGCCGAAAGCTACGTTGCCAGAAGGGCCTATCCTGGGTGCAAGTCACCCGGGACCGCCGGGCGGTCACCAGTAATCGGAGCTAATCCTACTCTACGCACTCTATTCCGGTGGCGAGTGCGACGGGGTCGGATAGTAACAATTTCTGTAATTGCCCCACAGCTTTATATTCTTGCCCTTCGCTGTAGAAACTTTGGGCTCCTGGGGCACTGAAGCCAAAAAATTCTAATAAGAAATTGACAACGCGTCTCATCGAGGTAACTGGTGATCCAAGAGTTGGCAGTTTTTTTGCACAACGTTACGGTCTTGCTGGGAAATGCTACCAGTATTTTGGATACTGCATCGATGTGGTGCGATAAAAGATTTTTTTATTTGTAAGTTATTTTTAATTTTTTTATTTTAATGTTGTTACTGTTTAATAAATTATAGGAATAAAAGATTTATGTGCAGTATTATACGCAAATGGAAATTGTAGGGCGAGTTCTTGATTGTACTTTCTAGAACAATTAAACAAAAATGTTAAGTATGTAACTTATTTATGGGGTTATTCCGTATTTATCCCACATATTCTCATCCAACGAGTTAAAAATTCTTCACTCATCCCAAATTTTAATTCCTTGCTCATCCTTTCTTTTGTCATTCCATGGTTTTGTGTTACATATTCTTAACTCGTTCTAAAGCAAATTTTATTATTATGTATTTATTGCGTTACTAGCTATATTTTCTAATTAAAGATAAGGTTTTTATTCATTCAAACGGCGTTGATACAAAAAGCTGATGATAAACATTTTTCTAATGTTTTCGCAATTGTTTCGTACTTACCTACTACTCACTTCTTGGGCGCTACAACTAATGTTGTGCCGTGCTCGAAGTTGTCGAGACCTTTTCCAAGGTTGGAATTTTTTCCCGAGAATTTCTTCTTCCTCTCAAGTGCGGGAATTATTGGGAATTTTCGTGAATTATTGGATTTTTCCCGCAAATTTTCGTAAGAAGAAAATCATGAGAGAGAATTTCTCTCCAGCACATCACTAACTACAACCCTTTGTGGGTCTTGGCCTCGTCTACGACCTTCTTCCATTTCGCTCTGTTTCTAGCGTCCCGTCTACAAGATGTTTTCTTGCCTAGTCTCTTCAGGTCCAGACAATCTTTCTCTTTCTAGGCTTTCCCCGGGGTCTTTTAGTTTTGGAGTCCATTTATATACGTTTTTCACGATTGTTACTTATTTAAATTAAATCATTTATTACGGTCTTATCGCGTTTCTTTCATTCTTATTACACTTATCGTTTGGAAACTTTACAGTTTTCATGGTTGCCGATAGACTAAGTTAACATCTTTTGTGTTATAAGAACTATGCAAAACTACCTCAGGCAATTTATTGATAGCATTCCGGATGTACGCAGTGTCTTACTGTGTCAGAAGGTCTTGCAGTCGTGTGCTGAGCTTGAGATCCCAAGCTGGTGGTATTTGCAAACCATCCTCTCTATTGAAATTGTTTTTTTTTTTATGAAAACGACTATATTGTCTCACGAACGATTCTTGGAATGTATCTGTTTCGGGTAGATATAGGGTTAATTCTAGTCTATGTTCATCAAGGATAATGTACATAGACTTTTAAGGTCGCAGGTTCAAATCCCGCCCGCTTGAAATTTTTTCACCATAGGTATTTTATTTCAGGATTCTAATGAAAGAATTTTCAAATCGGTCCACTAGTTTCGGTGCCTATTCAATGCAAATCTTTCTTTGTACATAGATTAGTGTAGATAGACATGTGTAAATTAGCGAAAAAAAATCATACCTACATTTATTTCTACTATTTCATTTGCTGTATTGTTCAAAAGTCAAAATTTCTTAGGAGTTTGTATATATTATTTGTGTTTATACGTGACTTCTGTCATGTCCGTATCAGTCACTGAATGGGCATGATTTCTAAAAGAATTTTTTTAAAAATATTTGTCCGTTTGGTAGATTATTAAAAAATATTCGACACCGGTACACTTTTTACCGGCCTATTGCGTCATGAGCCCCCACTCCTGAACTTTGATGCGCTTTATCTTTATCATCTTTTGTTTGATTCATAAAATAAAAGATACGTATCTAATATTTTTCGATAATCTATAAGACGGACTAACTATTTTAAATTTTTTCTTTCTCAAGTATTTCGTTGATTTTATATTTTTTGACGTTACGTGTGATAATTATTTACTGTATTTAAGTATACCTACACGTGATTTACTAGTGGGTTATTCCGTATTCATCCCACGTATTCTAATCCCACGAGTTTCAAAATGCTTCACTCATCCCAAATTTTAATTCCTTACTCATCCTTTTTTTACTCATCCCATGGTGTTGTATTCCTGATTCTTAACTCATCCCAAAGCCAATTTTATTATTATTATTTATTTATTGCGTAACTAGCTAATATTTTCTGGCTCTGCCCAAAGAAAATAACGTTTTGACTTTATTTGTTCAAAAAAACAAAGGAATTGGATTTAATACATATTATTTTTAGAAGAGTAATTTACTGATGTCAAATCCATATATCTGAGAATTATTGAAGAGTCCGTCTATTGTCGAGTACTTCAGCCTGTATATAATCACTTTGCTTAACGATAAGTTCACCTCTGTTCACCTACACAATACTGCTGACATAAACAAAGTGCTCATGCCTAATAAAATGAATCATTTCGTTCCAGATAAATAAATAAAATAAATAAATAAATAAATAAATAAATATATACGGACAAATCACACAGATTGAGCTAGTCCCAAAGTAAGTTCGAGACTTGTGTTATGGGATACTAACTCAACGATACTATATTTTATAACAAATACATATATAGATAAACATCCAAGACCCAGGCCAATCTGAAAAAGATCATTTTCCTGGCTGGCCGAAAACTTGACCTGGCCGGGGATCGAACCCGGTCACTCCGTGTCGCAGGCAAGCGTGTTGACCGCTGCGCCACGGAGCTAGTCATATATAATTGTCTTCGATAATAGTCTTCTAGCGAAACAAATAACTATGCACCAACTTCCAATATCTACCTCTTGACGTACCTACCTACTTGTACCTACTATCCTTTAGTCACGTAAAGATTATAAAAAAACCAGCCAATTGCGAGTCGGACTCGCGCTCGAAGGGTTTCGTACCATTATCTATAAAACATTAGACATTGTTAATGAAATAATTTATTTACGTTTAAAGTGTATAATATACCTACAACTAAACAGGTATTCTGTGGCTGTGTGACTTCCGGCAGAGTAGAATAGGACCACTCCAAGTCTTCCCATGGAGGTCGTAAGAGGCGACTAGGAAATACAAGCTAAACAAAGCTCATAAACATCAATGAGACCTCTCCAACCCGTCTGGCCAGCGAGGAGAGTGTAGGCCAAATCCTCTGTCTGCTCTGGCCAAGTAGGGCTACGGTAGTACAGAGAGGGTAGTGCAGTGGAGACTAAAAAGACCTGATGATGATGATGATGAAATATTCTGTGAATATTTGAAGCGTCTACCTGTAGCCGTTATTAATATTTTGTTGTATGGGAGCCACCTTAAATATTTATTTTAATCTATTATCAGTTATTTGTTGTTATAGCGGCAACAGAAACACATCATTGATGAAAATTTCAACTGTCTAGCTATCACGGTTTATGAGATACTGCCTGGTGACAAACAGAGAGACAGACAGGTCTTAGTAATAGCGTCCCGTTTTTACCTTTTGGGTACGGAGCCCTAAAATCAAGTTTCTTGTATTAGCCTCCTTGATTTTTAATTTTATTTTGTTGTTATAATACAACATATCCGTAGCGCAATAGTTAACACGCCAGCCTACGACACGAGGGTGCCCGGGTTCGATCCCCGGTCAGGTCAAGATGGAAAATGATCTTTTTTAGATTGGCCTGGGTCCTGGTTGTTTATCTATATATGTATTTGTCTAGCCTTGATGGGAATCAGTGGGATCAGGCTTCCTTGCCTATACGTCATGGAGGCCTTGGCATTCGTCGAATTTCGGATATTTCTCTCCCAGCATTCCTGGCATCTTCACATGGGGTGGTCGATCTCGTCGCTAAAATCCTCTCAGTGAATGGCGATGTATTGACTCTTTCTCATGTGGGTGATGCTTTGGGGATCTGGTTGAGTAAGTGCCCTAATGCCACCATACCAACTAAGCCCCATTTGCAAAAACTTTGGGATGAAGAGGGAATGCAAATTATTAGAAAGGAGTTGGAAAACCAAGCAAGTGGATCCAGATTGGCGCGTATTAAAGCTAGTGTTGAACCCGAATCTGGAGCATGGCTGCAAGCGGTTCCGTCCCCTCATATGGGTACATTACTCGACAATGACTCCAAGAGAATAGCTGTCGCCTTGAGGTTAGGCTGTTCAGTTTGCGAGGTGCACCAGTGTGTCTGCGGCAAAATGGTGGAAGCAGGTGGACACCATGCATTAGGCTGCACTAGATGTGCGGGTCGTATATCGAGGCACAACGCCATTAATGATATAATACGTAGGGCCCTCATATCAGCGAACATACCATGCCAGTTAGAGCCACCTGGGCTCTCCAGAACGGATGGGAAGCGACCTGACGGACTAACACTAATACCCTGGCAGAGAGGACGCAGCTTGTTATGGGATGCGACCTGCGTGAGTACCTACGCGGCGTCTTATATCACTGGTAGTACACGGATTTCGGGGTCGGCCACGCGAGTGGCGGCCGCACAAAAAAATAATAAATACTCTATTTTTTTTTTTTTATTGTTTTTTTTTTTTTTTTTTGTAATGACTATGTAGCTAGCTGCAAGTGAGCTTTCGCTACTTCACCGGACGTTTGAGGCGAGGGCAGAGTGCCCTCAACCTTTTTAGAAAACATTACCAAAGGGCCCCCAGGAGCGATGGACCTCGGCTTTGGGCGTTGCCTGTGTGCGCAAGGCTTGGAGAGACAGCAAACTCTCATATTGCCTGATGGGCCGCGTATACGTGCATGAAAGCCTGAAGGGCCAATCTGAGAAACAATGGCAAAAGCCTTTGGAGAGCAGCAACTCTCATCTTTTGCCTTATGGGCCGAAAGCTACGTTGCCAGAAGGGCCTATCCTGGGTGCAAGTCACCCGGGACCGCCGGGCGGTCACCAGTAATCGGAGCTAATCCTACTCTACGCACTCTGTTCCGGTGTCGAGTGCGACGGGGTCGGATAGTGGGATTCCTCCGGCTATTCGGAGCCGGAGAGGGGTCGGGGCGGGCTTGTGCGATGTCAATAGGATCATCGGGATCGTCAAGTAACTCTATTTTATCTTCACAGTATGAATTTATACCGGTCGCCGTGGAGACGGCCGGCCCATGGTATCCCGAAGCAAAAATGTTTATCAGTGAGATAGGACGTCGCTTGAGGGACAGAGGATATGACCACCGCTCCGGTTGGTACCTGACTCAAAGAATATCCATTGCAATTCAAAGAGGAAATGCTGCTAGCGTAATAGGTACCTTTGAGCCGGGTACAATTCGGGGTGGCATTTTTGATTAGCTTATCTTGTTTTTCTTTTTGTTTCTTTTTTTTATTATATATATATATACATATATTGGTTCAATTGTAATATTATTATTGAATCTGTAATTGTTTTAAAATATAGTATCGTTGAGTTAGTATCCCATAACACAAGTCTCGAACTTACTTTGGGGCTAGCTTAATCTGTGTGATTTGTCCGTATATATTTATTTATCGCGAGATTTACCTAGTATGTACAAGTTATGTGTAGGTACTTATACCTATTGTACAAAATTTCAAGTCACTACTTAAAACGCTTCAATAGACACAACTCTGACAAACAAACGGACGGACGGACATTGGGATTTGGGAACAGAACCAAAAAAAGCTGTCCTATCGGCATTACACATCATCATCATCAGGTCTTAGTCTCCACTGCAGGAGCATGACCCTCTCTGTACTACCGGAGCAATACTTGGCCAGAGCAGACAGAGGATTTAGCCTACACTCTCCTCGCTGGCCAGACTGGTTGGAGAGGTCTCATTGATGTTTATGAGCTTTGCTTAGCTTGTATTTCTTAAGTCGCCTCTTACGCCATCCATGGGAAGACTTGGAGTGGTCCTATTCTACTCTGCCGGTAACCACACGGCTATCCGACTATATGGCTCGCTGGCCACATAAATTTTATCATTAAGGTGGAAAGTCCGTCCTTTGTTTGCACCAAGTAGGTACCAGTAAGT
Source organism: Elegia similella (assembly GCA_947532085.1). Lineage (NCBI taxonomy): Eukaryota > Metazoa > Arthropoda > Insecta > Lepidoptera > Pyralidae > Elegia > Elegia similella. The sequence continues at coordinate 740,985 of OX383954.1, read as the reverse complement.
ACTTATATCTAGAAGGACAATAACAAACACTATATTTAGCTCCTGTTTGTCCCCAGAGTTCAGCAACCGGCTATCAATGCAATAAATTGCATTGATAAGAGACAAGTTGTTATTGTTTTCATCTGGACAACTCTGCCATAGGTATTATAAGTATTCAAGATGGTTTCTCTTTGTTCATATACTTATTATTCACGGGGTAGACAGAGTTTGGTCAATTTTTAAGCAGATCTTCCATCGATTGAGCTTAAATTGTGTATACTCGTTTAGTTTGGATGACAAATGCATTGTTAGTTATAGTTCATTGTGATATAAACGACTTGAATCTATTACATTTATCACACAGGTAATTAATTGTCAATGTTACATTACGAAAATTAAAACAATTATGAAATATTATCATTATCATCATCAGATCCTTTTTAGTCTCCACTACAAGAGCATGACCCTCTCTGTACTTCTAGGGCCATACTTGGCCAGAGCAGCCAGAGGACTTGGCCTACACTCTCCACGCTGGCCAGACGGGTTGGAGAGGTCTCACAGATGTTTATAAGCTTTGTTTAGCTTGTATTTCCTAAGTCGCCTTCTACCGACATCCACGGGAAGACTTGGAGTGGTCCAATTCTACTCTGCTGGATACCACATGGCTAAATATTATAATGTAAAAATAAAAGAATGAAAGAAAAACAAATTAAAAAGAAATAATAAAAATGTCAAGTATTTTGTGATGTTATTATTCACTAGTTAGCTGTGTGACGTCATTGCAAATCCAAAATGGTGTCGCGGACTAGCTAATATTCTAAAATCAAATTAAAGGGCTCGCTGAAATAACTCGAAACATAAAAAGATGTACATAAAAGCTTGTATTTTAAAGAGTATATTTTTATTTTTCTAGGCTCTATCTACCATGCAAGGGAAAAAGACGTGATACTATGTATGTATTTAAAACTTTCATGACTTCTAGTGAGAAATAGGATATTTTATGTTCACCAAAGTGCCCATCCATATATTGTTAGTCCCCAAACATTACATATCTTAAACATCAGAAAATCGAATGTTAAGGTGGTCTGGACATGTAGAAAGGATGAAAGAAGACTTACAAAGAAGTTTTATACTTCAGATGTTACTGGAAGAGTTTGTCAGGGCCGGCCTCGACGCACATACCGTGACCAGGTTACGGACGTTCTTGCCAAAGGGCAAGTTAGGAGTACCCGAAACCGACGAGCATGCATGAAGAGAGTGATGGATGTAGATGATGCGAGAGAGGTGTGTAAAGATCGTAGCAAGTGGAGGTTTCTAGTCTCTGCCTATCCCCATGGGAAACAGACGTGATAGTATGTATGTATCTATGTATCAGAAAATCGAGATGGGAGGAGACGGTCTATAGACACGTCTGACAAGCTTTTGAGATGTGGACATAGAGCGTACATAACCAACGACGTTTCCGTGAAGGGGTGACTCAGCCCGTCAAAATGAATAACTTTTCTTATGGGACCAATGCTGGGAACTCTTTTTTTTTTGACATTTTTATACTAATTGCTCAACACTTTTTATTAATTTTGTTATTTCTTAATTTTAAAGTGTTAAGTGGTAAAGAAAAGTTGTTCATTCTTACGGGCTCAGTCACCCCTTTAAGGGGATGGCGGTGAAAAAATTAAATACTGTATAATACTTGTAATTTTTCTGTTGTATGTAATATTGACGTAATTTTCATCCGACCGTATGCCTGTTTGCTTATTTTATTGGATAAAAAGAATACAAAGTATCCTTACACCTTGTGGGTTATTTTTTATTTTGACAATTAACACTTTCGCTGACACTGCCCGCCTGTAGACGTAATTCTATTGTTATTTCCTTTGTGTCTGGTTCAGTGTCAGCGAAAGTGTTAATCAAAACAATGATAAAGATATAGCCCGTTCAAATTCCGTGTGAAGTCATAATATGCTACATTTTTTAGCAAACGAGATCCCACTCATAAAGTTTGAAGCGCTTTTTTATAATTATTTTTTAATTATCTGACGGACTAATTTTAATATTATTAGATATTTTGACCTAGTAAATTTAATTTTCACTTAAAAACAATTCCATAATGTAGAGTCGTTGAATGAAAACATGATACAGCTAAAATAGCTTTTTACTTGAAAATTTAATGTGACTAATTATTTTACAATTTTTTAATTTTATATTTAGTTACATAAGTATGTTTCATTTTATTACTTTTAGTTTATTTATTTATAAGTAATTATAAATTATTCGAAAGTACATATATCTTTCCAAACATAAATATTATTTTTCAAATTGGCTCATAAATGATGGTGACTTTTTGGAAAGTACTTTTTCGTCCCAATGGAACGAAAAATTAATAGGACGAACGAAACGCTAAACTACTCCAGCCTCCGCTATTATAACAGCATTCATTCTGGAATATGAGTTGGTTAAAGTTCTTACAACCGACACGCCTAGGGTAGCTCAAAACCATAAACCTACCTACTACCTATGAAAATGAAGTAATCGCCCGCGCCGGGAATTGAATCCGGTAATCCCGAGTAGCTGGGGCGGTAACCACTACATTTATTTATTTTATTTATTTATTTATTTAGGTACACCAACGGTGATTACATAAGACATTATTAATGACAGTGAATTCCTAGTTCTAATGTAAGCACCAATTACAGGTATACACAACATTCATATTAACAAAGAAGATTCTATCAGTCCAACTATCCCTTAACAAATTTCAGCACTTTATTTTTAAAAGAGTGGAAACTATCTGAAAATATGTCCAAGTCTGGAATGTTTCGGTTCCAAAGATTATATAGGTACGTTACACATTCTGTTTATGGGGGCATGACATCCCAGGTTAGTTTTAAACCTTGGGCCACTTAATACTTTAGTTATGGGATAACGGGGCGGTCTACAACGAAGCCGTTATAAATGAAAATGATGATTTAACTGGACCCCGGGTCCCGATATTACAGCTTAGGATGCAGCCGGGGATCACTCACTAGTTTTATCGGCAAATGATTCCATGGAACTAGTAAGAGTTTTTTTCTCAGTAGTTCCATTGAGTTTGATAAAGGAATGGAACTACAGAAAAAAAATCTCACACGTTTTATGGAACTATTTGCCGTAACTAGTGAGAATGACCCGCAGCCGACTGCACGCTCAGATTTTTGAGGGAAATAAAATTGAAGACAATTAAAAAAAAAAAATAAGATGTTTCTAGTGAGACATGCCCAGGAATATTCAGGTAGATAAAATCGATAGAGCCTTGAGTGCAAGGAAGTCACTAAGGGGGAGGGGGGAGACGCCCATTTCCAAAATGGCGTACTATGACGTAACAATATTACAGTGTAATACCAATATGTAATTTCTTCAAGAAATGTGCAGCTGGTTAAATAATTTCGTACAAGTCTGTTCGTTTGTAAGTCATTGGTTGAGTACATATACTTACCTACTTGAATGCATATTGTCTTGAGACTCCCGCGAATGCACTCAGTTATATTGATTTATTGCTAAGTACTTATATGCTTATGAATTTTATGGCTGTACCATAGGATTATGTTGCTAACGTAGCTAACAGCTATAAAAAACTAGAAATAAATACTAAAAAAAAAAGTTATGAAAAACAGGCTGAAAATAATTCTCGTGAAAATTAAAAGTCAAAAAAAGAAAAAGAAAATGAGAACAAAGGAATTATCAATTCAAATGTGGAACGTCAAATTCGAAAAAGAAATTGGAAAGCGCTCACCTTGCATTCTCGAAATACGGATCCAATATGGCGTCGGACAAAGGAACGTTCGAAAACTGAAATCCCATTTTGAAAAATTAATTTTCGCTGACCCCTTTCGAACGTAACGCGTTTAGGCACACGAATATCGGCTTATAATGCCAAATCCGGATTAATTTTTGCTTTTTTTTCGCCGGCGACGACGCGCGGTGCATCGGGCTGGATGCACTAAGAGGTACTGACCTAGGGCTTGAATCGGTGCAGCGGCGCAGGGCATGCACACAGACGCGCCGCGCACACATGAGTACTTGCATATGTACTTGCAACCCGGCTCCGTTCAATACCCTAGCAACAAGACGTTTTTACCGATTTCGAAAAGAAAGTACTGAATCCATTGATTTCGCTAAATCGACGATCTTTGCTTATTCTACTTTTGACTTGATAACAGCTGGCCTTTTTAACCGATTTTCGAAAAGTTTTCAGTGCGTAAAATTTTCCATGCAAGTACGAAGTAAATACTGACCTTTGCGGTGGCCGGATGAGGTGTTCTGTCATAGTATATATTTTATTCATGGATGTATACACCTAGATTTTTCGAAATCTTTGTTTTAATACCAAGTACTTAGTGGCTTTTTATTAACTGGTTTGTTTGTTCAAGAATAAACGTAGTTTTTAGGGTTCCGTACTCAAAGGGTACTCAAAGTTTATTATTAAGTCTCCGCTTTCCGTCCGTCTATCAGCGTTGTATCTAACAAACCGTAAGATGTAGAGACTTGAATTTTTTTATATTTGGCTAACTACAAAAGTTCAAACAAAGCAAAAAGGTGAAAATCGATTACTGCTTAGGAAGGCAATACATAGGCATAAATATGCGGCAATTTTGTGAACCTTATGCCACACACATAAGGTAGCTTTTGCTGTAATTTGTAATATTATATGTAGCGATTTTTTAGACACTTCAAGCTAATTCTATATGGATTTTAAATATACTTATATATACTTTATAGAAATATACATATATAGACTTTATAGCCGTGTGGTTTACGGCAGAGTAGGACCACTCCAAGTCTTTCCATGGATGTCGTAAGGGGCGACGTAGGAAACAAGCTAAACAAATCTCATAAACATCAATGAGACCTCTCCAACCCATCTGGCCAGCGAGGAGAGTGTAGGCCAAATCCTCTGTCTGCTTTGGCCAAGTATGGCTCCGGTAGTACAGAGAGGGTCATGCTCCTGCAGTGGAGACTAAAAGGACCTGATGATGATGATAATGACTTATACATATTATTACCACTATAACAATCCTTGCCAATATAAAACGAAAATTTGTGAGTACGGATATAAAGATAGATGTATGCATGGATGTTAGTTGCTTACTCACGCCAAAACGGCTAAATGGATTTGGATGAAATGTTGTACACAGATAGGTTATTACCTGGATTATCACATAGCTGATCGACATTAACGTGAGCGGAGCCACGGGCGACAAATAGTAAAGATAAATAACAAAGTAAAATTAGAAATTAAGGGTCCATACAACGTGTTTTTGAACATTTTGACTATGACGCCCTTCTTGGGTAGCTTCAGAACCGCGAAAAATATCTGTGGAGTACAAGTTCAACCGACTTTAAGAAAGGAGGAGCTGAATTTTATTGTATGTTGTCTTATTTTTCATATTTTGTCAGACATGGGTAATATATATGGTGAAATTTTTATCGGATATTTATAATAACTCAGACCATCAAAATGAACAACTTTTCCTATACAAACTGGCCGGGCGGCGGAACTCTTTTGTATGGAAATGACGAAATTTTTTTTTTATTTTCCAGCGTTGGTCCCATAGAAAAAGTTGTTCATATTGATGGTCTCATCATCATTTCGAGTAGGTGTCACGGTCAATCGACCATGCACACCCTGGTGTCAGAGTTCTTCGGAACCGCCTCTCGACCTCTGACACCACCTTTAACGACTACCAGATGGCAGCCGGGACCACCGGCTTAAAGTGCCTTCCGAAGCACGGAATCATCTTTATTATCAGACAATCAGGTGATTCAAGCCTGCAATGTCCTAACCAAACTGGAAACAACTAAACAAAGTATGCTTCCGGTGGGAATCGAACCCACGACCCCCGGGTCAACAGGCAAACGCCTTTACCACTGGACCACGGAGGCTGTTGATGGTTTGAGTCACCCCTTTAAGGGTCCAGAACGATCAAATTAGTTACAACAAGATGTTAGTGTTATAGTTGCCGTCATATCGTCTTATAAATCGATGAACGCTGGCTGCTGCACGAAAAAGTGTCACGTTCCGTGTGTAAGCGAGAACGTGGAACAAACGATAGAGAGGCACGATCGGCCTAAACGTTCGATTTGTAAAGTTGTGACGCATCTAACTCTCTTCCATTGTCACGTAAAATCGTCCGTAAACCGACTTAACAGACTACGGAACCGTTCGTGAGCGACCCTGACTCGCACTTGGCCGTTTATTTATGTGTGTGGCGCCATGGAAATTTCCGATATGGAGAATAAATAAATGAAATAGTTTGTGTATAGGTAACTGTTTGGACCTGTTGTTGGGACTCGTATACTAAAGAATAATTTTTTTCTTTTTCTGGTTGTTGCTGGCAACTTACATTTTATTTTCTTTATTTATATCATCATATTGACTAGCTCCGTGGCGCAGCGGTCAACACGCCAGCCTGCTACACGGAGTGACCGGGTTCGATTCCCGGCCAGGTCAAGATGGAAAATGATCTTTTTCAGATTGGCCTGGGTCTTGGATGTGTATCTATATATGTATTTGTTATAAAATATAGTATCGATGAGTTAGTATCCCATAACACAAGTCTCGAATTTACCTTGGGGCTAGCTCAATCTGTGTGATTTGTCCGTATATATACATATATATATATATATATATGTATAATTTCAGCCGAAAAAAGTCCACTATTGGACAAAAGCCTCTCCCAAGGATTCTTCGTTGCGTGGGATATTGCCATACTCACCACGCTTGGCAGGCGGGTTGGCGAGCGCAGTTTCTTTGGCTTCTTATGCTTCCGACGCTTTTTTCAAAGCTAGGTAGGTCATCATCATCATTTCCTGTAGGTGACTCGTTCAATCGACCATGCACACCCTGGTGTCAGAGTTCTTCGGAACCGCCTCTCGGCTTCTGACGTGGTTCCTTAACGACTACCAGATCGCAGCCGGGACCAACGGTTTAACGTGCCTTTCGAAGCACGGAATTATATTTATTATTAGACAATCAGGTGATTCAAGCCTGCAATGTCCTAACCAAACTGGAAACAAGTAAACAAAGTATGCTTCCCGTGGGAATCGAACCCACGACCCCGGGTCTACAGGCAAACGCCTTAACCACGGAGGCAGTTTGGTAGGTAGCTGAGTAGGTATAGGAATTTGTTGAATTTGGGAAGGGAATAAGGGTATGTATGGGGATACCATACACCCACTCGAATGAATGTGAGGAAAGCCGGGTGAGCGTACCTCCCTCCCATACCATAACATACCTGCAAATACCGGACAGGCAGTGAATAAATAAATATATAGGGTCACATCACACAGATTGGAGCTAGCCCCACAGTCAGTTGTGAACTTGTGTCGTAGGATACCAACTTAACGATAATTTTATAATAGATACTTATATAGAAATAAAATGTTTATGAAATGAAAAGTTTATTTGCAAGGGTCATCATACATATAAATTCCCGCCTTTTACAGTAGGCATGCAAAAAATATATTAGAAGGAAGTTAAATATTATTAGTCAATACAGATTTAATTAGCATACAAAATTTCACTTACTAAATACAATTCATGTCAAATATTCGTGTATGTCATAATATCATTTATCAATTAAAATTTAAAATATGTAATGAAAAAGAACTCGGCCACAGGTAAGATTCGAACCCACGTCCCTTAGGTTAACGCCCTAAGTGTGATACCATTACACCACCGTGACTTCGAATCACCGCGTCGAATTCTCTCATCACATATTACCCCGTCCGTAGGGTATACGTTTAATCAACTTTCTATTCATCTGATATGAATGAAGTAGAATACCACACTACTAAATAGTGGGTAGTATTGAAGAAGTACGCATGCTTGAAATGCGTATACCCTACGGGGTAATATGTGATGAGATAATTCGACGCGGTAATTTGAAGTCACGGTGGTGTAATGGTATCACACTTAGGGCGTTAACCTAAGGGACGTGGGTTCGAATCCTACCTGTGGCCGAGTTCTTTTTCATCACATATTTTCAATTTTAATAATATACCGAGCATTGTAATGCTATTTAAAAAACAATTTAAGTGAGCATTTATCAATTAACCATTTATGCAATTTATGTTTAAATTGTTTAAAACTAAGCATCTTTAGGTCGACTGGCAGTTTATTTAAAATTTTTATCGACATAAGGTAACAATTTTTATCAAATATAGTGCCCTTACAGATAGGGTGCAATAGTAACGTAGGATCTCTTGGTCTTAGTCTCTGATTTACGACTTTGATATCGAAGAAATCAGAATATGTCAACAAAACAACAGCACTGATATATGTATAAACCAGTCAGGGTTAATAAATTAAGTTTCTTAAATAAGGGCCTGCATGATACAAGTAGTAAATAAACATCCAAGATCCTGGTCAATCTGAAAATATCGTTTTCCGTCATGACCTGACCGGGGATCGAACGCGGGCATCGTGTCGCAGGCTGGCGTGTTGATCACTGCGCCACAGAGCTCGCAGTTGAGGATAACGAAAGTCGAGGTATATATATGTTTATATATGTATTGAGTTAAGCTATAAATAGAAATTATCTTACGCCGCGTTCTTCCATACTGGGGTACTATTTTTGAAAGTGCGACACTCGACTTCGAGCGATTTTTGTATGGAAAAATCGCTCGTTTACGATCGACGTCATTTCAAACATAGCACTCCTGGTCTGGGAGAAAATAATAAATGTAGAATGTACCAGCTGCTTCTCTTCCCGCGCACATCGTAAAAGATCGAAGGAATGGGTGAAAATCTGAGGAATCATGTTAGTGGGCGATGCGGCTAGCAACCTATTTTGATTCCGTTTTCCAGCTATATGCCCACCAATATGCTAAACGTGGCTTTCACCAAACCAGATACCGCCTGCCGAGAAACTACCACCGGGTGGCGCTCTGCCCTGGCCAGTCTGGAAGTCTTTAAATAGACTGCGGGCTGGTGTTGGTAGATGCCACGAAAATAGAGTCAAGTGGGGTTTCTCCAACAATAGTGAATGCGACCCAATCTATGGGTCACCTCTTGGTGTGCCCAGAAAGCCCAACTTCTTGCTCTCAACAAGATCTGAATGAGGCAAACGAACGGGCTATTGCGGTAGCAATGCACTGGTCGAAACATATTTAATTAAACGGAAAGCCATTTTACGACTCCATAGAAGAAGAACGTCGCTTTTAGGTATAATAGACCTAGACTTTGTCTACCCTGCATGGCAAAAGGACGTGATACAATGTATGTATGTATCTTACGCTAGTATATGAGTTTGATTGACGAAATGAAATTGACGTAAGAAAAATCGATTGCAAATACCATATTTGCAATCGATTTTTCTTTCCCCAGCTTCAAAATGCTTGCGATGGGCAGCAGTATCGGAAGCACAAGAATCCCCACCTTCCAAGCGTGGTGAGTATGGCAATATCCTCCCATGGAACAAAGAAATGTGATTTGTCGTAAAAAAAAAGTGGTTGAAAGACCTTTTCTGAATAAATCTTTGATTCATAATTGTTATGACTGGTTGATTTTAATAGGTGCTGCCAAAAATAATTATCGTCACAAAGCCGATGAACGGAACGGATGAACGGAAACCCTCATTATTAAAGGTATTTTGAGATAAAGATAGCTTTATTTACAAATGTGTGGTGTTGGGTGGTATATTTAATTAACATAATCAATACTAATAATAAATCGGTAAGGGTCGGTCATGGAGTAAGTTACTTTGTTTCAGAGATATCGTGTTTATAAGCTCTATACTATACATGATACTGGAAGTAAATTTTTCAGATTGACCTGGGTCTTGGATGTTTATCTATATATGGTGAAATTTTAATTAACGTTCTGGACCCTTAAATGGGTGATTCGGCCCGTCGATATAAACAACTTTTCCTATGGGACCAATTATGGGAACTCAAAAAAAATTGGCATTTCCATACAAAAAAATTCGGCTGCCCGGTCAATTTGTATGGGAAATACAAAAAAATTTTTGAGTTACCAGCATTGGTCCCAAAGGATAAGTTGTTTATTTATGTCAACGGGCTGAATCATCCCTTTAAGGGTTTAAAACGATCAAAATTTCGCCATGTATAGTAATCGGTGGACATAAGATAACATTAGCCGTGAGGTTTCCGGCAGAGTAGAATAGGACCACTCCTAGTCTTCCCATCGAGGTCGTAAGAGGCGACTTAGGAAATACAAGCTAAACAAAGCTCATAAACATCAATGAGACCTCTCCAACCCGTCTGTCCAGCGAGGAGAGTGTAGGCCAAATCCTCTGTCTGCTCTGGCCAAGTATGGCTCCGGTAGTACAGAGAGGATCATGCTCCTGCAGTGGAGACTAAAAACACCTGATGATGATGATGATAAGATAACATAAAGCGGAATCAGGAAAATAAATATTGAACTACCTCGAAGAGACGATCAACTGGTTGTTCATTCTTTATGGTTGATATTGTTTTAGGCCTCCGTACCCAAAGTAGAGTTCTTGGCGGGAATTTCGTCACACTGCACGGCTTTTGTTTTGGATTGTTTTGTAAATTGTTTCTAGTGGACTTTATAATGTGAAATCAATGTAATTTGGTGTTATAAATACTTATGTTTATGGACATAGTGTGGAATAACTAAAATAAACGACCATGGTGCGGCTGTACCTAGTGAGATTTAGTTAGCGAGTTGGTGGTTGTCCGCCTCGTTGCGTCGTCTGTGATTAAGCCAGTGGATTCGTGGGAATTGTCGCCAGGGGCCCCGTAGCATGAACAAAATTAACTACACCATCATTTCGTTGAACAAGACTTAGAAAAAGCGCGGTAAAACTCATTTATAATTGACTAGCTTTCGCCCGCGGCTCCGCCCGCGTTAATGTCGATCCCTCGGGAATAGTACTTTTTCCCGGGATAAACGGTAGCTTATGCCCTTCTCCGTACTCCAGAGAACTTGTATGCAAAATTTCATGATGATCGGTTCAGTAGTTACGGCGTGAAAGCGTAACAAACAAACAAACAAATAAATAAACAAACAAACAAACAAACTCACTTTCGCATTTATAATATTATTTATATTTATTTATTTATTTATAATTGATACTGGCTAAATACGTCATGCGTGAAAGCCATAAATAAAAACAATGAAAAAAGCGTGGTTTTTTGTTTGAATTTGAATTTCGAACGGAATAAAATTGCATCCTTGTTTACTGTCGATGTGTGCGTAAGCTTCAGTCGCGACATGTTTGCATGATTTATTATTTGCGTCACACTGAGCTATGGGCCTACCCTGGTTATGCCTATATGGTTGTAACTGTATGTGGAATCCCCCTGAAGGGGTAAGATAGGAGGGTAAACTTTGTATAGATATTTTCTCATTTCTAGACCTAGAAGTATGAAAAAAAGGATATAAGTTCACGATTAGAATTAAAAAATATCTGTGTAGGTGAACTGTCTGTCGTCTTTTCACGCTTCAACCATTGAACCGATTTAGATGAAATTTGGTATGGAGGTAGTTTGAGGCCCGGGGAAGGACATAGGTTGCCTTTAATTCCGGGAATTTCTAGTGTTCCCCAGGGATCGACATAAACGCGGGCGGAGCCGCGGGCAACAGCTAGTAGGTATATAAATAAAGAAACAAACTTTGCACTTATTTAGCACGTTTTAGTACCTGGTTCAAACCATTATCCGTCCAAAACAAATTGACAATGACAGTTGACCAAACGTCAAAGTGATAAGTGACGACTTATTTTGTTCGGATAATGGTTGAAACCAGGTACTGGTCATCATCATCATCATTTCGTGTAGGTGTCATGGACCATGACACTCATGGTCAGTCGACCATGCACACCCTGGTGTCAGAGTTCTTCGGAACCGCCTCTCGGCCTCTGACGTGGTTCCTTTAACGACTACCAGATGGCAGCCGGGACCAACGGCTTAACGTGCCTTCCGAAGCACGGAATCATCTTTAGTAGCAGACAATCAGGTGATTCAAACCTGCGATGTCCTAACCAAATTGGAAACAATTAAACAAAGTATGCTTCCCGTGGGAATCGAATCCACGATCCCCGGGTCTACAGGCAAACCACTTGACCACGGAGACAGTTACGCCCACCATAAAGCGGAATTAGAAAAATAAATTTTGGCGGCTAGCAACCCATCATTATGGGTCGCTATCCGCAACCTATTAACATGATTCCTCAGATTTTTATTTAGCCCATTCTGAGGGAAAGGGCTTATCGTAATCCACACTACTAAATAGTGGGTAGTATTGAAGAAGTACGCATGCTTGAAATGCGTATACCCTACGGGGTAATATGTGATGAGATAATTCGACGCGGTAATTTGAAGTCACGGTGGTGTAATGGTATCACACTTAGGGCGTTAACCTAAGGGACGTGGGTTCGAATCCTACCTGTGGCCGAGTTCTTTTTCATCACATATTTTCAATTTTAATAATATACCGAGCATTGTAATGCTATTTAAAAAACAATTTAAGTGAGCATTTATCAATTAACCATTTATGCAATTTATGTTTAAATTGTTTAAAACTAAGCATCTTTAGGTCGACTGGCAGTTTATTTAAAATTTTTATCGACATAAGGTAACAATTTTTATCAAATATAGTGCCCTTACAGATAGGGTGCAATAGTAACGTAGGATCTCTTGGTCTTAGTCTCTGATTTACGACTTTGATATCGAAGAAATCAGAATATGTCAACAAAACAACAGCACTGATATATGTATAAACCAGTCAGGGTTAATAAATTAAGTTTCTTAAATAAGGGCCTGCATGATACAAGTAGTAAATAAACATCCAAGATCCTGGTCAATCTGAAAATATCGTTTTCCGTCATGACCTGACCGGGGATCGAACGCGGGCATCGTGTCGCAGGCTGGCGTGTTGATCACTGCGCCACAGAGCTCGCAGTTGAGGATAACGAAAGTCGAGGTATATATATGTTTATATATGTATTGAGTTAAGCTATAAATAGAAATTATCTTACGCCGCGTTCTTCCATACTGGGGTACTATTTTTGAAAGTGCGACACTCGACTTCGAGCGATTTTTGTATGGAAAAATCGCTCGTTTACGATCGACGTCATTTCAAACATAGCACTCCTGGTCTGGGAGAAAATAATAAATGTAGAATGTACCAGCTGCTTCTCTTCCCGCGCACATCGTAAAAGATCGAAGGAATGGGTGAAAATCTGAGGAATCATGTTAGTGGGCGATGCGGCTAGCAACCTATTTTGATTCCGTTTTCCAGCTATATGCCCACCAATATGCTAAACGTGGCTTTCACCAAACCAGATACCGCCTGCCGAGAAACTACCACCGGGTGGCGCTCTGCCCTGGCCAGTCTGGAAGTCTTTAAATAGACTGCGGGCTGGTGTTGGTAGATGCCACGAAAATAGAGTCAAGTGGGGTTTCTCCAACAATAGTGAATGCGACCCAATCTATGGGTCACCTCTTGGTGTGCCCAGAAAGCCCAACTTCTTGCTCTCAACAAGATCTGAATGAGGCAAACGAACGGGCTATTGCGGTAGCAATGCACTGGTCGAAACATATTTAATTAAACGGAAAGCCATTTTACGACTCCATAGAAGAAGAACGTCGCTTTTAGGTATAATAGACCTAGACTTTGTCTACCCTGCATGGCAAAAGGACGTGATACAATGTATGTATGTATCTTACGCTAGTATATGAGTTTGATTGACGAAATGAAATTGACGTAAGAAAAATCGATTGCAAATACCATATTTGCAATCGATTTTTCTTTCCCCAGCTTCAAAATGCTTGCGATGGGCAGCAGTATCGGAAGCACAAGAATCCCCACCTTCCAAGCGTGGTGAGTATGGCAATATCCTCCCATGGAACAAAGAAATGTGATTTGTCGTAAAAAAAAAGTGGTTGAAAGACCTTTTCTGAATAAATCTTTGATTCATAATTGTTATGACTGGTTGATTTTAATAGGTGCTGCCAAAAATAATTATCGTCACAAAGCCAATGAACGGAACGGATGAACGGAAACCCTCATTATTAAAGGTATTTTGAGATAAAGATAGCTTTATTTACAAATGTGTGGTGTTGGGTGGTATATTTAATTAACATAATCAATACTAATAATAAATCGGTAAGGGTCGGTCATGGAGTAAGTTACTTTGTTTCAGAGATATCGTGTTTATAAGCTCTATACTATACATGATACTGGAAGTAAATTTTTCAGATTGACCTGGGTCTTGGATGTTTATCTATATATGGTGAAATTTTAATTAACGTTCTGGACCCTTAAATGGGTGATTCGGCCCGTCGATATAAACAACTTTTCCTATGGGACCAATTATGGGAACTCAAAAAAAATTGGCATTTCCATACAAAAAAATTCGGCTGCCCGGTCAATTTGTATGGGAAATACAAAAAAATTTTTGAGTTACCAGCATTGGTCCCAAAGGATAAGTTGTTTATTTATGTCAACGGGCTGAATCATCCCTTTAAGGGTTTAAAACGATCAAAATTTCGCCATGTATAGTAATCGGTGGACATAAGATAACATTAGCCGTGAGGTTTCCGGCAGAGTAGAATAGGACCACTCCTAGTCTTCCCATCGAGGTCGTAAGAGGCGACTTAGGAAATACAAGCTAAACAAAGCTCATAAACATCAATGAGACCTCTCCAACCCGTCTGTCCAGCGAGGAGAGTGTAGGCCAAATCCTCTGTCTGCTCTGGCCAAGTATGGCTCCGGTAGTACAGAGAGGATCATGCTCCTGCAGTGGAGACTAAAAACACCTGATGATGATGATGATAAGATAACATAAAGCGGAATCAGGAAAATAAATATTGAACTACCTCGAAGAGACGATCAACTGGTTGTTCATTCTTTATGGTTGATATTGTTTTAGGCCTCCGTACCCAAAGTAGAGTTCTTGGCGGGAATTTCGTCACACTGCACGGCTTTTGTTTTGGATTGTTTTGTAAATTGTTTCTAGTGGACTTTATAATGTGAAATCAATGTAATTTGGTGTTATAAATACTTATGTTTATGGACATAGTGTGGAATAACTAAAATAAACGACCATGGTGCGGCTGTACCTAGTGAGATTTAGTTAGCGAGTTGGTGGTTGTCCGCCTCGTTGCGTCGTCTGTGATTAAGCCAGTGGATTCGTGGGAATTGTCGCCAGGGGCCCCGTAGCATGAACAAAATTAACTACACCATCATTTCGTTGAACAAGACTTAGAAAAAGCGCGGTAAAACTCATTTATAATTGACTAGCTTTCGCCCGCGGCTCCGCCCGCGTTAATGTCGATCCCTCGGGAATAGTACTTTTTCCCGGGATAAACGGTAGCTTATGCCCTTCTCCGTACTCCAGAGAACTTGTATGCAAAATTTCATGATGATCGGTTCAGTAGTTACGGCGTGAAAGCGTAACAAACAAACAAACAAATAAATAAACAAACAAACAAACAAACTCACTTTCGCATTTATAATATTATTTATATTTATTTATTTATTTATAATTGATACTGGCTAAATACGTCATGCGTGAAAGCCATAAATAAAAACAATGAAAAAAGCGTGGTTTTTTGTTTGAATTTGAATTTCGAACGGAATAAAATTGCATCCTTGTTTCCTGTCGATGTGTGCGTAAGCTTCAGTCGCGACATGTTTGCATGATTTATTATTTGCGTCACACTGAGCTATGGGCCTACCCTGGTTATGCCTATATGGTTGTAACTGTATGTGGAATCCCCCTGAAGGGGTAAGATAGGAGGGTAAACTTTGTATAGATATTTTCTCATTTCTAGACCTAGAAGTATGAAAAAAAGGATATAAGTTCACGATTAGAATTAAAAAATATCTGTGTAGGTGAACTGTCTGTCGTCTTTTCACGCTTCAACCATTGGACCGATTTAGATGAAATTTGGTATGGAGGTAGTTTGAGGCCCGGGGAAGGACATAGGTTGCCTTTAATTCCGGGAATTTCTAGTGTTCCCCAGGGATCGACATAAACGCGGGCGGAGCCGCGGGCAACAGCTAGTAGGTATATAAATAAAGAAACAAACTTTGCACTTATTTAGCACGTTTTAGTACCTGGTTCAAACCATTATCCGTCCAAAACAAATTGACAATGACAGTTGACCAAACGTCAAAGTGATAAGTGACGACTTATTTTGTTCGGATAATGGTTGAAACCAGGTATTGGTCATCATCATCATCATTTCGTGTAGGTGTCATGGACCATGACACTCATGGTCAGTCGACCATGCACACCCTGGTGTCAGAGTTCTTCGGAACCGCCTCTCGGCCTCTGACGTGGTTCCTTTAACGACTACCAGATGGCAGCCGGGACCAACGGCTTAACGTGCCTTCCGAAGCACGGAATCATCTTTAGTAGCAGACAATCAGGTGATTCAAACCTGCGATGTCCTAACCAAATTGGAAACAATTAAACAAAGTATGCTTCCCGTGGGAATCGAATCTACGATCCCCGGGTCTACAGGCAAACCACTTGACCACGGAGACAGTTACGCCCACCATAAAGCGGAATTAGAAAAATAAATTTTGGCGGCTAGCAACCCATCATTATGGGTCGCTATCCGCAACCTATTAACATGATTCCTCAGATTTTTATTTAGCCCATTCTGAGGGAAAGGGCTTATCGTAATCGGATCTAATCGTATCGTAAATCGGATTTTATGATCTGCGCGGGAAGAGAAGCAGACGATACAACCGGATCTTGTCTCTCAATCCGGACTCAAATACCGGATCTTGTGAAGATGACGTGCGCTGGCGAATAGGTATGGCCAAGAATCATCATCATCATCATCATCATCAGGTCCTTTTTTAGTCTCCACTACAGGAGCATGACCCTCTCAGTACTACTAAGGCCATACTTGGCCAGAGCAGCCAGAAGACTTGGCCTACACTCTCCACGCTGGCCAGACGGGTTGGAGAGGTCTCACAGATGTTTATAAGCTTTGTTTAGCTTGTATTTCCTAAGTCGCCTTCTACGACATCCACGGGAAGACTTAGAGTGGTCCTATTCTACTCTGCCGGATACCACACAGCTATGGCCAAGAATGCCATGTCACAATGAAATCGTATCTGGACCAATAGAAACATCTCCATTAAACTCACAAATAGACTGATCACTATCCTGATATTTTCAATATTTCTCTATGCCGCTGAGACTTGGACCTTAAAGAAAGTTGACCGCACCAGAATCGACTCTTTTGAAATGTGGTGCTGGAGAAAAATGCTTCAGATTCCATGGACAGCACGCTGGACCAACGCATCTATCCTCAAACAACTAGGCATAAAGACCAGACTCTCCACAATATGTCTACGAAGAATACTGGAATTCTTCGGACATATTTCCAGGAAACGTGGAGATAATCTCGAGAAACTCCTGTTTACAGGCAAAGTAGAAGGAAAGAGATCCAGAGGACGTAGTCCCATGCGTTGGTCCGACCAGATTCGCTCGACGCTAGAGACCAAAGTCAGCGCTGTCCGAGCTGCAGAGCACAGGACTGAATGGCGGAACATAGTACACAGGAAGGTGTTCCATAGAGATTCTGTTGTGATAGAGCCACGCTACCTAGTAGCAGGAATGGGCCGGCTCGTCCGGGGAAGTACCACACTCTCACGGAAAATCGACGTTTGAGTAGAAGCTTTACCGCTTCTATGCTTCGTTCGGTGAGTGAGAGAGCCGGAGGCCTATCCTTCCCCCATCTCCTCCCCTCATGTCCTTTCAACAACTCCTTGAAAGGCCGGCAACACTCCTGTTAAGCCCTGGTGTTGCAGTTGTCCATGGGCAGCGATGGTCGCTTACCATCAGGTGACTCGCTTGCTCATTTGCCGTCCTATAACATAAAAAAGATCACGACCCTCAACAATGAGGATTACGAAGCAAAGAGGAGGCGGATAAATCGATAAACGCCGGCTGCACGCACAAAATTGTCACGTTCCACGAGCAAGCGATTTTGGCTAACTCCGTGGCGCAGCGGTCAACACGCCAGCCTGCGACACAAGAGTACCCGGGTTCGATCCCCGGCCAGGTCAAGATGGAAAATGATCTTTTTCAGATTGACCTGGGTCTTAGATGTGTATCTATATATGTATTTGTTATAGAAATATAGTATCGTTCAGTTAGTATCCCATAACACAAGTCTCGAACTTACTTTGGGGCTAGCTCAATCTGTGTGATTTGTCCGTATATATTTATTTATTTATTTAGATAGGCACGATCGGCCTAAGCGGTCGGCTTGTGACGCATCTATCTCTCTTCCACCGTTATCACGTAAAATGTTCGTATGTAAACCGACTTTACTCATTTTTTTGTTTTCTCTTAGACCAACATGTAGGAAATTCTATTATATATTTTTTGATCATATCTTAAACTAGCTGTCGTCCGCGGCAATTTCTGTTATTATGAT
The DNA here is from genome assembly GCA_947532085.1 of Elegia similella. Classification (NCBI taxonomy): domain Eukaryota; kingdom Metazoa; phylum Arthropoda; class Insecta; order Lepidoptera; family Pyralidae; genus Elegia; species Elegia similella. The sequence goes on along the minus strand of OX383954.1, from coordinate 722,571 downwards.
TAATTAGTTTTTTTTATTAGTGTAGATGAATTTTTCCCCGTTTTCAAAACATTTTTTATTGATGCTTCGCTCCTGTTAGTCGTGCGTGATGTTTTATAGCCTAAAGCCTTCCTCAATAAATGGACTATCCAACACAAATATAATTTTCCAATATGAACCAGTAGTTTCTGAGATTAGCGCGTTCAAACAAACTCTTTAGCTTTATAATATTAGTATACAAGTAATAATATTAGTGACCGGGTTCGATCCCCGGCCAAGTCAAGATGGAAAATGATCTTTTTCAAATTGGCCTGGGTCTTGGATGTGTATCTATATATGTATTTGTTATAAAATATAGTATCGTTGAGTTAGTATCCCATATCACAAGTCTCGAACTTACTTTGGGGCTAGCTCAATCTGTGTGATTTGTCCGTATATATTAATTTATATTTATATTTTTTTATTTATAGATACAAGACGTGGCAGACCTAGAAGGAGATGGCGCGATGACTTAGATGCTTATATAAGTGGCTGGCAAGTTATTGCCCGCGATAGGGATGATTGGAAACAAAAAGGGGAGGCCTTTGCCCAGCAGTGGGACATTGAAACAGGCTATTAAAAAAAAAAAAAAAAATAGATACAAGCTCTTACTTAAAATACTTGAATAATATTATCCCTGCTACATATATACTTATTTATAACACCATATTCATCTTCAATTGGTCGTCAGTGTGCTGATAGCTTATCAATTACGTAATTCATTATCTGTGGTGATAACTGAATGACCCGATGCAACGCTGCATGGCCGTATGCAGCTGACGATATAACAAGTATAGGTAATAAATATTTTATTATCTCCTCCGCTACTCTGCGAGCCTGGTACTTCTGAAAGATAATTTTGTATGTGTTACTATACTTAGATAGTCACTAAAATGTGTTGTGAGATTCGTAGGAGAACAAAGGCCACCGACATAGCTCAGCGGATTGGCTCTTTGAAGTGGCAGAGGGCGGGGCACTTAACAGACAGACAAACCGTAGCCTTGTGGTTTCCGGCAGAGGAATAGGACCACTCCTAGTCTAGGTAGTCTAGGTCGTAAATGGCGACTTAGGAAATACAAGCTAAACAAAACTTTATGAGCTTTGTTTTCAATCAAAAAACATCAATGAGCCTTCTCCGTCTGGCCAGCAAGGAGAGTGTAGGCCAAATCCTCTTTCTGCTCTGGCCAAACATGGCTCCTGTAGTACAGAGAGGGTCATGCTCCTGCAGTAGAGACTAAAAAGACCTGATGATGATGAATAAATAATAAATAAATAAATGTATTCGGACAAATATAGTATCGTTGAGTTAGTATCCCATAACACAAGTCTCGAACTTACTTTGGGGCTAGCTCAATCTATGTGATTTGACCGTATATATTTATTTACCCATTATAATAATATCTTCAATGCTGGCCTGGGAGAAAAGAAAAAACATCATTCTCCGCGCAGATCGTAAAGGCCGATATAGGGAATGGGCGAAAATCGGAGGAATCATGTTAGTAGGTGATGCGGCTAGCAACCCATCACTATTTTGATTCCGTTTTCCACCTTGTGCCCACCAACATGCTAAACGTGGCTTTGAGGTCTTTAAGACCTGGGCTCAGTCTACCCCGCAAGGGAATAGACGGAATAGTATGTTAAGTAACCCCGTGCGTGGTCCCCACAGAGACATATATTATTATATCTCAAACTCAAACTCCTCCACTATTTTACTAGCCTGGTATTTGTGAAAGGGTAAGGCTGTATTACTATTAACTTAGGTTATACATATATGCTAGTGGCCAACGCTGCTTTTGGAGGATCTACGGCCCAGTACGTATGTCATCATCATCAGGTCTTTTTAGTCCCCACTATAGGAGCACGACCCTCTCTGTACTATCAGAGCAAATTTGGCCAGAGCAGACAGAGGATTTGGCCTACACTCTTCACGCTGGCCAGACGCGTTGGAGAGGTCATATTTGATGTTTAATAGCTTTGTTTAGCTTGTATTTCCTAAGTCGCCTCTTACGACCTCCACGGAAAGACTTGGAGTGGTCCTATTCTACTCTGCCGGAAACCACACGGCAAGTACGTTTGTGTTCGGATAGTAATAGAAAAAAGCTCTTCGGATTTTAGATCCCTCGTGACATACCCTATCCTTCCTCAAGCCTCAAACTACCTCTACACCAAATTTCATATATATCGGTTCAATGGTTACAAGATACAGAAAGAGTTACTTTCGCATTTATAATATTAGTAAAGAGGTTTCTTTGAAAACTAATTATACTAAACTTAAAAAGATGGTATATCAACCGAGTAAAGACTTGGCCACTAGCCACCGGCTAAAAAAAACCATTACTTGAAAAATTCTTTAACCGTGTACTTATAGAAGAGAATAAAGCACAACCTGTCTTATAAAAAGTCACCCTTTCGCATACTAATCTCACACCCTTTAATTGACAGACAAATGTCATCCCTAAATATCAAGGCCGAATCGCAAAGGGCCAAGGATCGGACCTTGAGGAACGTCGAACAAAAAAAAACAAAAACTTATCGTTGCTTACTTATCATTTATCCCAAAGCCGGTTTTTACTTGTAAGTGAAATAAATATGGTTTCCAAGCGTATTTAAACCTTATTTAGACTTGTCTTAAAGGTAAAATGGTATAGTTAATAGTGTCGAAGGCCTTCGTAAAGTAAAACAAAAGGGTGTGGAAACTACGCTGTTGCCAAGTGCTAGTTGTACCTACTCGATTATTGCTGAAATTATTGCTATTAACTCTGACTTAATAATAAGATAAATGGACTTACGAGATAAGCGTAGATTATTATTTTTAATGCTACGTTAGCAACTGCATACAGGCCACCAGTTCATTTTTAAGGTTCCGTACCCAATATAGCTTCAAATCACCGCGGCGAATTTGTTCATCACATATTATAGGTGGAACATAATTGGTTCCACAACATTATGTAAATTGAAATTGTATATAACATGAAATCAGAAAAGATAAACATGCAAAGCCCTTCAGGCGCGTTAGGCGACCAATACTGTTGAGAAGAGTTTCTTTCGGCGTCTTCTTCTCTGCAGTGGTCGGTTCCGAAACGCTAGTAGTTTGCAGCTTTTGAACAATAATTAATATAATTTAATAAGTATTATATAAAATGTGAATTGGCCTATTTTCTGAATAAATCTTTGAATCTTTGACTTAAAAAAAAGGAGGAGGTTATCAATTCGGTTGTATTTTTTTATGTTTGTTACTTCATAACTTTCCCATGCTGTCTGGGAGAAAATAAAAAACTTAGACACCTACATATTTGAGCCTTTTGGGGTAGAAACCATGGGTCCCTGAGGTCCATCAGCCCATCGTATCTTTGACTTTCTGGCGAAGTGACTGATCGAGGTATTCCGTGACCGAAGGGCTGGCAATTACCTGGCTCAGAAGATAAGCATTGTCATCCAACGTGGCAATGCTGCCAGCCTTTGGGGCACGTTGCCGTGATAGACGGTTTGCAATAGTATATTTGCAGTTTCATCATCATCAGGTCCTTTTTAGTCTCCACTACAGGAGCACGACCCTCTCTGTACTACTAGAGCCATACTTGGGCAGAGCAGCCAGAGGACTTGGCCTACACTCTCCATGCTGGCCAGACGGTTTGGAGAGGTCTTATTGATGTTTATAAGCTTTGTTTAGCTTGTATTTCCTAAGTCGCCTTCTACGACATCCACAGGAAGACTTAGAGTGGTCCTATTCTACTCTGCCGGATGCCACACCTATTTTTGCATTTGCAGTTTAGAGCTAAATAATTTGTAAATATTTATGTATATAAGTAGGTTTAATTATTTTTAGTGTTTATTATTGTAGTATTAATCTTATTGAAGTAAAATCTTAACAAAGACGTATTGTTTTTTATGTCGATTGGCTCAAAAAATTTAAATCAAAATCATATTTTGTCCTTCCAGTATGTGGCGACTCTTACCACACTCCGTCGCTGAGTATAGGTCGCGTATTGTGCAGCTGGTTGGGCAGATTGGGCACGAGAGCATGAGACTTGACCACACTGACACCGAGCTTCGGTTTGATCAATGAAGCCCAAAAACAAAGACTATAAAATTTTACATGGATATACATAGTGTGGGAGAGACCTATGTCCAGCAGTGGGCTAGTATAGGTTGATGATGATGATGATGATGATGATACATAGTGTTGTAAAAAACTCGAGTCCGGGAGTCTACATTTGCAAAACTTGACTAATTATGCCTTGGTAGACTAAGACATATAAGTTAGAGTCGAGTCGAGCAGGAGTCGTCAGAGTACAGACTCAAGTCGACTAAGAAATTGAGTCGCAGAACCAACTCGAGCTCAAATGCCAAACTCATAACAAACTCTCCAGTACAACAAGTTATACAATGCATTACAATAATTGAAAAGTTTATTTGATATTAATGATATATATCATTAATTCAAATAAACACTACAAATATCTACATTTCAAACCATCCTTAATAGCTCCTTACCAGATTCGGCGCGACTTAGCCCATCATCAGACTCGAGCATTTATACCGAACTCGAGTCTATGACGGGAGCTATCACTAACACATCAAGCAGAGGAGTCTCTATTTATGACTCGAGTCTAGAATATTTAGACTCCCGGACTCGAGTTTGTTACAACACTATACCTTGATGAGATGACAGTAAAATCCTAGCTACAATTCCTCAGTCACGATTTAGTTGTCAGTTAGCCGAGTATTGTTATTCTCATGACCATTATATTAATGACCTGTTGCTATACTTAGCTTTGCTAAAAACATACACAGCAAATCCATATCCATACTAATATTATAAATGCGAAAGTAATAATAAATGAATATATACGGACAAATCACACAGATTGAGCTAGCCCCAACGTAAGTTCGAGACTTGTGTTATGGGATACTAACTCAACGATACTATATTTTATAACAAATACATATATAGATACACATCCAAGACCCAGGCCAATCTGAAAAAGATCATTCTCCATCTTGATCTGGCCGGGGATCGAACCCGGGCACTCCGTGTCGCAGGCTGGTGTGTTTACCACTGCGCCACGGAGCTGTCAAAGTAAAGTCAAGTAAAGTCGCTTGCTTATCGGTATTTCCTAGGATCCATTTTGGAGAGCGTGCGAAAGCGCTCTATGAGCTAGTAGAACCCTCACCATTCCTCCATCGGACTACGACTACTGTCTGTCTTCTTTTCACTTTTCAACCATTGAACCAATTTGGATGATTTGGTATGGAGGTAGTTTGAGGCCTTTCATTCCAGGCACTTTGCAACAAACTCCTGTGGCCTAGTAATCATACCAGTGTGTCTTAGCGCATATCCCGGATTGGATCCCCGGTCAAGTCACGATGGAAAAATATCCTTTTCATATCAACCTGGGTCTAGAATTTTTTTTTTTTTTTATGTATATCCGACGGCTAACGAGCATCTATATATGTACTATTTATATAGATTCATTCAAGATATATCTTAAAACCGGCCAAGTGCGAGTCGGACTCGCGCACGAAGGGTTCCGTACCGTTATCTATAAAAACGACAAAAAAATAATGTCTGTTGCAGACATTATTTTTATTTTTAAAGTGAATATACTATAACTATATATTCATAAGGTAATTGTTAAAGGAACCATGTCAAAGGCCAAGAGGCGGTTCCGATTAACTCTGACACCAGGGTGTGCATGGTCGATTGACCGTGACACCTACTCGAAATGATGATGATGATGGCCCTTTGGGTACGGAACCCTAAAATTATAGCATCGTTGAGTATCCCATAACACAAGTCTCTAATTTACTTTGGGGCTAGCTCAATCTGAGTGATTTGTCCGTATATATTAATTTTTACTCCTCATGCTCTTAAACCTACAAGTAGGTACTACTAAAAACGTACACCGATTCACGTTTATTCCAAAAGAATTTAAATATTCCCTTAGTACAGCTTTTACTACAAGAGGAGTATTTATTTCTTATAACTGGTGAATAGCAAACAAACAAGGTATTAACCCACACATTAGGTTTTTCCAACATAAGTTTTGTACTAGTATCATATGGACTTGTATTGTGAACTGTACAGTCTGAAATAAATCATTATTTTTGGTTTTGCAAGTCCTAGTATATTTTTTTTTGTGGCTGTATGACCCTTGATGTCAAAATCAAAATCTCCCGAAGGATTAAAAAGTATTCTCGCAATAGCTGCCATACGGAAGTGCAGACTTCTCGGGGCATTGACCGCCGAGCTTACTCCGGCGGGGTGGGGCGCGGTGCCACTGATAGAGGGCGCTTAAGCGGCAGCGGGAAACGAATCAAATTCTCTACCCACACTGCCATTATAATAGAGATCGACCAGCGGTCGAAGTTCGACCATCATTTTAAAAAACAACTCCGGGAGTGCTGGCAGAAGTGAAAACTCCGTGTGGTAGAAAGAGAGGGGCATATTACTTCCTTTCCTATGCCGCGCGTCATTTGTCGGTCTTACGAATTTTCGATCAGGCAGGCCATGTGTCCTGACTGACGCGCAAAGCTGACGCGAGTTTAAGGCGAGGCCTCAAATGTTTGGTACCTTCGCTCGGCAAAGGACTGATCAAGTGCGCGCAAGGGATAGCGCTTGGCGGTTTAGCCCGTGAATGATGAGATAGGAGATAGTCTCGAGTCGCTCAAAGAAAAAAACGTAAGCGCCAAATTCGTTATTTCTATTTTATATAAAATCAGACCGGTTAATTGTATTTTCATATTTACATTTTGATGAATTACTAATAACCTATCATTTAGTCTAAAAATCATTATTTCATTCGTCGCATTTGAGCTACAATAACAAAAACTCTGCGAACGAAGACCATTTTTCAAAAAATATTTCTATCGAGAAAATTTTATCAAAACGTGTTTTCATCTTCAATTTTTGGAAATGAAATAGTCAAAAATCATATTACTTAGATTTGAAACTCCTAATTTAAGTATTTTGCGAGATAAATAAGGTTCAGAACGACCTTATTTACAGTGGTATCACCTTAACATTTTTTGCCCATCCCAAAAAGTGCACAACGTCGCTTAAGAAGATTCACTTCAAAAAACAACGGGTTGCACTCTGGGAGTGCCGGCAGAAGTGAAGTGATAACTATATCGTGGATATTTTAGACATGTTTTTATTCTGATAAAATATTATTTTAAATCTTTGATCAACTAATTTAAGATGTAGTCATGTATACACAATACAAAAACATGTATAAAATATTTACGATATAGTCATCATCATCATTTCGAGTAGGTGTCACGGTCAATCGACCAGTCCTAACCAAACTGGAAACAACTTAACAAAGTATGCTTCCCGTGGGAATCGAACCCACGACCGGGGGTCGTGGGTTCGATTCCCACGGTCTACAGGCAAACGCCTTAACCACTGGACCACGGACGCAGTTATATAGTTATATAGGATAATATTGAAACTTTTGTAAAAGTGAGACACATTTTTTAATAATTATTAACAATGTTTGATTGTGCGACAAAGACTTAACTCATTCACGGACACTGGACCAGACACAATAGATATAACAATAGAAATGTACGTCTACAGACGGGACGTCCCGGAAAGTGTTAAAGGTCTCTTAATATATATAATAGAATTTTACTCACCTCATGACGTGCCCCATTGTCCCGCCACCTGCACAATAAAAAAACTTAATGAGACAAACGACGAAAGAGTCTCTGTAACCAACTACTGGTCAAAAACTGTATAAAGAGAAGCCTCTCTTGGTGGCTTAAATAACTATTCCGGCTCGAAAAAGAGAAGAATATTAAGAAGAAATACTAGGGCCGTATTTTTATACTAGCGTAGTCCCCTGATAACTCACCGGAAAGTAACAGATCTTCTATAAAAAAATTGTGGATTTATTAGCACGTCCCTGTTTTAATTTTTGCCGGAATTGAATTATTTCAAGAGATATGAACCTATAAAAAATCTGAAAAATTTCGTTGTGTTTAAATATCTAGAAAACAAATTTGAAGCGATTATATTAGACCAAGAAACATAGAAACACAACCATAGCTTATTTTGAATTTTTAATAAAAAAAGAAATTAAATCGATTCGTTTTGGAAAAGAAATTAAGAGACTACGAAGCGTTAATTTTGTGTACTTTCCATAGGTATGTATTTTCGGTCCAAACTGCAGTTGTCACTATCGCACCTCTGCGGCTGGATCGAAGTTGACAGCAATATATTTTATCAATACCTATTTTTCAATTCTCTCGAGCGTAGTGTCTCCTCTTAATAATGCGGAAGTAACTCTGTCAGTCTGTTTCCTCTTCACGGTTCAACGACTAAACCAATTGATATGAAATTTCGAATGGAGGTAGTTTGAGGCCCGAGGAAGTACATAGGGTACCTTTTCTCCCGGAAAAGCATACCTTTGTACAGGAATTTCCATTTCGCTAGTTTCAGATAAGGTTTTCTACATTTTTTGCGATTTTCTTTTATAAACTTACGCAGATTAAGGGCCCATGCTACCTCACACTGCTTTGCATGATTGACTGTTATATCAATAATAATAAAATACTCAAGTTGAAATAAAAATGCAGCAAAGTTCAGGACTAACTCTGGTAACTATATGACTCAAAAACACGATTGCGTTAAATTTTCTCGATAGAAAAAAATTGCAAAGTTGCCTCCAAATCACGTCTAATTTACTCGGTATATAGCATTATTCACCAAATACATTAAAATTAACCTTGAAACTTTTGATTATTATTGCATTACAGATAAGGCAGCCATCATATGTTTTTCTTTTTCGAATAACCCTTGAATATTCCTAAAAAACGAAATTATCCAAAGTAGCCAACGCGTTTAGACCATCCGCGTTTGTATCGCCACGCCGCCTGGCATATGTCGGACTCTTAAACACACAATGATGTGTATAAACGTCAACGGAAACAAATAATAAAAAGGTTCGTGCTAAGTCCCGTTTATTAACAATTATGTTTTTGCGATTATAACACATTTAAATTAAATCACTTAATACGGTTTTATTGCGTATCATCAATACTAATAATAAATCTGTAAGGGTTTGTCATGGAGTAAGTTACTTTGTTTTCAGAGATATCGAGGACTAACTAACCTGGTTTAAACCATTATCCGTCCAAAACAAATTGACAATGACAGTCAAAGTGATAAGTGTCGACTTATTTTGGTCAGATAATGGTTTAAACTCATCAAGTTAGTCCTCGTTTTATATTGATGAAACTACATTGATGATTTCTAGATTTTTTTCTGTATGTATGTATTGTAACTCTTAAATTAACTAACTGAATTTTATGCAACTTGGTAGATAAACATTTAGACGTACAGGACATAGGATAGGCAACTAAATTATTTTCTCCAGTTATGATAAGTTTTCATGTTCGTAGGTAGACGAAGTTGACATTTGCATATTATATTATATGTACTAGATATGCAAAAGTTTTCAATAGCTCAATGATTTAATCAAAACTAGGTTCAGATAATCTTACTGCGGTTTTTAACTGTAAAAATTGAATGAATGAATGAATGAAATACTCTTTATTGCACCATAACATTAATAACACAAAGCATATACATAATTTTTACACAAAAATAGGTACAAAGGCGGACTTATCGCTAAGCAATTTCTTCCAGTCAACCTTTACCTTAGGGTTGGAAAAAAATAAACAAAAATATTGAAACAGAGCGGCGCAGTAAACGATGCATAGATAGATTATACACAAATATAGAATAAATATATAAATACATAAATACATACTTTATATAAATATATATATATATATATATATATATATATATATATACGTACCAAGAGTGTTATCGGAAATCAAATATTCAACAAATGTTAATGTGTGAACCTAATTTTGAAGAACAGAAAGGAAATGTGATTTGACTTGACTTTTAAACGTCGCAATCGATTGCGCTTTTCTAATACTAAGAGGTAACGCATTCCACAAAAGCACAGCCTGGACAGTAAAGGAGTTAGAGTAAAAATTGGAGACGTGAGCAGGGACAGAGAGACGGAGGGAGGCAGAGCTACGTAACTCGCGATTATTGATCTCACTGAGAAAAGTGAAGCGTTCTTTGAGGTAACAAGGAGTAAGAGGATTAATCAGGACCGAGTATAAAAGAGAGAGTATGTGTAGGTTACGGCGAAGTCTGATTGGGAGCCACTTGAGTTGCGTACGATAAGAAGAGACGTGGTCATATTTACGTAAACCAAATATGAACCTTATAGAATAATTTTGAAGGCGCTCAAGTTTGTTTAATTGCTCTTCAGTGAGATCTAGATAACATAAATCCGCATAGTCCAAAATGGGATGAAGTAGGGATTGTGCAAGCGTGATTTTTGTCTCAATTGGCAGGAAATTACGAATCCTCTTAATAGAGCCAGCGGCAGCAAATATTTTTTTACTAACCTCGGTCAACTGTGGTTTCCAGGACATATTTCTATCAAAAATACTTTGTCACTGTAAGGTACAATAGTGTCATTAAAAGTAACAGGGGGAAGCGTACTCCAATCCACTTTGGAAATCAGCCGGGAACTTCCCAGCACTATGGCCTGGGTTTTAGTTGGATTTACAACAAGCCCGTGTGTTTTGCTCCAGTCTGCTATACGAGATAAGTTTTCATTTATATTAGAAATAGCTTGAGGGAGATTACCTAATGACGAATGACAATAAATTTGGAAGTCGTCCGCGTAGAGATGGTAGGAAGTGTAGATTTGACAGGTTATTGAATTTATAAACAAAGCAAATAACAAAGGAGATAGCACACCGCCTTGCGGAACACCACAGGACGTAGGGCACCACGTAGAGAAGTTATCTTCAATACGTACGCGCTGTTGACGTCCATGTAGGTATGAAAAAAACCAGTCAATTGCTGATGGAGATATGTTCAGAGAGCGTAACGTAGCTAGGAGAACGTCAAAATCGACGGTGTTGAAGGCATTGCTAAAATCCAAAAGCAACAAAACAGTGAGTTCCGTTCTATCCATTGCAGAGCGGATGTCATCGGAAATTTTTACCAGAGCTGTGCTCGTGCTATGTCCTGCCCGGAAACCGGATTGGAAGGGACTGAGAATATTATTTTTACTAAGAAAAGCATTGAGCTGACTTTGTACTACCCTTTCAAGGATTTTGGAGAGGAAAGGGAGGATGGAAATTGAACGATAGTCAGAGAAACTGGAAGGATTTGATTTTTTTGGTAGCGGGATGATGTTGGCTTTTTTCCAGGCAGTTGGAAAAACGCCATGAAATAGGGAGTTATTTAGGATAATCGTCAAAGGAGACAGAATGATGTCTAGGATAGGCAGGATCATTTTACGGCTTATATCATCTGTGCCAACCGCATTGGATGTCACAGAGAGTATACTCTTTTGAACATCACATTCAGCAACTGGACTAAATGAAAAGCAGGAATAGGTAGGTGTTGGAAGTGAAGACAGGTGGTTTAATGCTTTATTTTTATCATTGCCACCAAATAATTTAAAAGTAGAGAAATGATTGTTAAGAAGATTGACATTGATATTACTGGAAATGTTATCTTTATTCTTTCCAACACCCAAAGTCTTCAGAAATTTCCAGATCTTGGCTGGGTCTCCGTTTTCTACGGACTTGTGAATGTGGCGGCGCTGTGCTTCCCTAAACTTCCTATTACATAAATTCCGTGCACGAATATACCTTTCTCGATAGCGTTCGGGGTTAGACTTGAACTTGGCTTTAAAATTGTGCTTAATATTGATTGCAGCCTTAATATCATCGGTAAGCCATGGTGCTGGGAGGTGTTTAACTCGAACTGGACGTACAGGGGCATGTTTGTCGTACAACTTGATTAAAACATCATTAAATTCCTCAACCTGTTCGTCAACTGTACGAAGGTTCGTTATAGCAAACCAGTCGCAATTATCGGCATCTTCTCTAAGTTTATCAACATTAATAGAGTGAAAATCACGCTGCAGAAGGATTTTAGCTTTGGATTTGGGAGGACGAAGTTTAAAGGATAGATAAAGAAGGTGATGATAGGAAAAAATGTCAGCACAGTGCTGACCGAAATTGGAAACTAAATTAGGAGAAGAAACAAGAATAATATCTATGAGAGAGGGGACGCAATTAGGGAAGAAATGAGTGGGTTGATTGGAGTGAAGGATGGACATGTTGCAGGCTTCGACTAAGGACTTCAGAGAGTTAGAACGATAATCGTCCTTGAGTAAACAAGTATTGAAGTCACCCATGACAATTGTATGATTGTAAGACGGAGTTAAGTCTTCTAAGAGTGTTTCAAGCGACTCAAAATAATTAATTGTAGATAAAGGACTATAAAAAACTCCTAGAAGGACACGAGAGTGAGAAAGGGTAACTTCAATGAAAAGATACTCGGCTTCATGAGAAGTATTAGAAATTTTAGATGTGCAAACTACTTTGAAAGGAATATGAGAACGAAGGTAGATGGCGACACCACCGCCACCTTTATCGGGTCGGTCATTACGAATGAGTTGGAAGCCAGGTAACGAGTAAGAAGTTGAGGGAAGACAGGGCTTAAGCCAAGATTCAGACACCAAAATAGCATCAATATGCCTGCTGTCGAATGTCGCTAGGAGATCAGGATAGTGACCAGGTATGCTTTGTGCGTTAATATGTGTTACGTTAAAGTTTTTAGGTGTTCGAGAAAAATTATTGTTTAAAAGTTCATTTAAAGGTGTTGGTAAAGAATGGAAACTGTCATCAGAATCAAAAGATCTAAAACTATCATCTTGATCACTACTCATGGTACTTTACGTTGTAAATATAAATAAAATAATTAAATAAGAATAATAATTATTTGATAAAAAAAAAAAAAACAAACATATCTAAATTAAATAAAAAAAAATATATCATTTTCCACCCGCTAGCAGTAAGTTTCATAACGAATACACGAAATTCATTTAGCAAAAGAAAAAAAAAATATAATGAGATAAAATTATCAAGAAAGTTAAAACATGGTTAAAACACAAACAACGATATTAAACAAAACGGATTTGTTGTTCTGAGAACAAAACGCAAGAAATAAAAGAAAGGAATATGTCAGTGTCAAATAAGAATGACAGGTGACAAAGAGCGTCAATCAGTAAGTGAATTGCTTGAATTGTTTTGTTTATGTACCCGTGAAGTAAAATTAAAATATATAAACGTGTGAACTGTGAAATGACGGTGTACGATTAAAAATATTAAATGAAATATGTAGGTAACAAACTTGAACTAAGGCTGTCTTGCCTACTTCTTCACAGCCCGCTTTGGACGCCCGGATGCCTGCTTTGTAGAATCGGAAATGACGCCAGTGCTAGCACCGGCCTGCTTAGCCGAGCCCGCAGAAGTCTGCTGCGACTCAGCCACGGGTGTCAGGTTATCACGAAGCCGGTCAACTTCGGCGCATGAGTAAGCCCGATGACGCACACCATCAGACCCAATGATGAACACGCAGCCGTCGCGGGTCCAACACTTATTGACTCCGAAGCACTGACGAGCATGCAGAAAGGCGTCGTGGCGCACCTTAGTCAGGAACTCTGACATGGTCACCCCAGATCCCTTCAGATGCGTTTTAGACATCCAGAACTTGGACTTAACAGAAAGATTACTGAATTCCACAAGCAGGGGGCGTGGTTTATCACTAGAAGAGCGTCCCAAACGGTGGCATCTGTATATGTCAGCCTCGGTTAAGCTGGTGATTTTAAGCTTCGTCGATGCAATCTCCATTACAACCGATGAGGTCACCTCCTTAGCGGTCTCCACTACCCCATGCAGGAGTATAATAGCTCTCCGCCCGTGCATCTCCAACTGGTCCTGTCGCTTGTCTTGCTGTTTTTGCTGCTTGGCCAAGATGTCAATCTGTTGCTGGAAGTTACTCATACCTCCTCTGACAAACACTTTAAAAGCTTCAAACTCCTTTGTCAGTGTTGTAATGGACTGTGGTGAAGTGTTTAGGAGATCCTTTTCAAATTCCGCCATCTTAGTGTCAAAGTGAGTCATCATTTGTGCCATTGAATCTTGCAATTTTTCCATAGTGAAAGGATATTTGAAAGGACACTTTCTGCTTACAGGTGGGCTAAACTATAGACAATTAATTGTCATATGTTTTGTGTTAAAACAATTGAACTAAATATTTTTAAAATAAATTAGAAAGAGGAGCTAAGATTTTGACTACTATTTGTTTTCCTGCTACCGCCCAAAAAAAGTTTATGATTATTTCTGTGCATAGTACATTACTATTTCGCTAGTAATGACGTCAAATTGGGGGCGCAGCTTATGCAAAAATTGACACGCGCGTTTCCTTAGCAAAATCCTCCATTTCCGTACTATCTTCATATATTTCTGTGGTGAAAATTGACATAAAGGTCTCCTGTTTTAGGAACTCAAGTCCCCCACATTGACGAATCTATTAACCGCTTAGCCAGGTTGTCAGAAACAGGTAGTCATGCACCTGAGCTAGCCATATGTTTCAGAAGCCTGCGAAAAATACAGCGGCCTCCAAGACAGCTGTGTCAACAGAAATCAGCACGAGTTATACAATTCTTAATAACCTCAAGCTCACAGTCACTTTAGTTTAATATAAACTTCGCGAATAGGCGTACGGCCTTGATGGGAACAGTTTACTTGCCACACTGGCATGGTTATCAAGAAAAGTCGCTAAACATAGCGACATTAAAGGCTAGTTGGCTGGGTAAAAATGAATTTAAATAAGTTTATCGGTTAGATTATTAAAAAATATTGGATAAGTATTTTTTCTTTTATAATATACTTTATAGCAAACTGTGACGTCACGAGCCCCGGTTCATAAACTTTAAAGCACTTAATGGTTAAGTGCGTCAATTTTAATTGACCAAATAAAAATATGTGTCCAATATTTTGGCGTGATGACGTCTTATAAATCTGTGAACGCCGGCTGCACTCATGAAAAAGTGTAGCATTCCGTGTGCAAGCGAGAGCGCGGACCAAGCAATAGAGAGGCACGACTGGCCTCAGTGTTCGGCTTGTGACGCATCTATCTCTCTTCCAACGTTATTACGTAAAATTATCATCCGTAAACCGAGTGTACAGATGACTAACTTTTAAAGTGAAAACTTCTTTAGCAGCGTTGTATACTTTTAGAGATGGGTTCAAAAATAACTTCTCTGGCTGCTCTGGCCAAGTATGGCCCTAGTAGTACAGAGAGGGTCGTGCTCCTGTAGTGAATACTAAAAAGGACCTGATGATGATGATGATGATGAAAAAATAACTCGCGTCAGGACACGTGACCTTATCGAAAATTCGAAGACGCACACGTGACCTTAGACGCCGCAAAGGCGAGTTTTCACTGCTGCCAGCACTCCCGTTGTTTTTATTGTTGTTCTTATTCTGCGATGCCCGCAAAATTAAAAATGTAGAACGGCAAGCAGTTTATTGTATATGTTAGTCAAATATTATAAAAAAGACGGTACATGGCGTATTTTTACAATGTTGCGTAAGTAATCCTTACTTGTTTTTACAGTAGGAAATTAACATTTAAAAAATATTGTGTTTTTTTTACCTTTTTGTCATTTATTTTTACCTTTTTACTTACATACATTTAAGTGGTTTTATGTCATATATAGCTGTTTATTAAGTAATTGATTAAGTAAGTACAATAAAGAGGTTATGTATCTAATTAATTATATTTATGATCAATATGAATGCGAAAACTTAGGGTTTCTTAGGTCCCAAGATCTACATTCACGTGAGCCGAACCGCAGGCAAAAGTTAGTACTTTCATAAACCAATTCATATACCTCTGTTGCCTAGTGGACATTATGCCTGGCTGTTACAGCGTAGGTAGGGTTCGATGTCCGGTCAGATTAAGATGGAAAATAATATTTTTCAGATTACTTGGATGTTTATCTATATACGTATTTGTTATAAAATATAGTATCGTTAAGTTAGTATCCCATAAAGTCTTAAACTTACTTTGGGGCTAGCTCAATCTGTGTGATTTGTCCGTATATTTTTTTTTTATAAACCTTGTAAGCATTATACTCCTTTTACTGTACAATATTGTAAAATCAGAACCCAAATAAAATTATTCTCGACCCCGCTGCTACTGAGACCCCACCCAAACTCTAGACAGGCTCATTTGGCGGAAGGCATCAGTCCTCCGTCTCACTCAGACTATATCGCCATCTCTCTCGCACTACAGCGACGTGCCGGTGAAATTCGACAGACAAGCTTTGGTATAAAGGACATAAACAATTGATCCAAAGAGTAGTTTTAAGGACTAAACGATATACAAAACCATTCAAGTGAACAGGGACCGTACTACAAAAATAATTTACTAATAGAAATTTTACTAGCTTTCGCCCGCGGCTCCGCCCGTGTCAATGTCGATCGCTCGGGAACAGTACTTTTTCCCGGGATAAAATGTACCCTATGTCCTTCTCCGTACTCGATATAACGTGTATGCAAAATTTCACGATGATCGGTTCAGTAGTTACAACATGAAAGCGTAACAAACAAACAAACTCACTTTCGCATTTATAATATTAGTTAGGATTAGGATTTTACAACTAGTTTTGCCCGTTTCTTGTTTTTTTAAACTTAATTTATCTAACTTAGGGCTATTTATCTAATTTTTTTGTATCTCACTCAAAAAATAACAAAGTTTCATAATAATATAAATTTGCAACCCCTAATGCAACCCCGGGGTTGCATTTTTTTTAAATCCTATTAATAGATTATTATTTTTTACTGACTACTAATTCAAAAATGTCATGTGTCTCACTTCAAAAATGACGAAGACTCATACAAACTTGCAAACCCTATTTCACCCCTATATGGATGTGATTTTCAAAATCTAATAATTGCATTATTATTTTCTACCAACTACTAAAATAAACCAAAAATGTCATGAGTCTCGTTTTAAAAATTACGAAGTTTCATACAAACTGGCACCCCCTATTTTACCCCCTTAGGGATAGAATTTAGAAAAATCCTTTCTTAGCGGACGTCTCGTAGTCAAAATCTACCTTCCTGCAAAATTTCATCTTCATTGGCTAAGTAGATTTCGAGATTTCGTGATAAGTGAGTGAATGAGTGATTTTCGCTTTTAATATGTATTATACAATATTAATTTGACTACACATATTTCAAGTAAGTATGTATTTTTCATAATTTTCGGATTGGTGATTTCGGAAATAGAGTGGTGATAAGAGTGGTAATTTTTGATATATTTTGTTAAATAACTTTAAAATTATACACTTTAGTCGTAGAACCATTTTTCGATCACCGGTTAGGTCGAGATTGAAAATGATTTTTATCATATTGATCTAATTAAATTAAATGCCTTTGTGAGTCGGAGGGTGTCTCATAGAAAATCGACGTTTGAGTAGAAGCTTTACCGCTTCTATGCTTCGTTCGGTGAGTGAGAGAGCCCATCCTTCTCCCCCTTCCCCCATGTCCCCCATTTTTCCCTACCCCCAATGTCCTCCACCCAACTCCTTAAATGAAAGGCCGGCAACGCTCCTGTCACACCCTGGTGTTGCAGTTGTCCATGGGCAGCGTTGATCGCTTACCATCAGGTGACTCGCTTGCTCGTTTGCCGCCCTATAACATAAAAAAGGGTGAAAGGATTCTTAAGATACCTCATACGTTCAAATCGGTTAAGGCATTTAGAAGATATACCTAGTAGATTAAAGTAACTCACATACATAAATGAATACATACACAAAATATAGCCAATGTCGTGAACGCACAAAAACTTAGAAAAATCAAAGCGATTTAGGAAATACAAGCTCATAAACATCAATGAGACCTCTCCAACCCGTGTGGCAGCGAGGAGAGTGTAGGCCAAATCCTCTGTCTGCTCTGGCCAAGTATGGCTTCGGTAGTACAGAGAGGGTCATGCTCCTGCAGTGGAGACTAAAAAAAAAGACCTCATGATGATGACATAAGATCAATTTAAATTAAGCGAAATTAATTAATATTTTAAAGATTGGCAACCCAATAGCAAGAAAAATGCCTTAAAAGCAAAATAAAAAAAAACGACACATTAGTTTTTGGGTTTCGTACACAAAGGGTAAAAACGCTCCGCTCTCTGTCTGTTTGTCGTCTGTCCGTCTGTCACCAGGCTGTATCTCATGAACCGTGATAGACAGTTGAAATTTTCACAGATGATGTATTTCCGCGTTGCCCTCGATAACATCGAATACTAAAAACTACAATAAAATATATTATTTAAGGGGCTCCCATACAACAAACGTGTTTTTGTTGCTTGTTTTTGCACGATATTGATAACGGCAACAGTTAGACGCGTGAAATATCCTTATTATATCTCTCTTTAAATATAAATAATTAAATAAAAATAAAATTAATATTAAAGGGGGGCTCCCATTCAACAGACAGGTTTCTTCTTGCCGTTTTTATAGATAACGGTACGGAACCCTTCGTGCGCGGGTCCCACTCGCACTTGGCCGGTTTTTCTTTTCTTCCAGACCAGCATGGAAGGGTATCCATCCATCCCAAAATTGAGGCATTTAGAAGATATAGTAAATTAAAGAAAAAAAAAAAATATATATATATAAACTTCAAAAACAGCAGCACTGTTTAGAAATAATTTACAGCAGCCTATATATTATTCTCTAACACAAATTATTTTAAGTATTTTATATCCCCAAAATATTTATTTAAAATAAATGGTTCATGAAAATGTGATATTGATATTATAACTGTCAAAATACTATGAAGTTAATCTTAAGTGTTACGGCAAGGAATTTTGGCAAACATACAAAAATGTGATCATCTATACTTCTATACTAATTGTATAAAGCTGAAGAGTTTGTTTGTTTGTTTGAACGCGCTAATCTCAGGAACTACTAGTTCAAATTGGAAAATTATTTTTGTGTTGAATAGTCCATTTATTGAGGAAGGCTTTAGGCTATTAAATATCACGCTGCGACCAATAGGAGCGAAGCATCAATAAAAAATGCTTCAAAAACGGGGGAAAATGATTCATCTATACTAAATAATTATAATAACAGAAATTGCCGCAGACGAAGTCGCGGGCAACAGCTAGTGTATAATGTAGAAGGTCATGCAATTTGGCATTACTAGGTTGTGACGTAGCGACTACGCCGCCGCCCGTCACAAACGCACACGCGCACGATCCGACCGTAGGCATGAATAGATCACATCGGCAGCGATAAGCGACGCACACTTACGCATTCCGGCCCTATATAAGCGCAGAGAGAACGCGCAACCGGCAGCACTCGTCTCGCAGAGCTCGAGTGTTCACCACGGTCGGCCGGGGCGAATTCCCTGGAAGATAGTGACTGGGTGGTTATAGTCGGCCGGGGCGAATTTCCTGGTGGATTAATAGCTTCCCTATTTGCGTCGGCCGGGGCGGATTTCCTGGAAGATCGCAGATTCCCAACCACCGTCGGCCGGGGTCTATCCTGGTAGATATTGGTTGTCCGTCCGGGTAGGGTTACAGTCGGCCGGGGCGTATTTCCTGGTGGACAGTAATTTTCTACCCCCCGTAGGTTCCCGAGGGTATCACCATCGGCCGGGGCGTATTTCCTGGTAGATCAGTGATTCTCCCTCTCCGCAGGTGGAGTTCAAGTCGGCCGGGGTCTTTCCTGGTGGATTGTGACTTTCCATCCCCCGATAGGGATCCGTAGGAACCCTCGTCGGCCGGGGTCTATCCTGGTCGAACGGGTGTTTTCTTCTCACCGTAGGGTTGCTCAGACAACCCCCCGTCTCTTTATCCGTAGGCATCCTGACGAGCTGACACGTCTCGGTATTGCGTATGGTACCGTGACCGTGTCCCCCGCGCGTGCCCCCCCCCCCCGCGCCTAGGGCATCCGTAGTCGCCCTCCGCGCTCCGTGGGATATCGCATCCCTTCCGTCCGTTGTTCGTCCAAGCACCGTTGGTCGCTCAACCCCCGCGTGTCACCCGGGCTATCGTCGAGAGTTTACTCCATCGCGACCGCGCGTAGTGACCCCCGTATACCGCCGCCATTACCAAGTATTATTCTAACTCCGTGGTACTGTGATTTATGATTTGTCGCTTATCGCTGTAGGTGTGCGAGTTAGCTGCTAGCCACCTCACCTCTCCTGACTCTGAAGGAACGAATTATCTTGTAATTGAAACCGGTTAATGATAAGTTATTTAAGAACTAGATTAAGTGTTTACTTTGTGGAAGCCAGCAATAAACTTGTATTTTGTTTGTAGAATTAGTTTCATTCCGAGTCCCAGTCAGGATACCTCATTAGACACAGACCTTCAGTCGACCCTTCAGGTGACCAAGGTCTTTAATGCTGATCGTAGCACTCCGTGGTTCGACTCCACGCATTTGCTACATCACATTTGGCGCCCAACGAAAAAACCCACTTCAGGCATATTTAGAGGGTCCACATAAGACCTACTGGGGCCAATTGATCCACAATAAGTGGCCTGCCTAGATATACCTAGTTAGGGAGTACTTTAAAATCTACCAAGAGCTAGTTAAGCTTAGAAGCATCTCAGTTAGGATATTAGTTCCAAATTATATTCGCTTCCGTTTTAAATGAATGTAAATGGTTCACTAGGAAGATAAGCGCAAATTATAATAGTCAAATAATAAAGACAAACTCACGACCTCTTTTCGCGCGCCTCCTTATAAAATATATAAATAAGCAAAAATTAAAACCGAAAAATCCGCGTTGCACAGCTCGTCAGGAAATAAAAAGAAAAAAGTAATAGTAGAAAGATAAAACAAAGCCATTAGCAAAAATCCGTAAACACCGCTTTCATTTCCGTAGAATAAACCGTAGGTTCAAAAAGTAAGTCAGTCACCAATGCCCACCTCGTGGATTTATGGACTGAGGAAAGAAGATTTAATACGGGAACTCAAAGACAGAGGCGTAACAACCGTTGAAAAAACTGTAGAAGACTTGAGAAAACAACTCGCCCAAATAATTAAACAAAACGAAGAGGAGCAAGCAGTCGGCAGTGAAGACATCCGAAAAGAAGACGAAGAATTCAAAGAAGCTGAAACGTCCAAAATGGAGGACACTAAAGAGCTGAGGAATATAGAGAAAATATTCACGAAATGGAATGTAAGTTTCGACACGACCGGAGACGCGGTGGAGTTCCTAGAACGAATAGACGAGTTAATAAATACAATTACAAGAAACCGAAATGAACTACTTCAGTTCGTCCCAAAACTTCTTAAAGGAAAAGCATTATTGTGGCATAGAAACAACAGTCAAAGTTGGAAAACATGGAAAGATTTCGAAGAGGACTTCAAATTATTCTATTTTCCACGAAATTACGAGGCGAACCTCCTCAGCCGCATTGCAGCAAGGAGACAATGGCCTGATGAACGATTCATCGAATACTTGACGCAAATGCAAACCCTTATTAGGCGATATGGCAAGATGACAGAAACAGAAGCAACCGAAATGGTATACAGTAATATGAACCCGAAGTACAAATATTATATTAAAAGACAAGATTTTGGAAACATGAGAGAATTAATAGCGATGGCTGGCGATTTCGAAAATATATGTAGCGAAGAAAATAGGGGCAAGAATTACCAGAAACGAGAATACAACAATAAAAACATCCAATCAGAGGCAAATAATACTAGCGTGAACCCAAGTCAAGAATACCAACAAACAGGCAACCGATCGCGGACCACATTCGAGACAACCTGCAATGAAGCACGTTCAGGTAGGAAAATTCACCCACAATATGACGACAAAACCCATTGCTGGAACTGTGGAAAGCCCAACCACGCTTCGCGGGACTGCAAGGCTCAAAAACAATTATTCTGCAGTGGATGTGGTACGATGGGAGTCTTAAGTAGAAATTGTTGTAGAGGAAATAGAAAAAGGGCCTGCACTTTAAAACACGAAATAAAGGGAGATAATAGAATCTTCATACCAGCACAGATAAACTCAATCGAATATAAAGCGCTCGTAGATACTGGTTCTACGCGTACGTATATAAATAGTGACGTCTGGAAAAACTGCAAACAAAATAATAAAGAGAGGGAAATAAGAACAAAAGTCATATTAGCAGACGGCTCTGAAATTCCGATTAATCAATGCATGACAGTAGATATGGAAATAAATGGCAACAAAATCAAACACGAAGTATCCCTACTCCCCACTACCCCATACATCATTTTGGGAATGGATTTATTGCAACGTTGTGGCTACACAAGCACCTGGCAAAAACCAAAAATAGATAATCAGGAAAAACCAACAACTTACAAAGAAAACCTATCAACCGAACAGAGAGAGCAACTACAAAAATTAATTGAAGAAGAATTCAAAAAATGCAGAGCAGCACCAAAAGGGAATTCGGACACGACACATATAATAAAACTAAAACACAAAGAACCAATTAAGCAACGATACTACCCAAGAAACCCAAAAATGCAGGACATCATAAATGAACACGTAGATAAAATGCTGAAAGATGGGATAATTGAAAGATCAAATAGTCCGTACAGCTCTCCAGTAGTATTAGCAAAAAAGGACAATGGCGAATACAGATTCTGCATCGACTTTAGGAAGATAAACGAAATATCAGAAAAAGATGCATATCCTATCCCTCAGATCGACCATACACTAGAAAAATTAAGAAAGGCTAAATACTTTTCAAAATTTGACTTAAAAAATGGGTACTGGAACGTAAAATTACATGAGGATAGCAAAGAAGCCACAGCATTTACGGTTCCAGGGAGAGGTCTCTTTCATTTCAAAGTTCTCCCTTTTGGATTACATTCGAGTGGAGCAACTTTCCAACGACTCCTAGACAAGATAATAGGACCAGAACTCGAACCAAATGCGTATGTATACCTAGATGATATAATCGTGTGCAGTAAATCATACAATGATCACCTGAAACACTTGAGAGAAATCTTTAGTCGCATACGGTCAGCAGGACTACAAATCAATGAGAAGAAATGCGAGTTCTGCAAACCCGAAATACAATATCTGGGACACGTAGTAACAAGCGAAGGAATAAAAATGGATAAAGACAAAATCCAAGCAATAGAACACCTAAAAACCCCAAGAAACGTAAAAGAAGTCCGTAGAATCATAGGTATGACCTCATGGTATAGGAAATTCATACCAGGTTATACAGAAATAATGTCACCACTAATCAGTCTTCTGAAAAAAGACAAAAAATTCGAATGGGGAGAAAACCAACATAAAGCATTTATTAAAATAAAAGAGATAATGACTAAGGAACCAGTGCTCACGAGAGCTGATTTCTCGAAACCATTTACACTGGAAACCGACGCTAGTGACATAGGTTTGGGAGCTGTTTTGACGCAGGACAACGAAGGCATTCGTAAGGTTATAATGTATGCAAGCAGGTCGTTACAACCGGCGGAGAAGAATTATAGTACATCAGAGAAAGAATGTTTAGCAGTCGTCTGGGGAATAAGAAAAATGAGAGCATTCCTAGAAGGCTACCACTTTAAAGTGATCACGGATCATCAGGCATTAAAGTGGCTAAATACAGTGAAGGAACCGACAGGTAGATTAGCCAGATGGGCCCTAGAATTGCAACAATACGACTTTGAAATATCTTATCGTAGCGGCAAACAAAACGTAATCGCGGATGAACTATCCCGGAACCCTGTGAACGCGACAGGGCATCCCAACAAAAAAGATTGGTATCAAAAAAAAGAGGAAGAAGTTAAGCTGAATCCAAACAAAACTACCGACTTCCGAATTCAAGATGAAAAACTATATAAAAAGATAATTAATCCGGCATATGGAGTACAACTAAACAGCGAATCAGAATGGAAATTATGCATACCCAGACAAGACATTGAACAAATCTTAGCTGAAAACCACGATTCACCAACAGCAGGACACATGGGAACATCGAAAACCCTAAATCGAATAGCACAAAGATACTACTGGCCGGGAATGTTTCGAGATACAGCTAAGTACGTAAGTCGCTGCAAGATTTGTCAGAAACAGAAAACATCACAAGAAAAAACACCTGGCATAATGCATATAAATAATGCCAAGGAACCATGGGAAATAGTATCGGTAGACTTAATAGGCCCATTGCCAAGATCAACACAAGGTTTTAACTGGTTGATAGTTTATCACGACAAATTCACGAAGTGGACTGAAATAAAAGGAATTAGGAATGCAACATCAAAAGCTGTAATAAAAACATTGAAGGAGTGTATAATCATGCGATACGGTTGTCCAAAAACATTACTGAGTGATAACGGCAGACAATTCACGAGTAAGGAGTTTACAGACACACTAAAATCTTACGGGATTGAACACCGACTCACAGCCCCGTACGCACCTCAAGCAAACCCGACAGAGAGGGTCAACAAGACCTTGGAAACGATGATTGCATCATATATAGAAGACAACCACAAAAAATGGGATGAATACCTGTCTGAATTAAACTTTGCCTTAAACACCTCACGTCAGGAATCAACAAAGTACACACCATCTTTCCTCATGTTCGGCCGAGAATTAAGAAAACCCAATGACGGTAATAAATTTCCAACCCCGACTGTAGCAGGAACTAGGAAACTAGACGAAATATACAACCTGGTCCGAACACACCAGAACCGTGCATCATGTACCCAAAAACATTACTACGATAAGCAAAGACGTCAATGGAAACCAGAAATAGGTGAATTAGTACTGAAAAGAGAATTCCCGCTATCCGATGCAAGCAAAGGGTTTTGCGCGAAGCTAGCGCCAAAATACTCAGGCCCATTTAGAATAGTACAGGAAAAATCACCCGTCATATTCGTGCTTCAGAACGAACACACCCGAAAACAGTATACGACACATATAAAAGACATGAAAAGGTATACAAACCCGCAATAGAATAATGATGATGAAAAATATATTTTTTTTTTGTCGATCTACCCTACAGACGCATTCTGAATCCGAGGCATAAAAATGACAGCGCAAGGACGGGACCGCCAGTCATTCGCCAGCGCTTGAAGGACGAGAACGTCACAGTATAAATAGATACGGAGGAATTGAAGAGAATAAAATGGATAACTCTACGTTCAGGAAGGCCACTAGACCGAGAAAGGTACCGACGGCGAGATGCACACAACCGACCTCTGTGGCAGAAAAGAAATCGGGGGCAACCATAACCTTAGCCGCTGGGGGAGAACCGCGGCCAAAGTCGCCGGCGAGGAGGCTGGCTACCGGCGGTTCGCTCCCATTGCTCCTGCCGCGTCCGGCAACCACCACGATGAAGCCTGCGGCCGCACCAAAACGAATGCAGATAGCTGTACCACCAACCACCCCAACGCGCCCAAGACTGACAGCAGGAAAGGCAGCACCCATGGCTCAACCAGGCCAAAAGCCGCAACCGCCAATTCGGCAACCGGGGCCATCAACAAACCCCCCGGCACAAGTGACAAAACCCACTCCGCGGACGACAATATTGCTACAGAACGCAATACCATGTCCCACCCGCGGAGCAAAACAGACAGCAGGGCGGGCACCACCGAAACAGGCCACGACATCCCGGGGACCGACAATTCCAACGACAAGCTCAGCCGCCACACATCAGCAAATACTGAAAAGGGACCGGCAAGCTAGTCAGGGTACCCAAACACCGCCTAGCGAAATACGAAAACCGGAACAACCCACCCCGTCTCCGATATTCTGTGCCGCAACCGCACCTATTACCGGACCACCGAAAAAGAAAAGGCGTGGAAAAAAGCGTTCCCACGGCAGTAAGAGGGGAATGATAAGATTGCCGGATTACAAACCAGCCGACATCAAGAAGAAGTGATCTTTTTTTTTTAGTTTAACGTGTATAGAAGCACAGTTATTTTTTTTTGTGAGCATTTATTTTATAAGTTTGTTAGTTCCTTTTTCGAGCCCAAGACGGCCAATAGTTATAATAATTTTTTACGATGATAGCTAGAACAAGCTAAGATTATGTTTTTTTCTTTACGTGCCTACCCAGGCAAAATGTTTTTGATTTAGATTTTGTTTTTGTTATTTTTGGAGATAAGTTTGTGTTTTTTTTTTAAAGCCTATTTGGGCAAATGGTTGATTTATTTTTGTTATGTGTTATTTTGAGCAGAGCAGGCTAATAAAAACAAAAGTTATAAAATGTTTTCCTTTTTTCCTTTTTATAATCTATATATATAATCAAGGGGAAAAGCTGTATATTTCCTGAACGACAGAATGACAGAAAAACCCAATAGTTTATGAGAAATTAAGCCTGTAGATAGTAAATTAATGTCCGTACAATTCCTTACTTATTCAGAACTATATGAGATTTCAAGTAGACACACAGCTATAGCGCTGATAGTCCATACAAAGAAAAGACTGACCTAAGAACTAGGAACAGTCACATGTTTTCGAAATAAAACTGCATTATATTTTTTTAAAGGAATTGTTTGTATTGTTGAGTTTAAATATCAGTTATTAGCTATAAATTATCTGAAAGTAATGGAGGAGTAACAATATTGTAATCTGTTCTGTCCGATATAAAAGTAAAAATCTTAACCTTTTGTTAACAAAGCTGATTTCATGAGTTTAATTTTTATCAAATGGGTTGCAAAATAAAGTTCTGTTTTTTGTTTAATTTTTTTACAAGGACAGATCAGATGAGGACCCCAAGACATTGATGTGTTAACATGGCGATTTTTCCCCCAGGTAAAAATCTCCGGAGGAGGGAGGAGAGTGTGACGTAGCGACTACGCCGCCGCCCGTCACAAACGCACACGCGCACGATCCGACCGTAGGCATGAATAGATCACATCGGCAGCGATAAGCGACGCACACTTACGCATTCCGGCCCTATATAAGCGCAGAGAGAACGCGCAACCGGCAGCACTCGTCTCGCAGAGCTCGAGTGTTCACCACGGTCGGCCGGGGCGAATTCCCTGGAAGATAGTGACTGGGTGGTTATAGTCGGCCGGGGCGAATTTCCTGGTGGATTAATAGCTTCCCTATTTGCGTCGGCCGGGGCGGATTTCCTGGAAGATCGCAGATTCCCAACCACCGTCGGCCGGGGTCTATCCTGGTAGATATTGGTTGTCCGTCCGGGTAGGGTTACAGTCGGCCGGGGCGTATTTCCTGGTGGACAGTAATTTTCTACCCCCCGTAGGTTCCCGAGGGTATCACCGTCGGCCGGGGCGTATTTCCTGGTAGATCAGTGATTCTCCCTCTCCGCAGGTGGAGTTCAAGTCGGCCGGGGTCTTTCCTGGTGGATTGTGACTTTCCATCCCCCGATAGGGATCCGTAGGAACCCTCGTCGGCCGGGGTCTATCCTGGTCGAACGGGTGTTTTCTTCTCACCGTAGGGTTGCTCAGACAACCCCCCGTCTCTTTATCCGTAGGCATCCTGACGAGCTGACACGTCTCGGTATTGCGTATGGTACCGTGACCGTGTCCCCCGCGCGTGCCCCCCCCCCCCCGCGCCTAGGGCATCCGTAGTCGCCCTCCGCGCTCCGTGGGATATCGCATCCCTTCCGTCCGTTGTTCGTCCAAGCACCGTTGGTCGCTCAACCCCCGCGTGTCACCCGGGCTATCGTCGAGAGTTTACTCCATCGCGACCGCGCGTAGTGACCCCCGTATACCGCCGCCATTACCAAGTATTATTCTAACCCCGTGGTACTGTGATTTATGATTTGTCGCTTATCGCTGTAGGTGTGCGAGTTAGCTGCTAGCCACCTCACCTCTCCTGACTCTGAAGGAACGAATTATCTTGTAATTGAAACCGGTTAATGATAAGTTATTTAAGAACTAGATTAAGTGTTTACTTTGTGGAAGCCAGCAATAAACTTGTATTTTGTTTGTAGAATTAGTTTCATTCCGAGTCCCAGTCAGGATACCTCATTAGACACAGACCTTCAGTCGACCCTTCAGGTGACCAAGGTCTTTAATGCTGATCGTAGCACTCCGTGGTTCGACTCCACGCATTTGCTACATCACAAGGTATTTTAAAGATGCAAAGATTTATTCAGAAACTAGGTACACTTTAAGGATTCCGTACCTCAAAAGGAAAAAAAGAACCCTTATAGGATCACTTGGTTGTCCTTCTGTCTGTCTGTCAAGATAATAAAAAATCCTTTTTCTCAGGAATGCGTAGGTATCAAGCTAAAATGCATATCATATATTTAAATCTTCTGATCCTTGAAGCTGTGTAAAAATCTAACTTCTAAGCCAACGCAATCAAAAGTTAAAGCTGGTTATGCCGCAAATTGTCGTGTTTTTTCGACATTCTTGTCACATTGTCGTGTTTTTACAAGGGAATTAAAACCCATGAACACAGAATCTTGAAATTTAGTACGAAGCAACGTCATATAGTATTATTATCATCCTTAAGGCATTAAATTCACCTATTTGTACGTATTTTGTGCAATAAAGTTTAAATAAATAAATAAATATAGCACAGTTATAGGAAAAATTGCGAAAAGCATTAATTTTGAAGTAAAATCTTATTTTCTATTAGTACTATTCGGCGAGGAATCAGGGGACTACTCTGGTATGGAAACACGGCCATTGAGCACCATGTTTAGTATGATTTTGTACACATTAACTAAGTTGGAGTGATCCTCTTCAAGATCGGAAATATCGGAATAGCGAACTTGGCATGGGTAAATAGGAGGCAAAGTTTAAGTACCCGGTTTCATAGTTGTTATGTTACCAATTGGTCAAAATTTTAATATCAAAATTTTAACAGGGCGCTTATTTTCAACTATTGCAGCAGCGGCAGCGGCATCTATAAGCCCCGGGTTCAAGTCACAGGATAGCATGTGAATCTTTTTTATTTATTTTTAATTTTTATTTCAGGATTCTAAGTTTATTCAGTGTTTTCAATTATAAAAGTAATACGCAGTATCATGCTTTAAGCCAAAAAATATTTTTCATATTTTGATTTTTGTTCCTTAGGGAAAGTTGTTCAATTTCACTCCCTCTCCCACTTCACGAACTTCAACTTCTTTCATAAATATACAGAAAATCGACTTCAGACAACTTTTGGGCAAATTGCCGACTAAAACACGTTCAAGTTTATCGTATAAAAAAGTTGTTCAGACAAAAAAGTTGCGTCTAATTGAGAATAACAAAAAAGTCTAATGACATTTTTATTTTTTTTTTTCAAATAGCTGTGCTACGAGGTTTTTTTAGTTTCGAACCCCCATATACCCCCATTTTTTAAAAATTCGAAAAACTGGCACGACAAAAAAATTCTATATAATTACCGAACCAGCTAACAAAATTTCATGAGAATCGGTTGAGAAATGCGACCTGTAGGCGAGAACAGACAGACAGACAGACGGACAAAAGAATTTTGGGCCAGTGGAAACTGAGACGCTTCGCTCGCTCGGTCAATTAAGGAACAATTCTTGTAAAATAGGCTAGTTTCCTTAAAAAATATAATTAGTCCTTCAGTTAGTCATTCAAAAAATATTGGATATGTATTTTTTCTTTTGTCGATTAAATAAAAAATAATTATAAAGATATAGCCCTTTGAAATTCCGTGTGACGTCATAGTTTGCTACATTTTTTAGCAAACTTTGACGTCACAAGCCTACACTCATGAACTTTGACGCGCTTTATCTTTTCCATTTATTGTTTAATTGACAAAAGAAAAAATACGTGTCCAATATTTTTTGATTATCTAACTGACTGACTAATTGTAATGTTATTATTTTGACCCAGGCAACTAGCCTATTTTTTAGGCCTTAAAGACTAAGCTCTGTCTATCCCGCAAGGTAAAATCACGTGATAGTATGTATTGTTAAGAAATTTTTTTTCGAAATGCTGTTATAATCATCATTATCATTCGGTCAGGTGATTCAAGCCTACGATGTCTTAACCAAACTGGAAGCAACTAAACAAAGTATGCTTCCCGTGGGAATCGAACCACGACCCCCGGGTCTGCAGGCAAACGCCTTAACCACTGGACCATGGAGGCAGTTGTATGTGTGGCGAGTGTAGCAAAGCCGCGGTGCAACAGCTAGTTTATAATAAAAGCTTGTCACAAAAATGTAATTTTTGCAAAGAAAATCAGTTGTAAGGTCTGTCCATCCATTGCAACATAAAAAACGTATGCAATATGCCTATTACTTAAATTAAACTTTATACAGACACAATCTGTAGGATAGGGGCACATATAATGTCGATGCCGGCACCCCACACGCATAGACAAAAAACGAAGTAACCAAATGTCAAAAATAAATCAAAATGGCCGTCCTGCGATTGGTCAGTTTTAAAAGACCAGGGTTGCACCCACGCGTTGGAATAATTGGGGATTTGTTTTGGGCAGGGTGATAGGGGGTGAATAAATAGATGCTTGGAGTTTGACGTTTTTGAAAGTAATGAACCAACAGTTCGGTAACCGACTTCAAAAAATGAGGAGGCTGTCAATTCGTTTAATTATATATTTTTGTTTGTAATACAATTCCGTCATTCATGAATCGATTTGAAGTTATTTTTTGGGGTATGCTTTTAAATTGGTATTTAGGTACATATCGACTAAGATTTAGTAGTGAATTAGTTGATTGAAGTAAAGATAATAGTATCACGTCTTTTTCCCTTGCGGGTTAGACAGAGCCTAGGTTTATAAGACCTGAAGGCCACGTTTAGCGTGTTGGTGGGCATTAGGTGGAAAACGGAATCAAAATAGTAATGGGTTGCTAGCCGCATCGCCTATTAACATGTTTCCTCAGATTTTACCCACTCCCTCGATTGGCTTTTACGATCTGCGCGGGAAGAGAAGCAGCTAGTACATTCTACGTTTTTTCTTTTCTCCCAAACCAGCACCCTGGTGTCAGACTTCTTCGGAACCGCCTCTCGGCCTCTGACGTGGATCCTTTTACGACTACCAGATGGCAGCCGGGACCACCGGCTTAACGTGCCACGTATCCTGACGTGAGTTTAACATTTTCTACCCATCCCAAAAAGTGCTCAACGCCGTTAAATAAGTTTTCACTTCAAAAACTCAATGTTATTATTCTATAGGGTGGCCCTATCTTATTAAAAACTATATACTTCTCTGGGATAGGTCAAAGCCAAAGTAACAAAAAAATATTATAAATAAAAAAAACTCAATGAAAAACTCATAAAAGAATGTTATCATTATATGGGTTGGCCCTACCTTATCTACAACTATGGACTTCTCTAGGATAGGCCAAAATAACAGAAAATATATTTTAAATAACAAAAAAACCTTCCTAAACTTATAAAGAAATGTTATCATTCTATGGGTTGGCCCTACCTTATCTACAATTATGTACTTCTCTAAGATAGGCCAACATAACAAAAATCCTTACAACATATTTACGCATGAATTTTATCTAAAGGACGGCCCTACTTTTTCCACAGTTATGTACTATTTTAGGATAGGCCAACATAACAAAAAATATTTTTCTTTTAAGTAGCAAAAAAATCCCCAAAATATATCTACCGCATGTTTTTTATCTACGGAACGCCCGGAAACCCTTACTTATATTATCTACAACTATGAGTATATACTTCTCAAAATAAAATAATTTAATTTGTTATAAATGTGAAAGCGTAGCCCTTCAGGCACGTAGGGACCAATACTGGACTAAGTTTCTTTCGGCGTATTCTTCTCAGCAGTGGTCGTTTCGAAACGCTAGTAGCTTATCGATTTGCAAATATTAAAAATAATAATATGACGTTCAGAAAGAGATACTTGATATCCAAATTTGAATAAAATTCTATTTCATTTCATTTCTCTAGGATAAGCCAACACATGAACTAACTTTTTTTAATATAGAACTCTATTAAAAAAAGTTACCGACAGTTAGCCGAAAAAGTGCGGGAAAATTCATTTATACTTGATACTGGCTAAATACGTAACGCGTGGTGAAAGCCATAAATAAAAGAAAAAAAACCTTATAGATGTTTCGATTCAAAAATCGAACGCACGAAATTTATCTATGGGTTGGCTCTACCTTATCTACAATTATATGCTTGTCTAGGATAGGCCAACGGGTCTCGGGCCCTATTTAAATACTGTATCGGCCAATAGGAAGCGTTGGGCTAGGGACGATAGGGCCCGCTAGTTTACTCAGTTGCTCTATGTAGCTTTTCACAAGCTTTATTTTGTAACACCTGTGAGGGCTCGACCGTCCTGGCGCTCTTAGTCGAGTTCCCACATATAAGGAATGGAGAACAGACACTCGACACAACAGACAGACAAGAAGATTAATTTATCGAACACAACTTAAAATATATTGACTTCAATATAACATTTTATGTAATGTTGCCCGCGACTTCGTCCGCGGCAATTTCTGTTATTATGATTAATTACTATAGATGAATAATTTTTCCCGTTTTCAAAACATTTTTTATTGATGCTTCGCTCCTATTGGTCGCGGCGTGATGTTTATAGCCTAAAGCCTTCCTCAATAAATGGACTATCCAACACAAAAAGAATTTTCCAATTTGAACCAATAGTTCCTGAGATTAGCGCGTTCAAACGAACAAACTAACAAACTCTTCAGCTTTATAATATTAGTATAGATATAGATTAATATCGGAGACTGTTACAATACGAGAGATGATGGTAGACTGAGTCATGACGGAGAGAAATGATCTGAAAATGGAATGAAATGAAATTTGAAATAAAATGAGGAATGAAAGTGGACAGATGAGAAATAAATAAGGTTGGACGAGATGCAGCATGCAGGTGGCATGCTGCAACGTTACACATCTGTCCCGGTGTTTGTCTGTATAATCAAATCTTGCATGTTAAATTTGAGTCACTTCCCAGTTACCCATTGAGTAAAATTTAATAAATAAATAAATATATAGTCCCACAGTAAATTGTGAACTTGTGTCGTAGGATACTAACTCAACTATACTATATTTTATAATAGATACTTATATAGATAAACATCCCAGATTCATGTCAATCTGAAAAATATCGTTTTCCATCTTGATCTAGGCGGGGATCGAACCCGGGAACCCTCGTGTCACAGGCTAGTGTGTTAACCTATGCGCCATGCGGAAGGCTCGTAAAGCCGTTGGTTTCGGTTGCCATCTGGTAGTCGTTAAAGGAACCACCGCCGAAGCCGAGAGGCGGTCCCGAACAACTCTGACACCAGGGTGTGCATGAACGATTGACCGTGACACCTACACGAAATGATGATGAATACAAAAAAGTAGTCTGTAAAGTCGGTTTACCGACGATATTTTACGTGATAACGGTGAAAGAGAGATAGATGCGTCACAAGCCTAACACTTAGGCCGATCGTGCTCTATCGCTTGTTCCGCTCTCGCTTGCACATGGAACGTGACACTTTCACGAGCAACCGGCTTTCATCGGTTTATAAGACGATCACGTTAAAACTTGATGTAGTATAAAAAGCAGCTAACTTGTGACCCGTGAACAGGCAGACAGTACGTCAGAGGTCAATAACCGGCCACACAATGGCATTGTAGAGATTATGGAAGCGAAATCCGTAAGTACAGGGGCCTACACATCAGGCAACAAGAGACTATAATGGCCTACACATAGCGTTCTCATCTCTAAAAATCAAAATGTCGGACTTATGGGAGCAAAAGCTGGACATAAACAAAAATTAAGGATTACAGATTAAGATTTATTAGCCGTGTCGTTTCCGGCAAAGTAGAATAGTACTACTCCTAGTCTTCCCATGGAGGTCGTAAGAGGCGACGTAGAAATACAAGCTAAGCAAAGCTCGTAAACATCAATAATACCTCTCCAACCCGTCTGGCCAGCGAGGAGAGTGTAGGCCAAGTCTTCTGTCTGCTCTGGCCAAGTATGGCTCCGATAGTACAGAGAGGGTTATGCTCTTGCAGTGGAGACTAAACAGACCTGATGATGATGAAGGATTATAGACGGCGAGCTCCGTGGCGCAGTAGTTAACACGCCAGCCTGCGACACAAGGGCCCCAGGTTCGATCCCCGGTCAGGTCAAGATGGAAAATGATCTTTTTCAGATTGACCTGGGTCTTGGATGTTTATCTATATACGTATTTGTTATAAAATATAGTATCGTTGAGTAAGTATCCCATAACACAAGTCTCGAACTTACATTGGGGCTAGCTCAATCTGTGTGATATGTCCGTATATATTTATTTATTATTTATATTTATTACTGACAAAAATCCTAACTTATATTATAATCGCGAAAGTGAATTTGTTTGTTACCCCAGAGAACTTGTATACAAAATTCCATGATGATCGGTTCAGTAGTTACAGCGTAAAAGCGTAACAAACAAACAAACTAATAAACAAACAAACTCACTTTCGAATTTATAATATTTTATATTATACACCGTGTAAATAGACCCTCGACATTCCCTTAACGGGGTGACTCAGCCCACCAATATGAACAACTTTTCCTATGGGAACAATGCTGGGAACTCAAAAAAAATTCGATCTTCCCATACAAACTGGCCGGGCGGCGGAACTCTTTTGTATGGAAATGACGAAATTATTTTTGAGTTCCCAGCATTGGTCTCATAGGAAAAGTTGTTCATATTGATGGGCTGAGTCACCCCTTTAAGTAAATGACGACCTTTAAGTACATTTACACGCTGTACCTATATAATGTACGGAACCCTTCGTGCGCGAGTCCGACTTGCACTTGGCCGGTTTTTTCTTCTGG
This sequence comes from Elegia similella, assembly GCA_947532085.1. Lineage (NCBI taxonomy): Eukaryota > Metazoa > Arthropoda > Insecta > Lepidoptera > Pyralidae > Elegia > Elegia similella. The sequence continues at coordinate 687,921 of OX383954.1, read as the reverse complement.
TAACCCAAGTTGCTACGTCCTTTTTTTTGTTTCATAAAACAATACCCGATCAGCTGGATTAGGACGCGATAAAAATAAAGGACAGATGATAACCTCATTGCTTCTAGGACATGATATGAGATAGCTTATCGCTCGGGGGCGACAAGGTGTCTAACGGTTGGCACGTATATAAACCGGCCAAGTGCGAGTCGGCCTTGCGCGCGAAGGTTTCCGTACATCCTTACTAATATTATAAATGCGAAAGTGAGTTTGTTTGTTTGTTTGTTTGTTTGTTACGCTTTCACGCCGTAACTACTGAACCGATCATCATGAAATTTTGCATACAAGTTCTCTGGAGTACGGAGAAGGACATAGGCTACCTTTAACAAACTCACTTACGCATTTATAATATTAGTTAGGATTAGGATTTTTAAAACGAATATAGACCTAACTTAATATTATGTGAATATGTCTACATATTGTCGTTATTAATATCGAACAAAAACGAGCTAAAAAACCGGCTAAGTGCGAGTCGGACTCGCGCACGAAGGTTTCCGTACCATTATCTACAAAAACGGCAAAAAATCATATCTGTTGTATGGGAGCCCCCATTTAAATAATAATTTTATTTATGTATAGTCTCCTTCACATTATAATTTTATTATTTACTTTTCAAACGAATATATAACTTAATATTCTGTGAATATTTAAAGCGTCCATCTACACGCCCACCAACATGCTAAATGTGGCCATAAGGTCTTATACACCTAGGCTCTGTCTACCCCGCAAGGGAAAAAGACGTGATACTATGTATGTATGTATCTATTTAAACCGTCTACGTGTTGCCGGCAAAATTTTAACTTTCTAACTATCACGGTTCATGAGATACAGCCCGGTGACAGACGAACGGACAGACGGACAGCGTAGCCATATTTATAGGGTCCGTTTTTACCCTTTGGGTACGGAAAAAAAAAATGTATGCATTTCGCAATTTTCCCTTTATCTGTGCTATAAGACGTTGCTTCGTACCAAATTTCAAGATTCTGAGTTCATGGGAAGTACCCTGTAGGTTTTGATGTCGAAAATTTGCGTCATACACGGCTGTATCTTTTGATTGCGTTGGCTTAGAAGTTTGATTTTTTCACAGCTCCAAGGGACAGTAGACCTGAGTATTTGATATGAATTTCAGCTTGATACCACCCGTTCCTGAGAAAAAGGGTCTTGACAGACAGACGGACAAAAAAGTGATCCTAGGGTTCCGATTTTTCGTTTTAAGGTACGGAACAACAAAAGTGAATTTTCAGGTAGCGTGGCTCTACCACGACTAAAAACGGTTAAGAACGACAATATATAGGCTTATTATTATCTTAATGTTTTCTGATGTTTTCGCAATTGCTACACATTTAAATAAAATAACTTTAATACGGTATTTATCAATAAATATTGTAGGCGGTTTTGTATAGTTCTTATAACACAAAGACAAATGTCAACTTAGTCTACCTGCGACTATGAAAACTGTAAAGTTTTCGAAACGTTAGGTGTAAAAATAATGTAATATACGCGATAATACCGTATTAAAGTGATTTTATTAAAATTATTATTATCATCCTTGCTGGTCTGGGAGAAAAGAAAAAACGTTGAATCTACCAGCTGCTTCTCTTCCCGTGCAGGCCGTAGAAACCGGCCGAGGGAGTGGGCGCAAATCTAAGGAATCATAGAAATAGGCGGTGCGGCTAGCCACCCATCATTTCGACTCCGTATGCCATCTTTAAGCCCATCAACATGCTAAACGTGGCCTTTTGGTCAGCCTTAGGCTCTGTCTACCCCGTAAGGGATAAAAACGTGATAATATGTATGTATGTATATTATTATTGCTTAACTAGTTTGGTGTCGCGACGCGCTTTGAGAATAATAATGGCCGCGACGTCTGTCTGTCTGGTGCGCTCGTGACGTCAGAACTATTATTATGACACATATGGACGGTCAAATGTTGACAGCCGTCGTGGCATAGTGATTAGCACGCCAGTCTGCTAATGAGTGTAGGTTCATTTCCCGCGAGAAAATATTTGTTCTACATTGGGACAAAGTGACGAGCTATTTCATCATCATCATCATTACAACCAATAATAGTCCACTGCTGGACAAAGGCCTCTCCCAAGTATTCTTCTTCCATGGAATTATATGGCCTGGCTAGCTCCGTGGCGCAGCGATCAACACGCCAGCCTGCGACACGGGAGTGCCCGGGTTCGATCCCCGGCCAGGTCAAGATGAAAAAACTGGCCTAGTGCGAGTCGGACTCGCGCACCAAGGGTTCCGTACCGTTATCTATAAAAACGGCAAAAAATCATGTCTGTAGTATGGGAGCCCCCCTTTAATATTAATTTTATTTTTATTTTATTATTTGTTTTTAAAGTGTATATGTAACTTAATATTCTGTGCATATTTTAAGCGTCTATCTGTTGCCTTTATCAATATCGAGCAAAAACAAGCCAAAAATCACGTTTGTTATATGGGAGCCCCTTAAATATTTATTTTATTCAATTTTTTAGTATTTGTTGTTATAGCGGCAACAGAAATACAACATCTGTGAAAATTTCAGCAGTCTAACTATCACGGATCATGAGATACAGCCTGGTGACAGCCGGACAGACAGACAAACAGACAGAGAGACCAGACAGACAGACGGACAGCGTAGAAATTAATAGGGTCCCGTTTTTACCCTTTGGGTACGGAGCCCTAAAAATGATCTTTTTCAGATTGGCCTGGGTCTTTGATGTGTATCTATATATGTATTTATTATAAAATATAGTATCGTTGAGTTAGTATCCCATAACACAAGTCTCGAACTTACTTTGGGGCTAGCTCAATCTGTGTGATTTGTCCGTATTTATTTATTTATTTATTATTGTATTATCATACGATTTACACATAAGTACATGCAATATTTACGATTACCGATTGAGCTGAACTCAATCGTAACGAGTGTCCGTGTAACGGGAAGTGGATCAAATTGAAATTGCAAGATATGATTTTTTTTTTACATAAATTATTCACCGGCTTGGCCTATATTAACTTTACGGAATCAGATGGCAGACATTTTTTATCTGTAAACGTTAAAAAAATCGTCTATATATGCCGTAGGTATTAAAATGAGACACGTGTAGCGTCGTCAAGGTCGGTAGGTAGGCTGTGGAATTGATTCTCAGCGTGGATTGTACCTACTAACTTAATGGACCTAAAGTTTCTATCATCAACTTATCTCTTTGACTTCGTATTTTAACTGTCTTGTCCTTCGATCAAATTCGAAAAGAGGCACCGGCAAAACAGCGCCCTAATCAAGTTTTGGAGCTGTTTTGTCCACAGTTTCAATAAACCGCGCTAGCACTCACACGTCTCGCGATGACAAAGGTATAGAGAAAAAATGCAAAAACTACGAATCAAAAGTGAAAAAAAAGATGGAGTTATACTTTCAGTATGTACCGTTTTGTCGTTGTTTGTAAGTATGCATGATGTTTTGACTCGGGGCCATTATTTAGGCTCATTTTGTATGAGACTGTGAATCTTCCATTATATTTGATCGAAGGTCTTCTCAAGAGAGCCGTGCGCCGTCGCACGTAAACACACTTAATGTGTTTGCGTGCGACGGCGCATTACTAGCTTTCGCCCGCGGCTCCGCCCGCGTCAATGTCGATCCCTCGGGAATAGTACTTTTTTCCGAGATAAAAGGTAGCCTATTTCCTTCTCCGTACTCCAGAGAACTTGTATGCAAAATTTCATTATGCATTCAGTCGTTAAACATTTTAAAACGTTGAAAGCGTAACAAACAAACTCACTTTCGCATTTATAATATCAGTAAGGATTATTAAAATTTTCTTAACTTTACGTGGTTCGTTAATTTATATTCAGTAGTTGTTTTACGTAACTAACAACTGTCTTAACTAATTTTTAATTAAATTTGTATGAAATTTTACTTTATTTATAAGTTGGTGAACTATAGCTCTTTAATTTATAAACTCTACTTAGCTCTGATAGTTTTCCTTTAAACTTCGTTATATATACTTCTGCTGTGAATTTTTTTAAGCTATTTAGTAGATAGTGGGGGGGGGGCACTAGACTAACAAAAGTTTTTAATAAACATTTCAGAAACTGACAAATAATTGAAAAATGATGTTCAACTCATAATAGTTTTAAAAGACCCCTTCAACAATATCCCACACGTTGGGTCGGTCAAGAAAAAAAAATACTCCCTCAAAACAGTAGGGTTTTAAAAAAAATCAAGATTTTACTTTACCACTTTTTCGGCATGATTAATATACATATCCATACCAAATTACAGCTTTCTAGTACTTATTATAGTCTCTGAGAAAAACCGCAGATGACAGACGGACAGACATGACGAAACTATAAGGGTTCCTTGTTTAAGGAACCCTAAAATGCCCAACGCGCCTACCGAAGTTTTCACTTTTAAAATAAAAGGTTAGTATTTTAGCAGAGAATATAAAGTCAAATATTTTATTCATCGTAAGAAATTTTAAATACCATTTGGTGAACGTTAACTTAGATTAAACATTATTACACATAAGTCACGCCGTGTGGTTTCCGGCAGAGTAGAATAGGACCACTCCAAGTCTTCCCGTGGATGTCGTAGAAGGCGACTTAGGAAATACAAGCTAAAAAGCTTGCAAACATCAATGAGACCTCTCCAACCCGTCTGGCCAGCGTGGAGAGTGTAGGCCAAGTCCTCTGTCTGCTCTGGCCAAGTATGGCTCTAGTAGTACAGAGAGGGTCGTGCTCCTGTAGTGGTGACTAAAAAGACCTGATGACGACACATAAGTCGTTCCTAACACTCGCTTAATAAATTAATATATTCATAGGATGCACCCCTGTTTATAAAATTTCTCACGAAATTATAATATTCTCATATAATATTAAGCTTAACTTATCAAGAGGCTTAGTAGTGGCACTACAAGTGCATTTGAATCGCAGGTCCCGACTTCGATCCCCGCTCAGGTAAAGATGGAAAACGATCTTGTTCAGATTGGCCTGGGTCTTAGATGTTTATATATGTATCTATTATAAAGTAAAGTATCGTTGAGTTTCCGGCAGCAATAGCCGTGTGGTTTCCGGCAGAGTAAATAAATAAATATATATATATATATACGGACAAATCACACAGATTGAGCTAGCCCCAAAGTAAGTTCGAGACTTGTGTTATGGGATACTAACTCAACGATACTATAGTTTATAACAAATACATATATAGATATACATCCAAGACCCGAGTAGAATAGAATCACTCCTAGTCGTCCCATTGGTGTCATAAGAGGCGACTTAGGAAATACAAGCTAAACAAAGCTCATAAACATCAATGAGACTTCCAACCCGTCTGGCCAGCGAGGAGAGTGTAGGCCAAATCCTCTGTCTGCTTTGGCCAAGTATATCCGATAGTACAGAGGGGTTCATGCTAGTGGAGACTAAAAAGCCCTGATGATGATGATCGTTGAGTTAGCCCACGACCCAAGTTTAGAACTTCCTGGGGGGCTATTTATCTCTATACAATATCTAAAGAAAACCCTGTTCTTGAAGGGATGATTCAGCCCGTCGAATTGAAAATTTTTTCTATGGGATCAATGCTGGGAACTCAGAAAAAATGAACAATTCCAAACAGAAATGCATATTTATTTATCAAGTCTTTTTAGGGTTCTGTACACAAAGAGTAAAAACGGGTGCCTATTAATATGGCTCCATTGTCCGTCCGTCTGCCCGTCTGTCACCAGGCTGTATCTCATGAACCGTGATATTTTGTTTTAATTTTATTTTAAATAGCTTTTTTGGCATTGTGTCTTATGTCGATGGGAATTTTATTATAAATAATTTAGTCTCCACTGCAGGAGCATGACCCTCTCTGTACTACCGGAGTCATACTTGGCCAGAGGAGACAGAGGATTTCGCCTACACTCTCCTCTCTGGCCAGACGGGTTGGAGAGGTCTCATTGATGTTTATGAGCTTTGTTTAACTTGTATTTCCTAAGTCACCTCTTACGACCTCCATGGGAAGACTTGGACTGGTCCTATTCTACTCTGCCGGAAACCACACGGTCGCCTGTATACATATTGTAATTATATTCAAAGATTGTAATATAATAGTGTAGGGGCTGTTGGACAATACATATCTATTTATACAAAATAGTTAACCCCAATCTATTAAATAGTTACTTACTAGAAGTCATGTAATTTATGCACCCCTGCAACATAACCACTTATCTATGTATTTTGTTGATATGTCTATTTTAGATAGATAGATAGATAACTTGTTTATTTGGTTTGCCACAAACACACTAAGTATTAAAATGCAACAATCTATTTATTTGTTTAATTTTCTTTTTTTTATTGTTAACATATACTGTCCCACTGCTGGGCAAAGGTCTCCCCATAAGTTTCAATGTCTCTCTATTTTGTGCCACTTCCAACCACTTTCCTTCAAAATATTTGATGTCATCACTCCAACGCTTTCGAGGTCTGCCCGGTTTTCCACGTCCATCCTCTGGAGTCCATTTTGTTGTTGAAACAGCCCAGCGATCTGGGTGCATTCGGTAAACGTGGCCCGCCCAGTCCCATTTCAACTTGGCTGCTTTGCGGCCCACATCCGCAATACCGGTAATTGAACGAAGCACTGTGTTCGGCACTCTGTCCAACCTTGTGACACCCAGAATACCTCGCTCCATAGTTCTTTGGCAAATCTTGAGCTTGGACTTCTGCTCCTCGGTGAGTGACCAAGTTTATTTTCTTTATCAATCGATAATTTTGGAAATTCTTATAATGGCCTATGTCCAGCAGTGGACTTCTTGCGGCTGAGATGATGATGATGATGATGAAGATTCTATGTCAATCAAACCAAAGACGTACTATACTGACGTATTAAATATATGGGCTGAACAGTTGAAGATCTGTTTCTGTTGTCTTAAAAAATATTTTAATACCTACAGTTTTTACTGTTGTAAACTTAACCTTATAGTTAGCCATGTGGTTTTCGAAGTAGAATAGGACCACTCCAAGTATTCCCATGGACGTCGTAAGTAAACAAAGCTCATAAACATCAATGAGACTTCCAATCCAACCCGTCTGGCCAGCGAGGAGAGTGTAGGCCAAATCCTCTGTCTGCTCTGGCCAAGTATGGCTCCGGTAGTACAGAGAGGGTCGTGCTCCTGCAGTGGAGACTAAAATGACCTGATGATGATGATGTTGTAATCTGCTATATTGTGTACTCCCCTCCCTATTTTCTATTTTATAAGGGCTTTTTGCATTAACAATTCTATTCGACGCCCAGGATTAAAGTGCGGTAGCTCAATCGGCAGAGCATAGATAGTACATAGTCCCAAGGTCCCTGCTTCAAACCCTGCCTGCATGGAATTTTTCAACATATCCTATTTCTTAATTTAATCATCATTTCGTGTAGGTGTCACGGTCAATCGACCATGCACACCCTGGTGTCAGAGTTCTTCGGAACCGCCGTTCGGCCTCTGACGTGGTTCCTTTAACGACCACCAGATGGCAGCCGGGACCACCGGCTTAACGTGCCTTCCGAAGCACGGAATCATTTTTATTATCAGAAAATCAGGTGATTCAAGCCTGCAATGTCCTAACCAAACTGGAAACAACTAAACAAAGTATGCTTCCCGTGAGAATCGAACCCACGACCCCTGGGTCAACAGGCAAACGCCATAACCACTGGACCACGGAGGTTGTTTCTTAATTTAATAAGAGTATATCTGAACAGAGAAACACCGAGCATAGCCCTCTCCATTGCTCTTTGAGCGACCTTGAGCCTTCTTATGAGGCCCATAGTAAGGGACCACGTTTCTGAGCGGTAAGTCATCACTGGTAACATACATTGATTGAAGACTTTTGTCTTTAGTTAGGCACTGAGGTATTTTGGACGGAAAGACAGTGCGTAGCCGAACGCTGCCCAGCCGAGTCTGATTCGCCGAAAGACCTCATCCTCCGCAGGGAAACGCTGGATGCAGGCCATTTATCCGGTCATTTTGGATATCTTTGGGAGAGGCCTATTTTTAGCAGTGGACTTTTTGCGACTGATATGATGATATCTGAATAGCATTGTGCATGTGCATGGTAATTTTTACTGCTTTAGTAATTGTTTTGAGTTTTTACCTGTAATTTTTATTTGTAAGTTGCGCACACCCGTGACGTCAACATGGGTTCCAACGGAAGATCAGCGCTGGCTTATCGCCAGCAAATGCTGAGTTGGGACCTATTTGGGAACGGACACAGTGCTGGTAACATTTTTAATTTTACTTAATAATAAGTACAATTTTTTGTTTTTTACTTGTACTGTGTATGGATCTCAAATAAATCATTCATTCATTCATTCATGCAAAAAAAAACCTTATAAAAATATATCAAACATGTCCCTTTTTTTATTCTTACACGATAAATATTAAAATAGGAGAGGGGTCAAGAACAGTCAAAAATCTTACGCAATAAACGAATGGCCCAACTTACATGAACACTAAAAACATGAATCTCCTTTTCTGGGTAGTTGCGTAAGTGTTATACTTTGTTGCTAACTCGTGATCTCAATAAAAAAAATACACTTTAATATTTAAAAAAATGGTGATTCCATTAGCATTAGAATTAGAGACAAGTTCAATCGACCCCTAAGACGAAAACATTGGAAACAGGTATTCGACCCTTATCCTTGAAGATCACCCTTGATTTTCAACCCCCAAGGTCACTCCCATGTCAACCACTTCATAAAACAGGTCTAATTTATCATTCGAAGGGTATTTTTTATTGAAAGTATAATTTTAATAAAATGTTAACTGTCTATTGGACTATTATTTCTTAATAGAGTAGGTATCTAGCTTTTTATAAATTATGTTATTATAGAATATAAATGTACCTAATAATAGGGTGAATTTTAGTAAATATAGGTGATCTATTATTAGACTATTGTATATAGGGTATAACTATTTTATTTGTGTGTCGTATGTGTTAGTGGCCAAGACTGTTGTCAAATTTTCAAGCTGCCTAAAGGCATCTGATATAGCTTGACGACTTGACGACTGTCATCAATGATAAGATTAGTGAGCTCCGTGGCGCAGTGGTTATAACGCCAGCCAACGACACGAGGGTGCCCGGATTCGATCCCCGGTCAGGTCATGATGGAAAACAATCTTTTTTAGATTGAATTAGGTCTTGGATGTTTATCTATATATATACTCGTATATATCTATTATAAAATATAGTATCGTTGAGTTAGTATCCTACGACACAATTGTATATCACTCACACTCACAACTTACTTTGGGGCTAGATCAATTTGTGTGATGATATAATTTGTGTGACTAGCTCCGTGGCGCAGCGGTCAACACGCCAGCCTGCGACACGGAGTGACCGGGTTCGATCCCCGGCCAGTTCAAGATGGAAAATGATCTTTTTCAGATTGGCCTGGGTCTTGGATGTGTATCTATATAAGTATTTGTTATAAAATATAGTATCGTTGAGTTAGTATCCCATAACACAAGTCTCGAACTTACTTTGGGGCTAGCTCAATCTGTGTGATTTGTCCGTATATATTTATTTATTATTTATTTATATACAGCGTGTAAATTGACCCTCGACATTCCCTTTACGGGGTGACTCAGACCTTCAATATGAACAACTTTTCCTATGGGACCAATGCTGGGAACTCAAAAAAAAATTCGTCATTTCCATACAAAAGAGTCCCGCCGCCCGGCCAGTTTGTATGGGAATGTCGATTTTTTTTTTTGAGTTCCCAGAATTGTTCCCATAGGAAAAGTTGTTCATATTGATGGGCTGAGTCACCCCGTAAAGGGAATGTCGAGGGTCAATTTACACGCTGTATGTATTTATTTATTATTTATTTATCATAACAACTTAACACTTAACGTGCCTTCCGTAGCATGGAGGGGCTCGAGATATTATTATGCCAGTTATGGTCACCCATCCTAGTGGGGACTGCGCCCAGAGTTGCTTAACCTGCGTAAGCGCTTGTTATGTAAGTTCAAGCCCATTGGCCATCGGGCTCCTCAAAGGTATGACTACGATAACTACATACTTATGAATCAAAACAAATTAAAATCATCATCATCATCATTGACTAGCTCCGTGGCGCAGCGGTCAACACGCCGGCCTGCGACACGGAGTGACCGGGATCGATCCCCGGCCAGGTCAAGATGGAAAATGATCTTTTTCAGATTGGCCTGGGTCTTGGATGTGTATTTATATATGTATTTGTTATATAATATAGTATCGTTGAGTTAGTATCCCATAACACAAGTCTCGAACTTACCTTGGGGCTAGCTCAATCTGTGTGATTTGTCCGTATATATTTATTTATTTATTTCAGAGGCAAGAAGTTCACTGCTGGACATAGGCCTCTCCCAATGATTTCCAAAATGACCAGTTGGAAGCGGCCTGCATCCAGCGTCTTCCTGCGACCTTGGTCACGTCATCCGACCATCTGGTCGGTGGGTGTCCGACGCTGCGCTTGCCGGTACGTGGTCGCCATTCGAGAACGTTCTGGCCCCATCGGCCATCGGTTCTATGCGCTATGTGCCCCTTCCACTGCCACTTCAAAGAGCTAATGCGTTGAGCTATGTCGGTGACTTTCGTTCTTCTACGGATCTCCTCAATTCTGATTCGGTCTCTCAGAGAAACACCTAGTATAATATTTTCCATTGCTCTTTGAGTGACCTTGAGCTTTCTTTTGAGGTCTCATCCTCATCATTTCGAGTAGGTGTCACAGTCAATCAACCATGCACACCCTAGTGTCAGAGTTCTTCGGAACCGCCTCTCGGCCTGTGACGTGGATACTATTTTTTTTTTTGGTACAAATCACACAGATTGAGCTAGCCCCAAAGTAAGTTCGAGACTTGTGTTAAGGGATACTAACTCAACGATACTATATTTTATAACAAATACATATATAGATACACATCCAAGACCCAGGTCAATCTGAAAAAGATCATTTTCCATCTTGACCTGGCCGGGGATCGATCCCGGTCACTCCGTGTCGCAGGCTGGCGTGTTGATCGCTGCGCCACGGAGCTAGTCAAATCCTTTAACGACGACGTGGTTCTTATGATGTCTCAAAAAGAGATACATTCAATTCAATTTCTTTGTTTTTAGGGTTCCGTACCCAAAGGGTAAAAACGGGACCCTATTAATGATAAGACGTAGCGCCATACAAATATAACATAAAATGTACGCGAACGAAGTCGCGGGCACTGCTAGTTATTATATTTCAATCTTAGTTTTGGATTGAGGGTAAATCTGTAGGGTAAATACTCAATATCGTCAAGGAAGTGCTACCATTGGACTATTTCAAATTAGACATTTCTATGAATAGTTGTGATTATAATAAAAATTATCATAAAATATAAACCGGGCTGAATTCATTTATATAACAACGTGGACAGTGTCCTACAATAGTACCTATTTATATATGATTGCAAATAGTCAAATTGAAATTGAAGTGACTTCAACAGTAGAATAAATGGGTATGTCTTGGATAGGCATGTAACATCCTCGTCTTCATCGTCACTTACCATCAGGTGAGATGGGAGACAAATGCGTAATCCAACATTTAGTAAAAATGAAAAAAAAGTAGTTAGTTTTAGTTTCATTTAATAATAAGTTTTTAGATTAAGTTTTAGTGTTAAAGTGTTTCTATCAAAGCCAATGTTAACTTACATAAATAAATATTATGATATAAGAAAAAACCGACCAAGTGCGAGTCGGACTTGCTCACGAAGGGTTCCTTACCGTTATCTATAAAATCGGAAAAAAAATCTTGTCTGTTGTATGGGAGCCCCCCTTCGATATTAATTTTATTTTTATTTAATTATTTATTTTAAAATTAAATAAGTAACTAAATATTCTGTGAATATTTCAAGCGTCTACCTGTTGCCGTTATCAATATCAAGCAAAAACTCGCTAAAAATACACATTTGTTGTATGGGAGCCCCCTTAAATATTTATTTTATTCTATTTTTAGTATTTTTTGTTATAGCGGCCACAGAAATACATCATTTGTGAAAATTTCAACTGTCTAGCTATCACGGTTCATGAGAGCCTGGTGACAGACAGACAGACAGACAGACGGACAGCGGAGCGAAATTAATAGGGTCCCGTTTTTACCCTTTGGGTATGGAAAACACTTCAATCAAACTACCGAACCGATTGTGATAAAATTAAATGAGACCAACGCCTGCCTTTTTTTTGAAGTTGGTTAGAAATATACAATCTTTCCTCCTTGTAATATTAAAAAGTTTAGTTATATTGATTTTAATTATAAATCCCTCGACTTGAAGGGTTGACAGCCCGTCCGAACAGCGTTTTCTAAGGGAATAATGTTGGGAACTCGAAAGAAATTTCTGTCTGAAAAAAAAACCGGCCAAGTGCGAGTCGGACTCGTGCACGCAGGGTTTCGTACATTAAATATAACTAGCTTTCGCCCGCGGTTCCACCCATACGTCAATGTCGATCCCTCGGGAATCGTACTTATTCCCGGGATAAAAGGTAGCCTATGTGCCATCACCCAAAGGGTATAAAACGCGAGTCCTTCTCGCACTTGGCCGGTTTTTGTATTTGAATTTAGATATCAAAGGTACAGCTCTTTTGTATGGACGGATAAAGTCGTGCTACAAAATACGAAAACACTTTTTCCCCAACTCAAGAAAAACTCAAAAGGTACAAAATTATTTTTTGTCTTTTAGCCATAAAAAATATACATTATCAGATGGTGTCACAGGCTATAATTTACGTGGGCAGAATCGTGGGAAAAACTAGTGTAGAAAATAGGCCCATTTTTTTTTATTATTTTTTTTATACTTAATTTTGACACGAAGCAACGTGACACAGATAAAGGAAAAAATGCGAAACATCATTAAGTATTTTATTACATCATGTAATAAAAATATTTTTAATAATTTTTGGACACTCGCAAGGGAATCAAAACCTACAGGGCACTTCCCATGAACTCAGAATCTTGAAATTTGGTACGAAGCAACGTCTTATATAGCACAGATAAAGGAAAAATTGCGAAAAGCATTAATTTTGAATGACATCATATAATAAAAATATTTTTAATAATTTCAAACTTATTATATATTATGTACGGTACCCTTCGTCCGACTCGCACTTGGACATTTTTTTTTTTACCTATGAAGTAAAGGATTATTTTCACTTTCATGTCACTCTAAATTTCCTTCGTTAAATAATATACATTTACTACGAAATTAAAGATAGAACTTTTTATTTTATTTCAAAATGTAAGTATATTTATTACTTCATAATATATCTCTCCTACGTGCTACGGAAACCTCGTTAAGTCATAATTCTCGGCTATAATCATTGATAGCAGTCGTTAAGCTTCGCCGGATGCCTTTAGGCAGCTTGAAAATTCTCAAACCAGACCATTTACATACAGGAAAAATAAACTACTTCAAAATATCTCGGTACCGAAACATGTGCTTATATTTATGCACATATGAATTATTTTATGCATAACTGATCATAGTACTACAACAAAAAATTTTGCTCTTAGATATATGAATATAATAACCATTTGTCTGAAGAATAAATAAGAAAAAAATATTTTAGCCTAAGTAACTATAGATAGTTCTCACTGCATTTTTTTTTCTTATTACCTTTTTATGTCAAATTATTTTATTACAAATCTAATATTTCAACAGAAATAAAATAAACTTACTATATTACTTCAGTTTACAGTAAAAAATTACTTTTATTTACAGTCAATATAGTGAAATGAATCCGGTTTTATATTGCATTATTATTTGTTTTTTTTTAATTGCCTTTTAAATCAAATTATTTTACTACAAATTTAATATTTCAGTAATATATAAATATAATAATATAACCCTTTTATTAATATTCAAGATAGTCAGATGGATTCAGTTTTAGATAATCAAGTACTTATATCAGGGATATCTTATTTTATTATATATATAAAAAAAACATTTACTCAGAGTAAATATTTCAGATTCTATATATAAGAGTAAGATTATTTAGGAATTAAGAAAGTGTTACATATATACATATTTTTATTAATTAACCCTGCAGTCAATATAATCAGATAAATCCGGTTTTTAATTGCCTTTTAGGTATGTCAAATTATTTTATTACAAATGTAATATTTCAATACAAATAAAATATACTTTATCTGTACAGTTTACATTATAAATATACACCTTTATTAATATTTAATATAGTTAGACTAATCCGATTTTACATCATCAAGTAACTAGATCAGCAATATCTTGTTTTTTATTATATTAAAAAATAAAATTGAAAAAATCAAATTTACTCAGAGTTAAGATTTCAGATTTTATATATAAGTAGGATTATTTAAGAATTAAGAAAGTGTTACATTTAGGTTCATAGTTTTATTAATTAACCCTATCCCGACTTCAATGGATACAGGTCCAATTTATTTTTAGCTTTCTTGAAGCTTATCCATTTTTCTCCTCTTAGATTAATATAGATTTAAGTATCTATTATTAAGTATAGTATCGTTGAGTTAGTATCCTACGACACAAGTTTACAACTTACTGTGGGGCTAGCTCAATTTTTATATTTATATTTTCCATAATGATCAAGAAATAAATTATTGTAAATATTATTTAAAATAGAATGGGCTCTATATTTCTTTAAGATTTTTCTCTAAAAATATATATAATAGAGTCTCATCCATTTTGCCCTGAATAATATAGTGAGTCCTAATAAAAAATAAATATTATTTTGTAATCTAGTAACTGTATCAAGTACGTAAGTACTTATATAATCCTTAAAGGAAACATGTGCCTTCATCATCAGGTCCTTTTTAGTCTCCACTACAGGAGCCCGACCCTCTCTGTACTACTAGAGCCATACTTGGCCAGAGCAGCCAGAGGACATGTGCCTTGAAAACTCTTTATTATAAAATAATACATATATTTTTAAAAGTGCGGCCTACTTATTTATAGTACAGTTATGCAGCTCTAAGTATTAACATAAATATGTTTTTTATTATTAATCTAAAAAAAAAACAACGTCGTTTTCGTAAATAAAATAACTACATAGGAACATATTAAAAACAAACTTCACTATATTACATTAGTTATTAAAAGCAGAATGCTGGAAGTATAGTTGGATACTTAGTGAATCAACATGGCCATTCAACTTAATAATGCTGCTAGCCTTTTATGCACATTTGCAGAGGTAAATATCTACAGTTACTGTAAATATGAGTAGGTACTCATAGTACAGTAACTGTAGATATTTACCTGATATATATTTTAGAGGTTAATTATTTTATAGAGTAAGATTATTTTAGAAATAATTATTTGATTATGTGTATATACATAATCAAATATTAACTTACATGTTATTAAATTTACGAAAACGACGTTTTTTTGTTAGATTAATAATAAAAAAAATTTATGTTAATACTTAGAGCTGCTTAACTGTACTATAAATATGTAAGCCGCACTTTTAAAAATATATGTATTATTTTACAAGAAAGAGTTTTCAAGGCATATGTTTCCTTTAAGGATTATATAAGTACTTACGTACTTGATACAGTTACTAGATTATAAAATATTTATATTTCATTAGGACTCACTATATTATTCAGGGCAAAATGGATGAGACTATTATATATATTTATAGAATATAGAGTCCATTCTAATTGAAATAATATTTTCAAATATTTATTTTTATTGCTGAGACAATTTATTCAGAAATAAAAATAGTAATATACCTACATATAACTTTATTCCCATCTTAAAACTATTTTGTTATTTTATTTACTATCAAACTTAAGATATAAAAATAACACTAAATATGAATAAAATGTAACTTGGCATCTTAATATAAATAAAAAATATCTTATAGGTATACGTACTTAAGGATCTTCTCAGATACCTATTAAAATTGTGGTTAACCCTTTAATACTAATTAAATTATTATTTCTAGATGCCACTTTTTTATAATAATATAGAGTTGGTAGTTTTATGGAAACCAACATAGTTTACAAAATGGCAAAACAATTATTATTGAATTAAAATAAAATTATTTATTTACAGATTATTTTATAAAGCATGACAATGCTCGGTATAATCTATAAAATAAAATATGTGAAGAAAACATTTTTTTATCACATGTTTTTAAAATAAATAGAAATTAGTTATATATAGGTAGATATTTTTACGTGAATTAGGACTTTAAAATCGAGGAAGCTTTTTTTAATACTATAAAGCGTAGGTACTAATAGACATATTTTACTTTTGATGATATATTGCAAATTTCGCCTTTTTTATTATTTTTAATCAACGTTAAGATGAAATAAACAGTCTTCGCAATCTAGGTATGTAATTTAAGCTAGAGATTAAAATTGTCCCTCAAATAATTTTACATGGTCCTTTCTAGGTAGATTTATATTTATTTTTGTCTAATTTATCTTTCTGCAATACATATAATGTTATTAAATAAATTTTAGGATATTCTAGATCATTTTTAGAAAATAAAAGTAAATTGAGTTAGCGGTTGAGCGCGTGACTTTTCACTGCCAAAGTACCATTTCTAAATTAGATTTTTACAAATATAAGCCCTTAAAACGTTATTTCACTTTTAAAATAAGATAATTTAGAATCATCCAAGACTTTTAAATAAGATTTTGTATAATTTCATCCAGGATAAGTTAAAGCCTATCAGGATTTTTTGCAAATCTAAACTTTTGCACACTTTTGCGAGCCAACATTTAGGTATATTTTTGCCAATATATAACTACTTATTCCAATTGGTATATCTAAAGTATTATTGGATATGTTCTATTTGTGCTATATAAATTAGTACTTTTACAATAAATCGACACAAATTATACATTTTTATTCATAAATTGAGACGATACGAATACGTTTTTTAGTTTTAGAAAGCTCAATGCATGATTTAAAAAATAATATTCAGTTTATATAGCTTCGAAGATCTAAGTCTTAATTTTCGAAAAATGTAAATTTATTTATTATAAAACATTTTATTTATTGAATTTTACGAGGAAAACAAGATAATACATTAGCAAGAAATTCGATAGCGTGAAAGGTAGAGTAGGTGTAAGAGGCGGAACTTCGGCCTTATATTTAAAGACAAATTTATTCGTAAAACTTAACAAAATGTATTTTACAGTAATAATTGTCTCCTATATTATGTAAAATAATAAAATATTTACAGGGAAATAATGTTATTTGTCGAGAAAAAATCATTTTCCCGCCACGAGTCACCATCCATTACTTCGAGACTCAAAAGTCCCTAAAAACTAGAAACTCCCGTTTAATAACTAAAATAAACATAATATTTACATAAAATAAAATATGTACTTACCTAATTAGGAGAAAGATCCAGAAAAATCCATTGATAGAAAATTCCAGAGCACTTTTTCAAAGTCAAATCGGTCTATTCACAGGCACTTCACAAAATAGTTTGAAAAAACATTGTTTAAACCCGTTTTTTGATTGAAAAGTGTTTTAACCTGATACTCCAGAGTCTTCTGATTGTAATCCAATAGTCTTCTAAATAGGCCTATAAGAATCTTATTGGAGATTTTTGGCCCCCGTTCGTGCAAAAATTTCCGCATCCGACGCACCGCCGCGTATTTAGGCCTAACGTCTCACGCGCGCGCTGAACTCAGAATTGAATATTTCGCACTGTATTCAGATAAAACTATACGACCGATAATAATGGATGCCGCCCTGATAAGGGCTCGAATTGTTCAATAAAAACTCTTCAAGTTATTCGCGGAAGCAAAACTGGACGTAGCACACGCGATTTTCGCAAAAAAAAAAAATTTTTTACTATCACTGAAGAAGGATGTATAAAGGAGAGGGTTGAAAGGGGTTGGTAGGGCGAGGGACAGAGAAGGACATAGGGTTAGGAATGTGCGTTTAATGAGGTACAGTGGTGGCGCGCGGTCGGCTAACTAGTGTAGAATGGCGCTGGCCCCACGACGATCAACGCGATGTGCCTAAACGCGCTGCCATGTAGGTATACCTACACGCAGAAAGGTCCAGGGCATGGTGAAAAATAAAATTTAGGAGGTGAAGGGTATAAAAAATACTTGAGCTTAATTTAATGGGTTTAAATGTTGTTTAAACATGTCTAAATTTTCATTAATTTATAGAAGAAAATAAAAAAAGTATTGAGTATATAAAAATACTTGATATTTAAATCAATATTAACTTCGAATGATTTTGAAACTTTATAAAAAAGAAAATAAATATATTATTTTATTTTCTTATATAGATATTTGAAAATTTACAGTATAAAGTATTGGATCCGATCTTGAAGAGTAAAAAATATTCCAGGTTAAGCATTTTGAGTTATTTAAGCATGTCTTGATTTTGACTGTTTTGCAAACATACAGAAAAAAATATAAAATCCTATTATATATTTATTACTTGATGATTATCAAGTAGCAATCATTTTTACTGATGACAAAATTACAAAAAAAATATATAAGGTGGGCTAAAAAAAACACATTTTTAATCTATTATATATCTAAGGGTGAGAAAATACTTGACATAAAATAAAAATAAATAAGATAAGTAATCTTAAAATTTTAATATTTATCTTTAACTTTCTAGTTCTAAGTTTAAGTAATTGACAACTAAAACAAGAAAAATCTGAAAATGCAGGGTACAAAAAGTATATATGAGTAGAAATTACTATTTAAAATAAGGATTTTAAAAAATATTAATTTTTACTAATTATTAACTTATATTATAGAAATAATCAAAACCAGAATTATAGTATTTGAAATCAAATTGATGGAATTTTGTTTTTTTTTTTAAATACCTACTTTCATTTTATTTCGCCTACAGCCTTTTTATTATTATTGATTTCACATAGGGAAATATTTAAAAAAAACTACTTTACTAATTCCATAAATTGCACTTTAACTTACTTTACGAAGATTTTTTTAATTGAATATACTGCGTAAATTTGCCTCAGACAGACCAAAACATCAAAAAATGTAGTAATTTTTATACAACTTGCCAGGCTGTTATGGATTTTTTTCATAGTTTCGAGTATTAGTCTCATATAAAAAAGTTGCTGATTTTGACGGGCTGAGTCACCCCTTCAAGGGAACGTTGTTGGTAAATTTACACGCTGTTGAAGTACCTATAATGTTATGTAGATCAATGACACTTGACAATTATCAAATAGTCATTATTTTGACAGATTTACCAAATTACAGAAAAACATATTAGGAGTAAAAAGACACACAAATCAAATTATGTAATTTTTGAAAAAAAAAAAACATTTTAGATACAAAAATACTTGACATTAAATTTAAGATTAGGAATCTTAAATTATAAAATTTCACTTTAACTATTTAGTTTTAAGTTTGAGTAATTGACAACATAAACAAGAAAAAATCTGAAAATGTAAGGTACAAAATTACCTATACGAGTTAGATATTTATTACAAAATAACTAAGGGATTTTATAAAAAAAAAAACAAAATTTAGACGCATTATCTTATATTAACTTTATAGTTAAAATATTTGATAGTCGATATTTTATGATTTTTAAATACCTACTTTCATTTCACCTACAGCATTTTTATTTTTATTAGGTATTTTCACAACGAGGGAAAATAAAAAAATATGTACTTTCCTAATACCGTAAATTACACTTTTTCTTTTTTTATTAAATATACAGCATAAACTTACCACCAAAAGACCGGAAAATAAATATTATATTATAAATTGCTGGGCTGTCCGAATACTTTTAAGGAAAAATCTTTTATGGTTTCCAGTTTTAGTCCCATTCCCATATGTAAAATTGTTCAATTTGATGGGCTGATCTCTCTACAAGGGGTATTGTTGGTCAATTTACACGCTGTAATAGTATTTAAAATATTGGGCCTGCAAAGCAAGGCATTAAACTTAGCCATAAGTAATAATATAGTATATTAATATTATTCTGAAAAATAATTTATTATATTGTGTATGGTATTTTTCCTGGAACAATTGATTAATTATATAATGATATAATACTTTTAAGCGAAATTTATTCATGCTGTCTCAAATCATGATATACTTTAACAAATACATGATTATTTCTTTGAAAAAAATATATTCAAATATTTTTGTGTTCTTCGTTCTAATCTTTGTTTTGTTACAGAAAACATGAAGCCTGACTTGCTGACATTAATTTTAATTTTTTTTTTTTTGTCTTTAATATTAGGAATGCAGTTGTAGGGTTGAACCTTTAATTAATAATGTATGTCAATGGTTGAACATACAGCGTGATTTTGAACCCACTAGCTATATTGAAATCTGGGAATCAGAATCCCTAATGAAATACAGAATTGTAAGAAAAAAGGTAAAAAACGAAAAAATAAATTTAACCTTTCATAGAAATTCGTCCAGCTGATCGGCGACTTTGTATGAGAAACCTAATCTTCTTTTTCGTTTTTTACCTTTTTTTCTTGCAATTCTGTGTTCCATTAGGGATTCTGATTCCCTGATTTTAATATAGCTAAAAGGGGGTTCAAAATGACGTTGTATTACAGTCCTACAAGGATCTATATGGTCGTGGCTATATTTAACCGACTTCAAAAAAAGGTTATCAGTTCAGTTGTATATTTTTTAATGAACTTAGAACTCATCATTTAAATTTTTATTATTTTTTTTATTTGGAAGGTTAAGGTTACTGAACCGATTGTAATTAAATTGAAATAAGATAAACTTGAAATTTAATTACAATCGGTTCAGTAAAAAAATTAAAACCGATTTATAAATGACGGAGATCTGAGGTAGCAAACATAAAAAGTACAACCGAATTGATAACCTCCTCCTTTTTTGAAGTCATAGCATAGCACAGCTGCCTAGCCTGATCGCGTTTCTCAAACAGAGACGTTTGCGTTGGCTAGGACATGTGCACAGGATGGAACCCTCTCGACTACCACGACGTGATGTTCTCGGTGTTGTTGCGAATGAAAGAGAGACGTTGGGAGGCCACTGCTTCGCTTTAAGGATTGCGCTAAAAGAGACATGTCTGCCTTTCACATTAACCACAGAAACTGGGAAAAGCTTGCAGAAAAACGGACCGAGTGGCGCGGACGCGTGTTGGAAGGTCGCAGGTTTTGTGATAATACCTGGTTCGCGGCGCTCGCTGACAAGAGAAAGAGACAACGTCAAGGCGAAATAGTCCCATCTGTCTCAAACTTTTCTTGTCAGGCCTGCGGTAGAACATGTCGCTCTTGCATAGGACTTTTTAGCCACCAAAAATGTTGTTTGCCCGGCTTTGCACCATAAATCGTCTGCAATAGACGCAAAGGCCAATATATATTTTGAAGTCAGTTAAAAATACACGTAGGTTCATATTTAACCGACTTCAAAAAAGAAGGAAGTTATCTATTCAGTTTAATTTTTAGGGTTCCGTACCTCAAAAGGAAAAACGGAGCCCTTATATGATCACTCGGTTGTTTGTCTGACTGTCAATAGTCTTTTTCTCAGGAACACGTAGAGGTCTCAAGCTGAAATTTATATCAAATACTTAGGTCTACTGT
Source organism: Elegia similella (assembly GCA_947532085.1). Taxonomy (NCBI): domain Eukaryota; kingdom Metazoa; phylum Arthropoda; class Insecta; order Lepidoptera; family Pyralidae; genus Elegia; species Elegia similella. The sequence continues at coordinate 666,327 of OX383954.1, read as the reverse complement.
CCCTTAGAGTTGTTAAAAAATCAAATATCTGAACTAACGCAAACAAAAGATACAGCTGGCTAATGCAAATTTTCGTGTTTTTTCGACATTCGCAAGGGAATCAAAACCTACAGGGTACTTCCCATGAACTCAGAATCTTATAATTTAATACGAATTTACTTCTTATAGCACAGGTATAGGAAAAACTGCGAAAAGTAACATTTTAAGTTACATCATATAATAAAAATATTTTTAATAATATTTCGACACTCGCAAGGGAATCAAAACGTACGGTACTTCCTGTGAACTCAGAATCTTGAAATTTGGTAAGAAGCAACGTCTTAATAGCACAACAAAAATAGTCTCAATACAGGAAAAATTGCGAAAAGCATTAATTTTGGTTTATATCATATAATAAAAATACTTTCAATAATTTTAAACTTATTATACCGTGTGATTTTGTACCTATGAACTATATTAAAATCCCGGAATCAGAATCCCTAATTAAATACAGAATTGTAAGAAAAAAAAGTAAAAATCTAAAAGAAAATGATTATAAAATGTTTTTTTTGTTTTTTAGCCTTTTTTTATAATTCTGTGTTAATTTAGGGATTCTGATTCCAGGATTTTAATATAGTTCATAGGTACAAAATCACGCTGTATATAATGTACGGAACCTTCGCAGTTAGCCGGGTGTTTTTTAATGTTTGTTACCGCCATTATGAACCGATTTTATTAATGTTTTTATTTGAAAAGGTATGGTTTTAAGTCAGTCCCATTAAATATTATTGCAATTGGTTCAGTAATTTGATTGAAGTTTCTATATAAAAGATCAAATAAAAAACTAATCAAATCTATTTTCCTCAAATAAAATCGTTCACCGGTACTATCTTCATTACACAAGTACTTATAACTAGGTAAATTTGTCGTGCTTTAACAAAATATAACCTTAAAACGAACAGACAAAACGACAATAATGACTAAGTTAACATTTTACAAGATGCAGACTGGCATTAATTTAGTCTGTACCTAATTTGGTGCACACAAATGTATAATTATGTTAAGTAGTATAAAAAAAATATAAAATAATATCATATCTCATATAAGAAGAATATCATATAAGAAGAATATTTTTTTCAACCTGACTTATTGTTTCTGAGATATGCGACCAAACATACATACACAAATGAAATTTGGCACAAATGTCTAGAAGCTGATATAGACTAACATATATAAAATCTGTGTAATTCTGTCAATATTATTGGAGAAATGCTAGGTACTACACAACAGGGTAATTTTGAATGATCTGCATTTCGTTGTCGGAATCTGAATCCCTATCCATACTAATATTATAATGCGAAAGCTACTCTGTCTGTCTGTCTGTCACGCTTCAACCATTGAACCGATTTGGATGATATTTCGAATGGAGGCCCAGGAAATTTTACTGCTCCCAAGGGATTGACATTAACGCAGGCGGAGTCGCGGGGAACAGCTAATAAAATATACATCCGTAAGAAAAAAGGTAATTTATGATAAAACATTGAAAATTTCTTGCGGCATTGTGCAATTTTTGGGATGGGTAAAAAATGTTGACTCCCGTCAGGACACGTGACCCGATCGAAAACTCGTAAGACGGACACGTGACCTGAGACCGCCGGCGCGGCGTAGAAGAGGAATTAATTTGACTTTACTTTTAATATAGTTTAATTTTATTTTATTTTGTGAAATTTTGTGTGTGTGATTTAATTTACTATTTTGTGAGATTTCTACCAATTGCGATATATAATAAATAAATACGGACAAACCACACAGATTGAACTAGCCCCAAAGTAAGTTCGAGACTTGTGTTATGGGATACTAACTCAACGATACTATATTTCATAACAAATACATATATAGATAAACATCCAAGACCCAGGCCAATCTGAAAAAGATCATTTTCCATCTTGACCTGACCGGGGCTCGACTCGCTGTCTGTAATCCTTCATCATCATCATCAGGTCTTTTTAGTCTCCACTGCAAGAGCAAGAAAATATAGATCTTTGATATCTGAAATAAATAAATTTAATTTATTTATTTTTTAATATCCCCCTTTCTTTCTACAGCGCGGAGTTTCCACTTCTGCCAGCACTCCCGAAGTGCAGCCCGTTGTTTTGTTTTTGAAGACCGTTAACATCGGTCGTTTCATTTTAGGGTTATGTTAACATATGTTAGGGGTATGTTATCAGCCTCCGTGGTCCAGTGGTTAAGGCGTTTGCCTGTTGACCCGGGGGTCGTGGGTTCGATTCCCACCGGAAGCATACTTTGTTTAGTTGTTTCCAGTTTGGTTAGGACATTGCAGGCTTGAATCACCTGATTGTCTGATAATAAAGATGATTCCGTGCTTCGGAAGGCACGTTAAGCCGGTGGTCCCGGCTGCCATCTGGTAGTCGTTAAAGGAACCACGTCAGAGGCCGAGAGGCGGTTCCGAAGAACTCTGACACCAGGGTGTGCATGGTCGATTGACCGTGACACCTACACGAAATGATGATGATGAAATGATGATGATTTTTAGGGTTCCGTAACCTAAGGGTAAAACCGGTACATATTCATTGCAGTATTAGTGAAATATTTATCTCTTTCTTCTTCCTTTACGCTATCCCACTTCTCCATGTCGGGTCGGCACAGTATATCAGTTCTCTCCATTTTGTTCTGTCGCCTACCATAGCCTTTGTCGCTCCTTTCTTGTTCATACTCTCCTTGACACAATCCATCTATCTTTTCTTAGGTCGTGCTCTGTTTCAGGTTCCATTCACCTTCAAATCCAATGCCTTTCTTGTGATATGGCTTTCTTCTCTCCTCATTACATGCCCAAACTAACTCATCATTACAGCCACATAAAGTCACGGGCGTCTCCCAAGGATTCTTCGTTCCATGGGAGGATATTGCCATACTCACCACGCTTGGCAGCCGGGTTGGCGAGCGCAGTTTCTTTGGCTTCTTGTGCTTCCGATACTGCTGACCATCGCAAGCATTTTGAAGCTGGACAAGGATAGGAATTTGCTTGATTTGGTAAGGGAATGAAAGGTAGTAAATACTACTCCGTTAGCCGTGAGGTATCCGGCAAAGCAGAATAGGACCACTCCAAGTCTTCCCGTGGATGTCGTAGAAGGCGACTTAGGAAATACAAGCTAAACAAAGCTTATAAACATCTAAGAGACCTCTCCAACCTGTCTGGCCAGCGTGGAGAGTGTAGGCCAAGTCCTCTGGCTGCTCTGGCCAAGTATGGCCCTAGTAGTACAGAGAGGGTCGTGCTCCTGTAGTGGAGACTAAAAAGGACCTATATCCAATGCTAGAACCTGGAAAATAACGACATTTAATATTTTATTTGTATCTCTTTACTAACCCTAGTTTATAATCATACTAGCTGTTGCCCGCGGCTCCGCCCGCGTTAGTGTCGATCCTTCGGGAACAGTTGAATTTCCCGGAATTAAACATACCCTATGTCCTTCCCCGGGCCTCAAACTACCCCCATACCAAATTTCATCCAAATTGGTTCAATGGTTGAAGCGTGAAAAGAAGACAGACAGACAGACAGACAGAGTTACTTTCGCATTTATAATATTAGTATGGATTTTTGATACTAACCTATGTTCTTGATTAAGGACACTTAGGTACTTTCAGTCAGAGAAACTGTTGCATCTCTCTTTGTTTCTTTTTTCTCTCACTCTCTCCCATCCTAACGTGTTCCCGGTTGCATCCTCAGCAGGAATACTTCAGAGCCCGGGGTCCGCTTTCTAGATTTTTACTTTCGCACGGGCTTTTAGCATCCTTGGTTTTGTCAAATCAAATCAAATCAAAACGTTTATTCAGAAAATAGGCCTTTGCACTTTTTCACGTCAAATCACATTGTAAAGGATCTAATTTAGTCATATTATTACTTATTGTGCAAAAGCTACAGACTACTAGCGTTTCGAAACCGACCACTGCAGAGAAGAAACGCCAAAAGAAACACTTTTCAACAGTATTGGTCGCCTACTCGCCTGAAGGGCTTTTTTATTTTATCATTTATCATCTATCTTTATCATTTATCATCAAATTTTTAATTTATCACTTTTTTTTTCATTTTATGTTGTATGACATATGTAGGACCTACCTATTCTTTTAGGGTACCATACCCAAAGGGTAAAAACGGGACCCTATTAATATCGCTCCGCTGTCCGTCTGTCTGTCCGTCAGTCACCAGACTGTATCTCATGAACCCTAATAGTTACACAGTTTAAATTTTCACAGATGATGTATTTCTGTTACCGCTATACCTAACAAAAAATACTAAAAAATAGAATAAAATAAATATTGATACAAACGTGATTTCTTTACTTGTTTTTGCTCGATATTGATAACGGCAACAGGTAGACGCTTGAAATATTCACAGAATGTTTAGTTATATATTCACTTTAAAAATAAATAATTAAATAAAAATAAAATTAATATTAAACGGGGTGCTGCCATACAACAGACATGTTTTTTTTTTATAGATAACGGTACGGAACCCGTCGTACGCGAGTCCGACTCGCACTTGGCCGGTTTTTAAGTTTCCGTACCTCAAAAGGAAAAACGGAACCCTTATAAGGTCACTTGATTGTTCGTCTGTCTGTATGTCGGTCTGTGAAGACCCTTTTTCTCAGGAATGCGTGGAGGTATCAAGCTGAAATTCGTATCAAATACTCAAGTCTACTTTCCCTTAGAGCTGTAATAAAAACAAACTTCTAAGTCAACGTAATCAAAAGATACAGCGGTAAATGCCGCAATCTTTCAAGTTTTTTCGAGATTCGCAAGGGAATCAAAACCTACAGGGTACTTCCCGTGAACTCAGAATCTTGAAATTTGGTGCGAAGCAACGTCTTATAGCACATATAAAGGAAAAATTGCGAAAAGCAATAATTTTTGTTACATCATATACCTAATTTTTTTTTGTTTAATAATTTCAAATGTAATTTACGGAACCCTTTGTGCGCGAGTCCGACTCGCACTTGGCCGGTTTTTTATAACTAAGTGTTATGTCCAACTGCTGGGCAAAGCTCTTTGTTTCCAATCGGCCAATTATATCTAAACTAGCTTTCGCCCGCGGCTCCGCCCGCGTCAATGTCTTTTTCCCGGGATAAAAGGTAGCCTATGTCCTTCTCCGTACTCCAGAGAACTTGTATGCAAAATTTAATGATGATCGGTTCAGTAGTTACGGCGTGAAAGCGTAATAAACAAACAAACAAACTCACTTTCGCATTTATAATATTAGTTAGGATTAGGATATGTAAAACCTACCTAAATCTTAATTACAGAGCAATTTTGTATTAGCAGTAAATTTTGTTAATGCAATATGTTTTTGTAGTCTCAAAACGACAGCTCTGGCCAAGTATGGCACCAGTAGTACAGAGCGGGTCATGCTTCTGCAGTGGAGACTAAAAACGACCTGATGAAGAAAGAGAAGAAGAAAACGACATCAACTCAAAATCTACGACATACTTAGAATTAAATAGTTCAGGTTACCTACGTTGTCTTCCCTCTATGGTTTTTGAACGTCATACTTTTATATATTTTTCATTTATTATGTTTGCCAAATGGAAAAACTACTACCTTTTTGGCGCACTCCAACCACAGAATAAGTAGATAATAGTACCTACTGCCGAAATAAACTCAGACCAGAGTGCTATTTTTAAAAGTGTGACACTCGTCTTCGAGTGATGTTTGTATGGAAAAATCGCTCGTTTAGGAACGGCGTCATTCCCAAAATAGCACTCCAATCTTGGTATATATGTGCTTGAAGGGCTATGATATATAACAAAATATATAACAATAATAATATGTTTAAAATTAACGAAATTATGACACTCTTTTATTATCGTCATGTTTTGTTAAATAGGTTTCTTTTTTTTATGTTATAGGACGGCAAAAGAACAAGCGAGTCACCTGATGGTAAGCGATCAACGCTGCCCATGGTCAACTGCAACACCAAAGTGTGACAGGAGCATTGCCGGCCTTTCAACGAGTTGGGGGAGGACATTGGGAGTAGGGAAAAATGGGGGACATGGGGGAAGGGGGAGAAGGATGGGCCCCCGGCTCTCTCACTCACCGAACGAAGCATAGAAGCGGTAAAGCTTCTACTCAATCGTCGATTTTCTGTGAGAGAGTGGTACTTCCCCGGACGAGCCGCAGAATAATAATAATTATTCAATCAGTCCCCCTTACGCGAGGTCTTTCTGAACTCAGCGAATTCCTGGCATCAATAAAAGGAAGGGAATGTGATGTTTTTGCTGACAGGTTTGTACGTTTGACGAATGAATACTTAATATTTTGTGAAAAGGATGGATGAATCCGTAGTCCTAAGTTAAGTTGTGCATCATCATCATCATCATCATCATCATCATCATCATCATCTCAGCCCGTCTTCCGCCCACTGCTGAGCATAGGCCTCTCTTCGTTTCCGCCATCCGTCTCGATCCTGTGCTGATCTCATCCAGGAGCGACCCGCGATTTTGACCATATCGTCAACCCATCTCATCGGAGGACGTCCGACGCTTCTTTCCCCGGTTCTAGGCCACCATTCGGTTACGTTCTTGCTCCATCTTCCATCACTCCGTCTGGCCAGGTGTCCTGCCCAGTTCCATAAGTTGTGCAGTGCTTGGGTATATCTGTAATGCTGTACAAATTCTTTTTATTAATAAATAAATAAAAATAAATCAACTCACTCCTCCAACCACGCCACTGACAATTTATTCTTAATTAGGTATGTTTTTTTATCTACCCTAAGATCAAAAAAAAAATCAAAATTCAAATATATTATTAATTGTAAGATATTTTAAATACCTATCTACCATTTGGTGAACGTTAAATTACACATTATTATTTACAACATTATTATTGTTGATGTCAATAAATTACTTAGAGCTAAATTTACGCCGCTTCCAAGGCGGAGTGCAGAAGAAGCGGCAACAAACTGCACAGCGCATTTTCTCCAAATGACATCAACTTACAATCTACGACATACTTAGAACTAAATGTGTTGACTTGAGCTTACATTGTCATGTCATCCTTACTAATATTATAAATGCGAAAGTGAGTTTGTTTGTTTGTTTGTTACGCTTTCACGCCGTAACTACTGAACCGATCATCATGAAATTTTGCATACAAGTTCTCTGGAGTACGGAGAAGGACATAGGCTACCTTATATCCCGGGAAAAAGTACTATTCCCGAGGGATCGACATTGACGCGGGCGGAGCCGCGGGCGAAAGCTAGTAAAATATAAATTTTAGATATGAGGTTGGCTATTAGAAATTGCATATTGCAATAACTCCGCCACTGTCCATTATTTTTTTAATTTATATGTACCAAATACTTTCATTTTATTTGTTATAATAAATAAATCGCCGTGTGGTACCCGGCAGAGTAGAATAGGACCACTCCAAGTCTTCCCGTGGATGTCGTAGAAGGCGACTTAAGAAATACCAGCTAAACAAAGCTTATAAACATCTGAGAGACCTCTCCAACCCGTCTGGCCAGCGTAGAGAAGATAGGCCAAGTCCTCTGTCTGCTCTGGTCAAGTATGGCTCTTGTAGTACCGAGAGGGTCGTGCTCCTGCAGTGGAGACTAAAAAGAAGCTGATGATGATTTGTTATAATGGTGCAATAAAGTGTCCATTCATTATGTCCATATTCAAGTTCATGTTGGTACCTACCTAAAAGAAATATTCCTTAATATACCTTAGTAAGTACCTACTACTTTTTGCCTACTTAGGTAACCTACGTAACTATGTATACAATCTTTGAAAAGGACTTCTTACATATTACGAACAATGCAAAAAAAAATGCATTATTTAACTTAAAACAACTTACAAAATATAAGCCTCATAATACATAGGTAGTTAGTCAGCCTCAATATTAAGTCATAAAAAAATGAAGAAATGTTTTATTAACAAAGGCATAATAGGTACAATACAAAAGTCAAAAAGTCTATCAAGGGAATTTGCCTACTAAACCATTATAAGAAATGGTTTATAGCGAAATAGTGGCATAATGTAGAGAGAGGTGTACGTAGTTTATTATTTAGATATTTTAGTCAATTATGTCATAACGCCATCTTTGGTTGAATAGTCAAGACTATTTACAAGACTTTCACTTGACTACTCGACACTAGATGGCAGCACAATTTACTAACTTCGGTCTGGCTGATTAAATAATGATGCCTAAACGTATATTTATTTTTTAATGATAAATGACAAGCGGCTAGCGACTAAGTTCAGATCATTACGTGCTACAAAATTGAAAGATGGCCACCGTAAAGTTTGCAGTTATTGATGTTAACGATTTTCTGACGAGAAAACAAACTGCGGAACCTGAATTAGCGTCAGATTGGGCTAAGTTAGAAGAGTTTTACAATAAAAAGTAAGTTTAATACACTCCTTTCTCATTTTCTATTAATGTTTCGGTTGTAAACAATGTTAACCTATACCGTTTGTTTTTCAGATTATGGCATCAACTAACGTTAAAAATACAAGAATTCGTAAAAAAACCCGAACAAAAGAAAGGCGACAATCTGATACAACTGTACAATAACTTCTTAACCACGTTTGAGAACAAGTAAGTGGTTACTTTTGTGTTTGTGAACTTGCAAGTCACCACTATTTGAAAGTCTTTATACAAAAATTCTGAAATAAGGAAGTGAAATAATAGTTAGATATATAGTTCTAGTGAGATACGCCGACCTCTATGGCCTAGTGGTCATCATGTCATCATATAAATTAAATATTAAATATATACGGACAAATCACACAGATTGAGCTAGCCCCAAAGTAAGTTCGAGACTTGTGTTATGGGATACTAACTCAACGATACTATATTTTATAACAAATAGATATATAGATACACATCCAAGACCCAGGTCAATCTGAAAAAGATCATTTTCCATCTTGAACTGGCCGGGGATCGAACCCAGACACTCTTGTGTCGCAGGCTGGCGTGTTGACCGCTGCGCCACTGAGCTAGTCATAAAGTGGTTTCTCTGGCAACAACTGCAGCTGTGGCGCTGTTCAGACGATGGCCCATCTAATGAACTGCCCCAGCTGTCCTACTTCCTGTACTGTAGAGGACTTGATTAAGGCAAATGATTGTGCTAACTTTTTTATTTATTTATTAGCCTATATTTACTGACACACTTGACATATATACAAAATATTTAAACATATAATTAACTCATTAGTTCACAGCGTCAGCGCATCCTCTCGACGCATAGGCCTCCCCCAACTTTCGCCATTGCTCTCTATTGTTTCTGGCCAACCTTGCTGTCTAACTTAATTTAACATTTATAAGATACTAAGACTCGAAAAAAAGACGATGAAGAAGTGGTCTTCTTATCAGGCTGCCATCCCGGAGGTCCCTGGTTCGATCCACAGTCAGGTCTTTGAGAGAACTTACTTTAGGGCTAGCTCAATCTGTGTTCTATGTAAATAAATGTATTTTCTATTTATATAGAACTATGGCGGTATACATAAATGACAACTATTTCACATAATTTGTCCTCATTTGTGTTATTCTGATACAAACTTTTTCATACAAGCCATGCTTCAGAAGGCACGTTAAGCCGTTGGTCCCCGCTGCCATCTGGTAGTCGTTAAAGGAACCACGTCAGAGGCTTAGAGGCAGTTCTGAAGAACTCTAAAACCAGGGTGTGCATGGTCGATTGACCATGACATGATGTGTCCAAATGATGATGATGATACTAATGGTTTCTCTGTGGGAATACAAGTTGAGTTTTAACACACACACTATCACAGAAAAAAAGACTTAGACATTCTGCCATTTTCTCTCACATTTTATGAGCAGACTTAAAAACACCACTCCTTGTTCTTTGAACATTGTCATGGTACCATCCTCAGCAATGGTGCTTGAGAAATTTAGAGAATAGTGGGTTTTCAACAATATTCAGTTTGAAGAGGTGACTTATTTACATAATCTATCTGATACACCAGGGTCATTCTCGACTGCCTGTCATTCATCGTAGAGAGTAACCCAATAACTTCCTTCCTTACCCAAATCCATCAAATTCATGTCGTTCCCTAGCTTAACCCTTTAAGCACGAGAAATTCAGACACAACACAATTGATTTTCTATTTTTATGCGTTCTCATTGGACCGGTTGGTGGTTGAGAGGTCAAAAAGCAGGCACCCGGCCCATCTGAAGTATTTTTAAGCTGCTACTTAAAAATTCTTCAGATGGGCAGAAGCTTTGGGAGCTCAAGAAGCCTAAGAAACTGCGCTCGCCAACCCACCTGCCAAGTGTGGCAATATCCTTCCATAGATTAAAAAAATCCTTGGAAGAGCCCTTTGTCCAGCAGTGAACTTCTTGTAACTGAAATGATGATGATGATGATTTACAAAGGGTACGAGAAAAGTAACAAAATAAACTATATTTTCCAGGATCAACCCTCTCTCCCTGATCGAGATATGCGCCCACATCATAGAACAATACCCCAATAAGAAGGAGGCCATCGCTTTCTTGGAGAAGATGGAGCCGAAAGTCAAGATTAATGATGAGGCGTTAACTCTGTGCAAGGTGAGAATAGACATTTTCATATTGCCTCATTAATAGTGGGTAGCTTGGAGAGGTCTCATTGATGTTTATGAGCTTTGTTTAGCTTGTATTTCCTAAGTCACCTCTTACCTCCATGGGAAGACTAGGAGTGGTCCTATTCTACTCTGCCGAAACCACGACATAATGTCTACATAATCATAATCATTTATTGGTAAATTAAATTTTTCAAAATATTATTCAGAACATTAAAATTAAATTTATTTATTGTTACTGATAACACTAAGATATGTTAAAACCCATATTAAATCTCTATTCCAGGTCCTCCAAGGCCAGATACACCTTGAACAACTCAACGATCTGGAATCTACTGCGAAAATCATTGAACAACTCGAAGGCACGCTGGAAGATGCCGATGGAGTGACCCCAGTACACGGCAGATTTTATAAGTTGGCCTCGGAGTACTACAGGTATAAAAAATATTAATATATAAAGACATATACACTTGTGTAGGCTAGCTCCGTGGCGCAACGGTCAACACGCCAGCCTGCGACACGAGAGTGCCCGGGTTTGATCCCTGGCCAGGTCAAGATGGAAATTGATCTTTTTCAGATTGGCCTGGGTCTTGGATGTGTATCTATATATCTATTTGTTATAAAATATAGTATTGTTGAGTTAGTATCCCATAACACAAATTCAAAATTCAAATTCAAAAACGTTTATTTAACATAGGTCATTTGTACACTTATTAATTGTCATATATTTTCAACTGAGAATTGTTGACGTCAGTAATTTACTTATGGCTAAGTTTAATGCCGCTTCCAAAGCGGAGTGCAGAAGAAGCGGCAACAAACTGCACAGCGCATTTTCTCCAATCGACGTCAACTCACAATTTTAGTTTATCTTAATAACTAGGTATGTGGACTGAGTATACATTGTCCTTATTATAGCCATTGTAAATTGAATTTTAAAAAATTATTTAAGAAAATAATATATGAATATAAAAAAATATGTCAAAATATTGAAATTTTATAAATGTCATCTTTAAAAATATTTTGTACCGAATGTACCAAATATATAGTCATATATACAAAACTACGAGGTGGCTACGCCAAGCTCAAGCCCAATATTATTGTCATTAAGGAAATCTTTAGTACTATAATAGGCCTTTTTACAAAGTAACTGTTTTACATAACCTTTGAATTTTGTTTTTTCACAAGTCTCGAACTTACTTTGGGGCTAGCTCAATCTGTGTGATTTGTCCGTATATATTTATTTATTGTGTCGTAGGATACTAACTCAATGATACTTTATTTTATAATAGATACTTATATAGATAAACATCCAAGACCAGGTCAATTAAAAAGAGTGTTTTACATCATGACCTAATCAGGGATCAAACGGGCACCCTCGTGTCGCAGGTTGACGTGTTAACCACTGTGCCACGGAGCTCGACAAAAGGTATATCTTCACTTTATTGAGTAACCATGTTAAGCGCATGTTAAGCAATCTCGGGCGAAGTCCCCACTTGGATGGGTGACTGCAGGTGGCATAAAAGTATCTCGAGCTCCTCCTGTCAGTCACCTGATTGACTGATAATAAAGATGATTCCGTGCTTCGGAAGGCACGTTAAGACGTTGGTCCCGGGTGCACTGAGGCACCAAACACACGAACAGCACTTTGCTGTCGAATATTCAACTGCAAGCTGTCGATGCAGCAAACTGCAGCTCATCATCATCATTTCGAGTAGGTAGGTCAATCGACCATGCTCACCCTGGTGTCAGAGTTCTTTCGGAACCGCCTCTCGGCCTCTGACGTGGTTCCTTTAACGACTACCAGATGGCAGCCGGGACCAACGGCTTAACGTGCCTTCCGAAGCACGGAATCATCTTTATTGTCAGACAATCAGGTGACTCAAGCCTGCAATGTCCTAACCAAACTGGAATCAACTAAACAAAGTATGTTTCCCGTGGGAATCGAACCCACGACCCCCGGGTCTACAGGCAAATGCCTTAACCATTGGACTACGGCGGCAGTTACCAACGAACACGCTAAACATGGTCTTACGGTTTCATGACCTTAGGCCATTGAATTAAAAAAACTATGGAAGCAGCATTACGCTCAAAAACCGACACCACGCAAAGTAGATCAAAGCGGGCGGGGCTTAAAAAGTATATCTTTTCGCGAACTAGTCTGCCGCGCGCTCCGTGACGGAAGGACGCGTCGACAAAAGCATTTATGGATATACTTTTTGTGAACATCGGCAAAATCTTAACGAATTAAGAAAAACATGACTTCTTGTGTAGTAAAGTGGTGCAGGAAACGCAAGGAAAGACGGAAAAGTAGCACTGGAGTAACTTATCATAGCGAGTGAGGCTAACTGTAACCAACCTACCTCCGTTATGTTGACACCATAGCGTTTATTAGATATGTTGACACCGCTCCGTGATCTTGACGCGGCCAATCGCAAACTAGCTTTGTCTATGAGTGCGTAAGTTTTTTTTCATTGATTATTTGTGTAAATGGGACTGATATTGAATCGTTAGATGTATGAGAGTTACGCTTCCATAGTTTTTTTAAGTTTAAAGCGACTGTAAAAAATCAGTTAGTAAAAAAAGGCTTATTACTGAGTTGCTGGTAATATAATAGAAAAGTACTTGGCAATTAATATAAATTTATTTAATAATATAATACATGTAAACAATGTAATCGGAGCATTTCAGGCACATAAGAACTCAGTGTGGATGAGTTTCTTTCGGCGTATTGTTCTCAGCAGTGGTCGTTCCGAAACGCTAATAGCTTATCGATTTTGCAAATATTAAAATTAATAATATGACGTTCAGGAAGAGATACATGATATCCAAATTTGAATAAAATTGTATTTAATTTGATATAAATAAATATATCCGTATATATTACTTACTTACTTACTTTGGGGCTAGCTCAATCTGTGTGATTTATCCGTATAAATCACACAGATTGAGCTAGCCCCAAAGTAAGTTCGAGACTTGTGTTATGGGATACTAACTCAACGATACTATATTTTATAACAAATACATATATAGATACACATCCAAGACCCAGGCCAATCTGAAAAAGATCATTTTCCATCTTGACCTGGCCGGGGATCGAACCCGGTCACTCCGTGTCGCAGGCAGGCGTGTTGACCGCTGCGCCACGGAGCTCGTCAAAATATAGCTGAAGGTCATTGGTTGCAGGGTGCGCGGGCCTATGGCGCGGTACTACCGCGCGGCGCTGCGGTACCTGGGCTGCACCAACGCGGGGGCGGACCTGCCGCCCGAGGAGCGCCGCGCATGCGCACTGAGACTCGCGCTCGCCGCCGTCATCGCGCCCACTGTCTACGACCTCGGGGAGCTGGTGAGGGTCTATTTAAATATTTTCATCATTCAAGCTCTGAAAGGAGGTTGTATTATACTCGAAATCCGGGTTGTAAGTTCGATTTACATCCTAACGGTAAGTAAATTTGAAAATCGAAGGCCGTGCACCGGCGCTAATAATACTCATACGGATGATATTAGTTTTATTTTTAAAACAAGCGCACTGGCCACTACATTTATAGCTGAATGCGCCAAAATCGCAAGGCCATAAAAAAAAGACAGGTTGGCGCGCAAAATTTTCTTGTTATAATTTTCGTTGCAAATTGAAAGTTTTAACAAGAAATGACGATTTCAAGTGAAGATTTAGTTTTGACGCCTGAATCGGTTAAAAAAGAGGCAAAAGCAGTCATAGAAAACTTATTACCTCCGATGTCAAAGGAAACAATTTTGTTACAACAATTTTTCATTATTTCCTCGCTATCATGATGAAAAGTAGAGTGTTCAGAGTGTAAGTGATCAATAACCCTCGAACTATTAGCTTGCTCGCTACGCTCGCTCGTGAGCCTAAATATCTCGGGTGTAATTTATTACTTCAACGCTTGTTTAACAATCTACTATTACTTATTCATTACATCTTACAAGCTAACAGATGTTACATCCAAAATGCTTACAAGATTAATATATTAAAAATAGGAAAGTAAAATACACTGATCCATGCGTCAACTCGTGAATGGGTGCTGCCAGAGGGGACAGGTCAGCTCGGCCTCTTTGAGACTTTTATCATATCTGTTGTTGTTGCACGCTCGATCGCTAACATAACGTGTTCCACTAAAATATGTAAATTGAAATTGTATATAACATGACATCAGAAAAAAATAAATAAATATATAAAATATCATACAAAGCCCTTCAGGCAAGTAGGCGACCAATACTGTTGAAAATAGTTTCTTTCGGCGTCTTCTTCTCTGCAGTGGTTGGTTCCGAAACGCTGGTAGTTTGTAGCTTTTGATCAATAATTAATAATTTGAATATAATAAGTATTATTTAAAATGTGAATTGACGTGAAAAAGTGCCTGAAAGGCCTATTTTCTGAATAAATCTTTGAATCTTTGACACACATTTGTCAATTTATAAAGGCAGAAACAATGTCAAAATTAGTAGAATAAATTGCAATATCAGAATAAATAAATTTATTATTGTTCTTAACGAAAAAATTGCCAATAGTTTCACCCATAGGGAAAGTTGTTCATATTGACACTGACGTTGGCTAGCTCCGTGGCGCAGCGGTCAACACGCCAGCCTGCGACACGAGAGTGCCCGGGTTCGATTCCCGGTCAGGTCAAGATGGAAAATGATCTTTTTCTGATGGGCCTGGGTCTTGTCTGTGTATCTATATATGGGTGAATATAAAAAGTTGGGTAACTTTTACGGAAATTTTGTCAACTATATTTTTTTAATAATATTCCTAAAAATTTGGGTATACAAGATAGCTAATATAATGAATATATTGTTCGTGTTTGGGCCAGTCACTTTTTCCAGTAGATTCTGAGATATTTCGATTTTTCTTAATTTGACTGCCAGGGGACTGACGAGGGTGACAAAGTACTGACAAAAACACAATTTCATAACATATTTCTATGTAATTCATTAATATTTAGAAGAAATCTTTTAAAATCTAATATTACTAACGCACATTTTAAGTTTTAACTCACTTTAGTTACAGTTTAAAAAGTATTAATAGGTAATACTATAAGAAAAACTCCACCTTAAAGACAGCCTATTAACACTTTTGCTATTATTATAATCAATTCAGTAATTATTAGAGATAGTTTAACTGATCTCTTTTTTATATTATACATTATCTAAGTAACCGACAAACAATTGAAACCAAAATATAACTCTTTCTGCTCTAAAGATAATTATATAATAGAAATTTATAAAAAGTAATATTTTAAGTCACTGCTATGTTTTGAACTCTCCATAATTTGTATTTGTCTCCTACATTTCCAGATAAAACTTATTTCATTTTTTTTTCTTCATCATCATCGTCACACCAGCCGTAAGAAGTCCACTGCTGGACAAAGACCTCTCCCAAGGATTCCTCGTTTTATAAGAGGATATTGCCATGCTCACATGGCAGCCGGTTTAGCAAGCGCAGTCTCTTTGGCTTCTTGTGCTTCCGGCACTGCTGCTCATCGGAAGCATTTTTTAGCTGAGGAAGGTTAGGAATATGTTGGATTAAGGAAGGGAATGAAGGTATTGGGATACTACTCACTTGGATGAATGGGGAAAAAGCAGTAGCAGCTCGGGAGGCCGGGTGCATGTACCTGATACAATACCTGCAACCGCTGGACAAGCAATTGACAATCCCTGACCATTTTTTCTTAATAACCCTTTATTTTAGTGTAGTTATCTTCTAATTGAATTTTAATAACATCTCCGAAAAGGGTTTTCTTCATTAATATTTTTTTCTTTACTTATTTCTTTAACTCTGGTTTTAGGAGTTTTTTTTAACAGATTTCACATTTTTCTGTAAATGTATATAATACTCTTATATTTTTGACGCTGAGTATAAAGTATAGTTCTCAGCTTTGAAATCATTTCTTTCATCTGTTTACATTGTTTAACTTCTGGACTTTATCTGCCTTCCACTTCTCTTTTTCGCGGCTTTTGCTCTTTGCTCTTCGTTAATAATAAGCCTCACTTCACCGTCTGTAGGTGACGGATTATTCTGGCGGACAAAATCATCAGTAGTACGTTTTCATTATTGTTTTCTCTATGCCTATACCTTGATGAATAATTTTTCTTTTTTTTAGTTAATCATTGGTATCGAGCTGTCATTTCTTTGTAAAAATTTCTTAGCCCTTTTCCTTTTTTTATACGTAGTGCAGTCTTTTTTTTCCCTTGTATTCGGCTTATTTAATAGGGTCACTTTTGATTCTATTTAAGCTAGCCTTTTCGAACTTCCTTATCTGTTTTAATATATATTCTCTATCCTTAGACATAGTTTGTTTTTTTTTATGAGACGGCATAATGTTATTAATTGAAATAAGTAAAATAAAATGCTTACACATGCTAAATATCAGTACTCTGGAAAACAAGTCAGTCCTCTGGCGCTATATCAGACAAAGGACTGACGCCAATGGACTGACGAATAAGACAGGAATTTAAGGTTATCATTAGACCCAACGCTCATTTTTATATTTTTGAATAGCAATAAGCTACATTTTAAACAATCAAAGCTAGCTATGTAGAAATTAAAATATAACACAGCTTTACAAGAAAATAATAACTCCCCATAGGACTGAAATTTTGACTGGATCGGCACGTGTTTAGATGACAAACACAACGCTAGCACCTGGCACACTTATGTTAGCCGTAAAATGGCGCTGCCTGCAACTAACTTCACTGCCTACGTTGAAATTAAACACGGTTTTTAATTTGAATCGACAATATTTAGCGGGAAATTCAAATTCAAACAACACACAGCGGACTGACGAATAAAACTGATGACAAAGATTTTTTATAATTTTTATAATAATGGCAAGAATATTTTATTATAAAAGTTGTAATATGCAATTATAACTACTTCATAGATTGTAGTGAAACAGTAGTTTTGCTTCAATTTATGGTAATATTTAATACACAGCCACTTCAAGGCGCGTTTTTGGGATTGTGACATGCCAAAGTACTGACGTTTTTGAATATATTGTGGAAATTTATAAACTTGTATTTAAAATAAGTTGCTGAAATTGAGTGACCAAATAGAAGGCATTTAAATGTTTTATATTAAAATTAAAAATATATACAAATATAATAACTCATTGTTCTATTGCCTAATAACATTGAGTTACCCAATTTTTGTATAATCACCCATATGTATTTGTTATCTATACATATAATAAAAAAGTAAAATTCTTTTGTCTGTACATTTCGAATTTTTGACTGAAATGGATAGAGGGACACTTAAAAAGAAGAATAGAAAGCAAAAAAAAATTTTTGGAATTTCTTGTCTGTCTGTCTGTCTGTCTGTCTGTCTGTCTGTCTGTATGTATGTATGATCACGATTATCTCCGAAAATACTGAACCGATTTACTTCAAACTTTCACCAATTGCTTTGTTTTAGCTCAGTTTAACATCTAAAGTTTGTTTCATCAAAATCGGTTCATTAAAAAAAAAGTTATCGTCATTTGAATGAACTCAAGGCATGAGTTTGCCTGCAAACATATAGCAAAAATAAAATAAAATAATAAGTGACATAAGAAAATTAAAATCCAAAGTCAATTCATCATCATTATACGACAGCATTATAGCTATCCATACTATCCATAGTAATCCATACTAAAAAAAAAGAGAAGCTGACTGACTGATTGACATATCAACGCAGGGCCTAAACTATAAGGGTTAGGAACTTGAAATTTTGCACAGGGGTTCCTTTTATAACGTAGGGGAGCACTAAGAAAGGATTTTTGGAAATTCATCTCCTTAGGGGGAAAACCGGGTTGCAAAGTTAGTATGAAACTTTGTTGTTTTTGAAGTTATTCGAATGAAATTCAGCATAAAGGTTCTTTACTGAAAGGTATGAAACACGAGTAAAATATTTTACTCAAAAATCATCCCTTAAGGGGTATAATAGGGGTCCAAAGTAAGCATAAAACTTTGCCATTTTTGAAGTTAGTCGAATGAAATTCAGCATGAAGGTTCTTTACTAAAAGGCATGAAACACGAGTAAAATATTTTTCTCAAAAATAATCCTTAAGGGGATATAACGGGGATGCAAAGTTAGTATTAAACTTTCCGTTTTTGAAGTTATTCAATTGAAATTCAATATTAAGGTGTTTCATTGAAAGTCTTAACTAATGTTTTCCGGGTAATTCTACTGTTCCTGAGAAATCGACACTTACGCGGGCGGAGCCGCGGGCCAAAGGTAAACCTGACTTATATATCAACGCACAGCCGAAACTACTGTGTGCAGAAACTTGAAATTTGGCACAGGGATTCTTTTTATTATGTAAATGAGCACTAAGAAAGGATTTATAGAAAATCAAAAGGGGTTGAAGTTTTATGGAATTTTCTCATTTCTGGACTTATAAGTTTGAAAGTAGGTACGCAAGTTCTCAATTAAAATTAAAAAAGATCTGTTTAGGTGAACCAGACAACATTCTCCCTTGAAGGGGTAAATAGGGGGTAAAGTTTGTATGGAATTTTTCCATTTCTAGACTTAGAGGTATGAAAATAAGTATATACGTTCTAGGTTGCAATTAAAAAAGATCTGTGTAGGTGAAATGTCCAAAATTTCCCCCTTAAGGGATAAAGGATTGTATGGAAATTTTCTCATTTCTGGACATAGAAGTATAAAAATAAGTATATATGTTTACATTACATTAAAAAGATCTGTGTAGTTAAAATGGTCGAAATTTCCCCTTGAAGGGGTAGAATAGGTGGGGTGAAGTTTGTATGGATTTTTTTTATTTACTTAGAAATATGACAATAAGAAGTTCTCCATTACAATAAAAAAATATCTGTGTACGTGAAATGGGCGAAATCCCCTCCATAAGGGCTAAAGATCTATGCAGGTGAAATGTATTAAATTCCCCCTTAAGGGGAAAAAGCAAAGGGGCAGGGGTTTGTATGGAATTTTTATCATTTCTACTGTTCCCAAGGGAACGACATTAACGCGGGCGGAGCCGCGGGCAAGAGCTAGTGAAATATAGTATCGTTGAGTTAGTATCCCATAACACAAGTCTTGAACTTACTTTGGGGCTAGCTCAATCTGTGTGATTTGTCCGTATATATTTATATTTATTTACTAAATCATCCCTTTAAGGGTCCAAAATTAATGAAAATTCAATGTAAAAAATTGCTTTGTAAAGTCTGTTTGAGATGTCTGAGGAGGTGTAGGCCTAATCCTCTGTCTGCTCTGGCCAAGTATGGCTCCGGTAGTACAGAGAGGGTCATGCTCCTGCAGTGGAGACTAAAAGGACCTGATGATGATGATGATATTATAAAACCGCTTGCCGTTAGAATAAGTTTTAAAAAGTTTACAACCGAATTGATAACCTCCTTATTTAAAAGTCGGCTAAAAAGGTGCACGCACATCTTTTTATTACCTATCCAACAAGCGCTTGCCGAGAGCAATGCAATACATCCTTACTAATATTATAAATGCGAAAGTGAGTTTGCTTGTTTGTTTGTTACGCTTTCACGCAATAACTACTGAACCGATCATCATGAAATTTTGCATACAAGTTCTTTGGTGTACGGAGAAGGACATAGGCTACCTTTTATCCCGGGAAAAGTACTATTCCCGAGGGATCGACATTGAGGCGGGCGGAGCCGCGGGCAATAGCTAGTAAATTTTATGAATTTATCATGAAAAACAATGGGTTGCACTCCAAGAGTGCCGGCAGAAGTGGAAACTGCGCGCGGTAGAAAGAGAGGGAGATATATATTCTTTTTCTACGCCGCGCCTGCGGTCTTAAGTCACGTGTTCGTCTAACGAATTTTCGATCACGTGTCCTGACGCGAGATTAAAGGCAGATTTACACAGGGTCAGTGCACAAGTCAATATCGGCGACAGTGCAACTGACTTCAAAATATTCGTATGCTAATTTACAAGTCAGCGCTGACTTCATAACGCTGGACTGACTTTAAATTAATTTACATTGGGTTATTTTCGGGTCAGCGCTGACTTATATCGAATTCGGAGTCAGTCACTGACCCTGTGTAAATCAGCCTTAACATTTAATTACCCATCCAAAGTGCACAACGCCGCTAAAAAAGTTTTCACTTCAAAAATTAATTTTATTCCAGCTAGCGCACCCAATTTTGGAGTCGCTGGAGAACACACCAGACTCTTGGGCCACGCAGCTGGTAGCCGCTGTAGGGTCTGGAGACGTGGCCGCCTTCGAGAAGGTCCGCGCTCGCGCGCCGCATCCCGAGCTGCAGCGGGCGGACAGACAGCTGAGGATGAAGATCGCCATACTGTGTCTTATGCAGGTCAGATTGGATTGGTACCGTTAAAATTTGGTAACGTTAATCACAATGAATAATGAATCGTGTTTATTGCTATAGTTATTGTAGGTCTTAAGTTAAAATAAATTAGAGATGAAAAACTTAACGATTATGCTTAATCACAGGGCAGATAGATAGATATCAAACAACAAACAAACCACTGATTGTCAGCTACCACCTGATATTTACAGGGAATCGTGCAACTATACCGCCTGTGTGCTAAAGGAATATTCAAATACTGATGTTGTCCACAATTTTGCTGATTATTCGGAATTAACTAGTTTATTGGCAATAACATTACAATATAATAATAATAAATTAAATATAATAATGAAAATTAACTATAATATAATACAGGGTATCGTTATGCGTGGTAACGATTATTTGATACAATTTTACCGTTAATTCCGGTACCAATTCTTTCTACCGGTATTTGGGAGAATCGGGAATTAGTGTTTTCATCACTTATTGATGTCATCGTTGATGGCACTTATTAAGCTACGTCAGATGCCTTTAGGCATCTTTAATGATCTGAAAACAGTGTTACACACACGAAAAACAAACGAACAGTGATAGCACATGCGCAGCGTTGCCGTTTTGTGTTGTGCAGCGCTAGATGAGGGCCGAAAATGTTAATAGTCGATTTTCGTACGGGACGGCAACAAGGCGTACCGGTAAATTTGACGTTAATTTTAAACAATATTATATCGTTATGTTACCAGATTACCGATACCCATAATTACCGTAAAAATTGTAACGTAATGGAAATACCGGTACTTATAATGTGATGGTACCGGTAACAAGCCCTGGTGTACTATATCTAGGTACGAGAAGGTCCACATCTCGTGTGTTCGCTGTTGTTTGTTTGTTTGTAACCATCATCTTTGAACTTAATTTGATCCACTTCAACGGTCAGATTTAATTAAAATTTTATAGACTTACTAGCTTTCGCCCGCGTTAATGTCGTTCCCTCGGGAATAGTACTTTTTCCCGGGATAAAAGGTAGCCTATGTCCTTCTCCGTACTCCAGAGACCTTGTATGCAAAATTTCATGATGATCGGTTTAGTAGTTACGGCGTGAAAGCGTAACAAACAAACTCACGCATCCTAACTTAATATTATAAATGCGAAAGTGAGTTTGTTTATTTGTTTGTTTGTTTGTTACCTACCTTATATCCCGGGAAAAAGTACTATTCCCGAGGGATCGACATTGACGCGGGTGGAGCCCAGGGCGAAAGCTAGTTTATAATGTTAGCGATCAAGGACCTGACAATGTCCATCGGACTACCGAGACGCAGACAGAAATGTCTCCCTGTTATCGTTGGAATACCATAGAGTCGAACTAAACGCTTCGACAGTTCCTTTTTGGTTCGAGTAGCTAATGTGTGGAATGAACTGCCTGCGTCTATATTACCAGACAAGTACAGTCCCGGGACATTCAAAAGTAGAATAAATGGGTATCTCTTGGATAGGCATGTAACATCCTCGTCTTCATCGTCACTTACCATCAGGTGAGATGGGAGACAAATACCTACTTCAGTACTTAGTAAAAAACAAAACGATACAATAATTTGAGAAAAGCGTTTTTTAGCTTTTTGAAACTATATTTTTTTTGAAATAGGTTAAATATATGTTCGTTTATTTCCAGATGGCCTTCAACCGCACCTCAGCCCAGCGCAAGCTGACCTTCAGCGAGATAGCTCGGGAGGCCAGGGTCCCTCACGATGAAGTGGAACTGTTGGTCATGAAGGCTTTAGCTGAGAAACTCATCAGAGGTCACATTGACCAGGTAAACTCCTATTTTGATGCAAACTATGGTTTTTACTCGACGATCCAGAAGGAGGGTAATGTTTTTCGCGCGTATTTATGTGTGAAGTATATCTGTTCCATTGTCGTCTCATGTAGCCTAAACTTGAGTATCATCACAAGGTTAACTGTCACGCAGGCCCGAATTTACTATTGTCAGTCTTGCGCAATAAATTTTATCCGTCAATATTTTGACATATTTTTTATTTCAATTGTTTAATAACTAAAACATCATTTTTAAAATTAAATTTATAATGAAGGACATTGTATACTCAGTCCACATACCTAGTTATTAAGATAAACTAAAATTGTAAGTTGACGTCGATTGGAGAAAATGCGCTGTGCAGTTTGTTGCCGCTTCTTCTGCACTCCGCCTTGGAAGCGGCATTTAACTCAACCATAAGTAAATTTCTCTCAGTTGAAAATATATGACAATTAATAAGTGTCCAAATTACCTATCCTTATCCTTACTAATATTATAAATGCGAAAGTGAGTTTGTTTGTTACGCTTTCACGCCGTAACTACTGAACCGATCATCATGAAATTTTGCATACAAGTTCTCTGGAGTACGGAGAAGGACATAGGCTACCTTTCATCCCGGGAAAAAGTACTGTTCCCGAGGGATCGACACTGACGCGGGCGGAGCCGCGGGCGAAAGCTAGTATTATATAAAGGTTTTGAATTTTGAATGAATTTTGCACGAAGTTGATACGTTAACAGTGTCCACAAGTGTATTTCTTGTTTTAAGCTACACAATAGGCTAAACCTCTCATGAGTATGGGTACCGATTTCGTTGGCCCATAAACTCTCAATCTTCTTCTCGAGTCAAAATGGCTATTTTTTACACTAGCTTTGACCAGAACCTGGCCACATCTACGATACGATCGGACCTCATCCAGATCCTCCACGGTACAAGTGGAGCAGCTAGGGCACTTCATCAGATTGACCATCGTCTGGCCAGCGCCGCAACCACACAAATTGTTGTTAGAGGAACCCCACCTAACTTAGTTATCCTGGCATCTTCCAACACCACCCCGAAGTCTATTCAGCGACTTCCAAACTGCCCAGATAAGTTTACCACCAGGTGGAAGATTCTATGCAGGCAACAATGTTTGTTTTGGAGGGTACATGGTTCTATCAACTCTCGATCACGGTTGCTGACAAGCAAGCGGGTCACCTGATGGTAAGCGTTCACCGCTGCCCATGGACAACTGCAACACCAGGGTGTGACAGGAGCGTTGCCGGCCTTTTAAGAATACATAAGACTCGTTTTTTTTAAGGTTCCAGTGTCAATCAAATCAAAATCAAAAAATGATTGAATGTCGTATTAATGAATACTAATATTGTGAATTGCAAGAAGCTTCCAGGAAGTGAACTGTGCTAGTTGGAGTAAAGATTTATCGACTCCTGTCTTATTCTTACCTCGTATCTTTCAGACTGGATAGATTTTGACAATAAAGGTATCGTAAGGTTCCTCAAAACCCGTGTGTCTTTAGAGGTTTTTGTAAATGGGTGGGCAGTCAGGTTTTTAATTGTACGTTCGGTTCCAACCTCACATTATTGTAATTTGTTGATTTAGCTTTACTATGCGCCGCGTGCGTTTTTTTACCTCTAAACCACCAAACTGCCCAATCGGGCCCCATAACAATAGAAAATCCATTGTGTCTGCGTTTCTCGCGCTTGAAGGGCAAAATTCACCTTCGCCGTCGTATATTCATGTATCATCCCTAAAATTGTATCATTTACGCTTAGTTTCCAGTCGCAATAAACTTAGTTATTATCAATGCCATCTTTTAATTGTATCAGCTAAAGGCCTGTATCCGGCTCGAAGGACCAGAAAGATGTCTGGACCACCAAACATTTTTATTGTCCTTCGAGCCGGATCATATTAATATTATTTGTGCGCAAGTAGACGCTGGCTGGATGCAGGCTGCTTCCAATCGCTCGTATTTGGAAGCCTATGTCCAGTGGACTACTTGCAGCTGATATGATGACTACATGCTCTATTTGTAATTGCAGGTGAGCGAGACGGTGTCGATCACGTGGGTGCGGCCGCGAGCTCTGCCCCGCGCCGGCGCGGCCGCGCTGGCCGCCCGGCTGGACGCGTGGTGCGCGGCCGTGGCCGGCGCGGCCACGCTGCTGCAGCGCCAGGCACCGGACCTGCTCACTCTATAGGTATGTGGCCGCAAGCTGGATACTATTTCATATACAGGGTGAAATCGAATTCTTTAGCATACGTTTAAGGAGTGACTCAGACCACGAATCTGAACAACTTTCTTAATGGGACCAACTCCGAATTAGCCCAAATAAAATAGATTGACCAAATCCTACTACAGTGTAAAAGAATTCCTTGAAGATAAACTATAATTTCATACTAATTAATTTTAAATTTTGTATATTGTGTTTTTGAATACCAAGTTTGGTTAAATATGTGAACTAATTTATTATGTATAATATCTTTATATAACTACCATATTTTCTGCAAAATAAATGATTTTCCATATACTAATGAATTCAATTTCAGGTTATAATAGTATTAGTAGTTAAGTTTTAAATTTTATCTTGATATACAGCGTGTACATTTACCGACATTCTCTTAAAGGGGTGACTCAGACCATCAATATGAACAACTTTTCCTATGGGACCAATGCTGGAAACGCAAAAAAAATTTCGGCATTTTCATACAAAAGAGTTCTGCCGCTCGGCCAGTTTGTATAGTAATGTCAATATTTTTTTTGAGATCCCAGCATTGTTCCCATAGGAAAAGTTGTTCATATTGATGGGTTGAGTCCCTTTAAGAGAATGTCGAGGGTAAATTTACACGCTGTATATAATTCGAATACAATGTAATGTTGTTTATGAATAAATTAATTAAAATTGAAAAATTGAAAAAATTCAATTTCAGGCTTTTAAGGTCACAACCCCAAAGGTTATCAAGAATTAAAGAGTGAAGAAAGTTTTAAAAAGTGAAGAGATTGCTCAGAACAATAACTAAAGCATAGAAGTAGGGTATTAATAAGAACTGTTGACACGTTGGATGCACTCTTTCGTCTTATATACTAAATACTGTGCTAAAAAGAGTCAGACTTATCACTACAGCTTCCAAATTCACAGGGTTGTACCGGGTTTAGCTATACATTTTATATATTGTACAATATGTCATTCTTGCATAGTGTGTGGCATTTTATCGAACTAAACATATTTGTTATCGATAATGGTTTTAAAATAAATATTTGTCGTTTTACGATAGTGCCTTTGTTTTACTTTTATACAACTAAGTTGGCGAACAAGCATTATACCAACCGATTTGGAAGATAATTTACTTTTCTCATAATAATAAAAAAATATATACGGACAAATCACACAGATTGAACTAGCCCCAAAGTAAGCTCGAGACTTGTGCTATGGGATACCTACTCAACGATACTATATTTTATTACAAATACATATAAACATCTAAGACCCAGGCCAATCTGAAAAAGGTAATTTTTCATTATGACCTAACCGGGGATCGAACCCAGAACCTACAGGTTGGCGTGTTAACCATTCGGCCACAGAGGTCGTCATTAGAGAATTAGCAATAATTGCTTTTATATTTTTAGGGTTCCGTACCTAAAGGGTAAAAACTGGAGAGGGGAGTTTAAATGGAAAGGATTAAGTTATTCAAAACACTATGTATATAAATTAAATTATTTATTGCCCTTTAAATAGTATCATTTTTGTCAAAAACATTCTAATTTTTTCCTTAGGATCCGCTACATTTTTTTTAAAGTGAAATAATGTTACACCCTCATTCTATTCTATCGTTGTCGATCACTGCTTTGATTTATGCAGTCAGTTTAACTCTTTTTTGGAGAATAATTTAAAATAGTAATATGCTCTAATGACAAACAGTTGCCTTGTGCACCATCTTTAAATTGAGCATGTACCAATATTTTTTTATAAGCTGACTGGTACATCCGCGCCGATCGATTATTATTGAATCCACATAAAGAAAAATAGCTCGATATGATCCTGATTTAATTTGTAGGTACATAAACAGTGCAGAGGACAACTTTGATCTACAACGCAAGTTGAATAAATACGTTTTAATGAATTTATACAAGTAATAAAACCCAGAAAACCAGTTTTTCTGTTTGAGTTTACAACATTGGGGCCATCTGTAAACTTTAGATTCTTTATGTAAGTGTCAACGAAGTCAAAAAGCGCCTCCGTTTCAGGAAAGTTAAATACAGCAGTAGCCTTCTGACTTTCCTGCCTTTTATTTTACAAGTGCGTTCTTGAAATTGCATCCAGCCACTTTTTCCTTAAAGCAACATCCTCAGGAATTCTGAAATAAATATATAGCAAGTAAAAGCATTAATTTAAGTTACAAGACATGTTTTATATAAACTAGGCATTGAATTATATAGCTGAAACTCTGTATTTATTAACTCAAATGAGTATATCAGTAAGTACCTAGTAGACTTCAAATATAGATTAAACGTACCCATAATGCTAATATATAAAGTGGGTTGCAGAATAGAGTATAGGAAAGGAAAACTTCATTTTTTCCTACGAATGTCGTTCAAGGCGACTAAAGGATATATGTAGTCAACATTAATACACATGTGAATAGGCCAAGCCACTGAGTCAAAAATTCACTATTTTAATTTTAATAGTGTTTTTTTTAACCTAACGCAGTAAACAATAAACACCTAAGGAAAAATATCCCGAAATTCCCAGCGGCAAAGGCTTATTATAAAATCTTAATTACTGTGAAATTCCACATACATCGATACTTTACACTAGCAGTTGGGACATCACTATCACACAATGTAAACATACAGAATAACTTTCTTAAACGGTTGTACTTTAACATTTCGTCACATTTATAGTAAAAATAATGAAATCTTACATTAATAATATCATAAAATTACTACGAAAAACATTTACAATAACTTTACTTATGAAAAACATCTTACCGATGGAATGTCAAAATCTCACGCTCATTTTCTTTCTCGGAAGCGTATGAACTGCAACCAGGAACATAACAGGTAATTTTTCACTTCACTTGCAATGATTAAAATATGTAAATTTGATCGAAACAGATCTTTAAATCGTCCAAAATAATGTTCGAACATAGAGAGTCACAACTACTTCGGACACGACGCCATGTAAACATTATACGCCAAATTTATGACAGCTACTTCATCCTTCTGCAAACATAGACTGTGACTTACTTTTTTATTTGTTTGTAGTATATTGGGACTTTGGGACCTACAAGTACATAGCCACGGTACAACCTTACAAAATAAGAAAGTGATGGAACTATGTTCGACTCTTTTTATCACAGTGTTTAGTACGTACGACGAAAGAGTGCATCCAACGTGTAAATAGTTCTTATTATTACCTTCCTTCTATGCTTTAGTTATTGTTCTGAGAGAGATTGTCACAATTTTTTTTAATGTTATAGGATGACAATCGAGCAAGCGAATCACCTGGTAAGCGATCATCGCTGTCCATAGACAACTGCAACACCAGGGTGTGACAGGAGAATTGCTGGCCTTTCAATGAGTTGGGAAGGACATGTGGAGGAGGAAAGGAGAGTAGGATGATGGGCCTCCGGCTCTCTCACTCACCAAACGAAGCATAGAAGCAGTAAAGCTCCTACTCAATCGTCGATTTTCTGTGAGAGTGTGGTACTTCCCCGGACGAGCCGGCCCATTCATGCTACTAGCAAAAATAAAGTTTTATTCTTAAAAATATTTTTTTTCAGGTCTCTCTGCTTTCCGTGGTGGTGTAGTCCTGGAGCAGACTTCCCAACAAAATCCTAGTGTTTATGTTTACTAATAAAATATATTATGTATGTCAAAAATGCAAATTGTGTTTTATTGAGCGTCGCCTCTGCTTCGGCTTGGGCAAAAATTCTTTCGTATGTCTGTCCGGCTGTGACTATATATCGTATATTTTATCATTGCTTACTTGAACAAAACATGTTCCAAAGAAATAATGTATTAACTTATAACAAAATTGTATCCATGCTGGTCTGGAAGAAAAGAAAAAACGTAGAATATAACCAGCTGCTTCTCTTTCCGCACAGAAAGTAAAAGCCGAACGAGGGAATGGGTGAAAATCTGAGGAATCATAATATTAGGCGATGCGACTAGCAACCCGTCAATATTTTGATTCCATTTTCCACCGAATGCCCACCAACATGCTTAACGTAGCTTTTAGGTTTTAAAGACCTGGGCTCTGTCTACCCCGCAAGGAAAAAAGACTTGACACTGTATATGTGTGTATCCTATTACTTGAAATGGCAAATAAGAAAAGAAACAAGGAATGGTCATAAAAACCGGCCAAGTGCGAGTCGGACTCGCGCACGAAGGGTTCCGTACCGTTATCTATAAAAACGGCAAAAAAGCATGTCTGTTGTATGGGAATTAATATTAATTTTATTTTTATTTAATTATTTATTTTTAAAGTGATATATATATAAATAGTCCGTGAATATTTCAAGCGTCTACCTGTTGCCGTTATCAATATCGAGCAAAAACAAGCAAAAAAAATCACGTTTGTTGTATGGAAGCCCCTTAAATATTTATTTTTTAGTATTTGTTGACAAAGCGGTTGTCTTAACTATCACGGTTCATGAGATACAGCTTGGTGACAGACAGACGGACAGCGGAGCGATATTAATAGGGTCCCGTTTTTACCCTTTGGGTTCG
This sequence comes from Elegia similella, assembly GCA_947532085.1. NCBI lineage: Eukaryota > Metazoa > Arthropoda > Insecta > Lepidoptera > Pyralidae > Elegia > Elegia similella. The sequence goes on along the minus strand of OX383954.1, from coordinate 636,922 downwards.
GAACCCTAAAAAATCCTTCAGGCGAGTACGCGACCAATATTGTTGAAAATAGTTTCTGTCGGCGTCTTCTCTGCAGTCTTCTTTTCGAGTTAAAATGTTTATTTAGGCTTTCTCTCCGATTTTGACTAGTACCAGCCGGCCTATTGCTAACTCAGTGACCAACGTTTTGATAGTCACTTCAAAATACATTGCGGGTTTCCTATGATTGACTATTTTTATTAAAGATATACAAAACGTAATGTACTTTGAAATGACTATCAAAACGTTGTACACTGAGTTAGCAATAGGCCGGCTGGCTAGAGCAACTCCTTTGTCGTTTGCCTTATTAAGGTCATCGATTGTGCAGGTCTACCCTGCTGTGGTCGGTTCCGAAACGCCTGTCATCATCATCATCAGGTCCTTTTTAGTCTCCACTACAGGAGCACGACCCTCTCTGTACTAGGTACTAGGGCCATATTTGGCCAGAGCAGCCAGAGGACTTGGCCTACACTCTTCACGCTGGCCAGACAGGTTGGAGAGGTCTCATTGATGTTGAGATTAGAAAAACATTACTAGAGAACACACATTATTAGAGAACCGCCTGTAGTCTGTAGCTTTTGAACAATAAAGTTAATGAGAAATGTCATGTGGAGGAATGAAAATCCTGCGGTGGAATTCACGAATCGATGCGACATTGAAACCGCCAAAAACGACTCGTTCGTTGATTTGAAAATGAAAATATTTTTTATTCAAAATAGGATACATGTATCGCTTTTTGTACGTCAATGTTTCTGTTATTTATTTTTCTTTCTTTTATGTTTGCAAATCATCATCATAATTTCGAGTAGGTGTCACGGTCAATCAAATGTTATGGCGCACAATATATAGATAAGATATACTGCGACGGAAGTGTCAGAATATTAATATTTTCGAATAACTCTGGCCCTAATTTATATATTGATCTAATAGCGCGTTTCTGTGAACAAATATGGTATTTATATATGACATAAGAATATGAAAGTAACTAAAATATACCAAACGCGCAGTATCAACATCAGTTAGCTGTCTTATCCTCCTAAGCGCGTAAGCCGCAGAGCTAAGTTTACCTGCCAATTTTTCAATATGGGCACCCCATTGAAGCCAAGAAAAGTTGCTTTGTCTACCAATCCTACTGTTTTATTTTTGACGACTATACTTGTTGGAACTTTTGCAACATTTGGTAAGCAAAATTTAATACATTTAGTTTTACTAGCGTTCAACAAAAGATTGAGCTAATGTACTAATTAACCTCGTCAGAAGAGGCAGTATTCCTATCTACTCGAAAGATGAGAGATATATAATCGGCAAATAGTACAGCCTCACATGTGTTAACATAGTATGGTAAATCATGAATGTATATAAGGAACAAAACTACCCTAGGCTAGGCCCTGAGGTACACTTTTCACTGCCTATAGCGTGGCTCTACCACAACTACATTCCTTTGGAATCATGTACATAAACTTAAATAAAAATAAATTGACGTTTATATTGGACTAGCTTTCGCCCGCGGCTCCGCCCGCGTCAATGTCGATCCCTCGGGAATAGTACTTTTTCCCGGGATAAAAGGTAGCCTATGTCCTTCTCCGTACTCCAGAGTACTTTTATGCAAAATTTCATGAAGATCGGTTCAGTAGTTACGGCGTGAAAGCGTAACAAACAAACAAACTCACTTTCGCATTTATAATACCCAAACAACTTCCTTCTCTCCTTCTTCCTTTTCTAATATTTTTCCTCACACGGACTCTTTTCTTTTCCTCCTAAAGTTCCTTGATAAGAAGCTCTTTTTGAGGCGGTCGAAATTATATACTAACTACCAAAAAGATTTATTAATACGAATTTAAATATCACAAACAAAACCGCAGTGCTAAAACTATATCCAAATAATCTATAAAATTACACACATATGGTAAAAGAGTCAAAATTGTTTTAAAACTTACTATGAAAGAAATTAAATAGATATTATAATATATACCAGCTTTAAATTTGCCGCTTTAAACGTTTTCCATCCGCCATGTTTGTAAATGTTGCTACACTACAAAACGTTCTCATATCGATTATATTATTCTTATCATAATCGAGTAAGAAATTTATTACCATACTTATTGGAATCGTGTTAGATTTATTTAAAATTAGCTGGATATTTAAAAATTGCAGATTTTTTATAGCTTTTCTTTATTAGAACAGTATGGCAAGTATACAGCGTGATGTTAATTAACCGATCGGAAATGAGACATAAGTCGGCACCACGCTTTTGCAAATGGCTGCCGTATGACGGATCGCGCTCGCCGTCAAAATGCATACGCGACGTTTTAAATGCATCCTAGTCCTATAATTTGTGCTTATTAATACATACAAACACTTAATAACTGGTAAGTGTATTCTTTATTATTATTATCCCATTACGTAACGTAGTTTTGTTTTTGTTAACACAATCTATCAGCTATCTCACTCGTTTGTTATGATTCGCTCCTGTCATTATTTACAATCGCGGACGTATATGCATCTCTTTCGTTTACACAGTTTTCTTGATAGGTTTTTCATTTTTAAGTGCTCGCTCACGCGACCGAGAGGGAGGAAAAGAGGGCCCCAATGGAAAAATATGAACAATTTTGTGCTCTTAAAAATTATTGATTTTTCATCGTTAAAAAAACATTGGTGGAGAGTAATTGCATACGCGATGTGGTGAGACAGGTCGCTGAAGTGAGTATTAACACTATTTTACTAGTTTTCCCTTTAGAGGTTGTGGTCATGAAAAATCATATTTTTCAGCATCGACTAGAGTCAACCATTTCGTTGAACGCAATAGACTCAACGAAATGGTTGACTCTACAACCATTTCGTTGAGTCTATTGCGTTTTGATTATTTCTAAGTCTAATTTTAGAGTCCGTGTAATTGTTTAAATATTGATTTTTTATTATTATCCGTGTGCATGTGTGAGTCTGCCGGGGCAGCTTGAATGTTTATAACATTACTTGGGGCCTGTGGTATCCTATTTTGGGATCGGGCAAATGTTGCTTGTGTCTTGGTACTTACGCTCGTGGCCGCGAAGGAAATACTGCATAAATCTCGGATTTGAACGGCGTATTAGTGATTTCAGTGGCGAGGTAAGTGAAGTTTAGTTATGGTATTTTTTATTTTGCTAATAGGTAGGTAGAGTTATCGGTCATGTAGTTTGAACTTAATGTTTACTTTGGCATAAAACGTAAAAATGTGATAAGATAAGCATTTTTTTTTTATTATTCTATCTGAATAGTTTTTCAATATTATTTTTGAAATTAAATTATTTCACCGCGTATTTTACAGCTGAAATCAATTCTAAGGAAGCCAAAAAAAGTTGCTTGTCCGTGGCATTCGGCAAAAAACGTGATTCATTAATTGCCAGATAGCTGATTTAGCGTTCCCTCGTTACAATTCAGCGATTTTTTGACCTTTTCAATTGTTTCCTGCGTTAACATGTCGTGAAGTTAAAGGCACTTGGGTTTTAATTATTTTCATTTCCTCTCACAAAATCACAATATCAAAATATGACCTTCATGATAAAGTTATCGAATAACAAATACATTCCTATTAGTTATTTTACAGAATTTACATTTATCTGTACTTTTACCAAATAATACAGAATTATACTCCAAAAATATCTTCGGGCTTCAATTTTATCTATCAAATATCTTATCAGTCTGACTAAAGTCAAGAGACCCATAATGCCTCTGTTTGTGAATATCTGGCCTCATTTTTTTAGAATTCTCTTTTTATTGAGTCGTAACTTCTTTGTTTGCAGAGGTCTCTTTTTTGTCATCGTAAAAAAACGTCACTTTTTGTTGATCAAATTGGTGACAGCTATATTTGTTTGCACCTATTGTACCAAAATAAGCATTGGTCATATCTCATTACTTACATATCCTGTCACAGATCTTGTCATTCAGATTAATCCGAACATTTTATATTTTTTTCTTGTATGTGTTTTAAACAAGACTTTAAACAGTTATTTGCAAAAATATTTATAGAACTACGTATAACATTTAAAGGTTTATTGTTATAAACATTTTGTCTTGATATCTTCAATCACATTTTCTATGAAAATGTTGTTTTAAATACCGAAAAAGTTCCATCTAATGAACGAATTAGATTTTTGTCTCTGTAGGTGTGCAGAACACTTTAGACAGCTTAAAACTGAATAAATTTACACTATGCACTTCAAAACAAATGCTAAGAGAATATTTATAAAATGGGCTCTATCGGCGTTATGATTAATTCATTTTGATTAAAGGCTTCGTTGGTGTGCCTTTATATGGCCAATGTTCCCTATTTTATCTGAAAATGCATAAATCATAGACAATCACCGTAATTAGATAACTATATTTGTAGATACAATTTTACATTTGTATACTTTTTCTTTATACTAAAGACTTTCGCCTAACCTATTTTTGGCAAAAGACTCCGTATTGATAGATTATAATACTTTTAAAATCTCAGAAACTTTTATGTAGTTCTTAAGATCACATGGCCCGTGAACATACAGCCATTTGGCGTTATCGGTATGTAAATAACGAAGGTCACACATATAATACCGGTGACCTTCAAAATGCAGTTGGATCTTGCAACTGTGTGCATTGTTCTAAGAGTACCTACAGACATAATCATGATGTAACTTGTGATACGATTGACATTGTCGATATATATTATATCCTTACTAGTTTTTGTTAGTGGCATCACTAATACAATAGAACAATTCATTGATTTATTGTTAGACTAGCTGTCACCCTCGGCTTCGTTCGAATTAATGTCGACCCCGCAGGAACAGTATCTTTTTCTGGAATGAAAGGTAGCCTATGTGTAAAACCAGGTAATAAACCATCTGTGCGCAAATTTATGCCAAAATCCGTTCAGCCGTTTTACGTAATTGAGTAAATAACATTTTAACATACAAGCTACGCATTTATAATATTATAATGTATTAATAGTAGGATGAATATTACATATAATTCTAACATGAAAAGTTATTACTTTTCATGTTAGAATTATTAATGATAGCCAAACGGTATTTTTCAACATCTATTTCGATATTAAATTATACTTTGCAATAACACAATACAAACGTTAAATGTAAAAACAACGGAGTATCGCAAGGTAGCATCGTGGAGCAATTTAAAAAATATTTCGTATAATATTAACACTCTGTAGAGCCAAAATACCTATATACATGAAAGAATATATACATACATATATAAAATAATACGTTTGAGAAGTCTTGCTTTTTTCGATATCCTTTTGATATAAAAATGCACGGGCAATGTACGTTTTAAATAGGAGTGTAAACTTATATTTAGGAAACATATTTGTTAAATTTTTACATTTGTGGGGACGCATAAATTGGGTCATGCATGAGGCAATACAATTTCGTGTCACCTGTAAGAATCCACTTGGACAATAAACTTATCAGCTTCTATCAACTTCAGCGTGATGGTGACTCACAGATTACACGATAAAAAATATTGCTAGCGTACATACTTAGGGTCCAAAATTCAAATGCCTTTTCAATAAAATTCATGGAATTATTTTGGCTATATTATTCCTTGTTGTTATTAGTTTTTTTATGGATAAAAAGTAGAAATGAACTGATATTTCTTTGCCTATTCTTAATTAACAATAAGTTAGCAATGTAACTACGATAAGCGAAAAAGTATGAGCATATATACTTGTGTGAAGAAATGAAAGGACAAAGCTCGAACACTATCAAATTTATACTTTTTTAAATTGTGTAGGTTACGTACGGAAGTTACATAGGTAATTATTCAAAACGAGTGTCATCATTTTTGAAGAAATTGTAAACAAATTGCATATATAAAATCCCATTTTCCAAAGTCGGTTAAAACGCAATGGTACAAAACAACACTCGAAAACAGAAAGGGAGCGCATTATCTGAAAGATAAGTAAAAAAAGGCGCCCCCTGGCTGGGGGGAGAGTGGGAGAGCGGCCATCGACCCTAGGGGCGCGCCCGAAATAGTCCGCGTGGGGGTCCTGTACCCTGAGATATATTTGGATTGAACATTTGAGGCCATGTGGATCTTCTTGGAATCTCGTCTAGAACCGTACTATTTTAGTTTTCAACGTTTGGCTTGTCTGTTTTTGGCTCTGTTGTTTTGTTTGATACTGATTAAGTTCTAGATTTTTATATACCATGAGTATTAAAGGACAAGATGTTATAAATGATCTTTGAAATTACTCACAGATTTTTTTAGTCGGTAATAGACGTAGTATCCGTTTTCTTAACTCTTTTGTAACTTAGTGAAAAATATTTGAATCGATAAATCAAATATCGTATGATTTCTTCGAACACTATTTTTTTTTTGTAGTATAATCTGAATCATTTGTTTTATATATGTTTATTTTTTCTTATTAAACTACGTCGGATGCCTTAAAAGTCTGACACTAGTGTTACTAGTACACCCGAAATTAACTTTCTTACACAATAAACGCTGTAATGAATTAGAAACAAACAAATAAATTCAATATTTTAGATCTTTTAGATTTTTAAGAGGGTTCATAGCAATAAGAGAACTCGTACGATGAAGACAAAAATTACAGATATTCCTAAATAAATATCTTACATCATAGTAAAGTTTTGGAAAGAAGAGACAAAGAAACTCAAAAACCAACCGCATCAATACGCGAATTCTTTTTGGAACACATTCTACGATAATCGCAATCTGCTACAAGATACGACCGACAGTGATATCACTTGACGTCATTGCTACGACTGTTTGATTCGTCATTTCCCTATTTCCCAAATAACACACGTTACGCGCACTCGCTGTACCATAACAAGGCTTCGTTATAAAAAAAAGATTGCGATTAAGGCCCAATATGTGTGAAGCATCAAGGGTACTATTTTTGAAAGTACGACCACTCGTCTTTGAGCGATTTTTGTATGGCAAAATCGCTCGTTTACGAATGGCAAAATTTCAAAAATAGCACTCCAAATCTGTAGCGTGATAGCAGAATAAAGCGTCATGCCGTTTGCTGTCACGACATACGAGCATTACGAATTTGTCTTGCAGGCGTGGTTCATCAAAATCTAAAACTAAAATTATATTAAAGCAAGATTCATTCTATTGAATATTATAGACTCTGTAGTGATGATGGTTCCTTAAATAGTCTGACAGCGCAACCTGTAAACCGTTTCATTTAAATCCCCGCTTTATCCTACTCATATTTCTAAAATCGTAATACAATCTAAATTAATGGTAATTTTTAATAAGTAAGAATAATTTGTGTACTAATGAATTGTTCATTTCTGTCTCAAGTGGACTTTTATACAATATTGGAAAATATTAACTTTCACAAATACTTAATTAACCTCTCGATACTTGACACAATAGTTAAACAATGCATTTTGGCGTGATAACGTCTTATATATCGATGAACGCCGGCTGCACGCACGAAAAAGTCGAGCGAGAGCGCAGAACAAGCAAGGAGGCAAGATAGGCGCGTTCAGCTTGTAATGCATCTATCTCTCTTTACAGAAAACTTTACAAAAAATTTTTGCGCAGTTCTGCGCTCGCATACGAGAGATTAATATAATATGTCCGAGGCACTGTGTGCTGCGTAGGGGGATCAAGACGTGACTCTACGTCTGTGTAATCGACGAGGTTGAAATTCAGTATCTGTTTTGCTGCGCTTGCCAAATATAAACTGGTCATATTTTACTCGGATCTAAGGTCATCTGCCATTAGTTGAAAGTGAATTTAATGCAATATTAGAAACTGAAACATGGATAACAAAAAAAAACTATTTATATCCTTATCGAATATTAGGATAATAATTTGGATTTTTGACCTTAACTATGATACGTTAGAAACAAATATCTATTTAAGTTTCGATGCAACACCATATATTTTACAATCTACTAGAATAAGGACATTTTTCGTTTGTAAATTCTCTTTTTAAGCCCATTGTCTCGCTAAAAAGCTTTAGGCTCTGTCTAAACCGCATGTAACAAAGATTGAAGACATATCATTAAAAACACGGTATCTCTTTAAAAATGTGTACCAAGATGAAGTAAAGCCGTTCAGTGGTACTGATATAATTTCTTATAGTCTTATAGACTAATACAAACATGGAAATCACTTATTTATCCTAACGTAAGACCACAATTAGTGATGAATACTACAGTGAAATATGAAAATGCAAACTCCTTTTTGAAGGCGATTAAAACTGCGTATCAATAAAATCAGACCCTCGTCAAAATCACTCGAAGACGGAGAGATTGCACGTTGAATGACCCTTGGAATGGTGTCGGCAAAAAAGGGCACTTGTAAAAACATTCGAGGATTTAGGGAGCCGAAACTGGGGTGAATTAAATGCCCCATTTTAAACTACGACGGGGTTTCGAATAGTTTTGTTTTAATCGAGCCACAATATAAGTCTTCTTTTTCTTATCGAATAAATAATTATATACAGACAAATCACATATATTGAGCTAGCCTCACCGTAGATTGTAAACTTGTGTCATGGGATACAACTCAACGATGCTATAATTTATAATAGATAGGTACATTATCGATAAACATCCAAGACCCAGGCCAATCCGAAAAAGATCGTTTCCCATGATGATCTGACTCTATAGTCAAATTACTCAGGAGTCGATAGCCAAATTCCCTTTTCGCCCAATACTTACTGTAGTCATATACAGCCATGCTAAACTCTTCTGAAGAATGTACACAAATTGACTTTCGCAACATAGTATAATGTCATCAAGTGACATCACGAAAATTCATCACAAGTCATTACAAGGATAACATGCTTAAAATTCTTCACAGAATATATGTAAATTTTTATGCCGGTCATCTTTGAAACTAATTGTCCTTAAAGTATTAATCTCTAAGCGTTTGAATATTCCATGGAACACTTCAGCTGTCATCATAATGCGTCTGAGGTCTAGGCAATAAGAAAAAAGTACAATGGAATACCAGTATTTAGCCACAAACGAAAAGATAGATACAAAAGCTACTAAAACTATCTAAGGAAGATTGGCGTCAGTCAGACAACCTACTTTCAAAATATTGCTAAAGGATGCAAACGGGAACTCGCTGATTGATCTCCCTCATCACCATCATCCAGCTTTCTATGACCCACTGCTGGGTTTAGCCTCCTTTTGTCTTTGCCATTCTTCTCTATCTCCAGCTGAGATCTCCAGCCATCGCAATCCAGTTCTTTCAAAGAAGTCAAAGTCAACATTTTAAATCCCTCCATCGTCATAGACACCTTGTTGGCCAGTGACACTAAATAAACAAAAGACTATGCAAATAAATAAGTACCTGCCCAAATATCTGTGTTTGAATAAGTGAGAACTATCCATCTGAATAAATTACATAAGACGCCGGTAACCGACCACGTGAGCGTAATTACATACAGTTCGGAGCATTGTTCAGACGCGTTGATGGACCAAGGAATGAATTTGAAATTGAAATACCAAAATGAAATATGTATGCTGGCACGCGTCTTTGAATAAATAAAGTGCAAAAAATTTAGGACACGCATTTTTAAACGAATTTCTGATCGGATCATCAAGTTAAATAAATATTGTAGATATTTATTTAATTATATCTACAATATTTATTTAATCAAGTGGATCGCTAAACAATTTGTTGTTTCAAAGATACATACATATTGGGCTCTGTCCACCCGGTAAGGGATAAAGTCCCTTACTTCTACTCCCACTACCTTCTCGCCCACTAACACACTAAACGTGGTCTTTGGGTCTTATCACTTTGGGCACCGTGTTTTTTATCTCGAATAAAAATAAGCTCATTATATCATAACTATACCTTCTCATGTGAGTTCTCTTTAAAATAGAATATAATAGATCTTTATTTGGAAAAACTGAAACGCACATATACCATTACGGCAAATTAAGTAAGTTTACTTATTGTCAGATCTTGTATTACTAATAAAGACTGATAAAGGGAATATGAAAGTATCCGCCTTGATACACGAAAAACAAGGATTAATATAAATATACATTCCTCATATCCTACCTTTATTATATCGCGCTACAGCCACGGAACTTGGTATAGAGATGATATGAAATTTGGTATGGAGATAGTTTGAGGCTCTGGGGAGGAACACAAATTATTTTTTACACCGCAAAAGGGTACTGTTCCCGTGAGTTTAAATTCACGTGAGTGGAGCTGCGGGCGAAGGCTTGTTGGCAATATTTTATTCTTGTTTCTAAAAGTACTTTATTAAGATCCTTAAATCTGTCTACACCGTAAACGAAGACATCATTCTATCTGCTAGCATGACATTAATCAATACAAGTTCCTCGGACACTAACAAATAGCGCTATTTTCCAAACGGCAGCGCGTGGGGTCACTTGCCACCTCCTATTGATTTTTATGTTCAACCATTTTTTTGTTGTAACTTTTGCCGTGGGGAGAATTTTCCGACGCTCGCCGTCTCGCTCACACGTATGGAGAAAAGTTCATATAATTATATTTCAGTATGGCTGTGCGAAAGTTGGGCTGCATTTCGCATGTTAGATGGTATGGTTAAATTATTATTTTGAGGGTTTGGTTTAAGAAACAGATTCAGTGATCTAAGTTTAATAAAATAAATATATAAGTATTACGTTTTTGTCTGATACGGAGTAAAAAACAAGAGTACTAATTTTCTATGAGAAAAATTGGAAAATGTATGATTTGAATGGGAAAATCGCTCATCTTGAGAAGTCATACGTTCTACTCTGTAATCAGTTTCCCACGGCATCCAAAGTGTTGATTAAGCCGGGTAAAGTACTTCCCTTTCGTTTTTTTTATGGGGACTTTATCCGTTCATGCAAAAGAGCTGTCACTTTGATATTTAAAATACAAAGAAAAAAATGCTTAAATCGACTTTGTATTCATTTTATTGGGACTGCAGTAGGTTCATAAATATCAAATTTTTATTGCAGCCTATTTTGCGTTTCCCTTATTTTACATAACCTTTTTAAAATGTGTGGAATTTCTTATTTGATCTGATTAATTGTAACCGAAAGAAACGTGCTTTTCTTCCCGCGCAGATCGTAAAAACCGAGCGAGGGATTATGTCAATAGGTGATGTGGCTAGCAACCCATCACTATTTGATTCCGTTTTACATCTACACGCCCTTTAACATACTAAATGTGGCCATAAGGTATTATAGACCTAGGATCTGTCTACCCCGAAAGGGAAAAAGACATGATACTATGTATGTATGTATAAACGTAATTTAAAAAAGCAGGAAAATATTTTTTACCAGTTTATATTCTTCTTTTAATATGACCTTTCTAATGATATTAAAATCAGTCTGATACCTACAGCATAACCGAACATATTTTACTATACAATTTTTTTCTGTTTCTGTAATACTCTAAAATACCTAAGTCCTTGTAATATTCGTAAAAATCTAGCTGCTATATGAAAAGATACATATATCATCCGGTTGCACGTGCTCTGGCAAGCTTAGTTCCAAAAGTCATAGTTAGAAGGCTACTTAAGTCCACTGCTACTTAAATTAGACTATTTGGAATATGTCAAAGTGTTAATGTGTAAAAATTGAGAGTAAAAATAATACCACGCATTTATGTAAATGATAAAAAAATCATCCGAATTAATTTAATGATTGTATTATATGAAATGTAGCACGTGATGACCTTCGTGCACAGTTGCAGCATAACTCTAGTTTGTAATTGTATGACACGTTAAATACCACTATGGTGCTATGCTATATATAATCAGTTTATACGAATTAGAATTACGAACTTTGTCTTCTCTTTCTACGCTAATATAATTAAATAGGGAACAAATTACACAGATTGAGCTATCAAGTAAAAGTTTAAATTGATTAGCAGGTAAATATTCACTGATACTACCGGAAGTAGACACTGCTAATATCCGATATAATTACATAATCGATGATTATGTACAAAGGCAAAAATTATCGATTATGATTGCCTAATCTTTTACCGCTGGCAACATTCATCTGTCAAATGAAAAGTCAAAATAATTTTGCGCAATTTTCAAAAAGTTCTTATTTAATGTGTTCAATGCAAGTAATTGGTGTTGGTTTTCGTGATAATTACGTAGATTTATCTTATAAAGTGATGTTTAATGTAAAAATTGCTGTCTGAGAGATACCGTACGCCGGAATACTCATTCTTCAGGTGTACGAGGTAGATTTCCTAAAATTTACGGACCTATTTGTAGGAGGATAAGTATTTGCATGCAGTACTGTGAAAATAGAGTTTGATTAATCCTTCTTTTTCCAGGCTCTTCAGGCGAAAGAGTTTCTTTGCAGTGGTCGGTTCCGAAACGCTAGTAGTTTGTAGCTTTTTGTAGAACAATAGTTAACAATTTGAATGTAAGATGTAAGTAGGTAAATGAGTATAATTAAAATGTGAATTGAAGTGACAAAGTGCCTGAAAAAGGTCTATTTTCTGAGATAATCTTTGAATCCCGCATAGACATTGTTCTAATAAGACCCCTTCCTCTTTTCAAGACGGTGGCAATTTAAAATATTATTCAATATATATTAAACTAGTGGCCCGCCCCGACTTCCCACGGGTAGATATAGATATTTAGTTCTATAGCCTAAGTTCATCAGGGATAATGTAAATAGGTCCAGTAGTTTCTGAGCCCATACAATGCAAACAAACAATAAAATCTTACCTCTTTTACAATATAAGGTGTAGAAGATATTTAGCTATGTAGATTGTGTTATATAGTTGTTTCCATTACTGTAGCTGTGTGGTTTCCGGCAGAGTATAATAGGACCTCTCCTAGTCTTCCCATGGACGTCGTAAGTGGCGACTTAGGAAATACAAGCTAAACAAAGCTCATAAACATTAATGAGACCTTTCCAACCCGTCTGGCCAGCAAGGAGTGTAGGCCAAATCTGTCTGCTCTGGCCAAGTATGGCTCCGGTAGTACAGAGAGGGTCATGCTCCTGCAGTGGAGACTAAAAAGACCTGACGATGATTTCTGTAAAGTTTGTTTGTTGTTTTTGTGTTTGTAAGTGGCCAACACTGGTGTCAGATTTAACAAGCTGTCTTAAGGCACCTGACATAGCTTAACAACTGCCATCAATGATGACAGCCCAGAGCCAGACTAACAGCTTAACATGCCCTCCGAAGCATAGAGGAGCAATATTTTTATTTATATCTACGATGAAAATTTTGTAATGTAAGAAAAATTTGTAAGGAAAATATGGAGGCTACCTTTAAGTAGCCTATGTCCTTCATACTCGAGAGAAATTGTATGCAAAATTTCATGGTGATTGGTTCAGTAGTTATGGCATGAAACCGTAATAAACAAACAAACTTACTTTCGCATTTATAATATCAGTAAAAATAAGGAAGGATTATCAATATCATCATCATCGGTTCAGCCGCAAGAATTCCACTGCTGGACACAGGCCTCCCCCAAGGATTTCCAATACTACCGGTTGGAAGCGGCCTGCATCCAGCGTCTTCCTGCTACCTTGGTTAGGTCGTCTAACCACCTGGTCGCAGTGTGGGTGTCCAACGCTGCGCTTGCTGGTCGCCATTCGAGCACCCACTGCTACTTCAAAGAGCTAATCCTCTGAGCTTTGTCGGTGATCTTTTTTCTACTACGGATCTCTTCGATCTCGCAGAGAAACTCCGAGCATAGCCCTCTCCATAGCTGTTTGAGCGACCTTTAGCTTTCTTATGAGAGTAAGGATTATTTATCTTAACTAACATAATGTTCTCGTTGTTGCAGGAACCAAACGGCATCGCACCCAGTATTAACTCGTAGTCTAGTCCACATAGTTTCTATCGTACTTAATTATACTGTGATATACACCGTCAAATACAATGCCGCACTAAGATGGCGCTACCTCCGCAGCAGTTTTGTGTTAGATGGAACTCATACCACACCAACTTACAGGTAAGATGGTTTGTACTGCCCTGACAGGCAGAAGACCAAGATTTTGGTTCATCAATATTAAATTGAAGCAAGATCTGCGGCGTCATTTATTTTATTTCATTTATTACACTTCATGGCACATTCTTAATTAAAGTGTGGCTCTGGTAGTACAGAGAGGGTCGTGCTCCTGTAGTGGAGACTAAAAAGGACCTAATGATGATGATGATGATGGCACATTCAATAATATGTTACAGAATAGGTATATATAACAAAAAATTATATATACCTATTTTATGGGTAATTGAGAAATTGGGAGAAAGATATTAGATATAGCTCCGTGGCGCAGCGGTTAACACGCCAGCCTGCGACACGGAGTGCCTGGGTTCGATCCCCGGCCAGGTCAAGATGGAAAATGATCTTTTTCAGATTGGCCTGGGTCTTGGATGTGTATCTATATATGTATTTCGTCGTATACGTCAGGCATACGAGTATCAAGGGCTGATTGAATTTAAATTTCCTCTCCACAGTCGGTGTTTCCCCGCCTACTCCTCACCGAGCAGTTCGCAGACGTGACGCTCGCGTGCGAATCGAGGCAGTTGAGATGCCACAAGCTGGTCTTGTCGGCATGTTCGCCGTATCTGGAGAGGCTGCTGCTACAGAACCCTTGCAAGCATCCTATTGTGCTTATGAGGGATATGAGGTGAGCTGAAATGATGACTACCCGTGATGTGATTTGTTGCAGTAGGTCTGAATAAGCTTCAAGAGATCTTGAGGCTAGGCCATAGCTTGAGGGATATAATGAGGTCTTCCCTTTTTTGGGGAAACGGAACACATCTTACCACTTTGGAAGTGACTCTCGCGCAAACTATTCAGTTTAGAAGAGGGTTTGATGAAAAAAATTGAGTTTCAGTTCTAAGTATGGAGAATACCCATTTTTTTTTGTGTGAAAATATTCATACCGCTCACAGAATACATCTACTTACCAAGTTTCAACAGTATAGTTCTTATAGTTTCGGAAAAATGTTGCTGTGTCATACGGACGGACAGACAGACTTGACGAATCCATAAGGGTTTTTGCCATTTAGCTACGGAACCCTAAAAAGGATCGTAGTGTGCACCCGCGTGCCATGTACATAAGTACGTACTAGTGTGGACATGCGCAGATTGGGTCTAGTTCCCTGCCCATACCTGTACTCTACTCTCTTCGTATCAGCTTTATATTTATATCTCAAAAAACTTCCATGCTGGTCTGGGAGAAAAGATAAAACGTAGAATGTACCAGCTGCTTCTCTTCCCGCGCAGATCGTAAAAACCGATCGCGAGAATAGGTGAAATCTGAGGAATCCTGTTAATAGGCGATGCGGCTAGCAACCCATCACTATTTTGATTCCGTTTTCTACCACCAACATGCTAAACGTGCCCTTCAGGTCTTATAAACCTAGGCTCTGTCTACCCCGCAACGGAAAAAGACGTGATACTATGTATATCTCAAATGACATTAATTCCTTCCTCAGTCATTTGAGATATACATACAGCCTGATTTTGAACCCCCTAGCTATATTGAAATCTGGGAATCAGAATCCCTTATGGAATACAGAATTGTAAGAAAAAAAGGTAAAAATCGAAAAAATAAATTTAACCTTTCATAGAAATTCGTCCAGCTGATCGGCGACTTTGTATGGGAAACCAAATTTTCTTTTTCGTTTTTCACCTTTTTTTCTTGCAATTCTGTGTTCCATTAGGGATTCTGATTCCCAGATTTCAATAAAGCTAGGGGTTCAAAATCACGTTGTATATACATACTAGCTAACCTGGCGAAATTCTTCTCCGTTTCCCTTAGGTTCAGCGAAATGCAGGCGCTCGTAGACTTCATGTACAAGGGGGAAGTGAACGTGACGCAAGAGGAACTGCCCAGCTTGCTCAAGTCAGCTGAGGCGCTGCAGATCAGAGGTATACATAAATAAATATATAGGGACATATCACACAAATTGAGCTAGCCCCACAGTAAGTTGTGAACTTATGTCGTAGGATACTAACTCAACGATACTTATATAGATAGCGCGCAGAACCGATGGCCGATGGGGCAGAAGGATTCTCGAATGGCGACCACGTACAGGCAAGTGCAGCGTCGGACACCCTCCGACCAGATGGTCGGATGACCTGACTAAGGTCGCAGGAAGACGCTGGATGCAGGCCGCTTCCAACCGGTTGTATTGGAAATCCTTGGAGGCCTATGTCCAGCAGTGGACTTCTTGCGGCTGATATGATGATGATGATAGATACACATCCAAGACCCAGGCCAATCTGAAAAAGATCGTTTCGCTGTAGTATTTTTTTTTTCTTTTTATGGTATAGGACGGTAAATGAGCAAGCGAGTCACCTGATGGTAAGCGATCTACGCTGCCCATGGACAACTGCTACACCAGGGTGTGACAGGAGCGTTGCCGGCCTTTCAAGGAGTTGGGGGAAGGGCATGAAGAGAAAGGGAAGAAAATGGGGAAAGGATGGGCCTCTCTTCAGCATAGAAGCGATAAAGGTTTCTACTCAAACGTCTATTTTCTGGGAGCGTGCCGACGACAGGCCCGTTCATCCTACTAACAAAAATGAATTTGGCCGGTATTGAAAGAAAAAGAAAGAATACCAATTTCCACATTTTTTTCTATGAATATTGTGTAAATAATATTTTTACAATATATTTCCCTCAGGTCTCTGCTCGAGTGACACGTCGTTCGCATCGGAGCACTGCAAGACTGACACTAAAGACTTTACGGTGGCGAGCGAAGCACTCGTCGCACACGCGCAGAGCGCTAACGGTGAGTACAGAACCTTACAATAACACGATAGGTAGAGAAAGATAATTCTTCGTACAAGAGTAGGTCTTACAAAGGCATTTGACACAGTAAGATTTCATAAATACGATGGTATTTCTTCACCCCGATACTGATACATTTAAAAAGACGATTGAAATTAGATATTTGGCTATAAATATGGTAATTTGTACTAAAATACTGCAGAAAGGGTTTGGAAATTCTTCAGCTTTGAAGGGAGTACCCCAAGGTTCTTATTTGGGTCCACTGTTGTTTGTCGCCGGTGCTTATCGTATTATAATTGTGACGTTCCACGAGTAAAGGTTCCCTATGGACGCTGGCACTAAAGATGTTTAGAGAAACTATTCATACAATTTTACCTAGCTTAAATAAACACAATGTCGTGAGCGCCAGCGTCCATAAGGTACCTTTACCCTTTAACGGCACATATTACTTATTAAACTTTAGTTATCGCCACATATATTATTTTTACACATAGTATTTTAGTTAATAGATTCAGGTGTTACTTTGCGGAAGTCAAAGCTACATTTACTTTGAGACAATTTACATTGCGTGCTTCCGCCACCAGTTAGTTCATGCAAACTATTGCTGGCCAGCGCCCCCCCACTACTGTTAGTCCCTTCATACCCGCCACCAATAGCACGCAAAGAAAATTGTCTCAAAGTAAACATAGTATTTTTTCTGTATTAAAGGTAATATCATTATTATAATAACTTTTCTCACACGCTCCTTTCTATCTCACATCTTAACATCACAGAAATATATTCTTCTCGCGAATGATATTTTTAAAACTTTATTTACTACTGAGTCGATTCGACGGTGAACAGTGGCGCCACCGATTCCCTTTCGACTTTTACTTGTTTATAAACCTACCAAAAATTTGAGAAAAAAAAATATTTGATGATCTATTTAGTGGTTAAAGCGTAACAAACATATATACAAACTCACTTTCAAAATTATAATATTTATAAATACTATTTCCTCTGTCTGCTCTTGCCAAATAAGGCTCCGGTAGTACAGAGAGGGTCATGGTCCTGCAGTGGAGACTAAAAAGACCTGATGATGATGATGATGATTTTCTATCAGGTCAAACGCAACAGCCACCAGTCCACAAGCCAACAAACACAACGAACGGCCCCAAGAAACGCAAGTCAGAAGAACGAACCGAAGTCAAACAGGAAACGGTCGAAGAAGATGGACTTTATTATGGCGAGCTGGATAACGACCACATGGAATATAATGAGGTCGGTACATTGAATTAGAAACAACAGCCTCCGTGGTCCAGTGGTTAAGGCGTTTGCCTGTTGACCCGGGGGTCGTGGGTTCGATTCCCACGGGAAGCATACTTTGTTTAGTTGTTTACAGTTTGGTTAGGACATTGCAGGCTTGAATCACCTGATTGTCTGCTAATAAAGATGATTCCGTGCTTCGGAAGGCACGTTAAGCCGTTGGTCCCGGCTAGCATCTGGTAGTCGTTAAAGGAACCACGTCAGAGGCCGAGAGGCGGTTCCGAAGAACTCTGACACCAGGGTGTGCATGGTCGATTGACCGTGACACCTACTCGAAATGATGATGATTGAATTAGAAAAACTGGAAGCAGCATTGCGCTCAAAAACTGACAACTTGCAAAGTAGATCGAAGCGGGCGGGGCTTAACAGTATATCTTTTCGCGAACTAGTCTGCCGCGCGCTCCGTGACGGAAGGACGCATCGAGAAAAGCATATTTTTTGTGACCATCGGCGAAATTTTAGCGAATTAAGAAAAAAATAACTTCTTGTGTAGTAAAGTGGTGGAGGAAACGCAAGGAAAGACGGAAAAGTGACACTGGAGTAACTTTTCATAGCGAGCGAAGCGAGCTGCTGTCGCTAGCGTGACGCTATGGTTTCAACATAGTGGAGGTAGGTAGGCACCTACCTCCGCTATGTTGAAACCATAGCGTTCATTAGATGTGTTGACACCGCCCCATGACCTTGACGCGGCATCTAGCTTCGTCTATCGTGTTATGTTTGTTTGCGTAAATGAACGATTCCATAGTTTAGTTTAGATCTAAATCAATGGGTCGGTATTATACATTGAATTAGAAAAAAATATGGAAGCGTAAGTCTCATACAAGTAATGATCCAATTTTACTTCCATTTACGCAAACAAACTTATTGAAATTATAACAAAAAATTTACATACTCCTAAATGAGCTAGTATGCGATTGGGCGCATCAAGGTCAAGGTCACGACCACGTACCGACAAGCGCAACGTTGGACCAGGACCAGACCCACCGACCAGGTGGTCGGATGACCTGAGTAAGGTCGCAGGAAGACGCTGGATACAGGCCGCTTCCAATCAGTCGTATTGGAATTCTTTGGGGGAGGCCTACGTCCAACAGTGGACTACTTGCGGCTGATATTATGATGATGACGATATTTTTACCGTTTACAGGAGTCTCTCAGGGTTCTAATTTTGGACCCCTACCATTTTTAAAATGTTGAAACCATCTTCCTTTATCCCACATTTTCATGTGGGGTCGACACAGTACGTCAGTTCTCTCCACTTTCCAAGTTCTGTCACCTACCATAGCCTTTGTCACTCACTTCTTTCTTGACCATACTCTCCTTATACTTAAAATTTTGCAACCTACCTCTACATAATTTTTTCTCACAATTTCAGGACGAAGAACCAGGCAAACCGGGCAGCAGTTTAGGGCAGACTTCTGGTGAGTTTCTTTATTACTAAAAAACACACCTTTTTATTTTTGATATATTCTTTTTAAATTAAGAAATAAAATATGGTGAAAAAATCACTTGTAAAAGTCGGGTAGGTGTGTTAGGTGACGTAAGCCTTAATACGTATAAGGGTAATGGGATATGGCGGAGAATTTTGGAGCCGAGGTTAAAACAGGCGGTGGCTCAGTTGGAAGAGCGTAAGTCGTATAGACTTTAGGTCGGTACTGCCTGCGTCTATATTCCCAAGTACAGTCCCAGGACATTTAAAATCTTCACAACAGGTGAGATGGGAGACAAATCCAAAATTTAGTAAAAAAAAAGGTCGCAGCCTTTTTGTTTTTTTTTTTTACTAAATATTGGTATTGTCTCCCATCTCACCTGCCTGATGGTAAGTGACGATGAAGACGAGGATGTTACATGCCTATCCAAGAGATACCCATTTATTCTACTTTTGAATGTCCCGGGACTGTACTTGTCTGGGAATATAGACGCAGACAGTTCATTCTACGCCTTAGCTACTCGAACCAAAAAGGGACTGTCAAAGCGTTTAGTTCGACTCTTTGGTATAAGAAGGGTTAAGTTTGGTTCAAATACTGCCCGCTTGAAATTATTTCACCATATTTTATTTTTTTATTTAATAAGAGTATAAAAAATAGCATTGTGAATGCAAAATATATGAGTTAAAAAACACCTTTTTGTTTCAAAAAATTCAATGTTTGTTTGCAATGTGACTTCTTAGTCACTTGCCTTCTTCGCGTAAAATTTTTATTTCTTTTTTTCTTCTTCGAATCGTTACTCGCGTTTTTCAAAGTGTCCGTGTGAGTTAGAAGATCATATTGTGAATGGACATTGTCTTAAAAAATATGAATGTCTGTAAGGTAGGCCCTTTTTGATATTTCATTAAATTTTTTTAATAAGACAATCATGGACCATGAATGTTTTTATTTATTTATTTATTCATTTATTTATTTTCGAGTCCCAAAGGACGTATCTTACAGACATTTGTCTTTTTTATTATCTGTATCGCCACATTCATGGTTCACGAATTTTTCTAGATAAAATACTTATTTTCAATCTTTTTTTAGGTCGCCTCAATTATATAAGAGTGAAGCCGGAGAGCGAGCTATTCTTTCAAACGAAACTCCAAAACTTGGCCAAAGCAAACACAGATTATATAAATAGACTTTCGAAAATGAATCCCAAAGAGATAAGAAATGAATTTTCCAAATACGGCTTCAATTCGTCGACTGAAGAAACCAAAAATGATTTAGATGCAAAAGCGGAAAATGATTATTACAAAGCGTGGTTGGAACAAAACGGCGAATTAGAAGTGTCTTTACTAAAAGCGAGTCAAATCAAGAAAAGAACCGAAGTCAAAAACACTAAATCTGAAGTAGAACTTATTCCTAAAGTGAAAGAAGTTGCCATCAAAGAAATTTTCCCTAAAATCGTGGAGAAAACCCAAATTAGACGGCGCGGTAGACCGCCCATCTTCAAAGACAAGAATGTGGACATAGGCGAGACGGTGCTGAAGTCTGATCTGGACCAGTTTCTGGAAGGGAAGGAAGTGAGCTCCTCAGGGTTGTCGAGGAAGGACCTGGAGAGGGTGATGATGGGGAAATTTAACCCTAATAGGAGATATTCAAATGAGGCTATGTGGGCGGCGCTCATGGATGTAAAGAAGGGAGGCAGTATTTACAGGTGAGTTTTATCATCATCATCATCTTTGTTGTTTCCAGTTTGGTTAGGACCTTGCAGGCTTGAATCACCTAATTGTCTGATAATAAAGATGAGTCCGTGCTTCGGAAGGCACGTTAAGCTGTTGGTCCCGGCTGCCATCTGGTAGTCGTTAAAGGAACCACGTCAGAGGCCGAGAGGCGGTTCCGAAGAACACTGACACCAGGGTGTGCATGGTCGATTGACCGTGACACCTACTCGAAATTATGATAATGATCATTATTAAAAGTCAACTGCTGGACAAAGGCCTGTCCCAAGGATTTTTAGTTCCATGGGAGGATATTGCCATACTCACCACGCTTGGCAGGCGGGTTGGCGAGCGCAGTTTCTTTGGCTTCTTTAGTTGAGGATGACAACCCTGACCATGACCTGAGTTTTAAGTCATATGATTTCTAAAAGTGAGGCATATTTTTCTCATCATCATTTCGTGTAGGTGTCACGGTCAATCGACCATCACACCCTGGTGTCAGAGTCCTTCGGAAACGCCTCTCGGCCTTTGACGTAGTTCCTTTAACGACTACCAGATGGCTGCTTCTTTTCCCGCGCAGATCGTAAAAGCTGATCTAGGGATTGGACTTAAATCTGCGGAATCATGTCAATAGGCAATGCGGCTAGCAACCCATCACTATTTTGATTCCGTTTTCCATCTACACGCCCTCTAACATGCTAAATGTGGCCATAAGTCTTATAGACCTAAGCTTAGTCTACCCCGCAAGGGAAAAAGACGTGATACTATGTATGTTTATTTCAGAGCGGCCCAAACCCACAAAGTGCCAAGGAAGTCCCTCCGAAACTGGATGAAACGATGCCACATCAAATCTTCGTTCCCGATGCCCCAACAACTGAAACAATTCGTAGAAAACAGCAAGAAACAGAAAGAATATAAGAACTACGACTACCAACAGACAGATGGACAGACATACGAACGCAACGAGACCGACGTGGCCGATATAGACTTCGGAAATCATTTTCTGACGTTCGCAAACTCTGTCTCGAGTGAGGATGAAGTGGTGCTAACGAAAAACGGGGAGAATTTGCCCGGGGAATCGCAGAGTGATAGGTTCCCGAAAAGTGGGGAGAATTTGCCGGAAAGTGGGGAGGCAGTTGATATGTCTGTGCATGAGTAACTTGAAGTTTTATATTTGGGGTTGGGAGTGTCTGTACATTTTAATATGGAGTAAATAAATCATAATATACACAAATATGAGTTTCCATAGGAAAAGTTGTTCATATTGACGGACTGAATTACCCCTGTATGGGTCCAAAATGATCAAAATTTCGCCATGTTTTACATTTAAGAATGAATTATGAACTGAATTTGCCCTTTGTCATTAATATTTCAGGTAACCATTTTTCAAGTCTTGTTGTCAGTTTGATTATGGGCGCCATTGTTTCTGCCAAGGCTTCTCTAGTTTGGCAACATTTCAGTGTTGCCATTAAAATTACATTGTGTTAATTTTAGATTTTTGAACTCAAAAATGATATCAGGCACTTCCAACCTAACAGAATAAACGAAATTTAGATTTAAATATTTCTTTTCTAAATCAAAAACTACTAGTGTTGCCAGTATAAGGTATACGATTATTGAACTGCCAAAGAAAACGCAAAGATTAGTATGGAATTTTCCAAATATAATACGTTTTAAAAAAGGCGTGTCCCTTAATTGGTCACCACTAAAATTTAAATTTTATAACATTTTTACCAAAAGAATGTAAATATTTTATTATTTTTTCTCGGTTGTGTGAAAAAGGAAGTAAAATATAAACATTTTTTTATTATTTTCTTTAGTAGTTGACTTGTTCTTTTCTTTAATAATTGATGTAATAAAAAAAAAAAATGTTAATTTGTTATTATAAATCTGGTTCCTCTTAGTGGTGATCATTAGGGTTACAGATACCTTTTATGTCCAAAGAGCTTTCCTTAATTTTATTAATTTACCAAAAAAGAAAATAACAACTTCATTTTGTAATATTAACAAATAATAATTCTTGGTGTTCTTATTGTTAATAACTACTATTAATATAATAGATAATGTTATTATTAAGAAGGTATTCAATTAGTTTTATTCAGTAGCATAATAATACGTGTATGTCTAATCGTCTTAAAAAATCATTACATTAGACAAGTCGTTTTACATTTGTTATTTTCGTTTTAATATTACAAATTGAAGTTATTATAAATTGGTACCTTCCTATGATTTTCACGCAATATGAAATCCAAAGAAAAATGATTTAAGCATATTATGTAATAAATAATAATGTTTTGATTGAGTAGTTATGATTTTATTATATATTTAACAGTCTTCAAAAAACTTAAGGGGTTACTTATAAATTAAAAAATCCTAACATAAAAACCTTATACTTAAAAGTACACAATCAAAACATTTTTATATCCATTATTTATTATTAGTTCACGTTATATTTGTAAACTAGAATTTATATTTTAAATATAAGTAAATTAATGTTAATTATATTAAATATTAAGTGTAATATTTGGCCTTCAGGAAATGTGTGCTTGATAGGACTTCGTCCATAAAGAAAAGACTTAAAAAATGAAATTTTAGCTCTTATAAAATATATATTACATAAGATATGGTAACAGCAGTAAAAAAATCGCGAGTCTTTTGACTAACATTTGTTTTAAAATCCAAAAAAATATTTTAAATATCCCAATTATTATTAAATATGGGATTTGAGAACTGCTGTCAAAAATGTAAGTGCTTAATTTTAAAGAAAAGTTTTAACTTATTTTCTCTTAAGTACTTAAGATTTTTTCATCGAATAATTGAATCGGCCTACGACTTAAAAACATGGTCCCTGACTACCAAAATAATATTTAAATATCTATGAAATTGTATTTCTAAAATTAAAAAGGAAAGTAAAAAAATATCTTAGTACTACAGTCCCAGCTAAAGTGCCAATATTTATTAGACTCAAAAGTCAAGCTATTTGAAAATATGCCAACACAGACCAAATTAAATTATTGTCGTAGTCAGGTCGATGTCCATCTTGTATTAAACATATAAATATATTAAATCAAGTATTACTTTCAAAGTCTTAAATACAGAGTGATTTTAAAATTCCTGGCAATATTTTTAATGGCGGAATCATAATCCCTAAAAGAATATACAAAAACAAATTTAAGACAAAAAAAAATAAACTAAATTTTTGAACGTTATCAATAAATATTGTAGGCGGTAGTTTTGCATAGTTCTTATAACACAATAGACAAATGTCAACTTTGTCTACCTGCGGCCATGAAAACTGCAAAGTTTTCTACGCGTTAGGTGTTATAATGTAATATACGCGATAATACCGTATAAAGTGATATAATTTAAATGTGTAACCATCACGAAAGACGTAAAAAACAAAAATTTTGACTTAAAAAAAAAAGAATATGATTATTTTATTTCCACATTTTTGTTCTTGCAAGTTTATATTCTATTAGGGATTTTGATTCCGACATTAAAATGTCAGGGTATTCAAAATAACCCTGTGTATAATAATAAAATTATTCGGTTTAATTCCGATAATAGTCAGTTCATGGTATGTCATATATTAAATGAGGAAATTAGCATGCCCAATATTCCTTATAATATGTTCTTTGTGTTTGTATCTGTATCCAAACAATATTAGTAACAAGAGCCTAGCTCTTAATTATCAAAGAGGCTATAGCTAACTTCTGAAATAACTCATCTTCGATCACATATGAAAAGCTACATAATCAGCATATAAAAAAGCGTCCTATCCAAATAAACGCCCACTAAATATTTAGGTGCATATTTTTCATATGATTCATCAAAATAAATATTGAAAATTCAGTCTTATAAATCTTTTTTGAACATAATAACTGTAGAAAATTGGTATTAATCTTTCAAACGCGAAAATATGGCGCAAAATTTGCAAATTTGAAATTTGCGATAAACTATTACCTTGGGTATGATTTATTACGCATAATTTTGGCACTTTGTATAATCGAAGGTGTACGAAAAATACTGAAATCTTTCAATAAATGAAAAAGATGGATGGATCTGACACTAAATATGCAATTAAAAACACGAAGAAAAACAGTTAGCTATATCAGACGCCTTTTCGCAGTTGAAATTCAAAACAAATGTTGCCAACACACTGATATGAACATACAATGATATGAACTGGCTAACGGAAATATCAAATAATATATTAATTTGAAAAAGCCTTAGATTATGTTCCTTCGTTTGTATAATGTTAGAAAGAGATGCCTTGCTTTCATGTTTTGTCTCACTTTGCAGTCGTGTTGTGTATGTTAATGGTGGGGGTTTGCTTTTACATAAATATCAAATAGTATATTAATAGTTTTCCTACACAATTTCTTATATAATAATGAAAATTTATACTAAGTAATACTGCCGAAGTACAGAATTAGATTTTTGAAGTGAAAATTTTTTTTAGCTGCGTTTTATGTGATGGGACCGATGGGATGATTAATAAATTTTAAACTCACGTCAGGATACGTGGTCTGAGACAACCGGCACGGCGTAGGAGAGGAAGTAATATCCCGCTCTCTTTCTACCGCGCGGAGTTTTCACTTCTGCCGGAGTGCAACCCATTGATTTTTTTTTATTTGATCGGGTTTAGGAGTTAAAGAAAAAAATAATGGTTGGCGTTAGTTTCGTTGGTGTAAGCCGTTTAATACATAAAAATGGTATATTAAAACGCCTTAATTTTTTTACGTATTATGTCTGGTAAAATAATTTTAAAGAATTTAATTTTAAGTACTAAATTATAATTATTTATAACGTTATTAAAATAAAAAAGTACTTAATTTAAAAAGTTAAATTTACTTTTAATCGGTTAAAATCACGATGTTAGCTTCTGAATTATATTTTAATTAATTAAAAAAAAGGAGCTAAAAAGGTAATTTATAATTTTACGAACAAACCCACATCAAAATATAAAAAAGATTATATATCCAACACGATTGTTGTCCATAAAGTGCCTATTAGTGTATAATTATACATACTTTAAGTATAAGTCGCTATATAAGTATACAGTATGTGCGCCCAGTATTACGTTATATTCATGTACTTAATGTTTTTATCTTTACGGTTTTGGAAATGGGCGGACAGATAAAAATAAACCTAAATATTTTAGTTTTTTTCAAAAACCTGTTTTTTTAAATAACTGTTTAAAAAAAAACTGGGTGTTTAAGGCGAGGGTAGAATGCCATCAGCCTATATAGACAATTCACCAAAGGGCCCCAAGAGGGACGGACCTCGGCTTTGGGCGTTGCCTGTGTGCGCAAGGCTTGGAAAGAAAGTAAACTCTCATATTGCCTGATGGGCCGCGAACGCTGTATTAACCTGTGCCCATCTGAGTATTCATGGCAAAAGCCTTTGGAGAGCAGCAACTCGCATCTTTTCAGCTACGCTACCAGAAGGGCCTGTACTAGGTGCTCGAAATGATTATCATCATCATTCCAGCCGTACGAAGTCTACTACTGGACAAAGGCATCTCTTAAGGATTCTTTGTTCCATGGGAGGATATTGCCATACTCACCACGCTTGGCAGGCGGGTTGGCGAGCGCAGTTTCTTTGGTTTATTGTGCTTCCGACGCTGCTGCCCATCGGGAGTATTATAAAACTGGGGAAGGCTAGGAATTTGTTGGATTTGGAAGGGAATGAAGGTATTGGGATAGTACTCACTCGGGTGAATGGGGGAAAGCAAGTAGCAGCTCCCCGGACAGGCAGTTGACGATGACACCCGTAGTGGTGCTCGAAATATCTGTCTTCTTTCTCTTTTATCTCTTCTGATTCGAGCCTGTTCAAGGGTGTATCCTGTGGTGTTTCGCAGCCCGGACCCACTGTAAAACAGCATTTAAAATTTTACTGTTCATTTTTCAAATTATAGCACAAATCTATTTTTACAACAATCATCACAGCAAGTACTTAAACAAATTTTTTTTATTAAATCTAACGCGAGATAATAACATTATTAATATGCGAGTCACTAGTGTTAGTGAGAATCGGGACGACTGTGTGCGCGCGTCTCGGTTCACATTCGTCCTGAGGAAGACCTCAGTATGAGGTACAAAAAAGTCTGCCAATTGTTTACGTGAATAACCCGTAATTCGCATATTAATAATGTTAAAAATTGAGCCTTTTTGTTTTTCAAACTGTGAAAAAACTGTTCTAATAATCTGTCCGCTCGAAGAAACGTGTTTCATGTTAATGTTCAGTCGATTAGTTGATGTTTTTTGGACATTTCAGATCTATTTGTAAAGAAAATACTAAAAAGGCAACTTAAAAAAAAAAACTATAAAAATACTTTTGTTATCAAAAAAGTTTTTTTTTAGAAAAATCCTACCCTGTCTGCCTACTTTGTTGAAGTTGTTTTTCAATTTACAAAGAGGGTAGTTCTTATACAAAATAAAGAGTATAAAAATTACTTTTGTGATTTAAAGTTATTTTTTTTTTTTCTAAAAAACCTACCCTGTCTACTCTGCTACCACCTTCTACAATATTACTTTATTATTAACTTTTTGATAAAATATAATTTTATAAATAGATCTAAATGTCCAATATTTGTTTGTTTTACTTAATTTAAATGTTTACTTAATTATTGTGAATTGTAAAAGCCCATTTTAGATATAGGTACCTTACATTTTTTGTAAGTAGCTATATTATACTTCATTGCAAATATATAAATTATGTTTTTATATATTTCTTCGCCCTAACTATGAATTATATATGAAATGTATGAGTTTTGCTATATTATGAGAGTTAAATAAATGAAAATGTATTAAAAACTTGTTTTACTTTTTTAACTATAAAAAATATTCCCATGATTGATTTCCAGATTTAATTTTTTTTCTTTTTTTATCTGACTTCAGAAAAAGGAGGATTATCAATTCGGTTGTGTTTTTTTAATGTTTGTTACCTCAGAACTCCATCATTTATGAACTATATGAACCGATATTAAAAATTATTTTGTTAGAATCTTCCAAGTTGGTCCTATTTCAATTTCATCACAATCGGTTTAGAAAATTGATTGAAGTCGGTTTTTTATATAGAAGATTATTTTTATTTTTTTTGCCACCAATTCTAAAATAGGAATTTCTTTTGCCGTTCCATTCTAATTTTGAGTATGTTTTGGGGGTGAATGAACTCTTAATTAATATGGAACCGAAGCTATAATTTATATTCATAATAACCAATAATGATAACCTCTCACACAAATTTTTCTACTAAGAAGCATATTGGATGATTCGGAACGGTCCAACGATTTCGATGTATTATAAAAAAAATTATATATTTCGTATGTTTAACGATAACACCCAAGATTTACATACGCAATCATAAAAAGATCTGGCAATTCTGTTCTTAAGAGCGGCTTTTCCTCTTCCTATAGGAAGCCCCCGCCCCCCCTGTAGGAAGCTGGGAAAAGAAACGCCCTTACACCCCCCCTTTTGCCACTATAGGGCAGTTTCTTAACCCTTGCTTGTTGCAGGGATGCGGACTTCCACGGAAATAGTGACGAGACACTTCATAGACGTTGACCACGGCATACCTTTAAACATCCACGCCCGACCCCGCATCGTCGGCAGGAGACCCAATGCAATCGTCAACATAGAAACTGATGTTTTTCAAGAGAAGTCTTACAAACAGTACTCATCACAGCACTTGAGGGACGCGTTAATAGCAGTAAAGAAGGGATATAGTGTGTACGCGGCGTCGAATAAGTACGGCGTGCCACGGAAAACTTTGCGGAATTGGATGGAGAAGTATGACATTAAGAGTCAGTTTTCTAAAGGCCGCCGGGGGGCGAGGAGTACGCAGATTCTGGATCCGTTGGATTTGATGGCGGAAGCGAGGTCGGAGGCGTACGAAGAGGCGCTGTAAAGGTTGTAATAGTTGGTATTGCTGGTTATGAATAGTGGCGTAACTACAGGGTGGGCAAAATGCCCCGGGCCTTCGTACCTATGGGGTCGCTCGGCCGTGAGTGCTATTTTTGAAATGATGCAGTTCGTAAACGAGCGATTTTTCCATACAAAAATCGCTTGAAGAAGATTGTCACACTTTCAAAAATAGTACCCCAGGAGCAAAAGAATGGGGGCAAAGTTAACCTTTTCACTGCAAGTCTTTATATCAGTTGCCATACCAGCGCGAAGCATAGTGAATCGATCGATTAAAATTCGATCAAATATAATGGTAGTTACACGATTTGCGCTCGAAAAGTGGCACCGGCAAAACAGCGCACTAATCGAGTTTCGGAGCTGTTTTGTCTACAGTTTCAATAAACCGCGCTAGCACTCACACGTGTCGCGATGACAAAGGTACAGTGAAAAGATGCAAAAACTACGCATCGAAAGTGAAAAAAAGATGGAGTTATACTGTAACGTTTTTGTCGTTGTTTGTAATTATGTATGATGTTTTGACTCGGAGGCATTATTAAGGCTTTGTATGAGACTGTGTATCTATCATTATATTTGTTGGAAGGTAAAACCCCATTACAAGCATTGGTTTTGGTCGGAAATATACGACGCTCGCGAAACGCTCTCAAACTCTCATTGGGCCCCATTCTTTGAGTTTGCCGCGGGCTCTAGATAGTGTACTTACGCCACTGCTCGAACTACTGGGTGGCGCAAAAGTACTGGCACTAAAGAAAATACTTTTATTTTTTTTATATGACATTTTCTGTCATTCTGTTTTTGAAAATGGTGTAGTGAACAAATGTAAAATACACTGAAAATAAACAAGACGGCGCTACGGCACACACAGCGCGCGACACTATGGACTTAGTGAGGGACGCTTTTCCAGGCCGAGTTATCTCTCGTTTTGGCGATTTGCCTTGGCCTGCAAGATCACCCGATCTGACCAGTCCAGACTTCTTTCTTTGGGGTTTTTTGAAATCTCGGGTGTATGTGAACAAGCCACAGACTCTCGCAGCTCTAAAAGAAAACATTCGTCAAGAAATAACGAACATATCGCAGGAAGTGTTACGGCAAGTTATGCAAAATGTCATAAATAGGGCTCAAATGTGTATCAACTCTGGAGGTCACCATTTAAAAGACATCATCTTTAAATCCTACTGGTACGACATTTAATGACACAAATATACATTTAAAAAAACCTAAATCTAGTTTTCTAATTTAGAAAAAATGTTATAGCTGAACCAAATAGGGTCTTTACTTTTGCGCCACCCAGTACTTTTTGTGTCAAATTCATATATTGGAAGGCATTGTTGTATTAAGTTCAAAACACACTGAGTCGGTAGTGACGAGCAATTTTAATGTCGTACGATTTTAAATGTTGAGAAACTGGAATAACTCGCGCCTTTTTTAAAGTCTCAATAGATAATATGTATTATGGCAATAAAGATAAAATTTAAAATCGTATGACACTAAAATTGCTCGCCGCTTCACTGCCGACCGCTGCAAAATCCGTGCGTATTGAGCTTTAGCTGAATAATATCATCGCTCACGTCATGTCATTAATAAAAAAGATTGGATAAAAAAAAACTCGACCCATGGATTATTTATCTAGCACGATTATTGGGAAATATGACACAAGTAAGAAATTCTATGAACTGAGACAAAAAGTAGTTCGCGCATTCGCATAATTTTCTAAATATTCCTTTAGAATATTGAATGATAATCAGAAGGGTAGCTATCATTATAATTAAATTATTATTTAAAGGCTAAAGTGAATAAAAAATTAGACTATAATTTTGTGTTTCACAAAAATACGTCATCTATTATTTTTAGATGTTCTCAAAATGCAAGTTTTAATTTTAAATTATTTTATAATAGGTACAATATATTTCTTAAAGAAGATTTTATTAGAGAACAAATAGAAAATAATTATAACCAACAATAAGTGAAAATTTAAAAATATGATCTCTTTTTTTAAACACCTAAAAGTAAATAAAAAACGTTTATTTAATATAGGTCATTTGGACACTTATTAATTGTCATATTTGATTTTCAACTGAGAATTGTTGACGTCAGTAATTTACTTATGGCTAAGTTTAGTGCCGCTTCCAAGGCGGAGTGCAGAAGAAGCGGTAACAAACTGCACAGCGTATTTTCGTTTAGTTAAGCTTTGGCTTTCCACCTAGAACGACTGAGGGCAGAAAAGAATTTAGGCGACCATAAGTTGCTGCCCAACTAGCTATTTAAGCTGACCGATTAAATTTTTTTGACTAACAAAAGTACGAATATTCTGCTAACAGTTTACATAACACCAAAAAAATTACATACACACATGATACATGTGAAACATATAACCAATGTTGGCAGTCGAGCAAAAATAACTTACAAATAAACCAATATTAGTAAATAATGATTTGGTTCTTTGAATATTCTTATTAAAACTCTTAATTTAAAAAATATTTTATTTGTAAAAAGTAATTTTTGTTGTCTCTTTTTTTGATTTTTGATATTGAATTAATTATATTAGTAAATAATTAGTGATTACCCACAATAAGTGAAAGAAGAATATAAAATGAAACTAAAAGTATATGAAAAATTTGCTTTCTTATTCACTTCGAGTAAAAATAACTTACAAATAAACCACTATTAATAAACAATGATTTGGGTTTTTGAATCATCATCATCATCATCATCAGGTCTTTTTAGTCTCCACTACAGGAGCATGACCCTCTCTGTACTACCGGAGCCATATATTGGGTTTTTGAATATTCTTACTAAAACTCAAATTCAAAAACTATAAGTGGTATAAAAAACATTGGTTGTCTGTAAAGTCGGTTTATGGACGATAATTTTACGCGATAACGGTGAAAAGAGTTGTATATTAAAAAGAAAAACTATTTTTTATTCACTTAAGCCATTAAATTAGACTGTGTGCAATGACTTATTTATAAAAATGCGCAATGTTTGTACATGAGGTCTACAGCCCGATGTACTAGATAAACAATAAGTATTAATTAAATGTAAGTCAGTTAAATTCTTGCCAAAATATTCATATAATGTACTTAAAAATATAACCAGGCTCTTAATATTATATTATATATTACACACATACAAGGTACTACAGAAAATATTGTTTTAAAGACTATACCAGATTTATTTATTATGTGCTAGGCTATAAAGTACATAAACATATTTTAGGAAAAAAAAAAAAACAAAAATATACCATATAGACACGCGTAACCAAAAAAAACTTTTTTCTTTTATGCCTGTCATGCGTGATGAATGTAGCCAGTATCAAGTATTTAGATTTTTCCCGCGCTTTTTCTTGTCTTTCTTTTTCTTTTCTTCTATATGGCCTTGTATTCTATTCTTGTGTATCAAGAAATGATGCTGTAATTAAATTCCCGCGGCGACAATTCCCGCGTATCCACTGGCTTGATCATAGACGACGAAGCGAGGCGGATAACACCAACCGGCGAAGTAAATCCCACTACTACTGCACCATGACAGTTTATTTGAGTTATTCCACACATTGTTTATAAACATAGGCATTTATAAAACAAAATTACACCGATTTCACATTATAAAGTCCACTAGAAACAATTTCCAAAACAATCCTAAACAAAAGCCGTGCAGTCCACTGAAATTCCCGCCATCAACTCAAAAAGTCTTGCTTTGGCTGACACAAACAGAACAATATAGAGTTGTTAATACCGCTAGACTTGACTAAACAAAAAAATATCTAAAAACCTACGAATAAATACTTAAATCCGATTAGTTGACGTGTTTATATGTGTTGTTCTAAAATCATTTGAGATTCTAATAAAATAAAATTTAATTTTAAATTTAGTGATGTGTAGGTATGTATGTGCGTCGTCCTCTAATCTAATATTGCTGTGCCCGACAGGGTCCATATATGGTCTTACTTTGTAATTTGTCATCCTATGTCTATATGGTTCGCAATAAATAATGATAAATAAATAAATATATACGGACAAATCACACAGATTGAGCTAGCCCCAAAGTAAGTCTGTTATGGGATACTAACTCAACGATACTATATTTTATAACAAATACATATATAGATACACATCCAAGACCCAGGCCAATCTGAAAAAGATCATTATCCATCTTGACCTGGCCGGGGATTGCACCCGGTCACTTCGTGTCGCAGGCTGGCGTGTTGACCGCTGCGCCACGGAGCTAGTCAAAATGAGTATTGAGATTCGAAAAATTGCTTTAGTATTTTATAGCCTAGCTAAACCCAAAATCTGTTAATTTATATGTAAAAACAGGACTGCTTAATATATTTACAGGGAAATAATATAGAGCCAAAGATAACCAAATATTATAATTGTAATATCGTAGGATTATAAATGTTTATAACATAGATTTTCAAGGCAAGACAATTCAAGAATTTTTTTATTTTAATTATATTAACATGTTTGAAAGTATAAGTCAAAGATTTTTTTTCAAAATTGGATACATGTATCTCTTTTTGAACGTTATATTTTGTTTAATATATGCAAAATCGAAATACTACTAGCGTTTCGGAACGACCACTGGTGAGAAGAATACGCCGTAAGAAACTCAATCTAGACGATGATGTATCAAAATTTTATTTACATGATAATAATTTATTTCATACAATAATAAATGGTAATACTACTTAAAATACCAATAATTTTAATTACACTTGGTAAATAAATTCAATTGCTTATTATAAATTTATAAAATCACTGTTATAACCATTTAACTTTATTTAATTAATATGTACTTAAATGTAATAATTGTACTTAATTTATCTAGTCTAAATATAAGGTGTACTAGACGATAAATGTGATTAGTATTTAAAAGAAAATCTTTCAATTTCAATAATGTAGGAATAAACGTTTTTAAGTTCAGGTTTTAGTTTCAAACCTATACATGGAAACTGCCGATAGAAGTGAAAACTTATTTAAACCCTTTGGGGGTCCGAAGCGATAAAAAATTCACCATGTATAATTACTTTAGTACTTTTATTTCATACTAGCGGTCGTTCGCGGCAATTTCTGTTATTATGATTAATTAGTATAGATGAATAATTTTCCCCCGTTTTCAAAACATTTTTTATTGATGCATCGCTCCTATTGGTCACAGCGTGATGTTTTATAGCCTAAAGCCTTCCTCAATAAATGGTCTATCCAACACAAAAATAATTTTCCAATTTGAACCAGTAGTTCCTGAGATTAGCGCGTTCAAACAAACAAACTCTTTAGCTTTATAATATTAGTATAGATTGTACAATGAAGTTTAAATAAACAAATAAAAAATAAAACTTATGGACTGTCCAGAAAGATAATAGGCGCGGCGTAAAAGGGAACTGATTACTTTTATATAGCAATCCAATAAGGTTTCTTCTATGCTGGTCTGAGAGAAAAGAAAAAACGTAGAATGTGCCAGCTGCTTCTCTTCCCGCGCAGTCGGTCAAGGAAATGGGCACAAATCTTAAGAATCATGACAATAGGCGATGCGGCTAAAATCCCGGCGAGGGGAAAAATATTAGCTCTACGAGAAAAACAGCAGCAGTAAACTACACTCCGTTTCAATCCCAAAAGTCCCAATGGCTTTTTTTTCAGAAAGGTTTATGGATAAAATTCAGTCAATTCATTAAAAACATACAATCAATTAAAAACCATATAAATTCTGTTTAATGTATCAAATTCAGTTTCAATCTACTAAAATTAGTTTTTAAGATAATATTTTTAAATGTTTTTTTTTTAATTATTTTTTTTTATTTATTTTTTTTTATTTATTAATCTAAATAAATAAAATTCGTCGTGTCAAAGAACATCTGTAAAAAATATGATTGTCGATTTATTTGCTAAAAACTAAAAAAATGTAAATTTGAAAAAAAAGTTCTACTGGTGTTTTTTTTTTCTATTGGAACAAAGTTTACGTCTGTTCTCTTTTTGCACAGTCTACAAGTAGCTGGATTTTGCACATACTGTCATATTGCCTTTTTAAATAACTGTGTGAAAATCGCTAAACGCGCAAATGTGTTAGTTTTTACCATTGCCTAAGGGTTTTAAAAGTTTCTCTTTTACATTTATAGTCCTGTCCTGCCCCGGACATCAAGTGTGACACCGCAATAGTAAAAACCAAGGCATTAGATAATTTTTCACTTCCTTTTTTTATTTTTATATTATAAGTCAAAAAATTTAATTTAGTTATCTTTTTAATTAATAATAGTAAAATTTACTTTGTGCCAATGTTTTATTATTGTATTTAGTTCCTAAAATACCAAAGTGGTTTTTATTTGTTGATTATTATGTAGAAATATTTAATTTTATTCGATTGTGTTTTTTTTATTTACAGAAATACTTATAAATGTTTAAAATATTTCAAAGTTATGGCGCATCCACACTGTTGTTATAAAAAATACACAAAAGAATGGTAATTTTTGTTTGTTTACTATTAAAATGTATTGCAATGCGTTAACTTTTTTAAAACTTAATAAATGTTTCTAATAGTAACATGGAAAAACAAGGCCTCCCATTGGCCAGCAGTGGGACATAACATCTACAGACTAAGAAAACATTAATAAAATTTACTACTTTGTGCCACATGCATATTCAACTTACATTATTTTAATTTGTATGGGTAATACACATTTTTTGTAAATGTTCTAGTGATAATTTTCAAAAAATGTATATAGTAAAATTGTGGATGCAGCTTCTGATATATTACAACCATTTCTAGGGGGCCGTTCAAGTATACGTAAGCAATATATCTTTAACCCCTTGTAACCAAAAGTAAGAAAAGTTCTTCCCCATCCCTCAAGCTTACATCATTTTCACAAAACATTGGTCTATCTATTTCACAAAAAAAAAGTGTGTTTATTTTGAAATGAAATGAAATTCTTTATATGATATTAAATCGTTTAAGGGGTTATCCTTTGCATGGGTTTTATATATCAATGATTACCGCCTCTTTAATCATCGGCATGCGAAAAAATTTGGTAATATTGTTAAAAGCAATTAAGTAAAAATACCTGAAATTATATTTATCATTTTTATATATTGCTAAATGTTGCTGACGACATCACCATGCAAACCTCCCTGAGTCCCATGTCAGCAAAAAAATAAGCCTTGTCGAGACCCCTATTCGCTGCTTACGTTATATTTGAATGATCCCTAAGCTGGTGAGTTATTATGATATAGAAAATTTCCTGTCCTTTCTTTTAATAAAATATATAGCGGATTTTTTATTTGTTAATTTATGAACAGCCATTTTATTTTTGCCAATTTAAACGAAATGTCACATTTTGTTAATATTATTATAATTAGTATTACTAGACATAGTAAATTATTATATTTTTACACGTATCTGTAGCGTAAGTTAATTTAACTCGAAATACTTAGTGAATATACGTGGAATTCATTATAAATGTGTTTTATTTGTGACGTCTTTAAAAAATATTATTTTCTTATTACTATGCGATATATATTGGCGGTCTGTGGCCCTTGACAGGGACACTTGGAAACAGAAAGGGAAGGCCTTTGCTCAGCAGTGGGACACAAAAGCAGGCTAAAAAAAAATTACAATGCGATACTTGCCACGGAGCAAATTTTGTATTTGCTTCGTGATACTGGCCGACACCTTTTGACCTTATCCTTAGGATGTGAAACGAGACGCTCGCTCCCGCGAAGTATTCCCGATCCGAGCACTCTAAATGAGGTCGAAACATGTCGGCCAATTAGTAGCTGATTTTGTACGGTTTTTGTGACAGTAACGCGTATGGATTAGTAATAATCTATGTATCTTGCTTTAGTTCAGATAAAATAAATCTTTTCTTTATCTAAAGAGTAAAAGACTAATATTGTTGAAACTTACGCGAGATATTACAAACAAAATGGTTTCACTCATGTATTTTTAGTTGAAAAATGCCGACAGTTTCAACCTATTCAGTAGGCTATCTTCAGGCCGCTGGATGATCAATGGACCTGGAGTGAACCGTTTTGTATTATCAAATTTTTCCATTTATGAATGTTAATCAAGGATGATATGGGTGCTAATGTTTCAACAATCAAGGCTATGAAGAAAGTAATAAATAAATAATATATACGGACAAATCACACAAATTGAAGCTAGCCCCAAAGTAAGTTCGACACTTGTGTTATGGGATACTAACTCAACGATACTATATTTTATAACAAATACATATATAGATAAACATCCAAGACCCAGGCCAATCTGAAAAAGATCATTTTCCATCTTGACCTGACCGGGGATCAACCCTGGCTGGCTGGCGTGTTAACCACTGCGCCACGGAGCTCGCCGAACGTAAGAACTCGTACAAAATGGAAGAAAAATCCGAAAATATACCTCGGGGCGCCGAAGCATCGGCTTATAAATAATAAATATACAGTAATTCTGAACTTCCTGGCAGTATTTTAATGTCAGAATCCCTTATAGAATATAGACCTGCAAAGAAAAAGGGTAAAAATTATTAAAAAATTGGGCCTTCTATACATATAAATTCACCGATCAGCTGGTAAAAGTTCTATGGTAAGTCAATATTTTTTTTTTGCATTTTTTACCATCGCTTCTTGCGGATTAATATTCTATTGGGGATTCAGATTCCGTCATTGAAATATTGCAAGAGAGTTCAGAAACCCTGTATGGTGAGAAATAATACAGCTAGCCCATAGTAAGTTGTGAAATTGTTTCGCGGGATACGAACTGGGATAAGTCCGCCATTGTATGTTTATTTTTCGTTTAAACTAGGTTTTATGTTTTGTTTTTTCTCGTACAATAAAGATATTAGAAACAAACGAACGAACTTAACGATACTATATTTTAATATAAATATCTGTGCGTTATATGACGAGGACAAACGATTCATAATTTGTTCGGTGAACACATATTAACAAAACGCGCGTCGTCCAAGGGCGGAATTAGAGGTCTGGAGGCCTCGGAGGCCCCCTGGCCCCATATTATTTCATTGAACATTAAACAATTATATATCGATGATTTCTGTTAACATTTAATATAATCATGTACAATGTACTGGAAAAGGCAAAACGCGAAAAAAATATTAAAATAATTATTTTACCAGTGTTTTTTAGTCTGTATTCTGTATTTTTTTTCCTAGTTCTCTTTTGAGGGGGCCCCAGTTTTGTGGAGGCCCCGGGGCTATAGCCCCGGTTGCCCTCCCCTAAATCCGGCACTGTCGTCGTTTATTTAACTTAAGGCATTCTAAATGTAGTCAGCTACAAATGAAATTTTTTTATTTTAGAAAGGTATGTATGGGGCGGCGGTGGTCTACACTCATAAAAAATATAAATCCGGCACTGGACAGGCCTAACGAGGAGGATTTGATGTAGGTAAAAATATTAATGTAATTGACCGAGCAAGCGGGCAGCGCGAGCGAAGCATATACAGCGTGTAACATAAACAACGACGTTCCCGTGAAGGGGTGACTCAGCCCGTCAAAATTAAAAACTTTTCCTATGGGACCACAGAGCTCGCCAAACATTAATATACCAGAGTAGTTTTTTTTTCTTTTCTTTTTGATATAGCAAATGAGCAAGCGGGTCACCTGATGGTAAGTGATCACCGCTGCCCATGGACAACTGCAACACAAAGGTGTGACAGGTGCGTTGTCGGCCTTTCACGGAGTTGGGGGAAGCAAATGGGGAGGGGAGGGGGAAGGATGGGCACTAACCGAACGAAGCATAGAAGCGGTAAAGCTTCTACTCAAACGTCTATTTTCTTTAAGAGTGTGGTACTTCCCCGGACGAGCCCGCCGACTAGCAAAAATGAATTTAGCCGGTAGGTGGCTCTACCATGACTAATCATCATCATCATAGTCAACCTTTCGTAGTCCATTTTTGGACAAAGGCCTCTCCCAGTTCCTTCCATTTCTTCTTGTCTTGTGTGTCCTCTCCATAACTTGCCAGCCACCTTTGAGATGTCATCTTCCCAGTGCGTCCTCAGTTTTCACGGGTTTCTATGCCCCATTTTGGACGCCAAGCAGAAATTTGCTGACACCATCTATTATCGGCACACCTCATAAGGTGTCCAGCCCATTGCCACTTAAACCTGGCAATCCCCTATCCAACGTTTATTACACGAGATCGTATCCTGATCTCTACGTTTCGTATGCGGTCTCGGAGCGACACTTGCAGCATTGATCTCTCCATAGCCCTTTGAGCCACCTTCAGAGTGGACATATGTTCTTAAGTAAGTACCTAACGACTACGACAAATAACCTAAAGGATTTTTAAATATGTAACAACGGGTCACTTACGTACGAAGTCAGCTACTAGCCGACATGTTTCAACCTCATCCGGAGGTCTTCCTCAGGGCGAATGTGGATCAAGACGCGCGTCCGGCCGCCCGCTGCGCTCGCTGTGACAGTGCGGAGGTTGGTGGGTTGATTTACAGCTTGAGTGATTCCCGTGGATGTACTAGGAACCATTGTATCCTGAACATCGTCTACGGTTGGTGACGATGCCCGTATATTTTCACATACAAGAGAAGAGCTCACTGTGTCAAGCTCTTTGTCACGTTGGCTGAACATGGCCTTTACTGTCCATCTCTATTTTCTATGGCGTCCGCGGAAGACCAGCGTTGTGGGTCACGCCACAACATTGCTGAGCGGAGACCATTTTGGTATGAACATAAAGATAGGATTGTTCTTGTTTGTATTTGTTTTTTGTTGTTTTTATTTATTTTTATGTTTTATACTATATTGACTAGCTCCGTGGCGCAGCGGTCAACAAGCCTGCCTGCGACACGGAGTGACCGGGTTCGATCCCCGGCCAGGTCAAGATGGAAAATGATCTTTTTCAGATTGGCCTGGGTCTTGGATGTGTATCTATATATGTATTTGTTATAAAATATAGTATCGTTGAGTTAGTATCCCATAACACAAGTCTCGAACTTACTTTGGGGCTAGCTCAATCTGTGTGATTTGTCCGTATATATTTATTTATTTATTTATACTAAATAAACGTTTTTTCTTTCTTTCTTTCATCTCTTGAAGTACCGGTTTCCAGGTGAGCTCCAACGCTCCAACCTACATCGCGATAAATTTTATTTATTGTAAAAGTTTTTTTCTTTAAATTTTGCAGAATCAGCAGACTTCGCGATAGCCAATGTCCAATGCCAGTACGACAGTCCATCAGACACAGAAGACGACCGGCCGACAGTCTTCACGCAAACCACCACACAGACCCCAGCCCCGACCAGCCGGCCGCCTGACGATCACACCTATGACCTCAGGGATGAACCTCCAGCGTTTATTATTCAGCATGTTAGTTCAGTAAGTACAGTACTATAATACTATTCATATAGTAGTACAGTACTATTTTCATGGTATAGGACGGCAAGAGCAAGCGAGTCTCCTGATGGTAAGTGGTATGAGCTGCCCATGGACAACTCATCATCATCATTTCGTGTAGGTGTCACGGTCAATCGACCATGCAGACCCTGGTGACAGAGTTCTTCGGAACTCTGTCACCAGGGTCGGCCTTTCGGCTCGGCCTCTGACGTGGTTCCTTTAACCACTACCAGATGGCAGCTGGGACCAACTGCAACAGTGTGACAGGAGCGTTGCCGGCCTTTCAAGGAGTTGGGGGAAGGATGGGCCCCGGGCTCATCTTCAACCGCCTGTCCGGTGGTTGCAGGTATGGCATCAGGAACGGCCTCCCGAGCTGCTACTTGCTTTTCTCCCATTTATCCGAGTACGTAGAATCCCAATACTTCAATTCCCTTCCTAAATCCAAATCCTTCCCCAGCTTAAAAATGCTTCCAATGGACAGCAGCGTCGGAAGCACAAGAAGCCAATGAAACTGCGCTCGCCAACCCGCCTGCCAAGCGTGGTGAGTATGGCAGTATCCTCCCATGGAACGAAGTATCTTTGGGAGAGGCATGTGTCCAGTAGTGGACTTTTTACGGCATAATGATGATGATAATAATTATTTTTACAGACGTCACAAATCTCCCAACCAGCGGCGGTGTCCCCCCAAGCGC
Source organism: Elegia similella (assembly GCA_947532085.1). NCBI lineage: Eukaryota > Metazoa > Arthropoda > Insecta > Lepidoptera > Pyralidae > Elegia > Elegia similella. Next base: position 595,784 of record OX383954.1, on the reverse strand, counting down.
CCTTCCTAGAAGTAACGCCTAAGATCATGACGCTGGGACCTGGATACGTACCTTCGGTTAATGTCATACATGTCGGGGACCGACCGCAGGTAATATTTACAGAATTATACTACTTCTTAGCATATAGTTGTGGCATAGCCAAGGTACCGGTAGCAGCATGAATGGGCCGGCTTCTCAAACAACGGAGGTGCACGCCTTCTAAACACGTAATCATCCGGCACAGACAGTAACAATTTTTCCATTATTTGAGCATTACTTTTTAAACCGACAAAAACTTAAAAAATGTTCTTCTTACCTACAATCTAAAGTCACCCGCCATTCCTGATACAAATGTAGAGTACATTAGCGGGAAACAAGGGTAAACACCATACTGTTTTAGGTCTTGATCATTAAATTGGCAAGACTTAGAGCAAAGTGGAAAAGTCGTGAGGTTTATGCCCATCAGTGGGACCTACATGTTGTAGTATCATATCTTGGTTACGAATTAAAACATCTCTAATTATCTTTCTTTGTAGGTATATTATTTTCACAATCACTCAACTACCCATCACACAATATAAAATATAAACCCCTTAATACGTGATCATCTTAATTTCGGAATTAACATATTATTACAACATTACTAACTCTAAACTCTTATCTCTATGCTCTAAATATATATCTTCAAGCTGCTCTATATGAAAATACGTTTTTTTCGACTACTATATCACTGACATAAACTTTAAAAGTTTCAAATTCAGTTCCAAATTCTTTTTCTCAAATAACACAAAATGCCAGTATGACAATTCCACAGAATATAAAATTTCTAGCCAAAATCCGTTACTACAACACTATATAGCTAAAAAAATAACCTTGGTTTCCAGGTACCTCAATCCACGCAGCAAGAATACAACATCAACAAGCGGATCCGACGGAGCGAAGTTGTTCTCAAGCAAGCAGCGGACTGCGTCAGTCGAGGCCTAACTTTCCAGACAGTGTCTGAGCAGTTCAACATACCCATATCCACGATAAGGTATGACTGAGATCCTACGCGTGGTTCACATTTCGATGGGTGACCGCAAGTGTGACTGAACAGTTCAACATGTCTATGTCCACCATCCGAGGGATTTCTGAGTTATATACCGGACAATATTTGAAATTTAGCAGTGACACAACCGGACCTGAAACCGATTAATAATTTCTTAAAAACCTTCATCTTTATCATCATAACAGCCTCCATGGTCCAGTGGTTAAGGCGTTTGCCTGTTGACCCGTGGGTTCGATTCCCACCGGAAGCATACTTTGTTTAGTTGTTTCCAGTTTGGTTAGGACATTGCAGGCGTGAATCACCTGATTGTCTGATAATAAAGATGATTCCGTGCTTCGGAAGGCACGTTAAGCCGGTGGTCCCGGCTGCCATCTGGTAGTCGTTAAAGGAACCACGTCAGAGGCCGAGAGGCGGTTTCGAGGAACTCTGACACCAGGGTGTGCATGGTTGATTGACCGTGACGCCTACTCGAAATGATGATGATCATCATAACAGCCACAAAGAGTCCACTGCTGGACATGGGCCTCTCAAGGATTCTTCGTTCCATGGGAGGATATTGCCGTACTCACCACGCTTCGCAGGCGGATTGTCGAGCGCAGTTTCTTTGGCTTTTTGCTCTTCCGATGCTGCTGCCCATCGCAAGCATTTTGAAGATGGGGAAGGATAGGAATTGTTGGATTTGGGAAGGGAATAAAGGTATTAAGATACTACTCAGCATGAATGAGGGAAAAGCAAGTAGCAGCTCAGGAGGCTTAGAAATCTTATTGAAAACTTTTCTCATCATTTTTTATAGTGACGTAATGCCAAGTATTCGTTTCTTCTTGTCGAGTCGTAATGTCTTGACTACAGTAATTTTGACCAGTATGTGGCCACGCCCACTGCCCTGTCATTTGTCTCCTCTAAAACCTTTAGTGTTCAGTGAATAGAGCATTTACGGCACGTCAAAAGGTGTGCTGGTGCCGAAGAATCCCCACCTAACCCGGTATTATCGGCAATTCCCTACACCAGATAATCATGCACAAGAATGCAATATTGGTCTCTATTTTCATTGATCACCTTGGCTGCCAAATGATAAGACCGTGTCCATCTAGACCGGATTTGTTCCTATCTCTACTACATACCTTTAGCCGAAAAAGGTATATCTTATCGAAAAGAGTCAACATACTCACCAATCATATGCTTTACACATAGACATGACAAAGGCCTTTGATTGTATTGATCACAATATATTTCTTGAAACGCTTGATGATTACGGAATTCTCTACTATGCCCTTAGTTTTTAGAGACCAATGTCAGTCCAATCTAACAGAAATATACATTTTTCAGACTGATCTTAAAATATAATTAAGACATAGAACAATTAAATACGGAGTACTACAAGGCAGTGTCCTAAACCTATTTCTCTTAATTCTTCACAGTAGGTATGTAGATATCGTGTCGTGGCGGTGGCCAAATTCTGATCATGAGTAGTGTGAAGAAAAGCCATTTCTAATCGAAAAAAAGAGGATATTTTATTTTCAATATGTTTTGCTTATTGTCGGCAGGTTCTTCATGGCACGCAAAGGTATTTTACCGCAGCGGCGGCGCGGGCGCAGTACTCATGTAGGTAATTTGTCAACTTCTTAATCTTCTTTTCTTTCTTTTAATTTAAACCTTAATGGTAACCGCTTTCCATAAGATGGGTCTGCCTGTTTGCCTACAAATTGGTTTAATGCAGATCCGGTTTTAGGGTTCCCTACCGAAAGGGTAAAAACGGGGCCATATTAATATCGCTCCGCTGTCCGTCTGTCACCAGGCTGTATCTCATGAACCGTGATAGTTAGACAGTAAAAATTTTCACAGATGATGTATTTCTGTAGCCGCTATAATAAAAAATAGAATAAAATAAATATTTAATGGGGCTCCCATACAACAAACGTGATAATTTTGCTTGTTTTTGCTCCATATTGATAACGGCAACAGGTAGAGGCTTGAAATATTCACAGAATATTAAGTTTACTTTAAATATAAATAATTAAATAAAAATAATATTAAAGGGGGCTCCCATAAAACAGACATGATTTTTTGCCGTTTTTATAGATAACGGTACGGAACCCTTCGTGCGCGAGTCCGACTCGCACTTGGCCGGTTTTTTCTTTTCTCCCAGACCAGCATGGACGCAGTTCCTTATATATTCCTGTACAATTACAACATGTAAGATTTGTGTTGTCCCCTGTGATCAGGTGAAGCCGTGCAGTAGTCCAGAGCCCCCGTTCCATATGCAACACTTCAAACTGCCAGACATGATCGCTCTACAAGAAGACGCCAACAAAGACGCCAGCTCCTAAAAGTACAGGTTTTTCTTTTCGTGTCGGCTCAAGGGGTTAGATTTTGTCCCTCCTCTCTCCCCTACTACTCCACTCTGAGACTCTCAGATGCAGTATACAGATCATCTTTGGTACAACTAATGGGGCATAGAGGGCACGAAAGGTGCAACATGGTCTGGTCATCGTGATCACAGACAGTGCACTTCCGCCTGTTACAGGTTTCTGTTATACTTAAAATATGGTATATGCTGTTATACAGGGTTTTGTAAAACACTTATAATCTCGTAGAACTAGATAGATAACATCATAAACAACGTTTCTTCTACGACTTTTTTATAATTTGTTACATTTTACTTTCATACCAATAAATATTAATTTTGTTTAAAATGAAAATTAAATTCCATAAAATGTGGTGGTGTGTTTTTCGCATTTAGTCATTTCTGACGTGCAATAGACAATATTTTCATAGGTAATTATTAAAAACTATATTATATCTACACTAATATTAAACAGAGGAAAGATTTATAATAATAATATGATAATAAATAATTTTATTCCAGGAAAAATCCCATATTACAATAAGTTTAATTAAATTGGTAAATTAAATTTATTGAAATTAGATAAGATAATAAATTAATCTTCGCTTATATTATAAATAGGTCATGTCACGTCATTTAAATAAATGTTGTCAATGAATTTGTGATTGCCAAAGATTTGGTTGTTTGTTTATTTGAATTGAATAGGCCCTAAAACTAGTAAATCGATTTGAAAAATTCTTTCATCATTTAATTCCTATATTATCCCTAATGAACATAGGCTATAGAATTAATACCTATAACTACCCGTGCGAAGACGAGGCGGACCGATATTAAATTATAAAATACGAAATACTTGGTAATTTTGTTAAATATTCCTTAATACTATAATAACATTTATTTTGGATTGAATGTTAATAACTCTACACGCAACACAAAGCAAAAATTACGCGCGCGACCGTCGCGTCGTCCTATTGTTTATGAATGTAACATAGACTTACAAATGTCACAAGTCATTAAAAACTTGAGAAATAATTTTATTTAATTTATTAACCTATATCAGAACTCGTAGAACAGTTGTTGTTTATGATGTTAGGCATCTAGTCCTGCGATGCTATTAGTGTTTTACAAAACCCTGTATATTTCGAGCGGTTTGTTTCGATCAAGTATAAAAACACTGTATACACAGTAAATACTTTTAAACTTTCGCGCTGCATATTTACTAAATGCATTAACGGGAATTAGCGCGATCATCCCGTTTTTCTCCAAACGTTTGGACCAGGTTGCACCGGCCGTGGTCACTGGATGACTGATGCAGCGGTGTCAATGCTCCGTCGGCGCGGTGGTAAGACAAAGCAACATGCCGGTGGATGAAGACATCCACCGGCATGTTGCTTTTTCTCCAACTACCGTCTCACACTACAATATGCAACATGCCGGTTGCATCAGTCATCCAGTGACCACGGCCGGTGCAACCTGGTCGAAACGTCTAGAGAAAAACGGTATGTTCGCGCTAATTCCCGTTAATGTATACACAGTCACAAAATGACACTACACGCTGTCCATAATTATTTATTAGTAGATATTGCTATGTTATAAAAGTATATCAATGCAAAACCAACCTTACTTGTATGCCATAAAGTCGAATTTCGAAAGCTTCAGCTTTCGGAATTCAATTTGGGTTTGCACAGTAGTACAACTTTTACGACGACAACATCATTAAAAAAACGAACTTATTCCCACTACATAAGATTTAAAATACAAAAACAACCGAAATCGTGCTGTCTCGCTCATAATACTCGAACGACGCGGCGCTATAGCTAACTCCAGACGTGGCGCGAACGCATTAGCCAATAGCGGATGGATATTATGCAAAAATTTGATTATACCATTGAATTAGAAAAACTATGGAAGCGTAACTCTCATACAACTAACGATTCAATGTCAGTCCCATTTACGCAAACAAACTTAGCTCAAATTACAACGAAAAACTTACGCACTCATAGACGCAGCTAGTTTGCGATTGGCCGCGTCAGGGTCACGCGGCGGTGTCAACATATCTAATCAACGCTATGGTATCAACATAGCGGAGGTAGGTAGACACCGCTCGCGACAGCAGCTCGTCTCGCACGCTATGGAAAGTTACTCCAGTGTCACTTATCCGTCTTTCCTTGCATTTCCTGCACCACTTTACTACACAAGAAGTAATTTTTTTCTTAATTCGTTAAGATGTCGCCGATGTTTACAAAAAATATGTTTTAAACAATTTTATCGACGCGTCCTTCCGTCACGGAGCGCGCGGCAGACTAGTTCGCGAAAAGATATACTTTTTAAGCTCCGCCCGCTTTGATCTACTTTGCGTGGTGTCAGTTTTTGAGCGCAATGCTTTCATAGTTTTTCTAATTCAATGGATTATACTAACTACGCCAACAAAAATGGCTGAGTTTTTGCAATCCCACATAAAAATTGTTCATAGTGACGGGTTTAATGACCCGCTTGATATACCTATTTCGGATAATGCTATATGTATATAATATACTAAAATGGCTGACGTAGTGCAAAATGCAATGCATTGTATATTATTAGGTGTAAGTTGTATGTTTGCGCTCAAAAGCGCCTCAAACGAGAAAAGTTAATTTGAGACTTCGTCCGCTAAATATTGTTAGTAGTTACAATGTACATTGTATCACGTCTTTTTTTATGCGGGGTAGACAGAGCCTAGGTCTATAAAACCTTATGGCCACATTTAGCTTGAGGGAGAAGTCTCAATTAAACTTTTTTGTTTGAATATTATTATGTATGTTACTGTATAGTACATGTATAGTAATTATGTAGTTTTACCTTTACACATAAAATGCGTATGTATTGGTGAGTCGTACACATGAAACATATATTTTGTGTATTTGTAAAGTATTTGCAATGTAGATAGATCAAAGAACACGTTTGAATGTGCTAACTGCTAAGGTATCGTTAGAATTATGGCATTTATACAATAATTCAGACCCGGATCTAGGGAGAGCAAGACGGGGCCCGCGCCCCGGGCTTCAAGTTGATGGGGCGGCGAAATCACAGTAAACATAAATAAATAAATATATACGGACAAATCACACAGATTGAGCTAGCCCCAAAGTAAGTTCGAGACTTGTGTTATGGGATACTAACTCAATGATACTATATTTTATAACAAATACATATAGAAATCCAGTCAACACCCAGGGTCAATCTGAAAAAAGATAATTTTCCATCTTAACCTGATCGGGGATCGAACCCTAGACCTTCGGTGTGACAGCGTGACATAATGACCACTAGGCCACCGAAAATCTTAGTTGACAGCTCAGTAAATAAATTCGGCCAAGTGCGAGTTTTTATTATTTGTTGTTATAACGTGATAAAATAATACATATTCTGTGTAAATTACAAGCCTCCACCTATTAAGCTAGCTCCGTGGCGCAGTGATCTTTTTCAGATTGCCCTGGGTCTTGGATGTGTATCTATATATATATTTGTTATAAAATATAGTATCGTCGAGTTAGTATCCCATAACACAAGTCTTAAACTTACTTTGAGGCTAGCTCAATCTGTGTGATTTGTCCGTATATATTTATTTATTATTAAGATACATCGCTGTGACAGATGGATAGGGCAACGGAGTCTTAGTAATAAAGTCCTGTTTGCACCTTTAGATATGAAAAGGCATTAATAGCAGCGCAGCTTATGGTTAAGACACGAATTTAGAAACTACGCTTACATTGTAAATGAGGTCTTTTTGTCTTTTTGTTTTCTATAGTTGCATTTAGAGATGTTCTTTTGATGACTCTGAACAACTTTTGCTTGTGGTTAACAGCGATATATGAAACAGTAAACAGAATACAAGTAGGCAATAACAAACCACTCTATCATTCCACATAGTGACACCGATAGGAATCAGGTAATAATGACAGAGAGAGCAAAATACAAAAACATTTCTTTACAAAATGTATTTTTTGGAAAAATTAGGATAATTTATTAATTTGCTATTTGTGCATTTAACGCCTGGTGACATCTGCTCCTGTGGTGATTGGAGCCTTGTATAATTTTATTTATTTTATTTTATTGAGTAAACATACAGACAATTTACAATGTTACAACAGATTTTAAAAGATATACATAAATTATTTAAAACGATTAAGTAAATGTCCAAAATGTGTGTACTATGTACACACATGATCTACATAAGAAAGCCAATAACAGTTATATTATAATATTTAAACAAGATTTCTAGAGAATTATTTAGACTTACGTAAACAAATTTTGATGCAAAATAAAATTGAGTTCTAAAAATAATAATAAATCGGGAAATAATAAAAACTAATGTTCGGATATATGTTTCTAACCAAGGTACAGAAATGAATGTTAATTTAGCCCAAAAATATCCATACCATCGAGCTGTACATTATTGTACGATCTGCACATGACGCACAGAGGATTGTTGAAAGATACATTATTCTTGGCAGAGAAAACAGAAAAGGTAGGTACGTGTTCGATAGTTAGTATTAAAATGTATAAAATAGTACCATAAAATAGTACTATTCAAGCCTTTAAATTGTACAAGATACTTCTTAGTGTTAACTTAGTACATATAAACGTAAAATATGTACATAAAATTGTTTATAATATATATATATATATATATATATATATATATATATATATATATATATATCTCCACTCGACATTTGTTGATCGACCGTCTCGTGGCATCAGTTAATTGTTGATCAGTTGGCAATTGTTGATCAGGACAGCATTTATTGATCTAATGCTGGATTTTGCGTACATTGTGAGCAATCCGATCTCAGATTAGATCAATAATTGCCAGCCCTCTGGCAGCAGAAAATTGAACTTTTTTATACAATTCCACTCCGTCAATTATTGATCTGATTCAAATGGGCCAATGAGAGGCTTCCTGCTCTACGATTGGCTGAGTCCATTGTGCGCTGTTGCCACTTCGCTCTAGATCGCATCACAACTGTTAGCTAAACAGCTGTGATGGAACGACCTGTCATCTATTCTGTAGTTACCTATTTATTAGGATTATAGAATGCAAGCAGTGCCCGCGACTCCGTTCGCGTACATTACTAATTAATTATGTTATGTTTGTATGGAGGCAATAAGTTATGAGCTTCGGGGCGAGGGCGCAGCCCGAACCGATCGGAGTGTCGAGGGCAAAGCCGACTCCCCCCCCCTTTCACTCCCCCAAGTGTGCTGCAGTGAGGCCGCAGGCCGAACTGCCAAAGACTTGGGCCGCGAGCTCGCAGGCCGAGCTCAGAACTGAGCCCGAGCCGCTGAGGATTCAGCACGACTCCCCCCATTCCCCTAAGTGTGCTGTAGTGAGGCCGCAGGTCGAACTGCCGAACACTTGGGCCGCGAGGCCGCAGACCGTGTTCTAAGGCGAGAGTATAGCGTGAACCGTTGAGGATTCAGTACGAGCCCCCCTCCACTCCCTCCCCCAAGTATGCTGCAGTGAGGCCGCAGGCCGAACTGACAAACATTTGGGCCGCGAGGCCGCAGGCCGATCTCCAAGGCGAGGGCATAGCCTGAGCCTTTAAGGATTCAGCACAACCGCCAATGATTATGGCAGGTGTCCGGCCCTTTGCAATAACCCAAGTCCAACCAGATTTCAATAACATAACCCAGTAATTTCTCTTTAAAATGCAATAGTTTCTCCTCCGGCCAAGACCTGTTTAAGAACATATTATATATTACTATTTCCAGGAACGGGTTCTGGCTGGAGACACACATTACATCAACTTCTCCAAAGGGCCTCTAAGTGTTGGATCTATATTCCCACGCAAGCTCATTCAGCTCATTCTCAAAGGACCGGGGCATGTCCCATGACTTAAAAAGAGATACAAATAATAATAATAAAATTCATACAGAAATAGACGTTTCCTTTTTATTTTCATTTGCACTTGGCCTTGGTCATGGGTAAAAATTGGGTAAGAAAAACATAAAAAAGAGCTCGAAATAATAATAATAAAGTTTACAGAGGACATACAATGACTTGGAAAGTTTAGTAAATAAAGTATAGCATATACGAGAAATTCTTGTATAACAATCTAGTATCACGATGTATGTTCGGGATAAATTCCAAAACTACAAATTTTTTAGATTTTGAACGAACTTTATAACTATCTGTAATTTGGTCCAAATTTAAAAATAAGATTGTTTTAAAGAGTGTTTATCTTATTTGTGTGTATACTTATAACGTTCGTCGGGACAGCTAGTAATAATAATAAATCTGTAAGGGTTGCTCATGGCGTAAGTTACTTGGTTTTCAGAGATATTGTGTTTATAAGCTCTATACATGATACTGAAACTAAATTGACGATTTTTAGTATCACGTCTTTTGCCATTGCAGGGTAGACAGAGCCTAAGTTTTAAGACCTGAAGGCCACGTTTAGCATGTTGGTGGGCATTAGGTGGAAAACGGAATCAAATTAGTTGTCAAATGAGTGATGGGTTGCTAGCCGCATCGCCTATTAACATGATTCTACAGATTTTATCCCAATCCCTTGATCGGCTTACGATCTGCTACGATGTATGTATGACATGTAGCAAAATTTGCAACATATGAATTCTCTTCGCTTTAAACTCAACACTTCCTAAGTAAGAGGCCGGTAAAGGTGGATCAACAATTAATGCGGATTTCAGCCTGATCAACAATGGAGGTAAGAAGTGTCATCCTCAACTGCCTATCCGGTAGTCAAAGTAATGGCATTGGGTACGCGCACCCGGCCGCCCGAGCTGCGTCTTGCTTTACCAGTGTTAGTAGTATCCCAATACCTTTATTCCCTTCCTAATCCAACAAATTCCTATCGTTCTCCAGCTTAAAATTGCTTTTGATGGGCATCAGCGTCAGACGCACAAGAAGCCAAAGAAACTGCGCTCGCCATCTCGCCTGCCAAGCATGGTGAGTATGGCAATACCCTCCCATGGAACGAATAAGTATCCTTGGGAGAGGTCTTGCAATGGACTATTTGCTGTTGTATTGATGAATGATGATGATGAACAATGGCCGAAAGGAGGACAACACAGGAAAGGCTACTTCTGAATTTAGTATTTTTTGTTATAGTGGCAACAGAAATACATCGTCTGTGAAAATTTCAACTGTCTAACTATCACGGTTCATGAGATACAAGATAAAGTATTATGAATAATACGCTTATTATTGCACGTTGCACAGGTGAACAAAGTTGCAGCAATATCGGTTCTGTGAAAGCTGACTTCCTAGTGACAGCAACATCAAATACATTGTCATTTGTTATAATATCTGTATGACTATAGAAAAAAACCGGCCAAGTGCGAGTCGGACCCGCGCACTAAGGGTTCCGTACCATTATCTATAAAAATGGCAAAAAAAGTATCTCTGTTGTATGGGAGCCCCCCTTAAATATAAATTTTATATCAATTTATTTTTGAAATTAATATATAATTAAATATTCTGTGAATATTTCAACGTCTACATATTGCCAGTATCAATATCGAGCAATAATGAGCAAAAAAACACGTTTGTTGTATAGAAGCCACCTTAAAAATTTATTTTTTTCTGAATTTTTTTTTGTTATAGTGGCAACAGAAATACATCATTTGTAAAAATTTCAACTGGCTAACTATCACAATACATCAGATACAGTATGTTGACAAACGTACGGATGGACGGACAGACAGACGGACGGATAGCGGAGCCATATTAATCGTTCGATACACTTCGATTTTGCAAAGAAAATATTTTTGTAACTATTTCTCTTTAGCCATGTCAAGAAAGAGATTAAATCTTTTGCAATTTTAAAAGCAGCAAAAAGATTGGGAATGATTAGATCCCAAAAATTTCAGACAAGACTTAATGCTGATCGAGAACATCAGGCTGCATCTTGCTCAGCAAAATCCTCTTCGACTTGCGAAGCACATCTGAGCGCTGATCGTGAGCGTCATACGTCATCTCGCGATTCAGAAATTTACATACATCGAGAATCACGCCTGAGTTCTCAACGTATTAACACGTCTACGTCTAGGTATCTAGAGACCAGTGATGAACGTGATGTGCGATTGAGTTCTTGCCGTAGGTATATGCACAACCACGTCTAGGTCTCAGTTGCGATCCACGTTCCTCACTTGTTTTAGAGTGCACTACAGAGTACTGATCATGAACGTCAGTCCACGCGAACGAAGTCGCAGGCATCAGCTAGCAATCAAATATAACACGCCTACAGAATATACTATATACCTATTTATTTTAGATGGATTGTTCGCAAAGATTCCCTTTTATCACAGCATAGATAATAGATAGTTTTATATATTATCTATGAATGGATTGTTAGCAAAGATCACCTTTTATGACAGCATACGGCGTGATTCCCGTTGTACGTAAATTTCTGAATCGCGAGATGACGTATGACGCTCACAATCAGCGCTCAGGTGAGCTTCGCGAGTAGCATAGGATTCCGCTAAGCGAGATGCAGCCTGATGTTCTCAACCAGCATCAAGCCTTGCCTGACATTCTTGGGATCTCATCATCATCATCATATCAGCCGCAAGAAGTCCATTGCTGGACATAGGCCTCTCCCAATGATTTCCAAAATTACCGGTTGGAAGCGGCTTGCATCCAGCGTTTCCCTGCGTCCTTGTTCAGGTCGTCCGACCACCTGGTAGGTGGGTGTTCGACGCTTTGCTTGCCGGTACGTGGTCACCGTTCGAGAACCTTTTTGCCCCATCGGCCATCGGTGCTACGTGCTATGTGCCCCGCCCACTGCCACTTCAAAGAGCTAATCCGCTGAACTATGTCGGTAACTTTCGTTCTTCTATGGATCTCCTCATTTCTGATTTTGTCTCGCAGAGAAACACTGAGCATAGCCCTCTCCATTGCTCTTTGAGCGACCTTCTCTTGAGTGATCTTGGGATCAAATGATTCCCAATCTTTTTGCTGCTTTTAAAATTGCAAAATATTTGATCTCTTTCTTGACATGGCTAAAGAGAAATAGTTACAAAAATATTTTCTTTGCAAAATCGAAGTGTATTGAACGATTAATATGGCTCCGCTTTCCATTCGTCTATCCGTCCGTGTATCACCGGGCTGTATCTCATGAACCGTAATAGTTAGACAGTTGAAATTTTCACAGATGATGTATTTTTGTTGCCGCTGTAACAAAAAAATACTAAAATCAGAAGTAGCCTTTCCTGTGTTGTCCTCCTTTCGGCTATTGTTCATTATCATCATTCATCAATACAGCAGCAAATAGTCTATTGCTGGATGAAGGCCTCTCCCAAGGATACTTATTCATTCAATGGGAGGATATTGGCATACTCACCATGCTTGGCAGACGAGATTGCGAGCACAGTTTCTTTGGCTTCTTGTGCGTCCGACGCTGCTACCCAACGGAAGTAATTTTTAGCTGGGGAAGGATACGAATTTATTGGATTAAGGAAGGATATAAAGGTATTGGGATACTACTAACACTGGTAAAGCAAGAAGCAGCTCGGGCGGCCGGGTGCGCGTACCCGATGCCATTACTTCAACTACCGGATATACAGTTGAGGATGACACCCCTTGCCTCCATTATTGATCAGGCTGAAATCCGCATTTATTTTTGATCCACCTGTACCGGCCTCTTACTTAGGAAGTGTTCAGTTTAAAGCAAAGAGAATTCATATGTTGCAAATTTTGCTACATATGAATTCTATTCCTAACGCTGCTATGTTTAATTTGGAGTAAAGTATGTAACTCGCCAATAACTGTCTCGGCATTCATTGGTCTCATAGTTGAAAAGTTGTTCATATCAACGGGCTGAATTATGATCGAGAATCCCTTCAAGGATCGGACACTACTATTTATAAAGTATGCAAGTGTTTTTTTTTTCTATGAGGATTGGGTTTGATACCCACCTTCCTACTACCTTCCTACCTATGGTACGAAGGATGAATGATAGATAACACAAATAACCAATCATTTAATTAAAGGGAAATCTAAAACAAGCTACCTAAGACAGGTAGGTCATAACAATTACTTAACTAACGACGTAAAACACATTATTTACTACAATTACGAAGTAATGAAGTCACTTTAATACCTTTTTGTGGTAAGATTAAAGTACCTTCCTATAATCCTATAACTATTATATCACTACTAATAAATAACCTGTAAGGGTCGGTCATAGAGTAAGTTACTTTGTTTTCAGAGATATCGTGTTTATAAGCTTTATACATGACACTGAAACTAAATTGACGATTTTTAGATTTTTTTTTGTATGCATCTGTGTAATATAATGAACTGAATTCGTTAAAGAGTTATGGAGCTCTTTAACGAATTAAGTTCATTATATGAATATTGGTAGATAAATATTTTGACGTACAGTCAGGTACCTGTCGCAGACGCAAGTTTATAGAAAACTAGCTATCGCCCGCGGCTCCACCCGCGTTAATGTCGATCCCTCGGGAATAGTACTTTTCCCGGGATAAAAGGTAGCCTATGTCTTTCTACGTACTCCAGAGAACTTGTGTGCAAAATTTCATGATGATCGGTTCAGTAGTTACGGCGTGAAAGCGTAACAAACAAACTCACTTTCGCATTTATAATATTAGTAAGGATAAGGATACATTAATGCGTCACCACATCTCTCTGATGACTTTTTCAAATGGCAGAATTGAACAGCTGAGTTGGCTGAGTCCATTGTGCGCTGTTGCCACTTCGCTCTAGATCGCATCACAACAGTTAGTTAAACAGCTGTGATGGGACGACCTATGTCATCTATTCTGTAGTTACCTATTTAGTAAAATTATAGAATACTAGCAGTGCCCGCGACTTCGTTCGCGTACATTACTAATTAGGTAATTATGTTATGAGGCCATATCTTATCATAAATTGAAGTAGCCTGTCCACCCACAGGAGTGGGGGGGGGGGGATTTTTCTGCCAACATGTAGGGGGTTGCAAGCCCCCTTCCCCCAAGTGTGCTGTAACACTAGAGCCGCGAGGCCGCTGGCCGAGCTCTAAGGCGAGGGTAATCCCCGAACCGTTGAGGATCCAGCACGACCCCCACTCCCCCCCCCCCAAGTGTGTTGCAGTGAGGCCGTAAGCCGAAATGCCAAACACTTTGGCCGCGAGACTACTGTAGACCGAGCTCCAAGGCGAAAGTGTGCTGCAGTTAGACCGCAGGCTGAACTACCGAACAATAGGGCGGCGAGGCCACAGGCCTAGCTCCAAGGCGAGGGTGAACCCCGAGCCGTTGAGGATTCAGCACGACCCCTCCCCCACTTCCCCCTAGGTGTGCTGTAATATGTTCGCTGGCCGAAATTCCGAACACTTGGACCACGAGGCCCCAGGCCGAGCTCCAAGGCGAGCGTGAACCCCGAGCCGTTGAGGATTCAGCACGACCCCTCCCCCACTTCCCCCTAGGTGTGCTGTAATAAGTTCGCTGGCCGAAATTCCGAACACTTGGACCACGAGGCCCCAGGCCGAGCTCCAAGGCGAGGGTAAACCCCGAGCCATTGAAGATTCAGCACGACCCCACCCCCACCAACCACCCCAAGTGTGCTGCAGTAAGGTCACTGGCCGAAATTCCAAACACTTGGGCCACGAGGCTAGGGCAAACCCCGACCCGTCGAGGACTGATGCAACATATGAATTCTCTTTGCATTAAACTTAAAACTTCCTAAGAGAGAGGCCGGTAAAGGTAGATCAACAATTAATGCGGTTTTTAGCCTGATAAACAATGGAGGTAAGAGGTGTCATCCTCAACTGCCTATCCGGTAGTCGAAGTAATGGCATTGGGTACGCGCACCCGGCCGCCCGAGCTGCGTCTTGCTTTACCAGTGTTACAACAGTGTCCTAACGATGCTATGTTTAATTTGGAGTAAAGTATGTAACTCGCCAACGACTGTCTTGGCATTCATTAGTCCCATAGTTGAAAAGTTGTTCATATCAACGGGCTGAATTAGGATCGAGAATCCCTTCAAGGATCGGACAGGGTTTTCTTTACATATTGTATGTATTGATTTACAACTATTTACAAAGTATGCAAGTGTTTTTTTTCTATGACGATTGGGTATCAATACTACCTTCCTACCTATGGTACGAAGGATGAATGATAGATAACACGAGTAATCAATCATTTAATTAAAGGGAAATCTAAAACAAGCTACCTAAGACAGGTAGGTCATAACAATTACTTAATTAACGAAGTAAAACACATTATTTACTACAATTACGAAGTAATGACGTCACTTTAATACCTTTTTGTGGTAAGATTAAAGTACCTTCCTATAATCCTATAACTATTATATCACTACTAATAAATAACCTGTAAGGGTCGGTCATGAAGTAAGTTAATTTGTTTTCAGAGATAATGTGTTTATAAGCTCTATACATGACACTGAAACTAAATTGACGATTTTCAGATTTTTTTGTATGCATATATGTATGTTCCTCCATAACTCTTTAACGAATTCAGTTCATTATATGAACTGAATTCGTTAACGGCCGTGAATATTGGTAGATAAATATTTTGACGTACAGTCAGGTACCTGTCGCAAACGCAAGTTTATAGAAAACTAGCTATCGCCCGCGGCTCCGCCCGCTTGAATGTCAATCCCTCGGGAATAGTACTTTTTCCCGGTATAAAAGGTAGCCTTTGTCCTTCTCCGTACTCCAGAACACTTGTATGCAAAATTTCATGATGATCGGTTCAGTAGTGACGGCGTGAAAGCGTAACAAACAAACAAACAAATAAATAAACAAACAAACTCACTTTCACATTTATAATATTAGTAAGGATAAGGATACATCAATGCGTCATCACATCTCTCTGATGACTTTTTCAAATGGCAGAATTGAACAGTCGGTCCTAATATGATGTTATTGATATGTACCCTTTTAAGGGTTCCGTACCCAAAGAGTAAAAACAGGACCCTATTAATATGGCTCCGTTGCCCGTCTGTCTGTCTGCCGTCCGTCCGTCTGTTACCAGAGTGTATCTCATGAACCGTTATAGTTAGGCAGTGTGAAATTTTTACAGACGATGTATATCTGTTGCCGCTATAACAAAAAAAAACCGATCAAGTGCGAGTTGGACTCGCACACGTAGGGTTCCGTACCGTTATCTATAATAAGCTAAAATTTAATTATTTAAAATATTTTTATTATATGTTGTAAATAAATATTAACACTTTTCGCAATTTTTTTTTTACTTGTGCTTTACGACGTTGCTTCGCACCAAATTTTAAGATTCTGAGTTCACGGGAAGTACCCTATAGGTTTTGATTCCCTTACGAATGTTGAAAATTTGCGGCATTAAAATTTAATAATATTATGATTACATGATGTTACAAAAAATGTATACTTTTTGCAATTTTTTCTTTATCTGTGCCTTATGATGTTGCTTCATACCAAATTCCAAGATTCTGAGTTCACGGGAAGTACCCTGTAGGTTTTGATTCCCTTGCGAGTTCGAAAAACACGAAAATTTGCGGCATAAGCGGCTGTATCTTTTGATTGCGTTGGCTTAGAAGTTAGATTTTTTTACAGCTTCTAGGGACAGTAGACTTGAGTATTTGGTTTGAATTTTTGCTTGATACCTCAACGCGTTCGTGAGAAAAAGGGTCTTGACAGAGTGACAGACAGACGGACAACCTAGTGATCCTATAAGGGTTCCTTTTAACCTTTTGAGGTACGGAACCCTAAAAATACTAAAATCAGAATAAAATAAATATTTAAGGTGGCTCCCATACAACAAACGTGATTTTTTTGCTCGGTTTTGCTTGATATTGATAACGGCAATATGTAGAGGCTTGAAATATTTACGGAATATTAAGTTATATATTCACTTCAAAAATAAATAATTAAATTAATATAAACTTAATATTTAAGGGGGGCTCCCAAACAAAAGACATTTTTTTTACCGTTTTTATAGATAATGTTACGGAACCCTTAGTGCACGAGTCCGACTCGCACTTGGCCGGTTTCTTTCTATAGTCATACAGATATTATAACAAATGACAATGTATTTGATGTTTCTATACTATCACCAGGTAGTCAGCTTTCACAGAACCGACATTGCTGCAACTTTGTTCACCTGAGCAATGTGCAATAATAAACGTATTATTCATATAGTCTTCGCCTCACTCACCTCATCGGGAGGGGGGAGTCATACTGAATCCTCAACGGCTCGGGGTTCACCCTCACCTTGGAGCTCGGTCTTCAGTCCCAAGTGTCCGGCAGTTCGGCCTGCGGCCTCACTGCAGCTCACTTGGTCGTGGGGGGTGGCGAGTTAGGAGGAAGGGGTCGTGCTGAATCCTCAACGGCTCGGTCTTCGCATTCGCCTTGGAGCTCGGCCTGCGGCCTGGCGGCCCTAGTGTTCGGCAGTTCGGCCTGTGACCTCACTGCAGCACTCTTAGGGAGGGGAGGGGGGGGGGGGGGGTCGTGGATCGTGCTGATACTCAACGGCTCGAGGTTCACTCTCACCTTGGAGCTTGGCCTACAGACTCGCGGCCCAAGTGTTCGGCAGTTCGGCTTGCAGCCTCAGCGCACTTGAGCGGGGGGTTGCTGAATCAAGTGCGAGATCAAGTGCGAGTCGGACTCGCACACGTAGTGTTCCTTACCGTTATCTATAATAAGCTAAAATTTAATTATTTAAACTCTCACACTTGGGCGGGGGGTTGCTGAATCCTCGACGGCTCGGGCTTCGCATTCGCCTTGGGGCTCGGTCTACGGCCTCACGGCCCTAGTGTTCAGCAGTTCGGCCTGCGGCGGCACTGCAGCACACTTGGGGTAGAAGGGGGGGTCGTGCTGAATCCTCAACGGCTCGGCCTTTGCCCTCGCCTTCAAACCATTTTACCCTTCGTGGCTTTAGGGTTGAATTTGGCCCAGTTTCCCCTACATAATCTTTTTTAATTGTAATCGAGAACTAATACACCTTTTTGTATACTTCCAAGTGTAGAAAGTACTGCTGTAGCGTTATTAAATAAATAAATAGAAGTTTGTATGGAAATTTTCTAAATGAAGACAGATGAAGTGTCTATGAAGACAGACAGATAGACAAATGACAGAGTTACTTTCGCATTTATAATATTAGTATGGATATGGATACTGGTAGTATGGAATATAAAAGTAAAATAAGTTCTTACATACTTATGTTGTCCGTCTCCTAAACAAAAATACGAAATTTTATTTCCTTAAAAACACGTCATCCAACGAAATACACCGACTGCACGGGCACACTTTCTATCTCACTTTAACATACTTCCATTTCGTTTTTTGCGACGTTGCCGCTCTGCCGCCGCGTTGCTCGAAAGCAATAATTCGCAGCAAATATTGATCAAACGCGGTATATATTCGATCAACAAAAGTATCCTCAGTGCATGAAAAAAGGCGGTTAATAGATCAATAATTATCGTAATAATTTATGACGAGTATAAGACTTTACGGCACAATTAAGCAAAGTGTCGTAACTAGGAGAATTCATATATAGCAGAAAGAGCACGATAGACCCAAAACTTTCAGAGTTAGAGGCGGGTAAAGGTTGATCAACAATTATATCGGATTTCGGCCTGATCAACAACGGCCGAAAGGAGGACAATATATATATATATATATATATATATATATTGTCCTCAATACAATATATATATATATATATATATATATATATTGTCCTCAATACAATATATATATATATATATATATATATATATTGTCCTCCTTTCGGCCGTTGTTGATCAGGCCGAAATCCGATATAATTGTTGATCAACCTTTACCCGCCTCTAACTCTGAAAGTTTTGGGTCTATCGTGCTCTTTCTGCTATATATGAATTCTCCTCGTTACGACACTTTGCTTAATTGTGCCGTAAAGTCTTATACTCGTCATAAATTATCACGACAATTATTGATCTATTAACCGCCTTTTTTCATGCACTGAGGATACTTTTGTTGATCGAATATATACCGCGTTTGATCAATATTTGCTGCGAATTATTGCTTTCGAGCAACGTGGCGGCAGAGCGGCAACGTCGCAAAAAACGAAATGGAAGTATGTTAAAGTGAGATAGAAAGTGTGCCCGTGCAGTCGGTGTATTTCGTTCGTTATATGACGTGTTTGTAAGGAAATAATATTCCGTAGTTTTGTTTAGGAGACGGACGACATAAGTATGTAAGAACTTATTTTACTTTTATATTCCATACTACCAGTATCCATATCCATACTAATATTAAAATGCGAAAGTAACTCTGACATTTTGTGTATCTGTCTGTCTTCATAGACACTTCATCTGTCTTCATTTAGAAAATTTCCATACAAACTTCCCCCTGAACGGGTAAAACAGGGGGGAAAGTTTGTATGGAAATTTTCTCATTTCTATTTATTTATTTAATAACGCTACAGCAGTACTTTCTACACTTGGAAGTATACAAATAGGTGTATAAGTTCTCGATTACAATTAAAAAAGATTATGTAGGGGAAACTGGGCCAAATTCACCCCTAAAGCCACGAAGGGGAAAGGTTTGAAGGCGAGGGCAAAGGCCGAGCCGTTGAGGATTCAGCACGACCCCCCCTTCTACCCCAAGTGTGCTGCAGTGCCGCCGCAGGCCGAACTGCTGAACACTAGGGCCGCGAGGCCGTAGACCGAGCCCCAAGGCAAATGCGAAGCCCGAGCCGTCGAGGATTCAGCAACCCCCCGCCTAAGTGTGCTGAGGCTGCAAGCCGAACTGCCGAACACTTGGGCCGCGAGTCTGTAGGCCAAGCTCCAAGGTGAGAGTGAACCCCGAGCCGTTGAGAATTCAGCACGATCCACGACCCCCCCCCCCCCCCCTCCCCTAAGTGTGCTGCAGTGAGGTCACAGGCCGAACTGCCGAACACTAGGGCCGCCAGGCCGCAGGCCGAGCTCCAAGGCGAATGCGAAGACCGAGCCGTTGAGGATTCAGCACGACCCCTTCCTCCTAACTCCCCACCCCCCACGACCAAGTGAGCTGCAGTGAGGCCGCAGGCCGAACTGCCGGACACTTGGGACTGAAGGCCGAGCTCCAAGGTGAGGGTGAACCCCGAGCCGTTGAGGATTCAGTATGACTCCCCTCCCGGTGAGGTGAGTGAGGCGAAGACTATATGAATAATACGTTTATTATTGCACATTGCACAGGTGAACAAAGTTGCAGCAATGTCGGTTCTGTGAAAGCTGACTACCTGGTGATAGTATAGAAACATCAAATACATTGTCATTTGTTATAATATCTGTATGACTATAGAAAGAAACCGGCCAAGTGCGAGTCGGACTCGTGCACTAAGGGTTCCGTACCATTATCTATAAAAACGGTAAAAAAAATGTCTGTTGTTTGGGAGCCCCCCTTAAATATTAAGTTTATATTAATTTAATTATTTATTTTTGAAGTGAATATATAACTTAATATTCCGTAAATATTTCAAGCCTCTACATATTTCCGTTATCAATATCAAGCAAAACCGAGCAAAAAAAATACTGTTTGTTGTATGGGAGCCACCTTAAATATTTATTTTATTCTGATTTTAGTATTTTTAGGGTTCCGTACCTCAAAAGGTTAAAAGAAACCCTTATAGGATCACTAGGTTGTCCGTCTGTCTGTCGCTCTGTCAAGACCCTTTTTCTCACGAACGCGTTGAGGTATCAAGCTAAAATTCATACCAAATACTCAAGTCTACTGTCCCTTGAAGCTGTAAAAAATTCTAACTTCTAAGCCAACGCAATCAAAAGATACAGCCGCTTATGCCGCAAATTTTTGTGTTTTTCGAACTCGCAAGGGAATCAAAACCTACAGGGTACTTCCCGTGAACTCAGAATCTTGGAATTTGGTATGAAGCAACATCATAAGGCACAGATAAAGAAAAAATTGCGAAAAGTATACATTTTTTGTAACATCATGTAATCATAATATTATAAAATTTTAATGCCGCAAATTTTCAACATTCGTAAGGGTATCAAAACCTATAGGGTACTTCCCGTGAACTCAGAATCTTAAAATTTGGTGCGAAGCAACGTCGTAAAGCACAAGTAAAAAAAAAATTGCAAAAAGTGTTAATATTTATTTACAACATATAATAATATAATTTTAAATAATTAAATTTTGGCTTATTATAGATAACGGTACGGAACCCTACGTGTGCGAGTCCGACTCGCACTTGATCGGTTTTTTTTTTGTTATAGCGGCAACAGATATACATCGTCTGTAAAAATTTCACACTGGCTAACTATCACGGTTCATGAGATTCAGTCTGGTAACAGACGGACGGACGAATTAATTGGGTCCTGTTTTTACTCTTTGGGTACGGAACCCTTAAAAGGGTACATATCAATAACATCATATTAGGACCGACTGTTCAATTCTGCCATTTGAAAAAGTCATCAGAGAGATGTGATGACGCATTGATGTATCCTTATCTATACATATAATAAAACAGTAAAAATATTTTGTCTGTACATTTAGAATTTTTGACTGAAATGGATAGAGGGACACTTAAAAAGAATAACAGATAGCAAAAAAAAATTTTTCGAATTTTTTCTCTGCCTGTCTGTCTGTATGTATGATCACGATTACCTCCGAAAATACTGAACCGATTTACTTCAAACTTTAACCAATTGCTTTGTTTTAACTCAGCAAAACATCTAAAGTATGTTTCATAAAAATCGGTTCATTAAAAAAAAAGTTATCATCATTTGAATGAACTCAAGGCATTAGTTTGCCTGTAAATATACACGGTGAATTTTTTATCGTTTTGGACCCTTAAAGGGGTGACAGACCATCAAAATGAACAACTTTTCCTATGGGAACAATGCTGGGTACTCAAAAAAAATTCGACATTCCCATACGAGCTGGCCGGGCGGCGGGACTTTTTTATGGAAATGACGAATTTTTTTTTTTAAATTCCCAGCATTGGTCCCATAGAAAAAGTTGCTCATATTGATGATCTGAGTCACCCCTTTAAGGGTCCAATCTGTTCTTGAGGGATGGACACTAACGGCGGCGGCGCGGCATGGCCGCGGGCAAACGGCAAACCAACCGAAACTGCTGCGCCTAGAAACTTGAAATTTGGTACAGGGGTTCTTTTAATGATGTGAGTAAGCGCTAAGAAAGGATTTTTAAGAAATTTAACTTCTAAAGGGGTAAAATTTATATGAAATTTTCTCATTTCTGGACTTAGAAGTATAAATAATATCCATACTTCCATACTAATAATAATATTATAAATGCGAAAGTAACTCTGTCTGTCGTTTTTTTTACGCTTCAACCATTGAACTGATTTGGATGAAATTTGGTATGGAGGTGTGAGGCCCGAGGAAGGACATAGGGTATGTTTGATTCCGGGAAATTCTACTGTTCCCGAGGGATCGACACTAACGCGGGCGGAGCCGCGGGCAACAGCTAGTCCTTACTAATATTATAAATGCGAAAGTGAGTTTATTTGTTTGTTATGCTTTCACGCCGTGACTACTGAACCGATCATCATGAAATTTTGCATACAAGTTCTCTGGAGTACGGAGAAGGACATAGGCTACCTTTTATCCCAGGAAAAAGTACTAATCCCGAGGGGTCGACATTGACGCGGGCGGAGCCGCGGGCGAAAGCTAGTCCTTACTAATATTATAAATGTGAAAGTAAGTTTGTTTGTTTATTTATTTGTTTGTTTGTTTGTCACGCTTTCACGCCGTCACTACTGAACCGATCATCATGAAATTTTGCATACAAGTTCTCTGGAGTACGGAGAAGGACAAAGGCTACCTTTTATCCCGGGAAAAAGAAGTACTATTCCCGAGGGATTGACATTCACGCGGGCGGAGCCGCGGGCGATAGCTAGTTTTCTATAAACTTGCGTCTGCGACAGGTACCTGACTGTACGTCAAAATATTTATCTACCAATATTCATATAATGAACTGAATTCGTTAAAGAGTTATGGAGGAACATACATATATGCATACTAAAAAATCTGAAAATAGTCAATTTAGTTTCAGTGTCATGTATAGAGCTTATAAACACATTATCTCTGAAAACAAAGTAACTTACTTCATGTCCGACCCTTACAGGTTATTTATTAGTAGTGATATAATAGTTATAGGATTATAGGAAGGTACTTTAATCTTACCACAAAAAGGTATTAAAGTGACGTCATTACTTCGTAATTGTAGTAAATAATGTGTTTTACTTCGTTAATTAAGTAATTGTTATGACCTACCTGTCTTAGGTAGCTTGTTTTAGATTTCCCTTTAATTAAATGATTGATTACTCGTGTTATCTATCATTCATCCTTCGTACCATAGGTAGGAAGGTTGTATTGATACCCAATCGTCATAGAAAAAAAAACACTTGCATACTTTGTAAATAGTTGTAAATCAATACATACAATATGTAAAGAAAACCCTGTCCGATCCTTGAAGGGATTCTCGATCCTAATTCAGCCCGTTGATATGAACAACTTTTCAACTATGGGACTAATGAATGCCGAGACAGTCGTTGGCGAGTTACATACTTTACTCCAAATTAAACATAGCATCGTTAGGACACTGTTGTAACACTGGTAAAGCAAGACGCAGCTCGGGCGGCCGGGTGCGCGTACCCAATGCCATTACTTCGACTACCGGATAGGCAGTTGAGGATGACACCTCTTACCTCCATTGTTTATCAGGCTAAAAACCGCATTAATTGTTGATCTACCTTTACCGGCCTCTCTCTTAGGAAGTGTTAAGTTTAATGCAAAGAGAATTCATATGTTGCATCAGTCCTCGACGGGTCGGGGTTTGCCCTAGCCTCGTGGCCCAAGTGTTCGGAATTTCGGCCAGTGACCTTACTGCAGCACACTTGGGAGGGGAGTGGCGGTGGGGTCGTGCTGAATCTTCAATGGCTCGGGGTTCACCCTCGCCTTGGAGCTCGGCCTGGGGCCTCGTGGTCCAAGTGTTCGGAATTTCGGCCTGCGAACTTATTACAGCACACCTAGGGGGGAAGTGGGGGAGAAGTCGTGCTGAATCCTCAACGGCTCGGGGTTCACCCTCGCCTTGGAGCTAGGCCTGTGGCCTCGCGGCCCTAGTGTTCGGTAGTTCAGCCTGCGGTCTCACTGCAGCACACTTTCGCCATAGAGCTCGGTCTACAGTAGTCTCGCGGCCAAAGTGTTTGGCATTTCGGCCTACGGCCTCACTGCAACACACTTGGGGGGGGGGGAGTGGAGGTCGTGCTGGATCCTCAACGGTTCGGGGATTACCCTCGCCTTGGAGCTCGGCCAACGGTCTTGTGGCCCTAGTGTTCGGCAGTTCAGCCTGCGGTCTCATTCCAGCACGCTTTGGGGAGGGGGGGGGATGTTCGTGCTAAATCCTCAACGACATGGGCTTTGCCCTCGCCTTGGAGCTCGGTCTACAGGCTTGCGGCCCAAGTGTTCGGCATTTCGGCCTACGGCCTCACTGCAACACACTTGGGGTTAGTGGAAGTCGTGCTGAATCCTCAATTGCTCGGGGTTTACCCTCGCCTTAGAGCTCGGCCTGCGGCCTCGTGGCTCTAGTGTTACAGCACACTTGGGGGAAGGGGGCTTACAAACCCCCTACATGTTGGCAGAAAAATCCCCCCCCCACTCCTGTGGGGGGACAGGCTACTTCAATTTATGATAAGATATGGCCTCATAACATAATTACCTAATTAGTAATGTACGCGAACGAAGTCGCGGGCACTGCTAGTATTCTATAATTTTAATAAATAGGTAACTACAGAATAGATGACATAGGTCGTCCCATCACAGCTGTTTAACTAACAGTTGTGATGCGATCTAGAGCGAAGTGGCAACAGCGCACAATGGACTCAGCCAACTCAGCTGTTCAATTCTGCCATTTGAAAAAGTCATCAGAGAGATGTGATGACGCATTGATGTATCCTTATCCTTACTAATATTATAAATGCGAAACTGAGTTTGTTTGTTTATTTGTTTGTTTGTTTGTTTGTTACGCTTTCACGCCGTAACTACTGAACCGATCATCATGAAATTTTGCACACAAGTTCTCTGGAGTACGGAGAAGGACATAGGCTACCATTTATCCCGGGAAAAGTACTATTCCTGAGGGATCGACATTAACGCGGGTTG
Source organism: Elegia similella (assembly GCA_947532085.1). Classification (NCBI taxonomy): domain Eukaryota; kingdom Metazoa; phylum Arthropoda; class Insecta; order Lepidoptera; family Pyralidae; genus Elegia; species Elegia similella. The sequence goes on along the minus strand of OX383954.1, from coordinate 570,311 downwards.
AGCCGCGGGCGATAGCTAGTTTTCTATAAACTTGCGTCTGCGACAGGTACCTGACTGTACGTCAAAATATTTATCTACCAATATTCATATAATGAACTGAATTCGTTAAAGAGTTATGGAGGAACATACATAGATGCATACAAAAAAAATCTAAAAATCGTCAATTTAGTTTCAGTGTCATGTATAAAGCTTATAAACACGATATCTCTGAAAACAAAGTAACTTACTCCATGTCCGACCCTTACAGGTTATTTATTAGTAGTGATATAATAGTTATAGGATTATAGGTAGGTACTTTAATCTTACCACAAAAAGGTGTAAAAGTGACTTCATTACTTCGTAATTGTAGTAAATAATGTTTGTTAAGACCTACCTGTCTTAGGTAGCTTGTTATAGATTTCCCCTTTAATTAAATGATTGATTACTCGTGTTATCTATCATTCATCTTTCGTACCATAGGTAGAAAGGTAGTAGGAAGGTGGGTATCAAACCCAATCCTCATAGAAAAAAAAAAACACTTGCATACTTTATAAATAGTAGTGTCCGATCCTTGAAGGGATTCTCGATCATATTTCAGCCCGTTGATATGAACAACTTTTCAACTATGGGACCAATGAATGCCGAGACAGTCGTTGGCGAGTTACATACTTTACTCCAAATTAAACATAGCATCGTTAGGAATAGAATTCATATGTAGCAAAATTTGCAACATATGAATTCTCTTTGCTTTAAACTGAACACTTCCGAAGTAAGAGGCCGGTACAGGTGGATCAAAAATTAATGCGGATTTCAGCCTGATCAACAATGGAGGCAAGGGGTGTCATCCTTAACTGTATATCCGGTAGTTGAAGTAATGGCATCGGGTACGCGCACCCGGCCGCCCGAGCTGCTTCTTGCTTTACCAGTGTTAGTAGTATCCCAATACCTTTATATCCTTCCTTTATCCAATAAATTCGTATCCTTCCCCAGCTAAAAATTACTTCCGTTGTGTAGCAGCGTCGGACGCACAAGAAGACAAAGAAACTGTGCTCGCAATCTCGTCTGCCAAGCATGGTGAGTATGCCTATATCCTCCCATTGAACGAATAAGTATCCTTGGGAGAGGCCTTCATCCAGCAATAGACTATTTGCTGCTGTATTGATGAATGATGATAATGAACAATAGCCGAAAGGAGGACAACACAGGAAAGGCTACTTCTGATTTTAGTATTTTTTTGTTACAGCGGCAACAAAAATACATCATCGGTGAAAATTTCAACTGTCTAACTATTACGGTTCATGAGATACAGCCCGGTGATACACGGACGGATAGACGGACGGAAAGCGGAGCCATATTGATCGTTCGATACACTTCGATTTTGCAAAGAAAATATTTTTGTAACTATTTCTCTTTAGCCATGTCAAGAAAGAGATCAAATATTTTGCAATTTTAAAAGCAGCAAAAAGATTGGGAATCATTAGATCCCAAGATCACTCAAGAGAAGGTCGCTCAAACAGCAATGGAGAGGGCTATGCTCGGTGTTTCTCTGCGAGACAAAATCAGAAATGAGGAGATCCGTAGAAGAACGAAAGTTACCGACATAGTTCAGCGGATTAGCTCTTTGAAGTGGCAGTGGGCGGGGCACATAGCACGTAGCACCGATGGCCGATGGGGCAAAAAGGTTCTCGAACGGTGACCACGTACCGGCAAGCGAAGCGTCGAACACCCACCTACCAGGTGGTCGGACGACCTGAACAAGGACGCAGGGAAACGCTGGATGCAGGCCGCTTCCAACCGGTAATTTTGGAAATCATTGGGAGAGGCCTATGTCCAGCAATGGACTTCTTGCGGCTGATATGATGATGATGATGAGATCCCAAGAATGTCAGGCAAGGCTTGATGCTGGTTGAGAACATCAGGCTGCATCTCGCTTAGCGGAATCCTATGCTACTCGCGAAGCTCACCTGAGCGCTGATTGCGAGCGTCATACGTCATCTCGCGATTTAGAAATTTACGTACAACGGGAATCACGCCGTATGCTGTCATAAAAGGCGATCTTTGCTAACAATCCATTCATAGATAATATATAAAACTATCTATTATCTATGCTGTGATAAAAGGGAATCTTTGCGAACAATCCATCTAAAATAAATAGGTATATAGTATATTCTGTAGGCGTGTTATATTTGATTGCTAGCTGATGCCTGCGACTTCGTTCGCGTGGACTGACGTTCATGATCAGTACTCTGTAGTGCACTCTAAAACAAGTGAGGAACGTGGATCGCAACTGAGACCTAGACGTGGTTGTGCATATACCTACGGCAAGAAGTCAATCGCACATCACGTTCTCACTGGTCTCTAGATACCTAGACGTAGACGTGTTAATACGTTGAGAACTCAGGCGTGATTCTCGATGTATGTAAATTTCTGAATCGCGAGATGACGTATGACGCTCACGATCAGCGCTCAGATGTGCTTCGCAAGTCGAAGAGGATTCTGCTGAGCGAGATGCAGTCTGATGTTCTCGATCAGCATTAAGTCTTGTCTGAAATTTTTGGGATCTAATCATTCCCAATCTTTTTGCTGCTTTTAAAATTGCAAAATATTTAATCTCTTTCTTGACATGGCTAAAGAGAAATAGTTACAAAAATATTTTCTTTGCAAAATCGAAGTGTATCGAACGATTAATATGGCTCCGCTATCTGTCCGTCTGTCTGTCCGTCCATCCGTACGTTTGTCAACAGACTGTATCTGATGTACCGTGATAGTTAGATAGTTGAAATTTTCACAGATGATATATTTCTGTTGCCGCTATAACAAAATAAATATTAAAATCAGAAGTAGCCTTTCCTGTGTTGTCCTCATTTCGGCCATTGTTCATCATCATCATTCATCAATACAGCAGCAAATAGTGCATTGCTGGACAAAGGCCTCTTCAAAGGATACTTATTCGTTCCATGGAAGGATATTACCATACTCACCATGATTGGCAGGCGAGATGGCGAGCGCAATTTCTTTGGCTTCTTGTGCGTCCGACGCTGCTGCCCATCGGAAGTAATTTTGAGCTGGAGAAGGATAGGAATTTGTTGGATTAGGAAGGGAATAAAGGAATTGATAGGCAGTTGAGAACGACAACTCTTACCTCCATTGTTGATCAGGCTGAAATCCGCATTAAATATTGATCCTCCTTTACCAGCCTCTTACTTAGGAAGTGTCGAGTTTAAAAATTTGCTACATGTATATTCTCTTTCTAACGATGCTTTGTTTAATTAGGAGTAAAGTATGAACTCGCCAACGACTGTCACGGCATTCATTGGTCCCATAGTTGAAAAGTTGTTCATATCAACGGGCTGCATTAGGATCGAGAACCCCTTTAAGGATCGGACAGGGTTTTCTTTACATATTGTATGTATTGATTTACTACTATTTACAAAGTATGCAAGTGTTTTTTTTCTATGAGGACTGTGTATTAATGCTACCTTCCTACCTATGGTATGAACGATGAATGATAGATAACACGAGTAATCAATCATTTAATTAAAGGAAAATCTAAAACAAGCTACCTAAGACAGGTCGTAACAATTAATTAACGAAGTTAAACACATATTTACTACAATTACGAACTAATGATGACACTTTAATACCTTTATGATAGTATTGATTAGCTGGTAAGATTAAAGTACCTACCTATAATCCTATAGCTATTATATGACTACTAATGATAAATCTGTAAGGGTCGGTCATGGACTAAGTTACTTTGTTTTTCGAGATATCGTGTTTATAAGCTCTATGACATGAAACTAAATTGACGAATTTTTGATTTTTTTGTATACATGTATGTTTATCCATAACTGTTAAACAAATAAGTTCATTAAATGAAACTTGGTAGATAAACATTTCGATGTACAGTCAGGTACATACCTATCGCAGAGGCAAGTTCATAGAAAATACATCAACGCGTCATCACATTTCTCTGATGATTTTTTCGAATGACAGAATTGAACAGTCGGTCCAAATATTATGTAATTGGATATGTATACTTTTTAGGGTTCCGTTATTAAAGGGTAAAAACGGGACCCTATTAATATGGCTCCGCTGTCCGTCCGTCCGTCTGTTACCAGACTGTTTCTCATGAATCGTGATAGTTAGCCAGTTGAAATTTTTACAAATGATGTATTTCTGTTGCCACTATAACAAAAAAAATTCAGAAAAAAAAATTTTTTAAGGCGGCTCCTATACAACAAACGTGTTTTTTTTTTGCTCATTATTGCTCGATATTGATACTGGCAATATGTAGACGTTGAAATATTCACAGAATATTTAATTATATATTAATTTCAAAAATAAATAATTAAATTGATATAAAATTTATATTTAAGGGGGGCTCCTATACAACAGAAATACTTTTTTTGCCATTTTTATAGATAATGGTACGGAACCCTTAGTGCGCGAGTCCGACTCGCACTTGGCCGGTTTTTTTCTATAGTCACACAGATATTATAACAAATGACAATGTAGGTATTTGATGTTGCTGTCACTAGGAAGTCAGCTTTCACAGATTCGATATTGCTGCAACTTTGTTCACCTGCGCAACGTGCAATAATAAGCGTATTATTCATAATACTTTATCTTGTATCTCATGAACCGTGATAGTTAGACAGTTGAAATTTTCACAGATGATGTATTTCTGTTGCCACTATAACAAAAAATACTAAATTCAGAAGTAGCCTTTCCTGTGTTGTCCTCCTTTCGGCCATTGTTCATCATCATCATTCATCAATACAACAGCAAATAGTCCATTGCAAGACCTCTCCCAAGGATACTTATTCGTTCCATGGGAGGGTATTGCCATACTCACCATGCTTGGCAGGCGAGATGGCGAGCGCAGTTTCTTTGGCTTCTTGTGCGTCTGACGCTGCTGCCCATCGAAAGCAATTTTAAGCTGGAGAAGGATAGGAATTTGTTGGATTAAGGAAGGGAATAAAGGTATTGGGGTACTACTAACACTGGTAAAGCAAGACGCAGCTCGGGCGGCCGGGTGCGCGTACCCAATGCCATTACTTCGACTACCGGATAGGCAGTTGAGGATGACACTTCTTACCTCCATTGTTGATCAGGCTGAAATCCGCATTAATTATTGATCCACCTTTACCGGCCTCTTTTTTAGAAAGTGTTGAGTTTAAAGCGAAGAGAATTCATATGTTGCAAATTTTATTACATGTCATACATACATCGTCGCAGATCGTAAGCCGATCAAGGGATTGGGATAAAATCTGCAGAATCATGTTAATAGGCGATGCGGCTAGCAACCCATGACTCATTTGACAACTAATTTGATTCCGTTTTCCACCTAATGCCCAACAACATGCTAAACGTGGCCTTCAGGTCTTAAAACTTAGGCTCTGTCTACCCTGCAAGGGCAAAAGACGTGATACTAAAAATCGTCAATTTAGTTTCAGTATCATGTATAGAGCTTATAAACACAATATCTCTGAAAACCAAGTAACTTACGCCATGACCAACCCTTAAAGATTTGTTATTATTACTAGCTGTCCCGACGAACGTTGTTTCGCTATAAGATAAACACTCTTTAAAACAATCTTATCTTTTAATTTGGACCAAATTACAGATAGTTATAAAGTTTGTTCAAAATCTAAAAAAATTGTAGTTTTGGAATTAATCCCGAACATACATCGTGATACTAGATTGTTATATACAAGAATTTCTCGTATATGCTATACTTTATTTACTAAACTTTCCAAGTCATTGTATGTCCTCTGTAAACTTTATTATTATTATTTCGAGCTCTTTTTTATGTTTTTCTTTCCCAATTTTTACCCATGACCAAGGCCAAGTGCAAATGAAAATAAAAAGGAAATGTCTATTTCTGTATGAATTTTATTATTATTATTTGTATCTCTTTTTAAGTCATGGGACATGCCCCGGTCCTTTGAGAATGAGCTGAATGAGCTTGCGTGGGAATATAGATCCAACACTTAGAGGCCCTTTGGAGAAGTTAGTGTAATGTGTGTCTCCAGCCAGAACCCGTTCCTGGAAATATTAATATATAATATGTTCTTAAACAGGTCTTGGCCGGAGGAGAAACTATTGCATTTTAAAGAGAAATTACTGGGTTATGTTATTGAAATGTGGTTGGACTTGTGTTGGGTTATTGCAAAGGGCCGGACACCTGCCATAATCATTGGTGGTTGTCCTGAATCCTTAAAGGCTCAGGCTATGCCCTCGCCTTGGAGATCGGCCTGCGGCCTCGCGGCCCAAATGTTTGGCAGTTCGGCTTGCGGCCTCACTGCAGCATACTTGGGGGAGGGAGTGGAGGGGACGATCGTGCTGAATCCTCAACGGCTCAGGCTATGCCCTCGCCTTGGAACTCGGTCTGCGGCCACGCGGCCCAAGTCTTTGGAAGTTCGGCCTGCGGCCTCAATGCATCACACTTGGGGGAGGGGGGGGGGGGGTCGTGCTGAATCCTCAACAGCTCAGGCTATGCCCTCGCCTTGGAGCTCGGTCTGCGGCCTCACGGCCCAAGTATTTGGCAGTTCGACCTGCGGTCTCATTGCAGCACACTTAGGGGAATGGGGGGGGATTTCTGAATCCTCAGTAGCTCAGGCTGTCCCCTCGCCTTGGAGCTCAGCCTGCGGCCTCGCGGCCCAAGTGTTTGGCAGTTCGACCTGCGGCCTCACTACAGCACACTTGGGGGAGTGGGGGGGGGGGGGGGGGATTTCTGATTCCTCGATGGCTCAGGCTGTACCCTCACCTTGGAGCTCGGTCTGCGGCCCAAGTGTTCGGCAGCTCGACCTGCGGTCTCATCGCAGCACACTTAGGGGAATGGGGGGTCGTTCTGAATCCTCAACGGCTCAGGCTATGCCCTCGCCTTGGAACTCGGTCTGCGGCCTCACGGCCCAAGGCCCAAGTGTTCGGCAGTTCGACCTGCGGTCTCATTGTAGCACACTTAGGGGAATGGGGGGGGATTTCTGAATCCTCAGTAGCTCTGGCTGTCCCCTCGCCTTGGAGCTCGGTCTGCGGCCTCACGGCCCAAGTGTTTAGCAGTTCGACCTGCGGTCTCATTGCAGCACACTTAAGGGAATGGGGGGAGATTTCTGAATCCTCAGTAGCTCAGGCTGTCCCGTCGCCTTGGAGCTCAGCCTGCGGCCCAAGTGTTCGGCAGTTCGGCCGGCGGCCTAAATGCAGCACCATCCGGGGGGGGGGGGGGGGGGAACGGGGGAGGGGGGTCGTTCTGAATCCTCAACGGCTCAGGCTATGCCCTCGCCTTGGAACTCGGTCTGCGGCCACGCGGCCCAAGTCTTTGGCAGTTCGGCCTGCGGCCTCACTGCAGCACACTTGGGGGGTGGGGGGAGGGGGGGGTCGTGCTGAATCCTCAACGGCTCAGGCTCCGCTCTGAGCTCGGCCTGCGGGCTCGCGGCCCAAGTCTTTGGCAGTTCGGCCTGTGGCCTCACTGCAGCACACTTGGGGGGTGGGGGGAGGGGGGGTTCGTGCTGAATCCTCAGCGGCTCGGGCTCCGCTCTGAGCTCGGCCTGCGGGCTCGCGGCCCAAGTCTTTGGCAGTTCGGCCTGCGGCCTCACTGCAGCACACTTGGGGGGTGGGGGGAGGGGGGGGTCGTGCTGAATCCTCAACGGCTCAGGCTATGCCCTCGCCTTGGAACTCGGTCTGCGGCCACGCGGCCCAAGTCTTTGGCAGTTCGGCCTGCGGCCTCAATGCATCACACTTGGGGGAGGGGGGGGGGGTCGTGCTGAATCCTCAACGGCTCAGGCTATGCCCTCGCCTTGGAACTCGGTCTGCGGCCACGCGGCCCACGTCTTTGGCAGTTCGGCCTGCGGCCTCAATGCATCACACTTGTGGGAGGGGGGGGGGGGGGTCGTGCTGAATCCTCAACAGCTCAGGCTATGCCCTCGCCTTGGAGCTCGGTCTGCGGCCTCACGGCCCAAGTATTTGGCAGTTCGACCTGCGGTCTCATTGCAGCACACTTAGGGGAATGGGGGGGGATTTCTGAATCCTCAGTAGCTCAGGCTGTCCCCTCGCCTTGGAGCTCGGCCACACTTGGGGGAGTGGAAGGGGGGAGGGAGTCGGCTTTGCCCTCGACAATCCGATCGGTTCGGGCTGCACCCTCGCCCCGAAGCTCATAACTTATTGCCTCCATACAAACATAACATAATTAATTAGTAATGTACGCGAACGGAGTCGCGGGCACTGCTTGCATTCTATAATCCTAATAAATAGGTAACTACAGAATAGATGACAGGTCATTCCATCACAGCTGTTTAGCTAACAGTTGTGATGCGATCTAGAGCGAAGTGGCAACAGCGCACAATGGACTCGGCCACTCGTAGAGTAGGAAGCCTCTCATTGGCCCATTTGAATCAGATCAATAATTGACGGAGTGGAATTGTATAAAAAAGTTCAATTTTCTGCCGATAGAGGGCTGGCAATTATTGATCTAATCTGAGATCGGATTGCTCACAATGTACGCAAAATCCAGCATTAGATCAATAAATGCTGTCCTGATCAACAATTGCCAACTGATCAACAATTAACTGATGCCACGAGACGGTCGATCAACAAATGTCTAGTGGAGATATCTATATATATATATATATATATATATATATATATATATATATATTTTTTTTTTTTTTAAACAATTAATAACATATAAATTAAAACCGCGGCCGCGAGCATAAACTAATTGTGATCTGAGTTGAAAGTTGAGTGAACCTGGACAAGTAACGAGATCAAGAGGTACGCTCTTTCTTCACATTATTTTATCTATTTATTTATTGGTTCGCCACTCGAGTGTCGCTCGCTGGTCCTTCAAGCGCTCGCCACACCAGTCATTGTCATCACCTGGAATACGGGTCGACAGGGGTGCAAAAACAGTAGGTAGGCTTGGGAGGGGCGCAAACTTTATTAGGGCCCGGGTGCCTAATTAAGTGAGACGGCCTTTCTGTCTGACACCATGGCTTTTGTTCACGAATCACTAATAACTCCTGAAGGAAATTCATGTAAGTATTTTTTATTGAAGTGTAAATTCTTGAGGCGCATTACGCATCTTTTGAGATGGGAATAAACTATTGGACTCGTGACATACTGTTACCGTAACCGACACCTAGGGTTGCCAACTTTTTTTTTACAAGAAATCAAGAAGAATATTAAACAGTATTTTATTTATTTAATGTTTTAAATACAAAAACTCCATTATTATGATTTGTTTGTGGCTGCGCTGCACTGAGCGTTCTCTGGCCTCTGACGAAATAAAAATAATGTTAAACAGTTTGATGCTGAAAACAGTATTTTGTATACTTTATTTTTGTTCAACAGTAAAAAGTATAATGTAGTGAAAAACAGTAGAATACTGTTTTTAACAGTCTAGTTGGCAACCCTACCAACACCTCTGCGTAGTATAAATAACAGAATATTCGAGTTTTCACTTCTGTCGGTACTCCCGAAGTGTCACAGTTTTTGTTTTTTTTTTTTATAAATATTGCATTGCAAAAAAATATTTTCATTTCCCTTTATTCTAAATTAGAAACTGTTTATTTCAATAAGAAAGTTGTTTGGTGTCATAACTAGAAATATTGTGCGTTGCAACTATTGAAATCACATTGTATAGTATAAAACATGTTTATAAAACTAAAGATTGGATAAACGGATACATAATTACCTAAATATTTTTTGGCTAACATATTATGGAAGCGGCTTCTTAGAATATTTTTATTAATTATAAAATCCCGGGCCGTATTAATTATAAAATTAGCCGAGTGGTTTCCGGCAGAGTAGAATAGGACCACTCCTAGTCTTCACATGGAGGTCGACTTAGGAAATACAAGCTAAAAAAAGCTCATAAACATCAATGAGACCTCTCCAACCCGTCTGGATAGCGAGGAGAGTGTAGGCCAAATCTGTCTACTCTGGCCAAGTATGGCACCGGTAGTACAAAGAGGGTCATACTCCTGCAGTGGAGACTAAAAAGGCCTGATGATGATGATGATGATGATGAATGTACTTTAGGTAAATATATATCCGAATATCCGATTACTGGTCATAACATAGTAATTAGAATCTCAATAAGTGTGTTATATGTAGAACTTGTAGATATGATATAGTGAAGTTACATATATGAAACCAATATATCATATCACGATGGCAAAATGCGCGTAAGCTTTATTACCGATTATACATGTAAAGCAACCCCGGACGCGGTCTCCACTGGGATGGGTTACCAAATGGCATAAAAATGTCTCGTGTTCCTCTGAGCTTCGGAAGGCACGTTAAGACATTATGTCAGATGCCGTTAAGCAGCTTTAAAATCTGACATCAGTGTTGGCCACGTACACACACTAAAATCAACAACAACCTTACTATCCAAGATGTATAGTAACATATTTCGATATACATATAAGTTTATTTCGTGCTTACATATGTGTATGTATATTGACATTAACGAAAGCATGATATACAAGTAGGTATGTAGGGTCACCTGCAAAAGTTCATACTAGCGGTAAAAAATTGCACTGATTTGTGATTGTAAGGCATACAACGTGATTTTGAACCCCCTAGCTATATTGAAATCTGGGAATCAGAATCCCTAATGGAACACAGAATAACAAGAAAATAAGGTGAAAAACGAAAAAGAAAATTAGGTTTCCCATACAAAGTAGCCGCTCAGCTGGACGAATTTCTATGAAAGGTTAAATTTATTTTTTCGTTTTTTATGTTTCTTTTCTTACAATTATGTATTCCATTAGGCATTCTGATTCCCAGATTTCAATATAGCTAGGGGGTTCAAAATCACGCTGCATATATTCAGCAATATTATGAACTTTATGCCATTTGAATAAGGTTGAAATTGACACGACTTTTTTAAGCAAATTCCATATGGACTTTTGCAGGTGACCGTACAATTCGAAAGAAGGGTTGACTCAGCCCGTTATTATGAACAAGAATTCTTACGGTTCCGATAATTGGATCAAAAAAAAAATACATACTAATTATCCCATCAGCTGAACACTTTTTTCAAGCACCTATTAATCCATTCTGAATTAGACGTTAGACACGATTCGAGATATCTCCAATCGTATCGCACGTATAGCGGCGTCCCTCTCTTCGGATCCGATTTAGGATGGGATTCAGGATGGTATAATACCCCCTTAATAGGGATGCAATTTTTTGTCCCACGGGCTGAGTCGTCCCTTCGAGTGTTGACTGAAAAACAAACGGTTGCATCTCCATCGGTACCAGTCGGCAAATATTATATTGAAGGTATTAAATGTGATTTCACTAAAATTGTAAATAGGTAGTATAGTAATACAATAGGCGAGTTTCCTAAAAAAAATATTATAAGTGCATCAGTTAGATAATAAAAAAATATTGGACACGTTTTTTTCTTTTGTCAATTAAACAAGAAATGATAAAGATACAGCATGTTAAAATCCCGTGTGACGTCACAGTTCACTACGCTTTAATCGAACTATGACATCACGAGGTCCCACTGATGAACTTTGACGCGCTGTATCTTTATAACTAGCTGTTGCCCGCGATTTCGTCCGCGGAAATTTCTGTTATTATGATTAATTAGTATAGATGAATAATTTTTCCCCGTTTTCAAAAAAAATATTTGATGCTTCGCTCCTATTGGTCGCAGTGTGATGTTTTATAGCCTAAAGCCATCCTCAATAAATGGACTATCCAACACAAAAAGAATTTTCCAATTTGAACCAGTAGTTCCTGAGATTAGCGCGTTCAAACAAACAAACAAACTCTTTAGCTTTATAATATTAGTATAGATTATTTAATTGACAAAAGAAAAAAACATGTCCAATATTTGTTTATTATCTATGTGACGGACTAATTATTATTATTTTGACACAGGAAACCAGCCTATTATATAGTTCGAATTTGACAGATAAAAAAACGTGTCTCTACAAGATACCACCACACACTTACTGAGGCGTGACAAAGATACTGAGAATAAATCAATTTAAAATAAACCTTAACTACTATGACATACGGTTGAATACGTCTACTCTCGTGGCAGCTTCACAACGCGCTCGACCTTTTTGCATATGCCGTTTTCAACCGTATGTCATAGTAGTTAAGGTTTATTTTAAATTGATTTATTATCAGTATCTTCGCCGCGCCTCTGAAAGTGTGCGCTGGGCCATAGAGTTATATTTGGTCCCATCCCAAATGACGACGGTTCAAAAAGTCAAATTCGAACTGTGTCGACGTTAAATTCAAATTCTCATAGAGTAACGAATACATAGAGCGGGGCCTTCGGTATTATTTTTATAGTAACCGTAATAGTATTTTCTCATTATTTTTACAGCAGATCACAAATTAAGTAGTGTAGAGTTAAGAATAACAGACATGCATTTTTATTTTTGTAGGTTTATCCAAGTGCTGAGATGTATTAACAGTAAATGTTAAATATTGGTAACAACAATATTTAGTAATATGTTTTCAATTATGTATTAATTTTTGCCATATTGTGAATTGAAATTATGTTTTATTATTACTTTTAAAGTTTTAAAATCTTATACGAAAGAGGCGGCAGCTATATTTATTGAATTTTTACCAGTAAATTTATTGAGTGTTAATTTTTAACGTATTGTATAACGCATTTATTTAAATGTGATATATATTGACGATGATATAGACGAATAAAAGTTTTTTTTTATAAAAAAAAGTAATCTAGGCATCTATTTTTGTCTCTTAATCAGTATTATGTTCTGAACAACATAGTTTAACGGTCATTCATGTTTTTCTTGCTACAGATAAGTGTATAACACGAAAGATTTTAAAGTGATGTAGCGCGAACATTTCCTTTTTTTTTCAACTGTGTCAAAGCCTTAGAGAAAAAGTGTAATGATTTTTGAGGGTATTTATATTATGTAATGTTTTTGTTATTCTCGTTGGCCGAAACGGCTTGATGGATTTTGAGTTTTGACATACCTATACGTTAGGACGTAACAAAAAAATTTTAGTGCTAAGTCCCATTTTAGATCTGGAACCCATTATTATTTTAACTTCCAAATTATTGTGCTATCAAATATATTTCCTTTCTTTAAAACTTAGTTCCTATTATCTTTACATCTGACCAACGTTAGTCGAAAAAAGAGTTCAATGTAATAATAAATATGAACAACTTTTATAAGAAGCCTTGATATCGCATAGGATTTTTGTGAGTGTCGATGGCTAACTTTGGCCAACGGCTTATCTACACTAGTGAACTATATAGTGTCAAGTGCATGTTTTCACTATGATTTCTTCGGAGTTGTGATTGAAGAAAACCTTGTTCCCGCCTATGAGAATGTAAATCCCTCGGAGATAGTAACTACTTCCGGGATAAAGTAACCTTATGTCCTTCTCCGGACGTCAATTTATCTCCACATCAAATTTTATCTAAATCGGTTGAGTGTTTGAGGCCCAAAGAGGTGACAGAGAAAGTACTATTTCGCATTTTTAATATAAGTAGAAGAATGTAAGAAAGAACTGCTTTATACTTGTATTTTTTCTGTTTCGTTTTGTCTTATAGTGAAAGTTGTTCATATGATAAGTACATTCATTTACTTTAGTTTCGACTCTGCATACCTCTTCTAACCGATTTTGTATTTTTAAGTCTATGTTCAGTATTTCTGGTATTATTTCATCAAACTTGATTGTAAAGCCGAAAATGATGTAGTTTTGCAAAATGTATACAGTAGTTGTTGTGCGAGTGAATAGCTATACAGCGTAATAAAAATATTTTGGGTACATTTCACGTGTTTTTTTCTTATCCTGTAATTTAAGTCGTGGTAGAGCCAGCTACCGGTAAAATTCATTTTGGCTAGTAGCATGAATGGGCCGGCTCGTCCGGGGAAGTACCACACTCTCACAGAAAATCGACGCTTGAGTAGAAGCTTTACCGCTTCTTCTATGCTTCGTTCGGTGAGTGAGAGAGCCGGAGGCCCATCACACCTTAACCTTTCAAGACCCCCTGTTTTATTAATTTCCTAGAGACCCGCATGGCATTTCTGAATACCATGGTGGGTCTTGAAAGGTACGAAAAATACTGATAGCATTTGTATTTTTTCTTTGAAGGACTATGTAGCTAGCTCCAAGTGAGCTTTCGCTACTTCACCGGGCGTTTGAGGCGAGGGCAGAGTGCTCTCAACCTTTTAGACAACATCACCAAAGGGCCCCAGGAGTGACGGACCTCGGCTGCCTGTGTGCGTAAGGCTTCGAGAGACAGCAAACTCTCATATTGATGGGCCGCTTATACGTGCATGCAAGCCTGAAGGGCCAATCTGAGAAACAATGGCAATGCCTTTGGAGAGCAGCAACTCTCGTCTTTTGCTTTATGGGCCGAAGCTACGTTGCCAGAAGGGCCTATCCTGGGTGCAAGTCACCCGGGACAGACACCAGTAATCGGAGCTAATCCTACTCTACACACTCTGTTCCGGTGGCGAGTGCGAGGGGTTCGGGTGGTGGGATTCCTCTGGCTATTTGGAGCCGAAGAGGGGTCGGGGCGGGTGGCATCTGTGTCGTGTCCACGACGTTTCATACAAACTAGAGTTGCTCTGCAACTACACAGAGAGGGCAATACGCGATATATTTAACTGAATAAACTACAACTAACAATAAAAAAACATTTTCGATTATTACATTTAGTTAGATTACCTAACCATTCAAGGTTTCAAGACCCACCATGGCATTCTGGAATGCCATGTAGATCTCTAGGAAATTTTATAATAAAAAAATGTAATAGGAAACTTGACAGGTTAAATGATATCCGTTACACAGACTTAGACAGTACGTTTTAATCGTCTCTTCAACATTCATCACAGCTTATAAATCTTAAATCAAAATAGTCAATTATACGAAAGCCGCGATGTATGTTGAAGTTGACGATTAAAATGTACTGTCAAAAGCCATCGAGCGAGCCGGCAGGACAGGCCAGACCTACATACGTAAAATAAATAAATATATACGGACAAATCACACAGATTGAGCTAGCCCCAAAGTAAGTTCGACACTTGTGTTATGGGATATTATAACAAATACATATATAGATACACATCCAAGACCCAGGCCAATCTGGAAAAGATCATTTTCCATCTTGACCTGGCCGGGGATCGAACCCGGTCAATCCGTGTCGCAGGCTGGCGTGTTGACCGCTGCGCCACGGAGCTAGTCAAAGTAGTAAAAGAAAAAAAAGTAAACTAGTAAAAGAAAAGAGATATTGTGTTTCTCGCTCTGTTATATAGGTTCATCCTACTCTGACCAACGACGGAAAACTAGAAAACCGAAGCATTACCGAAACCTCAGCCTCAGTGCTGCCGCTTACTTCAGGAAACCTTCATTGCACGTCCCTTGAACGGACGGAGCGTACGTATCCTTCAAGGGACAAGGCCATGGATGAAGTACCTATGTCAGGTGCATTACTGCCAGTTTGAAAATCTGGCACGATTGTGATAATAATAACTCTTTATCCTTATCCTTATCCTTACTAATACTATAAATGCGAAAGTGAGTTTGTTTGTTTGTTTATTTGTTTGTTTGTTTGTTTGTTTGTTTGTTACGCTTTCACGCCGTAACTACTGAACCAATTATCATGAAATTGCATACAAGTTCTCTGGAGTACGGAGAAGGATATAGGCTACCTTTTATCCCGGGAAAAAGTACTATTCCCGAGGGATCGACATTGACGCGGGCGGAGCCGCGGGCGAAAGCTAGTATTCTATAAGTTGCATATACAATTTAAAATTTCTGTTTTGGAATTAAATCTATAGAAACCCCTCTAGGGTATGCCTCCTCCAATTTCTGCCATTTGTTTCTATCTTTTGCTGTTTGTTTTACAATAAGCTTGTTTCCTAAAATACCATTTAAAAAGTCTGGCTTATAGATTATTGAAAATAATTGGACACGTATTTTTTCTTTAGTCAATCAAACAAAAATTTATAAAGTTAAAGCTTGTTAAAGTTCCGCGTGACGTCACTGACCGGTACATTTTTCACCGGCCTGTAGCGTCATGAGCCCCCACCCCTGAACTTTGATGCGCTTTATCTTTATCATCTTTTGTTCGATTAAAAAAAAAAGAAAAAACACGTACCTAATATTTTTCAACAAAGACGGACTAATTATTTTAAACGGTATTTTTTTAGGAAACAAGCCTATTTTTTCCGTCTACCTTTTTTATTTCATTTATCCTTCTTTTCCTTACTTTTCCTACTTTTCTTTTTCCGAGTGGGATGAGTTTGATATTAATACACAAACGAAAAATAAACAAAAAGTAATTTTATACAAGTTTTTTGCAAAAAACATTTTTTGTGACAAGCTTTTATTATAAATGATCCTGAGAATGAGTGCTGGGAATATCGTCAAATAGTTTGTTCTCGTCGATCAGCCTGACTTTTTCTTGCCTGACCTTCAACCTTTACTGGACACATCGCGATATAGACAGAAACTGTCTTACTTAATAATTTCACTATCTACATAAAATTTTATTTTGCCAAAATTAAATCGCTTCGTCCGGAGTCGAACACTGTTAGTGTACTAATGTACCGGGCCTATTGTCTAAATACAAAACTTTTTGTGAATAGTGAAAACTGCGTCCACCACCACAAGAAGACACCGCAGTAGGTACTCCAGTCTCGTTGCACCACGATGGATGTAACTCCATTGAAACGTCAATGGAAATAAATAATAAAAAGGTTCGTGCTCGATTTCAATCTCTATCAATTTAAATTAAGCGCAAAAAATTTTAAGGCTGACACCCATAAGATAGAAAAATGCTTTAGAAGCAAAATAAAAAAATCGGCACGCTAGTTTTTGAGATATCTGGACCCGAACATTTAAAATGAAACAACACCCTGTGTACAAATAAACACTTTCTTGGCCAACTATTTACTATTATCTACTATGGATACTAGGTCGCTGACCTCGACGATCAAAACAGCTTTTTTTATAAAAAAGTAATTATTTCGTATGAAAAAATAAAAAAAAAAATCTAGCGCGTCGATGTCTTAAAATTTGCTACATGCCTGAAATTAATAAGAACATCTTAAGCTCCTCCGTGCTTCGGAAGGCACATTAAGCCGTTGGTCCCGGTTGCCATTGATGGCAGTCGTTAAGCTATGTGAGATGCCTTTAAGCAGCTTAAAAATTTGACACCAGTGGCCAGGTACATGAAAAACGAATTGTCAAATAGTTAAGTCGCTCTCGTATGAAAATAAATAAATATATACGGACAAATCACACAGATTGAGCTAGCCCCAAAGTAAGTTCGAGACTTGTGTTATGGGATACTAGCTCAACGATACTATATTTAATAACAAATACATATACATATAGATACACAGCCAAGACCCAGGCCAATCTGAAAAAGATCATTTTCCATCTTGACCTGGCCGGGGATCGAACCCGGTCACTCCGTGTCGCAGGCTGGCGTGTTGACCGCTGCGCCACGGAGCTAGTCAAACTGTATAGCTTCAATTCATATGATGCATAGATCAACGTATGTACCTTGCAGTATTGATCTACGGCGCCCGGGACTCAATGAATGACGTAGGAACCTCGAACGAGGAAGGGTGGGGGTCGCGGCCCCTAGTTCTATGATATTCTATATACTTTTGTCAGCGCTTTCATAGACGCAGGTCTAACGCGTCATAGTTTATCTACAGACGTATATAGAGCAGAGATGGATCGTTCTTGGCAGGGGCATAAACAGGGGAGAGATAAGGGTGTCATATCCCAGTGCACACACATACTTCGAAAAGTAGACAAAAACATACTTAGTCAAAAACTTAACTTACCTAATACATTAAATTACGACTCGTATCTAAATAAATTCTATATTCAATAACAACAGATTTATGGAAAACAAGCTGTTGCCCGCGACTTCGGCCGCGGCAATTTCTGTTAGGTTTTTTCTTAGTATAGATGAATAATTTTCCCCCGTTTTCAAAACATTTTTTATTGATCCTTCGCTCCTATTGGTCGCAGCATGATGTTTTATAGCCTTAAGCCTTAATAAATGGACTATCCAACACAAAAATAATTTTCTATTTTGAAACAGTAGTAAACAAACAAACAAACTCTTCAGCTTTTTAATATTAGTACAGATTTTGCTTGTGATTCTTTTAGGGGCAATGGTATAATATTTTTTTGTTTGAGAAAAGAAAAATATGTTTAGTGAGTTCAGGGTAGACTATTGTTCTGAGGGGTAGACAGAGTCTAACTGTCTGTATGGACATGAGGATAGACATGATCTGGACAAGAGGGATATGACAGTGACGTTCACACTGTCATATCCCTCTTGCTGGCCTATTTGCTATCTCAGTGACGAACGTTTTGATAGTCACTTCAAAATACATTGCG
This sequence comes from Elegia similella, assembly GCA_947532085.1. Taxonomy (NCBI): domain Eukaryota; kingdom Metazoa; phylum Arthropoda; class Insecta; order Lepidoptera; family Pyralidae; genus Elegia; species Elegia similella. The sequence continues at coordinate 551,942 of OX383954.1, read as the reverse complement.
GGTTTCATATGATTGACTATTCTTATTAAAGATATTTAAAACGTAATGTACTGTATCATAAAACGTTGTACACCGAGTTATTCGAGAAATTTCAAAAACGTGTATCGTTTAAAGATTGAAAAGGTTGGTTGATATAATTCAAAGATAGCCGAGGGCTGGCGCCTGTTCATATACTATTTTAGACCCAGGGGTCGTGGGTTCAATTCCCACGGGAAGCATGCTTTGTTTAGTTGTTTCCAGTTTGGTTAAGACATTGCAGGCTTGAATCACCTGATTGTCTGATAATAAAGATGATTCCGAGCTTCGGAAGGCTCGTTAAGCCATTGGTCCTGGCTATAGCTGCAAATAAACCGTTTTAAACCAAAATCCGTGGTTTAATACCCGTTTTAAATAAATTTAAAACGGTTTAAAACCGTGAACCACGTGATTACTAGTTTATTAACAAATTATTATGTTGAAGGTAAAAATAAAATATATTAATTGAAAACATTTTATTAGTTTAAATGACGTTTTATAATATTTTTAGGATTTAGAAAGATTATAATCTAAATATGCGTATTTTTCATTTCTTTTTCCTATAATAAGCTGTAAGTAGGTATGCTTTTTGTTATTAAAAAAAAGGCATAGTGCGAGTGGACTCGCGCACTAAGGGTCCCGTATCATCATCTAATATATAAAATTCTCGTGTCACAGTTTTCGTTGCCATACTCCTCCGAAACGGCTTGACCGATTTTGATGAAATTTTTTGTGCTTATCCGGTATCTATGAGAATCGGCCAACATCTATTTTTCATCCCCCTAAATGTGAGGGGTAGTCCACCCCTAAATTTATTTTTTTATTTTTTTGACATTATTTATATGGCAAAACAACGTTTGCCGGGTCAGCTAGTTATCTATAATAACTTTAAAATTATTTAAAATCTTATACCTTTAATCGAGCAATTCTTGTATACTTATATGTATATAAATTTATTTCTATGATCTCGGAATCGGCTCTAACGATTTCACTGAAATTTGGTATATGGGGGTTTTCGAGGGTAAACAATCGATCTAAATTAGTTTTATGTTTGGAAAAACGCGATTTTCAAATATGTTATGAATATGGTCTCTAATTTCGTCCTGCCGGCTGCTGTCCGTATGGGACGCGGACGGCAAGAAACGAGTGTTACGGATTTGAATCCCGCTCGGTGACTTACTTTTGTTTTAGGGTTCCGTTCCGCATGCTGGATACGGCTAAGTGTAACTACGCTTAAGCGAAATAAATCATTCCATTTCATTTCATTTCAAATGGAAAAAAACGGAACCCTTATAGGATCACTCGGTTGTCCGTCTGTCTGTCTGTCTGTCAAGAACCTTTTTCTCAATGTCTTGGTTTTTTCCACAACTCCAAGGGACAGGTAGACCCGAGTATTTGATATGAATTTCAGCTTGATACCTCAACGCGTTCCTGAGAAAAAGGATCTTGACAGACTAACGGACAACAAAGTGATCCTATATGGGTTCCGTTCTTTTCTTTTGAGATACGGAACCCTTAAAACTAAATTTATGTTAACTAATAGTTTGTTATTTCGTTGTTTGTATTTTCTGCGAAATTTAGACATTTAACTTAATGGATGATGACAAAGTAATGTAACAGTTAAATATATCTTCCAATCCTAGCGCCCGCGACTCTGGTTGCGTCCAATACACATTTCAGTCATTTGACCAGGGTCACTGTCGCGTCCGCTAGGTTTTTAAGGTCACCTTAAAGTATAATTTTCCATGGTATAGTTAGATTTTTTTATAAATATATTAAAATATGTACATTTTTTCACTTCATTTAACCCAAATATATGATAGATTATGCAATAATTATATTTTGAATTGCTTTTTGTAAAATGTTAGTAAATTCTAATTGAAAAACGTTTTAAACCTATATTAAACCTCGGAATTTGGTTTAAAACGTTTTAAACCAAAAAAACGGTTTAAAACCAAATGGTTTTAAACGTTTAAAATACTTTTTGCATCTATAGTCCTGGCTGCCATCTGGTAGTCGTTAAAGGAACCACGTCAGAGGCCGAGAGGCGGTTCCGAAGAACTCTGACACCAGGGTGTGCATGGTCGATTGACCGTGTCACCTACTCGAAATGATGATGATACCACAACAAATCCTGGCTACGCCACTGTTTCTTGAATTAGTAATCATCATCAATCAATACTAATAATAAATCTGCAAGGGTTGGTCATGGAGTAAGTTACTTTGTTTTCAGAGATATCGTGTTTATAAGCTCTATACATGATACTGAAACTAAATTGACGATTTTTAGATTTTTTCTGTATGTATATCATGAATGCCATAACTCAGTTTTTTTTATTTTTATTTATTGGAATTCGAAATTTTATGGAAATTGGTAGATAAACATTTAGACGCACAGGATAGGCTACTTATTTTTTTTACAGTTATGATAACACGTGGCCCCCATACAAATGTACGCGAATGGAGTCGCGGGTACAGCTAGTTAATCATACGAATAATACATTGTCCACTTATACGCGGTCAACTTTGATCGTTCTGGACCCTCAAAGGGTGATTCAGCCCGTCGATAGAACAACTTTTCCTATGGGACCAATGCTGGGAACTCACCGGCACTCCCGGAGTGCAATCCATTGTTATTTTTGTACACAGGGTGGGTTTTCGTCTGTTTTTCTAAATATTCAGTTACAGATATCTCGAAAACTAGTGTCTATTTTTTATTTATTTCCTTCTATAGCATTTTTCTAGCTCGTGAGTGCCAACCCTTATATATTGAGCTTAATTTAAATACACCTTATATTTCAGAGAGGCGCCATTTTTTTTAAATCTATGATTAATCTCTTCCGTGCTGGTCTGGGAGAAAAGAAAAAACGTAGAATGTGCCAGCTTCTCCGATGCCGATCGAGGGAATGGGCGAAAATCTGAGGAATCATGATAATAGACAATGAGGCTAGCAACCCATCACTATTTTGATTCCGTTTTCCACCGAATGCCCACCAGCATGCTAGACGTGGCCTTTATTCGTCCAAGGCCTAGGCTCTGTCTACCCCGCAAGGGAAAAAGACGTGATACTATGTATGTATGATTTATGTACACGATAGATAGACTACCAACCTATATTGATTATTAGATTTTATTTTATTGTTATTCGAACACAATGTATATTGTTATTATGAATAAATGATTGATTGATTGAAACGTATAGAGATTTTGATTAGGTAACGTTTCTACTGAGTGTTTCTATGCAGAAGGCAGAGCCGTGAGGCAGAGTATCGTAATGTCAAAGGCTAAAGGTGGCTTCTCTCAAATAAATTATGAATGGAAATTATACGTGCATTTTTATACCCGACTACCAGAAATGGGGTTATGTGATATTTTTAAAAGTGTTTTTTCAATTCAATTCAATTCGATTTTTCAATTCAATTCGTTTATTGTTTCATGTGTGGTAAAAGTTCACAAAAAGACTATAAATAGTTGATGGTACAGCATGGAACCGTGCAAGGGCACTACAACATTTTATTTTGCATTCACAATGCTATTTTGATATACTCTTAATAAATTAATTCGGTGCCGAGATTGAATCATGCGGTAGCTCAGAGCGTAGGTCGTACATAGACCTAGGTCGCTGGTTCAAGTCCCGCCCGCATGAAATTTCTTCACCATATTTTATTTCTTAATTTATTATGAGGTTATGTGTTTGGGGCGTTATCTATACTAATATTATAAAGCTGAAGAGTTTGTATGTTTGTTTGTTTGTTTGTTTGAACGCGCTAATCTCAGGAACTACTGCTTCAAATTGGAAAATTCTTTTTGTGTTGGATAGTCCATTTATTGAGTAAGGCTTTAGGCTATAAAACATCTTGCTACGACCAATAGGAGCGAAGCATCGCTAAAAAATGTTTTGCAAACGGGTGAAATTTATTCATCTATACTAATTAATCATAATAATAGTAATTGCCGCGGATGAAGTCGCGGGCAACAGCTAGTCTTATATGTTTGTACAGTACAGGCAGGCCTGTCTCACTCCTCGTGTCGGTATTGAAAACATCTACGCGCGGCTACCATCCACTTCGAAGGGGAAAATCAAAGAACGTTGGGGAAAACCGAACCAATCCGTTAGGAACGAAACCACAGATTAATAAAACGAAACGCGTTCATCGACTTCAACGAGTTAGGAATCGTATGGTCAGAGTTATAAGTATATAAAAACATGTATAAACATTATTTATCATTGTCCTCATTATTACTTATAATTTTAAATAATAAATAAATAAATATATACGGACAAATCACACAGATTGAGCTAGCCCCAAAGTAAGTTCGAGACTTGTGTTATGGGATACTAACTCAACGATACTATATTTTATAACAAATACATATATAGATACACATCCAAGACCCAAGCCAATCTGAAAAAGATCATTTTCCATCTTGACCTGGCCGGGGATCGAACCCGGTCACTCCGAGTCGCAGGCTGGCATGCTGACCGCTGCGCCACGGAGCTAGTCAAGTATTTTGTATATATAGTAACGTTTATATACATACTATATAACTATATATATTTTACTTTTCATTTATTAGTGTAATAAATTGGTATGTAAGTATTTGTGTATTTATGTAAATATTGTGTATATGTAGTATATTCTAGTTTTAGTGTTTTTATTTTATATTTTGTGAACACGCCTGTCTGCCTCTGATATTATTATCCGCTCTCACGGGTCTGCTGGAAGAGATTTCGTATGAAATAAGCAGTACCATTTTACTTGTTGTTTCTAGATTTAAGATTTTTCTGTATATTTTTCCGTGTACATAAACTGTTAAATAAATAAATAAAATTGGTTAGCTATAAGTATCTGAACGAAAAGGTGGTGCGTTCTGACGCGACCTAAATTACACCGTATAGCTAACTACATTGAGTTGATATTTATTTGAACACCTTTGCAGAGTGCTACTGTGTTCTGTGGTTTAGTCGGGTATGTAGATAAATTTAACCCCCTACTTTGAATTGAAAATCTGTTGTTAGAGGTCAGTTTGACCTGTCCTCGACTGTACTTTGTTACCTTGTATCTTCCATACGGGTGAATGGATTTTGCCAGTTAAGCTATCGTTATGTTCGTCTCATCACCCCAAGTCCGTTCGACCCGTGGGTTCGATTCCCACGGGAGCTCGATTTAGTTGTTTCCCGTTTGTTAGGACATTGTGGTTCTGGTCAACACAAATATAATTCGCCCGAGTCGACACGATAGCAAGAAGAATCCTCTCGTATCCCCAATAGGCACCGGGGTCCGCTCCAAAACAGATTGTATGAATATTTTTTTTGTTTTTTTTTTTTTTATAAAATATAGATTACAATATAAAAGATTAAATAATTTTAAATGTTACACGAGGCACGTGTAGAACGTCTCTAATAAGTTTACTGGAGAATGCTACCTTTGACATTCTGCAGCTGCCGCCTCCGTCCGTCCTGACGTAATTATAAATATAACTAGCTTTCGCCCGCGGCTCCGCCCGCGTCAATGTCGATCCCTCGGGAATAGTTTTTTTCCCGGGATAAAAGGTAGCCTATGTCCTTCTCCGTACTCCAGAGAACTGTACCTATGCAAAATTTCATGATGATCGGTTCAGTAGTTACGGCGTGAAAGCGTAACAAACAAACAAACTCACTTTCGCATTTATAATATTAGTAAGGATAAGGATTATAATATTAGTAAGGAAGTAAGGATAGTTAGGATTAGGATTATACCTCTACACTAATATTATAAAGCTGAAGAGTTTGTTTGTTTGAACGCGATAATCTCAGGAACTAGGTACTGATTCAAATTGGAAAATTCTTTTTGTGCTGGATAGTCCATTTATTGAGGAAGGCTTTAGGCTATAAAACATCACGTTGCGACCAATAGGAGCAAAGCATCAATAAAAAAAATTTAAAACGGGGGAAAATTATTCATCTATACTAATAAAAAAAACTAATTAATCATAATAACATAAATTGCCGCGGACGAAGTCGCGGGCAACAGCTAGTAAAATATAAAATACTTATATTATAAATGCGAAAGTAACTCGCTTCAACCATTGATCTAATTTGGATGAAATTTGGTATGGAGGTAGTTTGAGGCCTGAGGAAGGACATAGGCTACCTTTCATACCGGGAAATTCTTCTGTTCCCGACGGATCGACATTGGCGGCATATACGGCTGTAGATACAGCCGTATATGTCATCAAAAGATTTTGATTGCGTTGGCCTAGAAGTTTGATTAGGTACTTTTTTTACCAAATGTTGAATTAGGCATTTGTCTCCTATACCTAACTAATTGAGTTGATATACTTTGAATTCCTTAGCAGAGTGTGATTTCTGTAAGTGTTCGTTTTTAATCTGTGGTGTAGGTGTAGCTAGGTCTATCTTCCAGGCAGAAGGTTCTTCCACGTAGCCATTACCCACGCCACGCCGCTGCACATATCAACAGGATGAAGGTAACGCAACTAAACATTCGTATGCTATCAGACAGCACAGCAGTACTCCATGCTTTAAGAAACCCCTATGATTGACTCTGCGCTCATCCTCGAATGCCACATCGCATTGAACGAACTCTGTAAGTATAACACAGTCACCTTACAGTGGATAGGCCACAGTAATTCACTCGGCAATGATGCAGCTGACGAACTTGCGAGTAGAGGGTCGAGTATGATTCCGTTCGGCCCTCTACCAATGGTACCCATACCATTCGCGCAGGTACGTACATGGATCAGTAACTGAGGAAAGGCCGAACATCAAAGAACCTGGTCTACCCTGAATACATGCCAATAGGCTAGGGAAACCTGACCTGTCCTAAACAGCAAGCTCTCAAAGCCTATGCTGGCGTTACCAAGGGTAAAATTACGACTCCTTATAGGAGTAATTACCGGGCACTGCCCGTTAAACAAACACCTATTTGCTATAGGAATCACTAACAGTCCCCTATGCAGAGGCTGCCTACAAGATGAAACTGTGAAGCATCTCCTATTGGAGTGCCCAAGCATAGCATCTACTAGAGAGGAGTTCCTGGGACATCCGGGGACCATGAGCGAGGCCTGCAGCACACCCTCTGCAGTCCTACGTTTCCTCGACTAGCTGGGATGGCTCGAGTAAAACAACAAGAATGAAAATGATGAAGAGAGCAGTCTCTCCAAAGCAGAAGACCAAAGGATAAAATGTCTTCCGCTCACACACAATGAGCCCAAACGAAGGCCTAAGTGTGGAAAATTGCCCACGGAACCAGGTGAACCAGGTGAGGTGTAGGTAAGGTAGAGTTGTTAACATTCAATTGGAAAATAAAATTTAGGTATATTTATTTTGTATAAAACTAAAAAAAATATATAAAGTTATCTTTTTTTTAACACCAATAAACTACGTAACACAAACTGTTTCACTCTTGTATTTTAGTTGGTAAGTAACGCCGTGAAGTTTCAGCCTTAGAAGCCCAGCTGAAGAGCCATTTTAAGTCCTTTAATTTATAACATCCATGCTAGTCTGGAAAAAAAGAAAATACGTAGTATATACTAGCTTCTCCGTCTGTGTACTTGATAATTTTCTTGACAAATAAAAAATATTTCTATAACTTATAAATAAATGCGAAAGTCATCATCATTTCGAGTAGGTGTCATGGTCAATCGACCATGCACACCCTGGTGTCAGAGTTCTTCAGAACCGCCTCTCGGCTTCTGACGTGTTCCTTTAACGACTACCAGATGGCAGCCGGGACCAACTGCTTAACGTGCCTTCCGAAGCACGGACTCATCTTCATTATCAGACAATCAGGTGAATCAAGCCTGCAATGTCCTAACCAACCTGGAAACAACTAAGTAAAATATGCTACCCGTGGGAATCGAACCCACGCGTCGACAGGCAAGCGCCTTAACCACTGGACCACAGACAATGCGGAAGTGAGTACTTATGTTTGTTACGCTATATATCAAAGCGATATATCTATGTACTTAAGCAATCATCATGAAATTGCATACGCGTTGCCAGGTCTCCGCGGAAAGGCAGAAGGATGTAGCTTACCTTTCATAACGGAAAGATCTTACTGTTACCCAGAGAACAACATTACTGCAAGCGGAGTCACGGGATCGCTACTTAGTTACAAATAAATAAAAATCCGTCGAACCATAGTGCTACCATTCCACAGACAAAATAGGTACCTATTTTACAAAGTACACAGCAAATCGCATAACACCCTTCTTTAGGTCAGTGGTTAAAAAATAGCTCTTGCATTGCAATGTAGCAGAACCCTCCAGGTTGTTCCTGTGACCTTTGATCGTGACCTTTCAAGTTAATGCCAACGGAAACGTGCACAGCTATTCTACAGGAAAATATTCGTTACAGCACAGAATTTGATCAATTAAATATATAGATTTCAGAAATTAATATTCGTCTATTTTGACTATCAGTATACGCACACACAAGCCCACACTGCGAATTCAGTCAATGGCCTGCCCAATGTCCACCCACACCTCTTTTGTCGTCAAAGAACGTGGCAGTAATAACCAGTTATAAAAACTTAAATCTTTTATGTCGGAATTTTGTATAATTTAAAAATGTTACATAAAAATATAAACAAAAAGAATAACATAGCTTATAGCTGCAACTTGCTTGCATTTGAAAAATCGATATACCTATTCGACTGACGTGCCTGAGCGTTTAAAATTCGCGCGAATGACGTAAGCAGCCCCGTTGACGTCACTAGACCAACAGCATGACAGAGAGCGATCTATTCCTCTCCCTCTAACATTCGAACAATGAATGAGCGCAAGCGAAATAGCACTAACCGTGTAAAGGTTGTGAATCGAGTTTTTTTTTCATACTCAAGAGACGATCAACTAAATCCCGACGTATTGATAAGAGAATTACTGATAACGAGTATAGATATAGTTCTTGTGAGGATCTGAAGGGCATTTTTGACTATCGCAGATACTAATATGATGTTTTGATTAAGATTACACGCCGGAAACAATACTTGACAGTTTAAAACATTGTTTTTGTTAATGAAACATCGCAGGCCTTTCATGATCGTCCCCAGTCGAATGACGTGAGCGACAGTGGCGCTGTAGCGGCCGACGGAAGGAATTAACGACAGTAGACAAAAATCGCTCGGCAGATTCGTGATATCGGCCGAGTTTTCACGCGTTTTTCACGAAAATGGCCTGCAATATAAAGCCGATGCACAAAAGCAAACATTTCCCGATAGACCAGCTCGTGTGCGTCGGTAACTACGAGCTGGAGAAAACGATCGGTACAGGGAACTTCGCCGTTGTAAAACTGGCCACACATGTTATTACTAGGAGTAAGGTGCGTACCAATCTCGTCTGCAGTGAATTTCAGTGGCTAGAGTGATAAATTGATGTTTATTTGCTATTTAATCGTGATAATGGTTGTCTCCACGACACCCGAAGTGAGATTTGTGTTTGCTAAAATGTGCTGTGTAGGTTTTTTCCACTCGTCGAGCTCGGATGTGCTACCAGGTTTGCTAAACACACTAGTATTAAAGAACTCGTTTATTCTGCTGATGGACGAGGGGGCGAGAACGTGTTTGTAAAAAAATAACATTATTCCAACCAGTTTCGAGCGTACATTGTTTACTATGTGCTGTAGTAGTGACATTACACATCTTTTGTAATCAGCCGGATTATAACAAGATTCGAACTTCAAAATTTCCCTCGATTGGAAAAAGTTGTAATCGACTGGACACTGGCTGGTTTTTATTTACGTTTTTTAGGCGTGAGTGTGGCGCGAATTCGTTGTGGCCTCCAAAATGTTTTTGCAACAATTATTAGCAATTGTAGTCCCATTCATTCTGTCCTCTTAATCAATTATTATGTGCGTCTCCGTATTGGACAGCTTGCAACTGTTTAACAAACAACTATTCACAGAAATATAAACTTTATGCTATTGTCACAAGGACCTGTGCCATTACCTACATGTAGAATAGATTCTGAAGTCAATAAATAAATAACTAGAATTTTCCTGTATTTGAAAACTATGGCGTTTTTTGTCTGATAGGAATCTTACTGGATGTATACCTACTCACCCAAGTCATCATATGGTGACTTAAACATTTATATAATAATTACACAGATCTTATTGTTCACCATCATCAACCCAGGCTTCTTGTAAATTAAAGCATTGTGTTTCAGTCTTACATTGATAAAACATTATAAAATCGAATGTTCCATGTGTTGGATTACACTTAAAAATGTCTAATTTCTTACTTGTCAAGTTACTCCTTGTTATTTAATAATCTGCATCTCAGTCTGCTTGTCAAGTCATCATTATTGCCAGCGTCCCAAATCCCACTGCTGGGTATAGGCTTCTTAAAGCATGCCAATCATTAATGCCTTACAAACCCAGCTTCTATGGTGCAATCAGTCCATTACACAATTTAAAATTATTTCAGAGAATTCTGAATGAAAAAAAAAATTATAGTTAATTTTTAAATTAAATCCTATGTTAATTCATTAATTTTTTTGCTACTTACAAAATAAATATAATCACTTCACTGTTTCACTACATAGCTTGTCTTTCGACATAGGCCTCCTCCATGTTACTTCATAAATAAAGACATATCGTACATCATTTTAGAATACATTGCAGTTTGGGCTTGGTAAAGCAACAAACATTTATACACTTCACTTGGTTCCGTGGGCAATTTTCTTCCACACCTAGGCTATATGTTTGGGCTCACACACTATAGTGTGTGAGCAGTAGACTATCTTAGGATACCTAGAGGGCACCAGTCCTCCACAACAACCCTGTACACTTTCACCAATGTCACACTTTTGCACAAACCTAGTTATTAGGTTAACTTTTGTTGTTCTTGTGGATGGAAAATAAACAATAAACAAAATAAATAAATAATATCTATCGGTCTTCTGCCTCTTAGCTTCTTATGAGCTTGCTTGCCTCTTCTTTCCATTACTTATGGGGTTGCTGTTTGTTCTTTTATCTGAGCTAACCCAGCTCATCCAGGAAGCGTAGAAATGCAGAGGGTGTGCTGCATGAATCATGGTCTCTGGTTGTCCCAGGAACTCCTCTTTTGTACAGTTATGCTTGGGCACTCCAGTAGGAGATGCTTCGCAGTTTCTTCAGTTCCTAGGCAGTCTCTGCAAAGGGGACTGTCAGTCAATCCTATAACTTTTATTTAGCATGCAGTGCCCGGTATTACTCCTACCAGAAGTTTACCCTTGGTAGTGCCAGCAGCCGCTTGGAGTATTTGCTGCTCAACACGCCTGCCCTACTTGGGTTCTGAGCCATGAAAGTACCTACGTGAATGGGTACCATTGGTAGGGAGCTGAACGGAATCATACTCGAATGTTGTAAGTTTATCTGCTGCATTATAGCCGAGGTAATTGCTATGGTCCTTTATCAACTGTAAAGACTGTGTTGTACTTACAGAGTTTGTTCAATGTTTGTGGCAGTAGTTTGTAGCTTCTGAACAAAAATTAATAATTTGATTAGTATACCTAAATTTGTATTGTTAAGTAAATTGTGAATTGCAGAAAAAGGGCTAGAAAAGGCCTTCTTCTGAATAAATCTTTAAATCATTGGAAATTATTTGTATGTATTTAAAAATTCTAATATCTCTCTGGCCATCTCGCACTATCTTATCAACTTTACAAGTTATCTCAGAATCTGCATTTGGCCAATGTCTATTTGTTTTTGTTCGTTTTATCCAAAGAGATAAAATATTATTAGGATAGAGAGAAATAGAAACCAAAGTTTTAAGCCAAAAGTACATACAAATCGTCGGAAGCACAAGAAGCCAAAGAAACTGCACTCTTCAACCTGCCGGCCAAGCGTGGTGAATATGGCAATATCCTCTCATAATACGAAGAATCCTTGGGAAAGGCCCTTGTCCAGCAGTGGACTTTTTGCGCCCCCCTTTAGTTGTTTCCAGGTGGTTAGGTTAGGTTAGGACATTGCAGGCTTGCATCACCTAATTGTCTGATAATAAAGATGATTCCGTGCTTCAGAAGGCACGTTAAGCTGTCGGTCCCGGCTGCTATCTGGTAGTCGTTAAAGGAACCACGTCAGAAGCCGAGAGGTGGTTCCGAAGAACTCTGACACCAGGGTGGTTGATTGCCCGTGACACCTACTCGAAATGATGATGATGAGCCAGGACCAACGGCTTAACGTGCCTTCTGAAGCACGGAATCATCTTTATTATCTGTAATGATGATGATCAGTATGCACAAAAGCATACTAACTCAGTACAATTCAGTGACAGAGTGGACCTTCACCTCACAGATCATGGAAATAGTTTTTTTTGACAAGTACTACTAAATGAATACCTATGAAATATGCCAATTTATGCATATAAATTCAACAATATTGAAGCAAATTAAATTATTGTACATTTAAACTACTTAAAAAGACGAAACTAAAATAATAATAATAAAAAAATAACATACTTAAAGTTCCCAGGCTCACTTCTGGGCATCATGCCGAAAAGGATGGCAGCCTTTTGAATTTGAATATAAATTATAGATATATACGGACAAATCACACAGATTGAGCTAGCCCCAAAGTAAGTTCGAGACTTGTGTTATGGGATACTAACTCAACGATACTATATTTTATAACAAATAGATATATAGATACACATCCAAGACCCAGGCCAATTTGAACAAGATCATTTTCCATCTTGACCTGGCCGGGGATCGAACCCGGGCACTCCGTGTCGCAGGCTGGCGTGTTAACCGCTGCGCCACGGAGCTAGACACGGAGAATTTGCCATTGCCTAATAAAAAAACAATCTTACTTATATTCCTCTACGCTGCGGAAGGCAGGTTAATCCGTTGGCCCCGGCTGTTATCATAAATGGCAGTCGTTAAGCTATGTCAGATGCCTTTCGGCAGCTGGAAAGATTTGATACCCGTGTTGGCCATTTCCACATGAAAAACAAAACAAACCAATAGATAATGACACAAAATATCAAAGAAATTAGGTATTATTGAATTTAAGGCTGCTATGTCAGATGCTTTTAGGCAGCTTGAAAAACCTGACAACAGTGTTGGCTACTTACACACATGAAAAACAACTTAAACTGCTGAATTGATTAAGATTAGATTTTAAGTAATTAAAGCAGATAAGATAGGTAATGTTTGTTTGTAATGAAGAAACTCCAGAGCTAATTTAAAAATTCTCTCCCCTGAAGAATAATGTTATTGTAACTTTATCAGCAGGTCTGTTTTTAGTCTCCACTACAGGAGCACGACCCTCCCTTTACTACTAGAGCCATACTTGGCCAGAGCAGCCAGAGGACTTGGCCTACACTCTCCACGCTGGCCAGACGGGTTGGAGAGGTTTCTCAGATGTTTATTAGCTTTGTTTAGCTTGTATTTCCTAAGTCGCCTTCTACGACATCCATGGGAAGACTTGGAGTGGTCCTATTCTACTACTCTGCTGGGTACCACACGGCGATTGTTATTGTAACTCTAGATGTTATCGCAACAGCGATTCGTCGGTTGTTTTGTTTTCCGTTTGTGTATGTGGCCAACACTGGTGTCAGATTTATTCGAGCCACGTAAAGGCACCTACATACATAGTATCACGTCTTTTTCCCTTGCGGGGTAGACTGAGCGCAGGTCTATAAGACCTTATGGCAACATTTAGCATATTGGTGGGCATTCGGTGGAAAACGGCATGTGATGGGTTGCTAGCCGCATCGTCTTATGACATGATTCCTCGAGTTTCGCCCATTCCCTCGATCGGCTTTTACGATCTGCGCGGGAAGAGAAGCAGCTGGATGATTCTACGTTTTTTCTTACCACCCTATGTGGCCATAAGGTCTTATAGACTTAGGCTCTGTCTACCCCGCACAGGAAAAATACTATGTATGTATGAAAAAAAAACTTAAAAATTGGGCCCATTTACATTTCATAAAAATCGGTCAAGTAGTTTGATTAAAATCGGTTATTTTATACTAGCTTTCGCCCGCGGCTCCGCCCGCGTCAATGTCGTTCCTTTGGGAATAGTACTCTTTCCCGGGATAAAAGCCTATGTCCTTCTCCGTACTCCAGAGAACTTGTATGCAAAATTTCACGATGATAGGTTCAGTAGTTACAGCGTGAAAGCGTAACAAACAAACAAATAAACAAACAAACTCACTTTCGCATTTATAATATTAGTAAGGATAAGGATGAAAGATTTTGAAAAGTACTATACTAGAGGTTAAATAATGCCCTCCTTGTTTACCAGCCCGACCTAACGACAAGTATTTTCTCTTTTGCGACATGAAACGCGAATAAGCTACATTCGTAAAAGTCCCAGCTAGGAACGTGACGAAAGTTTGTGGAAAGTCCCCTTTTTTTTCTCAAAAAGTTCATCGACATTTTCTATTCGTCTGGTTAGGTTTCAGAGAGATGGGGACTCAAACCAACTCTCGGAAGCCAATGAAAAGTCGTCTAACTCACGCGAGTTTCGGGGTCCTACTACGATGTCGCGAAACTCGTGTGTACGAAACGTAAACCGTACGTGAGTGAGAAATATGAGGAAAGCAGTTTTGACGCGATAACGTTAATTATGAACGCCGGCTACACGCACGAAAAAGTGTCACGTTCCGTGTGCGAGAGTGAGAAAGAAGCGATAGAGAGGCACGTGTGACGCATCTATCTCTCTTCCACAGTTATCACGTAAAAGTATCGTCCGAAAACCGACTACTTACAGATAACCAATTTTTGAAAAATATAAATTGATTGATTTAATGATGGATTAAAATCATATATCAGTATTCTGTTTCTCAAGAGAATATAATTAATGATAAAACGAACTTACCTGTACGTGAAGTTCTATCATAATTATGCGAGCTGCTCAATTCGAAGCGATTCAATTCAATTCAATTTATTTATTGCATTTCATAATGTACATCAGTTCTAACTATTAAAAGTCACTGTCTTACATTTACGATTATATTTACTTGCTGTATAATCGCGAGAATTGCATAAATAATGATAAAACGAACTTACCTGTTCGTGAAAAAGTTCTATCATAATTATGCGAACTTGTCAATTCTTATATAGCAAGTAAATATGATGGCAAGAACTGAGCAGCGATGCGTAATAAAAAAATTGTATTCTGTAAAGTCGGTTTTCGCCGATAATGTTATGTGATAACGGTGGAAGAGAGATAGATGCGTCACAAGCCAAATGCTTAGGCCGATCGTGCCTCTATCGCTTGTTCCGCGCTCTCGCTTGCACACGGAACGTGACATTATCGTGTGTGCAGTCGGCGTTCATTGATTTATAGGACGTTATCACGTAAAAATATTTTTTGATTGATCGATTTAAAATATAAAATATAAGAATATAATAAAAGAAATATGACTACACTAGCTGTTGCCCGCGACTTCGTCCGCGGCAATTTCTTTAATTATGATTAATTCGTTTTTTTAATAGTATAGATGAATAATATTCCACCGTTTTCAAAACATTTTTTATTGATACTTCGCTCCTATTGGTCGCAGCGTGATGTTTTATAGCCTAAAGCCTTCCTCAAAATAAATAAATAAATATATACGGACAAATCACACAGTTTGAGCTAGCCCCAAAGTAAGTTCGAGACTTGGGTTATGGGATACTAACTCAACGATACTATATTTTATAACAAATACATATATAGATACACATCCAAGACCCAGGCCAATCTGAAAAAGATCATTTTCCATCTTGACCTGGCCGGGAATCGAACCCGGGCACTCTCGTGTCGCAGACAGGCGTATTGACCGCTGCGCCACGGAGCTAGCATAAATGGACTATCCAACACAAAAAGAATTTTCCAATTTGAACCAGAAGTTCCTGAGATTAGCGCGTTCAAACAAACAAACTCTTCAGCTTTATAATATTAGTATAGATTTCAATAAGCCGTGAGTAGGACCCGTGCTGTACTCCCACGTTCACAAAAACTTTCCCCGTGACAAAGTTCAAACGCGTGACAACCAACGTAACATGTTTGACTTGTCTTAGGGAAGTATATTTTATCCTCACCCTACTACGTCAGAAGGAGGGTTATGTGTACTAGTGATGTAACGAATATTCGCATTCGCATTCGCGAATATTCGCACATTTTTGTAAATTCGCATTCGCAATTTTTTTTTATTTGCGATTGTATTGCGAATATGAATTATTATGAATATCAGAAAACAAAAACAAATTGAAGGTAATAATAGGTTAATAAAATCAGAATCCATTAATTTAAAAATTATTTATTAGATACGATCGTATTGAACCTTATCCGACCGAACGTGACTGCCGCCAAGCCATAGACAAATTGGCGCCAAATATAAACAAAGACTGAATATTCTAAAAAAAAGACATTCGTGACATCATTAATGTGTAATGTAATGTCACTAGTAGATATGTACTCCATGGCCCAGTGGACGTAAGTATTATTGAAACTGCAAAGCAACCAAACACCACATAAGTGGCAAAAAGAAAATTGGAAGGCACGTTAAGCCGTCAGTCCCGGCTGTTACGATGACAGGCTATGTCAGCCTTTCAGCAGCATGAAAAATCAACAATTGGGATCGAAATCAGGAAATTAAATTCATCGTACTTTCTCTCTCTCACTGTGATCTTTTTCGTCTTATAAATCGACGAACGCCGGTTGCACGCACGAAAAAGTGTCACGTTCTGGAGCAACAGCAGTGCTTCCTGATACCGTCACAGAAATTGATCGAAACTGTTCAGAACAATATTGCCAATCGAGCTTATCATCATCATCATCATCATCAGGTCCTTTTTAGTCTCCACTACAGGAGAACGATCCTTTCTGTACTTCTAGTCTCTGTACTAGGGCCATACTTGGCCAGAGCAGCCAGAGGACTTGGCCTACACTCTCCACGCTGGCCAGACGGGTTGGAGAGGTGTCTTAGATGTTTAAAAGCTTTGTTTAGCTTGTATTTCCTAAGTCGCCTTCTACGACATCCACGGGAAGACTTAGAGTGGTCCTATTCTACTCTGCCGGATACCACACGGCTAATCGAGCTTATAAAGAATTTTAACTCATCACACAATTTTTTTTACGTATTTTGAAATTTGACCTTTACGTTCTTTTTGCTGGGTCCCAACTTCGAAAAGAAGACCTGATAAGCCGAGAATGCGATGGCGAGACGAACTCGACAAATTCCCAAAGAACTAGAATAATCTAGCCGAAGACCAAACAGAATGGAAGAAATGGAGGGAGGCCTTTGCCCAGCAGTGGGACAGTTAACGGCTTGAAATAAAATGACCTTTTCGTACTTCCATACCTCTTATACGCTTTCTAACCGATATATATCACCAAAGACGTCCCCAAAAACTATCTTATACAAAAGAAAATTGCGTTGGGACGACTGTCTAAAAGGCATGCGCCTACAGAGCCAACAGAGCTGTGATCGTTGTCATAAGTCTTTAAAGGTATTCTTTTACATAGCTGTGCTGACTAGCTCCGTGCCGTGGCACAGTGGCAAAGACAATATTATATTGTCTTTGACAGTGGTCAACACGCCAGCCTGCGACACGGGGTGACCGGGTTCGATCCCCGGCCAGGTCAAGATGGAAAATGATCTTTTTCAGATTGGCCTGGGTCTTGGATGCGTATCTATATATGTATTTGTTATAAAATATAGTATCGTTCAGTTAGTATCCCATAACACAAGTCTCGAACTTACTTTGGAGCTAGCTCAATCTGTGTGATTTGTCCGTAAATATTTATATATTTTATTTATAGCTACGAAATACTGCAGAGGTATTCAAAGAAATATCAACTCAATGTAGTTAGTGATACGGTGTAATTTAGCTCGCGTCAGATCGCATCACCTTTTAGTTTAGAAACCTACAGCAGGCCAGTTTTTTACTTATAGCTCTGAACATACGAGTTATAATTCGGTGAAGTCGGTGAACACATGAACAAACGCGCGTCGTTCCTACCGGATTTGTTCGGTTTTCACCTTCGAAGGTCATCATCATCATTTCGAGTAGGTGACACGGTCAATCGACCGCGCACAACCTGGTGTCAGAGTTCTTCGGAACCGCCTCTCGGCCTCTGACGTGGCTCCTTTAAAGACTACCAGATGGCAGCCGGGACCACCGGCTTAACGTGCCTTCCGAAGCACGGAATCATCTTTATTATCAGACAATCAGGTGATTCAAGCCTGCAATGTCCTAACCAAACTGGAAGCAACTAAACAAAGTGTGCTTCCGGTGGGAATCGAACCCACGACCCCCGGGTCAACAGGCAAACGCCTTAACCACTGGACCACGGAGGCTGTTAGGTGTCGCCGCGCGTAGGTATGTTTTCGATACCTACACTACACAGGGAGTGACACAGGCCTGGAGAGCTTTTTTGAAATGACGCCGTTCATAAACGAGCGATGTTTCCATACGAAAATCGCTCGAAGACGAGTGTCACACTTTCAAAAATAGTACCCCTGACATAGCGTAGTCGTTATTCTTTGAAAAGTCCTACAAAACTTTTTCCGAGACGAAGTTCAAACTCGTGCAGAGTTACACGTGTTTCACTGTTGTTATAGGGACTATACTTTATACGCCATTGCCTAATAAAGGTGTGTAATGTTTTTAGAGTCACAATCAGAACACGTAATGTACCGATTGTCGATTAGTTGTTGTATCGGACGCAACTATCATACGGACTCGTATTTCTGTTTACGACTTAGATGTAAGTAAAGGGGGTATTATACCATCCTGAATATCGGATCCGATGGGAGGGACGCCGTTATACGTTAGACACGATACGAGATATCTCCAATCGTGTCGCTGTCGTACCTGTCATCAACATCATTGACAGTGACTGAATTTAGGATGGTTGAATACGCGCTGAAGAAACACTGCGCTCGAGAGAATTGAAAAATAGGTATTTGTAAAATCTATTGCTGTCGCGCTGTGTGCCCAAACAACCCTCGCAGAGTGCGATAGAGACAACTGCAGCTCGGACCGAAAATACCTATGAAAATTACCCAAAATTGACGCTTCGTTGTTCCCTGATTTCTTCTCAAAAATAGGTATTTGTAGTTCTATTGCTGTCGCGCTGTGTGTCCCAACAACCCTCGCAGAGTGCGATAGAGACAACTGCAGCTCGGACAGAAAATACCTATGAAAATTACCCAAAATTGACGCTTCGTAGTTCCCTGATTTCTTCTCAAAAATAGGTATTTGTAGTTCTATTGCTGTCGCGCTGTGTGTCCCAACAACCCTCGCAGAGTGCCATAGAGACAACTGCAGCTCGGACCGAAAATACCTATGAAAATTACCCAAAATTGACGCTTTGTAGTTCCCTGATTTCTTCTCAAAAATAGGTATTTGTAGTTCTATTGCTGTCGCGCTGTGTGTCCCAACAACCCTCGCAGAGTGCGATAGAGACAACTGCAGCTCGGACCGGAAATACCTATGAAAATTACCCAAAATTGACGCTTCGTAGTTCCCTGATTTCTTCTCAAAAATAGGTATTTGTAGTTCTATTGCTGTCGCGCTGTGTGTCCCAACAACCCTCGCAGAGTGCGATAGAGACAACTGCAGCTCGGACCGAAAATACCTATGAAAATTACCCAAAATTGACGCTTTGTAGTTCCCTGATTTCTTCTCAAAAATAGGTATTTGTAGTTCTATTGCTGTCGCGCTGTGTGTCCCAACAACCCTCGCAGAGTGCGATAGAGACAACTGCAGCTCGGACCGAAAATACCTATGAAAATTACCCAAAATTGACGCTTCGTAGTTCCCTGATTTCTTCTCCATAACTTAACCGATTTAATTTACTTTTTCATTAAAAATTTAAAATAAGTTATGGCTGTGTTTCTATGTTTTCTTTTTAGTAATATAATCGCGTCGGATTTGTTTTCTTGATGTTTGATTGAATTGAACACAACTGATAATAAAGATGATTCCGTGCTTCGGAAGGCACGTTAAGCCGGTGGTCCCGGCTGCCATCTGGTAGTCGTTAAAGGAACCACGTCAGAGGCCGAGAGGCGGTTCCGAAGAACTCTGACACCAGGGTGTGCATGGTCGATTGACCGTGACACCTACTCGAAATGATGATGATGATGTCTATACCCACAGATATTTTTTGTAAAAAATCATTGCTCTACTAGTACTATCCGGCGAGGAATCAGGGCTTGTATGGAAATACGGCCCTATACGATTTGCTCTTAAGTTATTGACGTCAACAATAATAATATTTCTCTCTACGTGGATGTCGTAGAAGGCGACTTAGGAAATACAAGCTAAACAAAGCTTGTAAACATCTAAGAGACCTCTCCAACCCGTCTGGCCAGCGTGGAGAGTGTAGGCCAAGTCCTCTGGCTGCTCTGGCCAAGTATGGCTCTAGTAGTACATAGAGGGTCGTGCTCTTGTAGTGGAGACTAAAAAGGACCTGATTATGATGACTAATATTATAAATCTTAAAGGTTAACAACTTAAAAGAAACCAACGTTTTTAAGTTTTCGAAAGAAACCTTAAGGTATTTAATACTTGACTCTTCAAAGAAACTTCAAGGCTGAAAAATGGCGGAGAAAATGTTACAACAGTAGCAGGTAATTCTTAACCGACTTAAAAAAAAGAGGAGTTTATCAATTCGGTTCAGTTTGGTTGAAATCGGTTTTTAGGGTTCTGTGCCTCAAAATGAAAAAAACGGAATCCTTATAGGATCACTTTGTTGTCCGTCTGTCTGTCAAGACCCTTGTTCTCAGGAATGCGTGGAGTTATCAAGCTGAAATTCATATCAAATATTCAGGTCTACTGCCACTTGGAGCTGTGAAAACCAACGCAATCAAAAGATACAGCTTATTATGCCGCAAATTTTCGACATTCGCAAGGGAATCAACCTACAGGGTACTTCTCGTGGACTTAGAATCTTGGTAATATGATATTTGGTATGAAGCAGCGTCTTATAGCACAGATAAAAGAAAAATTGCGAAAAGCATACATTTTTAATTGCATCAATAATAAAAATCCCTTTAATTTGCCAGCCACTTATAAATCCCGCGAAAGGGATGACTGGAGACAAAAAGGGCAGGCCTTCGCCCAGCAGTGCGACACGCAAATAGACTAGTATTTTTTTTAACCTATTATAGATAAATAATGAATAAATAATAATAAATAAATATATACGGACAAATCACACAGATTGAGCTTGCCCCAAAGTAAGTTCGAGACTTGTGTTATGGGATACTAACTCAACGATACTATATTTTATAACAAATACATATATAGATACACATCCAAGACCCAGGCCAATCTGAAAAAGATCATTTTCCATCTTGACCTGGCCGGGGATCGAACCCGGTCACTCCGTGTCGCAGGCAGGCGTGTTGACCGCTGCGCCACGGAGCTAGTCATAGATACAGATAATAGTACGGAACCGAAGTGCGCGAGTCGGACTCGCACTTGGTTGGTTTATTTATGAGAGATTCAAGGCTTTAGGTTCTATCTTCCCCGCAAGCAATAAAGACGTGACGTATGTATAGGTACACTATATTATTTGGCATAGTTAATAGTAAAACGAAAGCACTATAGTTCCAATTCCAATCAACGGAAAAATTGGCCGCTCGATCAACATTGAAAAAAATGGCGGGAAAAAACGCTTCAACAATGTGAGTTTTTGTCGCAGCAAGGCTACGACCAAGGAGGGTTATTGGCTTTTGGCATTGGACAGCTGATTGTGACTGATTACAGCCACAAAAAGCCCACTGCTGGACAAGAGCCTCTCCCAAGAATTCTTCGTACCATGGGAGGATATTGCCAAACTCACCACGCTTCGCAGGCGGGATGGTAAGCGCAGTTTCTTTGGCTTCTTGTGCGACGCTGCCTATTGCAAAAATCAAAATCAAAACGTTTATTCAGAAAATAGGCCTTTGCAGGCAATTCACATTTTAAAGGATCTAATTTAGTCATATTTATATTATTAACTAGCTTTCGCCCGCGGCTCCGCCCGCGTCAATGTCGATCCCTCGGGAATAGTACTTTTTCCCGGGATAAAAGGTAGCCTATGTCCTTCTCCGCACTCCAGAGGACTTGTATGCAAAATTTCATGATGATCGCTTCAGTAGTCACGGCGTGAAAGCGTAACAAACAAACAAATAAACAAACAAACAAACTCACTTTCACGTTTATAATATTAGTAAGGATTAATGTGCAAAAGCTACAGACTACTAGCGTTTCGGAACCGACCACTGCAGAGAAGCATTTTGGAACTGGAGTAGGATAGGAATTTGTTGGATTTGGAAGGGAATGAAGGTATTGGGATACTACTCACTCGAATGAATGGGGGAAAGCAAGTAGCAGGTCGGGAGGCCGGATTGAGGCCGGAGTTGAGGATGACACCCCTGGCTTCAGACCTGACGTGATATTGTGACTTCACTACTCCAGTATCTCTCTTTCTAACATTTGAGAGCCATGCTCTCGGTGTCTTTGTGTGGAAAGAAACGCATTTACTAATTTGGCTGGAAATGTATCATCATTATCATCAGGTCTTTTTAGTCTCCACTACAGGAGCAATGACCTTCTCTTTTTGACTAGCTCCGTGGCGCAGCGGTCAACACGCCTGCCTGCAACACGGAGTGACCGGGTTCGATTGTTTTATTTTTTCCTATCCTTCTAATGATCGGTTCAGTAGTTAAGACGAGGACTCAAATGTTTGGTACCTTCGCTCGGCAAAGGACTGATCAAGTGCGCGCAAGGGATAGCGCTTGGCGGTTTAGCCCGTGAATGATGAGATAGGAGATAGTCTCGAGTCGCTCAAAGAAAAAAACGTAAGCGCCAAATTCGTTATTTCTATTTTATATAAAATCAGACCGGTTAATTGTATTTTCATATTTACATTTTGATGAATTACTAATAACCTATCGTTTAGTCTAAAAATCATTATTTCATTCGTCGCATTTGAGCTACAATAACAAAAACTCTGCGAACGAAGACCATTTTTCAAAAAATATTTCTATCGAGAAAATTTTATCAAAACGTGTTTTCATCTTCAATTTTTGGAGATGAAATAGTCAAAAATCATATTACTTAGATTTGAAACTCCTAATTTAAGTATTTTGCGAGATAAATAAGGTTCAGAACGACCTTATTTACAGTGGTATCCCCTTAAGGCGTGAAAGCGAAACAAACAAACTCACTTTCGCATTTATAATATTAGTGAGGATACATTCAAGCGAGGAGAGTGTAGGCCAAATCCTCTGTCTGCTCTGGCCAAGTATGGCTCCGGTAGTACAGAGATAAATAAATAGCTAATATATAAATAAATAATAGATTGAGCTAGCCCCAAAGTAAGTTCGAGACTTGTGTTATGGGATACTAACTCAACGATACTATATTTTATAACAAATACATCTATAGATACACATCCAAGAGCCAGGCCAATCTGAAAAAGATCATTTTCCATCTTGACCTGGCCGGGGATCGAACCCGGTCACTTCGTGTTGCAGGCAGGCGTGTTGACCGCTGCGCCACGGAGCTAGTAAAATGGAGGAGATTGTAACTCCATTATCTAGAATTAGTTTGAGGCCGCAATAAATATTTTAATATCAATCAGCGGTCAATCGGCCATTGATTGAGATCGGCCTGAGCGTCGCAAACATAATTGTTGTTGAAAATAATATTTGGTTTGGCCAGTGCGGTTGTTTGTTTGTCCAGCGATGGGAAGCTGAGGATTGCTCAGCTGCGGCGTTAGGTTTCCGTATTTAGGCACTTGGCGGGAAATGTTTATTTTCTTCACATAGATTGAGGATGTGGAAGCGGCACTGAAGTTAGTGACGTCATCAATTCTGAATCTATACTTAATATTATAAAGCTGAAGAGTTTGTTTGTTTGTTTGAACGCGCTAATCTCAGAAACTACTGGTTCA
Source organism: Elegia similella (assembly GCA_947532085.1). Lineage (NCBI taxonomy): Eukaryota > Metazoa > Arthropoda > Insecta > Lepidoptera > Pyralidae > Elegia > Elegia similella. The sequence goes on along the minus strand of OX383954.1, from coordinate 528,061 downwards.
AATAGGAAAATTCTTTTTGTGTTGGATAGTCCATTTATTGAGGAAGGCTTTGGGCTATAAAACATCACGCTCATATCGCCTGACGGGCCGCGTATACCTGCATGGGCCAATCTGAGTAACAATGGCAAAAGCCTTTGGAGAGAAAGCTACGTTGCCAGAAGGGCCTATCATGGGTGCAGTAATCGGAGCTAATCCTACTCTACGCACTCTGTTCCGGTGGCGAGTGCGAGGGGATCGGATGGTGGGAATCCTCAAGCTGGATTCGCCAATCTGAGAAACAATGGCAAAAGCCATTGGAGAGCAGCAACTCTCACCTTTTGCCTTATGGGCCGAAGTTAAGTTAACTATGGGTTAGAGGTACTTATACTGTGTCCTAGGCACGGAGTACATACAGAGTGGAGACGGCGTTAGCTACTGTGCACTGTGATTCCAACTAGGTCCTGACGTCATCACGTTAACATCGAGAGTAGGCGTGGCCTATTAGTCTGCTGTTGTAGCTGTCAATGTTCGTACGTGGTTAGTTCTGTGCACACAGTGAGATTTTCGGACTTATCTTGTTTTTTACGAAGAAAATCATGAAGTGTTGCATTATATCATGTAAAAACTACTCACATAAACGTTCAGATGCTATGGAAGGAATCACATTTCATTTGTAAGTATATTTATTCGTAATTTACTTAAATTATTCTAGAAAAATCTTTTGGCGACGTTCCGTGCTACTCATCGTTAGATGGCACCACTTTGCGTAATGGGACGTATGAACTATAAAAATATATTAAAGCTAATTATCGTAATAAATAATAACCATAAGTACTGAAATTTGTTCTAAATTTATACCTAAAGACTTTTACCTTGACAAAAAGATTATGTTTATGTTGTTTCATAATTCTCTTTTCAGCAATGCGCCACCTGTCGTCAACGTTGAATAATAGTGAACGTCAAGATGACGGGACTCCGCCCGGTTTTGCGAATATGATGTGATAAGAATGTAGTACCATATTAGTGCTATTTTATACTTACATAATAAAATTTTATTATGGAGACAGTTTTATTATGGAGGTTAGGCTCTCTCTACCCCGTAAGGGAAATAGACGTGATAATATGTATGTATGTTTTAACATTTTGGTTTTGCACTTAATTTTTAGGCAAAGGTAAATTAAAACAAATTCAGTGTAGAATAACCTCCATAATAAAACTGTCAAACAAACGCCTAAGCAAATTGTAAGAGCAGTATAATGCTACTTGGCTTTGAAATTCACTTTTTCCTCAAGAGCTTATTCGTTTATTTATTTATTTGTCAAACATGTGTTACAATGTGTTAAATAATATAAAAGTAGGAATCAACATGCTTACCGTTAGGGTGTACAAATATTGAATCAGATGAGCTCTTGTTAGTACCACATAAAATAAACAATACATAATATTAAATTACAAAATAAGTCAATATATGTACAATAAGCACAAAAAATATATAAATAGAGAGATAAAAACAAACACTAAATTTAATCATTAAAAAACGCACTAATATCATAGTAACACTTCTGGTTTAGGAATGATTTCAGTTTTTTCTTAAATAAATGTATATTTAATGTTTTATATTCCTTAGGGATTTTATTATAAATTTTTGGGAACAGAGCTGTTTTTGATTGATGTAGACAAAGTCTATCGCCATTTCTTCTGTTTCTTGCACACACATCCGATATACGTTTGAATAAATGGGGATTATTTTGAACAAATACAGCTATCTCAAATATATACAGTGATGGCAGTGTTAGTATTTTATATTGTTTAAAATAAGATTGACAGCTATCAGTGCTTTGTAGACCAAACATAGAGCGGATACACCGTTTTTGCATTTTAAAAACCAATTTTTTATCTGTAGAATTTCCCCAGAAAAATCGTTGAAAATATTTTTTATTTTTACAATTGAAGTGTTTTTTAAGAACTGAATTGTGGTCCCGCCATTTTGATATTATAATAGCGGGACCACTTTCTTTGTTGAATATCTTGAAATCATTTGAGTGTACAATTTTATTATAGCACGTATGTAAGTATAAAGTACTAATATTACTACGTACGTAATGGTACTACATCATAACATCATAGTTACATCATATTCACAAAACCGGGCGGGGTCCCGTCATCTTGACGTTCACGAATAATAGCCATACATGGCAAAATGTCTAGGGTTGCCAACCACCTAGTTTTCGCTAGTTATTACTTTTTACTGTTTTATTAAAAGAAAGTATACAAAATACTGTTTTCTCAACCGCTGATAAAACTACGATTGGATTTTGAAATTTTATAAAAAGTTACATGGAAGATGAGGGAATAATGATGTTTCTGAGCACCCCGAGAGCATTTTTCATCAAAGAAACCTACTTTCAGTGAGTGCTCACCCCATATGCAGACAGCATCGACCACAATTCTTTCATAGGTTTTTTCCAAATCTACGAATACGCAGTACAGTTTTTGACCTTTGGCCAAAAATTTCTCCAAAATGAAAAAGACGGATAAGACCTGCCAGTCTATTTGCTAACTTAGTGTACAACGTTTTGATGGTCACTTCAAAATACATTTTGATGGTCACATCAAATACATCTTATATAAAAATTAACAATATCATACGAAAGCCGCAATGCATTTTGAAGTGTCTATCAAAACGTTGTACACCGAGTTAGCAAATAGGCCGGCTGATCTGTACATCCCATTCCTTTTCTGATCCCGCTTGTTAGTTAAGTTAGTTGTAAATAAAACTTTTGTACATGTTGTATCATTTTTTGACATTCATACAAATCGAATATTGCACTTTGGCGTTACGTGATACTTTTTCAATTGATTGAGATTATGTCTGTTAATGTAGATTTTTCATGGTAAGAAAAAAATTAATGGCTATTCTTAAGCTTATTTACACTCCATGCTATGATTATTAAATCATAATACTTCAAGAAATATATGATCGAAGCATAATAGTATTTGATTTTTACTATTGAAACCAATATCTCCCTATGTCCTTTATTATTAATGATGGAAAAATGTCATGCGATCGATGTAATTTCTTGATAAGATCAACGATCAACAAAAGATCAATCCACCAGTTTGTATATTTTTTGACATGTGGGTCGAGCATGTGGGTCAAAAAAATATAAAAACTTGTGGCGGCGTCGAAGGCAGGCTAGTACTACTACTAGCTCAAGTCACCTCTAGTATGGCAAAGTTTTGGGTGGCCCGTGCGTCAACTCGTATGCTGCCTGGATTTTGACTACTCTTTTACATGATATGGTCACTGACACTATGGTTTTATTATGGAATTTGATTAATTATCTATGACAAAAAACAGAAAGGAAATAATTTACATAAAACATATTGATTCTTTGTTTTTGTGGCTGTGAAGATGTAGTCTCCAAATAAACGATTGCTTTGAACAGGTACAGAACTATACTATATACAACAATATTATGTTATTGGAAAATTTTAAATTTATATGTTTCTAACCATAGTTTTACCAGCAGTCGTGAAAACAGTGTTTTGCAAACTCTCTTATAATAGAACAGTAAAAAGCATTAACTAGCAAAAACAGTATTATACTGTTTTTAACAGTCTGGTTGGCAACCCTAATTACTCAGCTATCTGACACTAGATGTCAGTAGGTGTTAGGGACATCTAGTGACGGATAGATAAACTAAAAAGAAAGATCAACATCGAACTTATTAAGTAGTTGGGCTATTCGCCGCTAGATGGATATAAAGGAGGGAGTGAGACAGAGCAAGTAGAGTGAGACAGATAATACTCCCCTCACCCCCTGTAAGTGCCACGCATGGTTTCATAGAAAATATTCCTTAGGGCAACTCCTCTCTGTATGTACTCCGTGGTCCTAGGTCCTACGGCCCCCCTCCGTGGTGCCCCCACAACCCTTCTTGCGTTCCCCATCTATTACTGATTCCAACGTCAGAATACTAGTATGACGTACTTCTGAAGATCTACGTCACGGTACAGTCGAGGTCAGTGAGATATCGACCAAACAGGGGAACATCTAGAAACTATACCGAAATCATGTAGCCTAGGAAATATAAAGATTTAAAAAAAAGTTTTTTTGCAAGAAAATCTCTTCCATGCTGGTTTGGGAGAAAAAAAAACGTAGTATGTACCAGTTGCTTTTCTTCCCGCGCAGATCGTAAAAACCGATCGAGGGAATGGGTAAAATCCGAGGAATCTTGACAGCTCCGTGCGTGGCGCAATGGCTAACCCGCCAGCCTGCGACACGGAGTGCCCGGGTTCGATCCCCGGCCAGGTCAAGATGGAAAATGATCTTTTTCAGATTGGCCTGGGTCTTGGATGTTTATCTAATATGTATTTGTTATAAAATAAAGTATCGTTGAGGTAGTATCCCATAAAACAAGTCTCGAACTTACTTTGGGGCTAGTTCAATCTGTGTGATTTGTCCGTATAAAAAAAAAAAACATGTTAATAGGCGATGCGGCTAGCAACCCATCACTATTTTGATTCCGTTTCCCACCTAATGCCGACCAACATGCTAAACGTGACCTTCAGGTCTTATAGTCCTAGGCTCTGTCTACCCCGCAAGGGAAAAAGACGTGATACTATGTATGTATGTATGCAAAAATTTCATTTTTGAATCAATCTTTTATTTACGAATCCACACTGTAAAATGTTTTCAAAGACAAATCAAATGAGCCCAAAAACGATTGGTGAGTTTAAGAGTTCCTATGGCCACCTTCCGACTCCATCATCAGACCAGCGCAACGATTCCATAATATTGTATTGTCATCCGATTTACCGTGTGGTATCCGGCAGAGTAGAATAGGACCACTCCAAGTCTTCCCGTGGATGTCGTAGAAGGCGACTTAGGAAATACAAGCTAAACAAAGCTTATAAACATCTAAGACACCTCTCCAACCCGTCTGGCCAGCGTGGAGAGTGTAGGCCAAGTCCTCTGGCTGCTCTGGCCAAGTATGGCCCTAGTAGTATAGAGAGGGTCGTGCTCCTGTAGTGGAGACTAAAAGGGACCTGATGATGATGATGATGATCCGATTTACACATGCAAGCCTATCAGTACCGTAGCTAAATAAATATATACGGACAAATCACACAGATTGAGCTAGCCCCAAAGTAAGTTCGACACTTGTGTTATGGGATACTAACTCAACGATACTATATTTTATAACAAATACATATATAGATACACATCCAAGACCCAGGCCAATCTGAAAAAGAGCGTTTTCCATCTTGACCTGCCGGCCTATTTGCTAACTCAGTGACCAACGATTTAATAGTCACTTCAAAATACATTGCGGGTTTCCTATGCTTGACTATTTTTATTAAAGATATATAAAACGTAATGTACTTTGAAATGACTATCAAATCGTTGTACACTGAGTTAGCAAATAGGCCTGCTGGCCGGGGTTCAAACCCGGGCACCCTCGTGTCGCCGGCTGGCGTGTTAACCACTGCGCCACGGAGCTGTCAAATACTTACATCTAAGGTGTCAATCAGTGTTGTAACAAACAGCTGTTAGTACAAAGCTCCCGAACTTTGCCTTGACCCGCTCAATGCCGTTTGAGCGACAAACAATCATAGATACGACTCCTGTCCTTGTGCTTTCTATGGGCACCAATCCAAGTGGTACCGCGGCCAGGGTTGCTTTGCATGCGGAAGTGAATTTTAGTAGCGTGTCTCTACGCTACCGACAAAAGTATTTTTGCTAGTAACATGAATGGGCCGGCTCGTCCGGGGAAGTACCATATTTTTACAGAAAATCGACGTTTGAGTAGAAGGCCATGCGTCAACTCGTGAACGGGTGTGCGGACAGGTCTGCTCGGCCTCTTTGAGACTACTGTGTATAATGTAAAATATTATCATTGCACACTCGATCGCTAACATAATATGTTCCAAAAAATAATAATGTACCTATATAATAAAAATTGTAATCATAAAATGAAAAAAAAATAATAAATGAAGAAATTAGATGATAAATGATAAAGATAGATGATAAAATAAAAAGCCCTTCAGGCGAGTAGGCGACCAATACTGTTGAAAAGAGTTTCTTTTGGCGTTTCTTCTCTGCAGTGGTCGGTTCCGAAACGCTAGTAGTCTGTAGCTTTTGCAAATTAAGTAATAATATAAATATGACTAAATTAGATCCTTTAAAATGTGATTTGACGTGAAAAAGTGCCTGCAAACGCCTATTTTCTGAATAAACGTTTTGAATTTTGAATTTTGAAGCTTTACCGCTTCGTTTGGTGAGCGAGAGAGCCGGAGGCCCGTCCTTGCCCCATTTCCTCCCCTATGTCCTTCCCCCAACTCCTTGAAAGGCCGGCAACGCTCTGTCACACCCTGGTGTTGCAGTGTGTCCATGGGCAGCGGTGATCACTTACCATCAGATGACTCGCTTGCTCGTTTCCAGTCCTATTATAAATGCTTTTCGTACGCACATTGGGCCTAAAGACTTGTCAAGCTCTTTCAATAAGTTTTGGACATACGCATAACATTACAGGACCTAAGTTTAACAGTTCTGGCAAAAATACTAGCACAGTGTACAAAAATCGTACCATTATCTATACTAATATTATAAAGCTGAAGAGTTTGTTTGTTTGTTTGTTTGTTTGAACGCGCTAATTTCAGGAACTACTGGCTCAAATTGGAAAATTCTTTTTGTGTTGGATAGTCCATTTATTGAGGAAAGCTTTAGGCTATAAAACATTACGCTGCGACCAATAGGACCGAAGCCTCAATAAAAAATATTTTGAAATCGGGGAAAAATTATTCAACTATACTAAGAAAAAACCTAATTAATCATAATAACAGAAATTGCCGCGGACGAAGTCGCGGGCAACAGCTAGTATCTATACTAATATTATAAAGCTGAAGAGTTTGTTTGTTTGTTTGAACGCGCTAATCTCAGAAACTACTGGTTCAAATTTGAAAATTCTTTTTGTGTTGGATAGTCCATTTATCGAGGAAGGCTTTGGGCTATAAAACTACACGCTGTGACTAATAGGAGCGAAGCATCAATAAAAAATGTTTTGAAAACGGGGGAAAATTATTCATCTATACTAATAAAAAAACGAATTAATCATAATAACAGATATTGCCGCGGACGAAGTCGCGGGCAACAGCTAGTTATAATACTACGAGTAGCTGTTGCCCGCGACGAATAGATGAATAATTTTCCCACCATAAATTAGATCTATTAGAAATCACTTTACAGGACTTTAAATGTCAAAATAAAGATATTGACATTATTTGTATTAGCGAAGCTTTTGTAAAGCAAGGGACCGAAAATAATATTGTCTTATATAATTACAAACTTGCAGCACACTACTGTAGAAAGAAAGCTAGAGGCGGTACTTGCATTTTGGTCAAAAAAAGTTTAGAAACTAAGTCATTAGAAAATATTTTATCGCATCTAGCCGCCAACTCTTACTTTGAGTGTTGCGGTGTAGAGATAATAGGTATGAACCTCATTGTGATAGTTATATATAGAGTACCAAATAAACTAAAGTCACATACGGGTATTTTTCTACATAAACTAGACTGCCTTTTACAACAACTTACAGAAAAGTATAAAAGGAGAAAAATTATCTTATGTGGTGACTGGAATATAGATATATTGAAACAACACGTATCAGCAGTAGATCTTGTTAGTACGCTTAAACAATATAACATGGATATTCACATAAAAGAGCCCACGCGAGAGGATGCATGTCTTGACCAAATTGCCAGCAACCAAAAGCATATAGTGGCTGAAAACCATAAACTAGGTCTATCTGATCATCACTCAGGACAATCAATCACTCTAAAAGTAAACAGACAAAAAAATATACCTTTTTGGTTTGAATATAAAAGAAATTACAACGATGAGAACATAAAAAAATTCTTAAACTGTCTTACAGCTCTTAATTTTACAGATATTTATGAGAGTAATTGCGCAACAGAAGCGTTTACGAATTTTTATGATGATTCAGGTCTGCTCGGCCTCTTTGAGACTACTGTGTATAATGTAAAATATTATCATTGCACACTCGATCGCTAACATAATATGTTCCAAAAAATAATAATGTACCTATATAATAAAAATTGTAATCATAAAATGAAAAAAAAAAATAAATGAAGAAATTAGATGATAAATGATAAAGATAGATGATAAAATAAAAAGCCCTTCAGGCGAGTAGGCGACCAATACTGTTGAAAAGAGTTTCTTTTGGCGTTTCTTCTCTGCAGTGGTCGGTTCCGAAACGCTAGTAGTCTGTAGCTTTTGCAAATTAAGTAATAATATAAATATGACTAAATTAGATCCTTTAAAATGTGATTTGACGTGAAAAAGTGCCTGCAAACGCCTATTTTCTGAATAAACGTTTTGAATTTTGAATTTTGAAGCTTTACCGCTTCGTTTGGTGAGCGAGAGAGCCGGAGGCCCGTCCTTGCCCCATTTCCTCCCCTATGTCCTTCCCCCAACTCCTTGAAAGGCCGGCAACGCTCTGTCACACCCTGGTGTTGCAGTGTGTCCATGGGCAGCGGTGATCACTTACCATCAGATGACTCGCTTGCTCGTTTCCAGTCCTATTATAAATGCTTTTCGTACGCACATTGGGCCTAAAGACTTGTCAAGCTCTTTCAATAAGTTTTGGACATACGCATAACATTACAGGACCTAAGTTTAACAGTTCTGGCAAAAATACTAGCACAGTGTACAAAAATCGTACCATTATCTATACTAATATTATAAAGCTGAAGAGTTTGTTTGTTTGTTTGTTTGTTTGAACGCGCTAATCTCAGGAACTACTGGCTCAAATTGGAAAATTCTTTTTGTGTTGGATAGTCCATTTATTGAGGAAAGCTTTAGGCTATAAAACATTACGCTGCGACCAATAGGACCGAAGCCTCAATAAAAAATATTTTGAAATCGGGGAAAAATTATTCAACTATACTAAGAAAAAACCTAATTAATCATAATAACAGAAATTGCCGCGGACGAAGTCGCGGGCAACAGCTAGTATCTATACTAATATTATAAAGCTGAAGAGTTTGTTTGTTTGTTTGAACGCGCTAATCTCAGAAACTACTGGTTCAAATTTGAAAATTCTTTTTGTGTTGGATAGTCCATTTATCGAGGAAGGCTTTGGGCTATAAAACTACACGCTGTGACTAATAGGAGCGAAGCATCAATAAAAAATGTTTTGAAAACGGGGGAAAATTATTCATCTATACTAATAAAAAAACGAATTAATCATAATAACAGATATTGCCGCGGACGAAGTCGCGGGCAACAGCTAGTTATAATACTACGAGTAGCTGTTGCCCGCGACGAATAGATGAATAATTTTCCCACCATAAATTAGATCTATTAGAAATCACTTTACAGGACTTTAAATGTCAAAATAAAGATATTGACATTATTTGTATTAGCGAAGCTTTTGTAAAGCAAGGGACCGAAAATAATATTGTCTTATATAATTACAAACTTGCAGCACACTACTGTAGAAAGAAAGCTAGAGGCGGTACTTGCATTTTGGTCAAAAAAAGTTTAGAAACTAAGTCATTAGAAAATATTTTATCGCATCTAGCCGCCAACTCTTACTTTGAGTGTTGCGGTGTAGAGATAATAGGTATGAACCTCATTGTGATAGTTATATATAGAGTACCAAATAAACTAAAGTCACATACGGGTATTTTTCTACATAAACTAGACTGCCTTTTACAACAACTTACAGAAAAGTATAAAAGGAGAAAAATTATCTTATGTGGTGACTGGAATATAGATATATTGAAACAACACGTATCAGCAGTAGATCTTGTTAGTACGCTTAAACAATATAACATGGATATTCACATAAAAGAGCCCACGCGAGAGGATGCATGTCTTGACCAAATTGCCAGCAACCAAAAGCATATAGTGGCTGAAAACCATAAACTAGGTCTATCTGATCATCACTCGGGACAATCAATCACTCTAAAAGTAAACAGACAAAAAAATATACCTTTTTGGTTTGAATATAAAAGAAATTACAACGATGAGAACATAAAAAAATTCTTAAACTGTCTTACAGCTCTTAATTTTACAGATATTTATGAGAGTAATTGCGCAACAGAAGCGTTTACGAATTTTTATGATGATTTGAGTTTATTTTATAATCTTTGTTTTCCCATAACTAAAGTAAAAATAAATAAAAGATCATCAAAGATTACGTGGATAACTAAAGGATTAAAAAAGTCTAGCAATTATAAGCGAAAACTATTTTTTTTATACAAATATTCACGCACAAATAAAAATAAATATAAGGAAACCTTTAACAAATACAGTAAAGTTCTAAGAAAATGCATACATGTATCACAACAAATAAGTAATAAAAAATTCTTTATGCGACATGGAAAAAACCCTTCAGCTATTTGGAACAGAATATCCACATCTATACCTAAGAACAAATATCAACCCGATACGAATTCAATGAAATTTAATGATAATTTATATACAGACCCACAAGAAATTAGCAACAACTTTAACGATTATTTTATAAAATTAACTAATGGACATTCAAATTGTAATAATAAAAATATGACTAAGAATAAAACGACATTTAATTCTAAAACTATATATTTAAAGCCAGTTAATGATGACGAAATATATAAAATTATTAAAGATTTAAAATGTACCAATTCCTGTGGTTATGATGGCATCAGTACAAAAATGCTGAAACTTTGCGCTGGAATATTATGCAAACCACTAGCCCATATAATCAATTTGTCTTTCCTTCAAGGATATTTCCCAGATCAACTTAAATTATCTATAGTTAAACCTCTATACAAGAAGGGTGATAAACAAGATCCAACTAACTATCGACCAATAACTTTAGTACCAATATTGTCGAAAATATTTGAAAAGGCGATGTTAACTAGACTCAATGACTTCATAAATGAATGTAATATCTTGCATCCTAATCAATTTGGATTTCGTAAAGGTAATTCCACTACCCTAGCATGTTTTGAGTTAATTAAGTATATAACTGAAAGTATTAATAGGGGTACTCCAATTATGTCGATATTTCTTGATTTGAGCAAAGCATTCGATTTCGTAAACCATAAAAAGCTACTTAAAAAGTTAGAAAATTATGGAATTAGGGGTAAAGCATATGAATGGTTAGAAAACTACCTGACTAATAGAAAACAATGTGTAGAAATTAGTAAAACAACATCTAGTTAAGGTAAAAACATTAAAGAATGCTACAGATCAGAAGTTAAAACAAACAACGTAGGGGTCCCACAAGGTGGAATACTCGCTCCAATTTTATTCTTATTATATATTAATGACATTCCAGATACTCATAAAATAATACAATTTGCAGATGACACCACACTTACCATAGAATGTACTGACCAAAATAATTGTCAACACCTAGCGAGTAATGCCTTAAACGAAGTAATAGAATGGATGGATTCAAACGATCTAAAAATTAACCTAGAAAAAACTAAATTTTTTCTAGGTTAATTTAAAGTTCAAAATAACATTGACGAAATGGTTGAAGGAGAAAGGTTAGTATTAAGGAATATTTAGATTGTAGAGACTGAGTGATTCATTAATATTTGACATTAAATACTTGACGCAAATATATAAGACGGAATATTTGTGACATTTAAGTGATAATAATTGATGGTGAATTGTGACTTTAATTGATTGTTGCTACATTATTTCTAATTTAATGGCAAATGTAAAAATTTATAAAAATAATATTTGCACGCCTGCAAGCAGGCTGATTACATTACTTACATAAGACCTACATTGTTAACCACTACATATTAACTACTGTAATGTATTTCATGCAAATAAATCTTTATCTTTATCTATCTTTATCCCCCGTTTTCAAAACATTTTTTATTGATGCTTCGCTCCTATTGGTCGCAGCGTGATGTTTTATAGCCTAAAGCCTTCCTCAATAAATGGGCTATCCAACACAAAAATAATTTTCCAATTTGAACCAGTAGTTCCTGAGATTAGCGCGTTCAAACAAACAAATAAACAAACGCTTCAGCTTTATAATATTAAATATAATAGTATAGATAAAACTGAAGAGTTTGTTTGATTGTTTGAACACGCCAATCTCGGAAACTACTGGTTCAAATTGGAAAATTCTTTTCTTTTGATTACATTGGCTTAGAAGTTTGATTTTTTCACAGACCTGAGTATTTGATATGAATTTCAGCTTGATACCTCCACGCGTTCCTGAGAAAAAAGGTCTTGACAGACCGACATACAGACAGACAGACTGACAATTAAGTGATCCTATAAGGGTTCCTTTTATACCTTTTGGTGGTGCCGAACCCTAAAAACCGCATCGAAATTAGTCCTTCCGTTTGAGAGCTACGATGATACAGACAGCAACACATACAGACATCGACGTTAAACTTATAACACCCCTCTTTTTGCGTCGGGGTTTAAAAGGATAACATAACTAAGAACTTTATTTAAGCTAATCTGAGAAAAATAAAGACTATTTTTTATTATATTTATTTATTTAGTACATACGGGTAGACAGAGCCTAAGGCCATAAGACAGAAAAGGCCACGTTTAGCGTGTTGGTGGGCGTAAAGGTGGAAAATAGCGATGGGTTGCTGGCCGCATCGCCTATTCGTCATGATTCATTATATTTTCGCCCATTCCCTTGACCGACTTCTACGGTCTGCGCGGGAAAAAAAGCAGCTGGCACATTCTACGTTTTTTCTTTTATGCCCGAAGTATTTATTTAGCAACCCAGCTAAATACTTGTAACGGGTCATGTCAGGTGGTATTGTAAACTAAACAGCTGATAGTAAGTAAAAAGCTCGCCCGAGCTTTCCCTTGACCCACCTCAATGCCGCTTGAGCTTAAGGCTAGGCCACTAACTAAAGAATTTTACTATGCGACCCTCAACATTTCCAGTCGTGATAGAGCCACGCAACCGGAAAAATAAATTTTTAACCGACTTAAAAAAAAGGAGGAGGTTTCTCAATTCGACCGTAGAGTCGGCACATCCTCTGGTGTTGCAGATGTCCATGGACGACGGTGACCACTTTCCATCAGGTGGCTCGTCTGCTCGTTTGCCGTCAAATACATATACAAAAAAAAAGACGTGTGGGACTCGCGGACTACCGCGGTAAAGCTATTGCATAGCGTTTTTTATCAACTTATGCAATTATAATTATTTATTTATTTTATTTATGCAGTAACTCCGTTACTGTAACTCACTGTTAACTTACTGTAATCGTAACTGAAACTTACTGTAACTTAGTAACTTAACTAAACAATACTTTAATACTACGTGTAACAATACTTTAATTTTTGAAAATGTGACTCCCCAAACAATTATCGACACTTTTAATGAATTAAACGTTAAAAAAACCGGAGATCTATGGGATATTTCTGTTTCCTTAATAAAAAATATTATAGACGATATAGCTCCAAATCTAGCGTTAATATTTAATGAATGTGTAGATACCGGAACATTTCCCGATCTGATGAAATGTAGTAAGATTATACCTCTGCATAAGGCGGGAAGTAAAGACGATCCTAATAATTATCGCCCAATTTCAATCCTACCAGTATTAAGTAAAATTTTTGAAAAGTTAATATTCAAACAGTTACTTTCTTTCTTTAATAAAAATAAACTTTTCCATAGTGAACAATATGGTTTCACTAAAGGTCGTTCCACCACAGATGCAGGAGTTGCTTTGCTCACGCATATCCTAGAGGCATGGGAAAAGTCGCAAAATGCAATAGGAGTTTTTTGTGATCTTACTAAAGCATTCGACTGTGTAGACCATGAAACGCTATTAAATAAATTAAGTTATTATGGGGTGAAAAATGAATCTTTGAGGCTAATTAAATCATACTTGGTAAATAGAATACAAAAAGTTAGTTTTAATGGAGTTAAATCAAGTGGGATGTCTGTCAAAATGGGAGTTCCTCAGGGATCTATCTTGGGGCCCTTATTATTTCTCATTTATATTAATGATTTGCCATTCTACGCCTGTGCCTGTAAAGCTGTGTTATTTGCTGATGACACATCACTTGTTTTTCAAGTTGATAGACAGAAGACAAATTTTGACGATGTAAATGACACTCTCGCTCAGGTATTAGATTGGTTTACAGCTAATAATCTCCTGCTAAATGCTAAAAAAACTAAATGTGTCAAATTTTGTACCCCTAATGTTAGGCATGTGCCCACAAAAATAGTTGTTAATGATGAAGTGGTAGAATTTGTTGACTCGACAAAATTTCTAGGAATAACTCTCGACTCAAAGTTACAATGGGGTCCACATATTACAGCTCTTGCTGGTAGACTAAGCTCCGCGGCATACGCCGTTTGGCGAATAAGACAACTGACAGATGTCGAAACAGCACGTCTTGTTTACTTTAGCTATTTCCATAGTATAATGTCTTACGGGATATTGCTTTGGGGAAATGGTGCAAACGTCAACAGCATTTTCGTTCTGCAAAAGCGTGCTATTCGATCAATTTATAAACTAGGGGCTAGGGATTCTCTTCGAGAGTTATTTAAGGAAACTGGAATTTTAACGGTTGCGTCACAATACATTCTTGCTAATATACTGCACGTACATCAAAATATTCACAAATATGTTAAGAATTGTCATGTTCATACATACAATACTAGAAACAAAAATAAACTAGTTAATGAAGCTTTTAGACTACAGAAAACTATGAATACATTCTTAGGGCTTAGTATTCGTTTGTATAATAAAATTCCTGACAATATTACAGCTTTGCCATTTCCGAAGTTTAAAGACGTTACAAAAAATATATTATTGAAAAGAGCTTATTATGGCATTAATGATTATTTCGTTGATAAGAATGCTTGGAGTCGAGACCTCGAGTGATTTGCAGGACTTCTCTAAACGCTTTTATTTTAATTTTACTTATAATTGTTTTCTTTTTTTTGTTGCTGCTATTTTATTTTGTATAATTGTCTAAAATAAACTCTCAATTGTAAAACATGTATATGTTTGCGGTCAACGAGTGTCGACAATTAGTTTTCGAGTTTTGTGCTTGAGATCGAGTAAGTCATGCTCACTAAAATGTTCAAACTGGTGGCGGCGTTGTGTGTCGGGTCGTCGAGTTCCCTCTAATATGGTTGAGCTCAGCGATGGCTGATCCATGCGTCAACTCGTGAACGGGTGCTGCCAGGGGGGACAGGTCTGCTCGGCCTCTTTGACACTTTTATCATATCTGTTGTTTATCATATCTGTTGTTGTTGCACGCTCGATCGCTAACATAACGTGTTCCACAAAAATATGTAAATTAAAATTGTATATAACATGACATCAAAAAAAAAGAAAAGAAAAATATTAAATATCATACAAAGCCCTTCAGGCAAGTAGGCGACCAATACTGTTGAAGAGTTTCTTTCGGCGTCTTCTTCTCTGCAGTGGTCGGTTCCGAAACGCTAGTAATTTGTAGCTTTTAAACAATAATTAATAATTTGAATATAATATAATAAGTATTATTTAATTTTAAAGGTGAATTGACGTGAAAAAGTGCCTGAAAAGGCCTATTTTCTGAATAAATCTTTGAATCTTTGAATCTTGAAACTTAAGTTAACTTAACTACAGTAACAGTAAGTTAACTTACTGTTACTAAGTTAACTCACCGTAACAGTAACTCCGTTACTGCAACACTAACAGTAACTCCGTCGAGCCTGTCGCGACACCCAAGTCAAAGTATCACCGCTGTGCCGGTCGGAGTGGAGGGTGTTAGGTTTTTTCGTTACGGAATTTCTGGATTCGGTCTCCACGCTCAAGGCTCGCGATAGAAGCTATGCAATAGCTTAAAAATTTTGGTAATGAATTTTGCCTATAGCAAGAATGAGCTGGCTTTTTAGGGTTCCATACCCAAAGGGTTAAAACGGGACCCTATCAATATGGCTTCACTGCCCGTCTGTCTGATCATACTAGAACCAAGCCTGTCTCATTTACAACATTATTATTGTTGACGTCAATAACTTACTGAGAGCTAAATTTACGCCGCTTCCAAGGCGGAGTGCAGAAGAAGTGGCAACAAACTGCACAGCGCATTTTCTCCAAATGACATCAACTTAAATCTACGACATACTTAGAACTAAATGTGTGGACTTGAGCTTACATTGTCATGTCATAAAATTCAATTTGTAATATGAAATAACAGTAATGAAAAAAATGTTTATTTAAATTTTTGATTAAATATCAAATCACAATACGTACAAATTGTACCAATTCATGTCAATTTTATATCAATATCATGACAAGGGTCCGGCACCGAGCTTTGGCCAGATATTTTTATAGTTTAGAAAATCATCAGTCCTGTAATAAGCCATTTTACAAAGTACCTGTGTAACAAACAGTGGGCCTACCTACTACCATCTGAAGACTTTTGGAACTAAGGTCGCCAGAGCTTTTAGTTGTAGTAGAGCCACGCTACCGGCAAAATTCATTTTTGCTATTAGCATGAACAGGCTGGCTCTTGTCCGGGGAGGTACCACACTCTCACAGAAAATCGACGTTTCATCATCATCATCATCATCATCATCAGGTCCTTTTTAGTCTCCACTACAGGAGCACGGCCTCTCTGTACTACTAGAGCCATACTTGGCCAGAGCAGCCAGAGGACTTGGCCTATACTCTCCACGCTGGCCAGACGGGTGGAAGATGTCTCTCAGATGTTTATAAGCTTTATTTAGCTTGTATTTCCTAAGTCGACGTTTGAGTGGAAGCTTTACAGCTTCTATGCTTAATCGACCATGCACACCCTGGTATCGAGAGTTCTTCGGAACCGCCTCTCGGCCCAAAGGCTTAACGAGCCTTCCGAAGCGCGGAATCATCTTTATTATCAGACAATCAGGTGATTCAGGCCTGCAATGTCCTAACCAAGCAAAGTATGCTTCCCGTGGGAATCGAACCCACGACACCCGAGTCTTCAGCAAACGCCTTAACCACTGGACCACGGAAGCAGTTAGCATAGCATGGGCAGCGGTGAGCGCTTACCATCTCGTGACCCGCCCGCTTGCTCGTTCCATCGTCAGGTCCTTGTTAGTCTCTACTACAGGAGCACGATCCTCTCTGTACTACTAGGGCCATACTTGGCCAGAGCAGCCAGAGGACTACCTACACTCCTCGCTGGCCAGACGGGTTGGAAAGGTCTCTCAGATGTTTATAAGCTTTGTTTAGCTTGTATTTCCTAAGTCGCCTTCTACGACATCCACGGGAAGACTTGGAGTGGTCCTATTCTACTCTGCCGGATACCACGGCTTGCTCGTTTGCCGTCCTATATTGTCACAGCGCCGCCGATATTACCATCATCATCATCATTTCGAGTAGGTGTCACGGTCAATCGACCATGCACACTCTGGTGTCAGAGTTCTTCGGAACCGCCTCTCGGCCTCTGATTACCACCATAAGCGGCAAAGTATTAACAAGGTCGATTGTATACGCGGCCCTGCTTCAAAGGTCGTTGGCGACAGTGATGCATCTGCTGCATTCAGCCCTGAGGGCAGGAAGGTCCGCCTTGAAGGCTTAATTTTACTACCAGATTGTAGGTTATTTTAGGGTTACGTATCCAAAGGCTAAAAACGGGGCCTTATTAATATCGCTCCGCTGTCCGTCCGTCCGTCTATCACCAGGCTCTCATGAACCGTGATAGTTAGACAGTAGAAATTTTCACAGATGATGTATTTCTGCTGCCGCTACAACTCAGAATAAAAGATCAGAGGGCGCTCCCATACAGCAAACGTGTTTTTTTTTGCTCGTTTTTCATCGATATTGATAACGGCAACAGGTAGACGCTTGAAATGTTAACAGAATATTTAGTTTAAATGAAAATAAAATTTATATTTAACGAGGGCTCCTATACAACAAACCTGATTTTTTTTGCCGTTTTTATAGATAACAGCTTTCGCCCGCGGCTCCGCCCGCGTCAGTGTCGATCCCTCGAGAATAGTACTTTTTCCCGGGATAAATGGTAGCCTATGTCCTTCTCCGTACTCCAGAGAACTTGTATGCAAAATTTCATGATGATTGGTTCAGTAGTTACGACGTGAAAGCGTAACAAACAAATAAACAAACTCACTTTCGCATTTATAATATTAGTAAGGATGGTACGGAACCCTTCTTGCTCGAGTCAGACTCGCACTTGGCCGGTTTTTTTCTTACGTAAGATTAACATTCCCCTTTGTTTCGGTTCCAGGTTGCAATAAAAATAATAGACAAATCCCGGTTGGACGACGACAACCTCAAAAAGACGTTCCGGGAGATAGCCATCATGAAGAGACTGAGGCATCCGCATATAGTTAGGTTATATCAGGTCAGTATGGGCAGAGAAAGAATTCCTCTTTGTTTATGCTATCCTGGTACTTTAAGTACCTTATTTGTCTAGCTGTGAGAAGGTCAGTCACAGTAAGTAAGTACGTGAAGGAGAAACCAAATCAAGCAGCGAAAGACTTCTTTGTAGTTTCTGTAATCCTGGTACTCTTAGTGGCGTTTTTTCTTTTGTCTGTATGGTATGCCGTCTTACGGACCCTGGGCACCGCCGCACAAGCTGACGGAACTGCAGTTACTCAGATGAGGCAGTGTGTTGTAATTTCAAGAGATATTGGCCCTAAGGGCGTGACCCGTAGCTGTCCTGAGTTCAAATCTCGGCTGGACGAGTACAACCTCAAGAAGACGTTCCGGGAGATCGCCATCATGAAAAGACTGAGGCATCCGCGCATAGTTCAAAGACTGATGCTTTTATTACTTATTCGTAGCGGGCTCTGGCCGCTCAACGAAACCACGCAGTGAAAGACCTCTTTGTGTTGTCTGCAATCCTGGTACTTACCAGTGGCATCTCTTCTGCTTTCGTTATGTTATGCTGTCAAACGGACGCCGGGCTGATTAAGGGGTAGTGTGGCTCTATGGTCTAAGGGCGTAATCCGTAGCTGATCAAAGTTGTGGGTTCAATCCTGGCTGGACTAGGACAACCTAAAGAAGACGTTCCAGGAGCGTCATGAAAAGACTGAGGCATCCGCGCATAGTTAGTATAGGCAGAGAGTGCTCCTCATTGTTTATGCTATCCTAGTACTTCTAGTATCTTCTTTGTCTAGATGTGGTGTTGGCTACACGGACGCAGGGCTTTTTTTGCACAGTATTTTCACGGGAACGGGACCAAACCACGCAGTGAAAGACCTCTACGTGTCTGCAATCCTGGTACTACCAGTGGCATCTCTTCTACTTTCGTTATGTTATGCTGTCTAACGGACCCGGGCGCCGCACCAGTTGAGGGTACCACGAACATATTCAGATGAGGCAGTTTGTTGTGATTTCAAGAGTTGTGATGCTCGAAGGGCGTTACCCGTGGCTGAAGATGTCCTGGGTTCGAATGCCAGCAGGACGCGGACATCGTCAAGAAGATTTCGGGAGGTGGCCATCATGAAGAGAAAAGGACAGCCGCACATAGGTTAGATTAAACTCAAGGAGGGACAAGCAGTGAAAGACCTTTTCGTTACGTCTGCAGTCTTGGTACTTTCCGTGGAGAGCGCATAGGTTTAAATAATGTACTCTACCTACTCTACGGTTGACGATGAGATCCCTAGGCACGTTTGCAAATTTAAGATACCGGAGTTTTGGTAAAATAATACCGGTTTGCCGAAAAACCGGTAAACAGCCCTAGCTCAAAGTTGTTACATTGATTATTAGAGCTAAAATCTATTAAAAATTATCCTTTGAGCATTGTTTCAAACAATAATTATATTTTATTTGTATGTTTCAGGTTATGGAAAGTAGTCACACAATATATTTAGTCACAGAATACGCGCCAAAAGGTGAAATATTTGGTAAGTCTCCTTTTTTCTCCATCATTTCTTAGTTTATAGTGTTCCTTTACTCTATATAGTCATTTTATGTTTACACAGATATTTTTTTTTATTTAGTTGTCTCTTTTTTCTAAAAACGAGATATTAATAGAAACTTCCTGCCACGTTCGACCGAACTGTGGAATGAACTGCCTGCGGCGGTATTCCCGAATTTGCCTTACTTGCTTACCATCAGGGCCTGAGCCTGTACCACAAGCCAGGCCAGACGCAGATTGAACTAGTGTGCTAAACACACTACTTCAATCTGCGTGAGTTGTCCATATATTCTCTAGCTATCTTTAAAAATCTATTGTACGAGAGATTTCATTAACTTCGTCAATATGTTGTGTATGACGCACATAAACAAAAAGTTCCAATAACGTAATTCGAAAGTAACTGTTCAGTTATTGATGATTGATGATATTTTAAGTACTTAATACTATTTCAATTGGAAAAAGTATAGTTTTTTGAATAAAACTAACGCGAGATAAATAAAAAAATGTCGGTAAAAAACAAGTTTTTTTTACAAATGATTGAAGTAGGCATTTGTCTCCCATCTCATCTGATGGTAAGTGATGATGAAGATGAGGATGTTTCATGCCTATTCAAGAGATACCCATTTATTCTACTTTTGAATGTCCCGGGACTTGTCCGGGAATATAGACGCAGGCATTTCATTCCACACCTTTTTCGTGTATTCCCCAGATCACCTAGTATCCCGGGGTCGCATGACAGAGTCCGAGGCGGCACGCGCTTTCGCCCAGATGGTGGCCGCGGTTGGATATTGTCACGCCAATGGCGTCGTACATAGGGACCTGAAGGCAGAAAATCTCCTACTAGACAACGATATGAACATTAAGGTAACCGGAATTTTAAGTTATCGATACCTGCTCATCATATGGCTATTGAAATATTTATAACCAGATAATATCAGAAAAATTAAATAATTTAATGTATTTTGTAAAGAACTAAAAAGTATTCAATTCAAAAAAGTTTTTATTCAATAGACGAATGTTATGGAGAGAATGCATGATTTCAAATTGACAAAGATTTATTACCTATTTAATATGTATTGTGACACCACAGGTAATACGAGTAATTTGCTAATTTATTTATCATTGCTGGCACTTTGAAAATTAATTAATAATAGAATAAGTAATTTTTTTTTAATTAATATTTTAAGTTTGTTAAAGACTGCACTTCAAAATGTATTAAGTAAGAACTAATGTACCAAATGAAGCAAATAAAGATTATGATTAAGTACAAGCAAGCAATGTGTAGCCGAATTCGCTCAAGAACCTCTCAACAGAAGTAACATGCCGCCCACGACACCGTTTATATCACGCGATAAACTATCTAATATCCCCATCTCGCTCTCTAATATTGCGAAAAACAAGGTGACGATAGTCTATAAACTTTGTCGCGCATTCTATGCTACGAGGGCTGAGCCACGGTTAAAAGAAAGTGTAGTAAATTGACAAAATACCACTAATTTCGTATTTTTTTTTATCGTGATTGAGCCACGATACCGGTAAAAATCATAATTGCTAGTATGCATGTGATAGGATGTGGTGGAGGATTTCGGAGATTAGAATCATGCCATAGCTCAGTTGGCGGAGCGTAGGTCGTACATAGACGTAGGTCGCTGGTTCAAGCCCCGCCCGCATGAATTTTTTTACCATATTTTATTTCTTAATTTTATAGTATATCAAACAATAACTTTTTTTACTAAATATTGAAGTAGCATTTGTCTCCCATCTCACCTGATGGTAAGTGACGATGAAGACGAGGATGTTACATGCCTATCCAAGAGATACCCATATCTATTCACAGTTGCTTTTAAAATCCCTAAATTGTACGTGTCGGGAAACAGCGACTCGGAGAGGTTGTTTCATTCCTTAGCGGTTCGCATAATGCAGGAGGAAGCGATATAATATAGGTCTCCTACTCATTGATAACAAAAATATAAAAAAAAAAAACAACGGGTTGCACTCACGGCAGAAATGAAAGCTCCGCGCAGTAGTAAGAGTGGGGGATATTACTTCCTCTTCTACGCCGCGGGGTCACGTGTCCGTCTTACGAATTTTCGATCAGGTCACGTGTCCTGTCGCGAGTTTTTTTACTCATAACAAGGGCACTCCGGGAGTGTGGGAGAAAAATTTCCAACGCGCCTAGATGTGTTGGTTACGGAACGGTAACAGAGTCGCGAGTTCTATGGTTTACTCCTCATTTCAAAACATATCCAACACGCCTAAAGAAGCTTCATTTCAATAATAATGTTAAACTAATCATATTTGACTAGCTCCGTGGCGCAGTGGTCAACTCAACACGCCAGCCTGCGACACGGAGTGACCGGGTTCGATCCCCGGCCAGGTCAAGATGGAAAATGATCTTTTTCAGATTGGCCTGGTTCTTGGATGTGTATCTAATATGTATTTGTTATAAAATATAGTATCGTTGAGTTAGTATCCTATAACACAAGTCTCGAACTTACTTTGGGGCTAGCTCAATCTGTGTGATTTGTCCGTATATATTTATTTATTCTTATATTTGTCCTCCAGCTAGCAGACTTTGGCTTCAGCAACGAGTACGCGGCGGGGTCCCCGCTGGCTACTTGGTGCGGAAGTCCTCCGTACGCGGCGCCCGAGCTGTTTGAAGGCCGGCGGTACGACGGACCCAAGGCGGATATATGGGTAAGCAATGGAAACCAACCTGCGATACGAGGGTTCCCGGGTTCGATCCCCGGTCAGGTCATGATGGAAGACGATATTTTTCAGATTGACCTGGGTCTTAGATGTTTATCTATATAAGTATCTATTATAAAATATAGTATCGTTAAGTTAGTATCCTACGACACAAGTTCACAACTTATTGTGGGGCTAGCTCTATTTGTGTGATATGTCCCTATATATTTATTTATTATTTTATTTATTTATTTATTCTTGGGTCGTGGGGACCTTCAGCCTACTAATTATTCACCGCTATTGCCAAGAGGTTAATTGAGGTATCTCGTGACCAGAGGGCTGGTCTGTATTTTGGTCAAAAGATTAGCATTGCCATACAACGTGGCAATGCTGCCAGCCTTCTGGGCACGCTACCACGGAGTAATGAGCTGCCAGGGCTATTTCATTTGTAATATTGTTTTTTTATTTATAAGTAGTTTTTATGTTATTGTTATATTGATATTTTATTTAACCTACTAGCTGTTGCCCGCGACTTCGTCCGCGGCAATTTCTGTTATCATAGACATGTACTGTCGCGGACATTTTTTAGTTCGTTTAAAGAGGAATAATTCTTTAATTCACAATTTTTGGGTTACTTGAACCGTTTACGCATCGCACGCGTTGGATGTCCTCAACTATGAATAACTTTCCCCCGTTTTCAAAACATTTTTTATTGATACTTCGCTCCTATTAGTCGCAGCGCGATGTTTTATAGCCTAAAGCCTTCCTCAATAAATGGAATATCCAAAACAAAAATGAATTTTCCAATTTGAACCAGTAGTTCCTGAGATTAGTGCGTTCTAACAAACAAACTCTTCAGCTTTATAATATTAATTAGTATAGACAAAGACATCGGGAAAAACCACGAAACTTCTCTGGAAATTAGTCACAGTGTTAATTTGATACTACTAGAGACATCTAGTGGCACATTTAGGAACAGTATTGTGGATTACGCACTGTTGTATGGCGATTGACAGTGTTATTATTATATTGTTTTTGGTATAGATCAAGGTATAGATTAAATAATATGTATTTCTGATTAAGATAAAATGTTATGTGTACTTGTTGCAGTCCCTGGGCGTAGTGCTATACGTGTTGGTGTGCGGAGCCCTACCATTCGACGGCGGCACGCTACACGAACTACGCAACGTGGTCCTATGTGGGAAGTTCCGGATACCATACTTCATGTCACAAGGTACCACTATCATCATCAGGTCCTTTTAAGTCTCCACTACAGGAGCACGACCCTCTCTGTACTACTAGGGCCATACTTGGCCAGAACAGCCAGAGGACTTGGCCTACACTCTCCTCGCTGGCCAGACGGGTTGGAGAGGTCACCACTATACCACCTGTAAACTTAATCCATACTTCTATACCAATATTTATTATATTCTTTACCTTGGGGAGCGCGAGGGGTTTCTTAAAAGAGTTTGCCCCACGGCTCATGTCGGCTGCCGGTGATAAGAGGGCTGGCTGCTTTTTCGCCCAACGGATTAGTATAGCTGTCCAATGGGGGAACGCAGCCAGCGTTCTTGCCATAATGCCACACGGGCAAGATTTCAAAGAATTTTTTTTCTAGTGCTCTTTTTTTTTTACTTCATGTTTACATTGTATATAGTTAGTTTTAATTACTGTAATTTTAAAAATAAATAAATACTACCAATATTATAAATGCGAAAGTAACTCCGTCTGTTACCTCTTCACGCTTCAATAATTAAACCAATTCTGATGAAATTTGGTATGGAAGTAGTTTGAGACCCGGGGAAGGACATAAGTGCCTTACATTCCGGAAAATTCGGTTATTCCCGAGGGATCGAAAAATAATGTTATTAACGTGATAATTTAATAAATCGATGAACTTCGGCTGCACGCACGAAATATGTCACGTTCCGTGTGCAAGCGAGAGCGCGGAACAAGTGATAGAGAATCACGATCAGCCTAAGCGTTCGGCTTGTGACGCATGTCTCTTTCACCGTTATCTCGGAAAAATATCGTCCGTAAATCGACTTTTATCATCATCATCATCATCATCAGGTCTTCTTAGTCTCCACTGCAGGAGCATCACCCTCTCTGTACTACCGGAGCCATACTTGGCCAAAGCAGACAGAGGAGACAAACCGACTTTACAAGACAATAATAAGCCGTGTGGTTTCCGGCAGAGTAGAATAGGACCACTCCAAATCTTCCCATGGATGTCGTAAGAGGCGAAGGAAATACAAGCTAAACAAAGCTTATAAACATCAATGAGACCTCTCCAACCCGTCTGGCCAGCGAGGAGAGTGTAGGCCAAATCCTTTGGCTGCTCTGGCCAAGTATGTCTCCGGTAGTACAGAGAGGGTGATGCTTCTGCAGTGGAGACTGAAAAGACCTGATGATGATGATGATGATGATTTCAGACTGTGAACACCTAATCCGTCACATGCTGGTGGTGGACCCCGAGAGACGGCTGTCGCTGCGAGGAGTGGCGCGGCACCGGTGGCTGGCGGCACAGGTTCCTCCACACGACGACGAACGCGGTGAGTGTGTATACACCAGCTAGATATTAATTATATATACATAGTTTATTTCTATATACATACATACATAGTATCACGTCTTTTTCCCTTGCGGGGTAGACAGAGCCTATTTAAGTCTAGGTCTAGGTAGACCTTATGGCCACATTTAGCATCTTGGAGGCGTGTAGATGAAAACGGAATCAAAATAGTGATGGGTTGCTAGCCGCATCGCCTGTTGGAGAAGATTCTGCAGATTTTAGCCCAATCCCTTGATCGGCTTCTACGATCTGCGCGGGAAGAGAAGCAGCTGATACATTCTACATTTTTTATTTTCTCCCCGACCAGCATGGAAGAGCTTTCTATATAACAGTAATAATTGAAAAATTAAAAACTAAAACTTACCCTAACTATACAAAAAAGAGAAAACTATAAAGAGAAAGCAAACCTAACAGTTAAAACTTAAAGTTAAAAAATGTCTCGCAAATCATTGCCCTGAGGAAGTGTGCCCAAAAGGCTGGTAGCATTGCCACGTTGTATGGCAATGCATAATCGCAGGTTCAAATCCTGCCCGCTTGCAATTTTTTCTCCATATTTTATTCCTTAATTTCATAAGAGTATATCAAAATAGCATTGTGAATGTAAAATATAACACTTAAAAATAAGTTTAGTTAGTCAGTCATCATTTCGTGTAGGTGTCCCTGTCTTACAGTTTTGGCGATCCAGAAATGTCGGAAATTGAACTGTTTCCGAGGGTTCGATGTTCTACTAAGAGACAGTTTTTGTTTGTTTTTCGTGTGTGTTAGTAGCCAAAACACTGCATCTGCCATAGCTTTACGATTCAGCCGGGACCAACGGTTTAACGTGCCTTCCGAAGCACCGAGCTCGAGATATTTTATGAAAAAGTGCCTGAAAAGGCCTATTTTCTGAATAAATCTTTGAATCTTATGCCACTTGCGGTCACCCATCCCATTAGGGTCTGCGCCCGGGTTGCTTACTATACGTAAGCGCTAATAATGTTTATACCCACTGGACCATCGAGTTTCTTGACCCCAGACGGACACCAGGGCCACCAGGGTGTGCGTGGTCGATTGACCGTGGCACCTACACGACATGATGATGATGGGCGTGTGTTCGCAGACATATCGCTGGGCGCATGCGCGTGCCATTCGGCGGATGTGACGCGAGCGGACAGCCAGACACACGACAGCGTGCTCGCTCACATGCTTACGCTGCCGCAGCTTACGCAGCACGACATACAACAGGTGAAGGGGGGGGGGGGGGGGGGGGGTAGCGCTTACACTTTTTTTGTTAAATTTATTTATGGCTTTGACGAGTTACGTATTTAGCCAGTATCTATAAATGAGTTTTCCTGCGCTTTTTCTAAACGATGGTGTAGTTCATTTCGTTGATTCTACGGAGCGAGGCGACTATCCCCACGAAAAAAATGGGCATTTATAACACCAAATTACACCGATCTCACACTATTATAATAAAGTGTAATTGTTTTTTACAAAACAAATGCTCTCACTCCTAACTTCTGAAATAATTACATTTGTCGCCATACTTATGTGGAATTTGTTTCCGCAGTCGGTACAAGAGGAGCGATTCGACCACATTTCCGCGATCTACCACCTTCTAATGGACAAGCTACAGCAACGGACCAGCGCCAGAAACAGTCTGCAACACAGAGGTAACCTCTCTTTCTCTCTCTCTCTCTCTCTCTCTCTCTGTCTCTCTCTCTCTCTCTTTTAGACCACCAGATCAGCACCAACCTCGGCTCGTGGACAGACCATACAGGTTAAGATTAAGTAGAGAGCTAAGGTTTCAGGGCCATCAAAAGTACTAGCACAACAGGCACAACGAGGCATTCTTCCAACCACATCTCAGACATTTACTGGACTTGTTAATGGATGAGCTACAGCGGACCAGAAAGGATTTACCTCTCACATCCGAGCATGATCCCGGGCGCATCCTCGAGAAAAGTAGAGAGCTAAGGTTTCAGGGCCGCTACAGTTCTTCTCCATCTCGTTCTGTCTTGGCAACGCGCTTCACTTCGGGCCAAGACAGCCCGATTGTCTTCACCTCCGCCGCTACCGATCGCCGCCAGGTCTGCTTTGGTTGACCACGCTTCCTCTTTCCTCGAGGAGTCCATTCCAATGCCTGTTTCGGAATGTGAGAAGGATCCTGAGCGTGTGGCCAATCCATGTCTATTTACGACGCGCTATCTGGTGACCGTACGGTGTCTTGTCGCAAAGCTGCCACGGACGTTCATTGGATATCTTTTCAAGCCAAAAGATACCCAATATCTGACAAAGGCAGCGGTTGATGCAGACTTGGATCTGCTGCGTGATGACTTTGGTCACCTTCCACGTTTCGCACCCATATAGCAGAACGGTTTAAACATTGCCGCGAAAGATTTTGAGTTTTACTCTGCGAGTAAGCTTCCTAGACCGCCATATGGGGCAGAGTTGCGCGAAGGTGGCTCGACTCAGCAAAAAGAAGAAAAAGGGGGCGAAACAAATATATTTTACATACTCTGTCTTATACTATTCTTTTATTTCAGATTCGCTAGACTCGACGACCGGCCAGCCGTTAGATCTCACTAGTTGTAAGGTGAGCATTTTCATATATTGTATAGAAATTAGTTCGAGTACCGACGTGTCCAGTTAAATATCTTTTAAGTTTTGCTCCAAAATGCCTTATAAATAAATTATAACACTTACTTATAGGTAGGTAGGCTGATAGACACTTACGTAGGTGACGCCATGATGTTTCAGACTAATAAAGGTCAATTTTGCACATAATCGCTGCACAACATGGCATTTAATAAAAAATCCAACCGTGTTACGTATGTACATAAACTCCCTACTCCAAAACGCGGTCACGTTATAAGAAATATAATCACGTTCGCACCTACCTCGCCTGCAGGCCCACTCTATACATCTGTGGTCCCCGCTGTCATCACAAGATGGCGGTTGCTTAGCTTAATTTAAAGTATTAAATGTCGACCACTGACTATATATGCACAGTGAAATTTTGATTGTTCCGGTCCGGACCTTTAAATGTGTGATTCAGCCCGTCGATATGAACAACTTTTCCTATGGGACCAATGCTTGGGAACTCAAAAACTTTTTTTTGCTGACCTTGTTTTAGATATTTATGAAATGACTAGCTTTCGCCCGCGGCTTCGCCCGCGTCAATATCGATTCCTCGGGAACAGTACTTTTTCCCGGGATAAAATGTACCCAATGTCCTTCTCCGTACCCCAGAGAAAGTGTATGCAACATTTCATGATGATCGGTTCAGTAGTTACAACGTTAAAGCGAAACAAACAAACTCACTTTCGCATTTATACTAAGGATGAAATGAAGTTTTATAATCTAAAATATACCTGACATCAAAGCCACTTAAAACAAGTAACCTACCTAGTATATATTTTCTGTTTACTACATCCGTGGTCCAGGCGTTTGTAGACCCGGGGGTCGTGGGTTCGATTCTCACGGGAGCATACTTTGTTTAGTTGTTTCCAGTTTGGTTAGGACATTGCAGGCTTGAATCACCTGTCTGATAATGAAGATAATTTCGTGCTTCTGAAGGCACGTTAAGTCGTGGTCCCGGCTGCCATCTAGTAGTCGTTAAAGGACCCACGTCAGAGGCCGAGAGGTGGTTCCGAAGAACTCTGACACCAGGGTGTGCATGGTCCATTGACCGTGACACCTACTCGAAATGATGATGGTGCTTGTGTTATCACTATAATGTTTTCCACAGAGCTCCGACGACGAGCGCATGGACGCGGATCAGAGCAGCCAGGACGGGCTCGTGGCGATGCCGGTCCATAACCTGGAGCATAGGGCCGATAGTCTCGAGAAGGTAAGACTGCGTCATGTACAGGAGATTATCGATCATGCTTACTAACACAGCTGTGTTAGATGCCTTTAGGCAGCTTGATAGATCTAACTCGTGTTTGCCACTTACAGACACCGAAAAAGCAAATAGGGTTATTAAGTCATGACTTGTAATATATAAAATACATACATACATATTATCACGTCTTTATCCCTTATGGCGTAGACAGAGCCTAAGGTCATAAGACCGAAATGCCACGTTTAGCGTGTTGGTAGGCGTGAAGGTGGAAAACGGAATCAAAACAGTGATGGGTTGCTAGCCGCATCGCCTACTGACATGATTCTTTAGATTTTCGCCCATTCCCTTAACTGGCTTCTACGGTCTGCGCGTGAAGAGAAGCAGCTGGCACGTTCTACGTTTTTTCTTTTCTCCCAGACCAGCATGGATAAAATAATGATTAAAATAGCCATTTTAGTTTTTTTACCACTAATGATACGAATAAAACATTTTGTTGAAAGGTCTGTAATAATATCATCCACGTTATTTTCGAATTCCTAAAAATAATATAATAATTCCAAAAAAAAAGAAAGTAATCACCAGTCCTAGATATGTAATGACCAAATGGCATTCATGTGAATTGGAAAGTACCGTGACATGGTACGTAAAAGGTAGTTGTACCTATCCTCTTATTTAATCGAAATCTGCTTGAAACTTTCGCAAATAGTGTCCTATTTCTATTATTACATTCTCAAGTTATCTCGAAGAGTGTCTTAAATTTCTTACATACTTTTCTATGCTTTAATCTTATGAAATAAAGACTTCAATATTACATATTCAGTTGTATGGGTAGTGAGACTATTGTGTTTCATTCGGACGAGAAGTAACATCCTCGTCTTCATCGTCACTTACCATCAGGTGAGATGGGAGACAAATGCCTACTTCAGTACTTAGTAAAAAAAAAGTAAGATCAGAGAAGACAAGTTCTTTCAACTAATACCGTAGTGATATATACCTACTGTTTTGATAATTTTGCGCAAATAAACTCTTTTTAGTATAGTTTTTGTTCGAGGAAATAAGAAATAAATCTTAACAATAATATTTATCCGTACATACATATATTTTCTTCTTCCACTCCTCTTCCCATTTTATGTGGGGTCGGGACAGCATGAAAGTCTTTTACACTTTTCATGCTGTGAAAAGTATCGGCTTTTTTTTACGACTGGCCGCCAGCCTAACGTCAACCCTCCTTGGGAATGCTTTCGTAGCACAGGATGTATATGTGTATGAACAGGATATTTTACAGTTGAACTTATTTTCCCACAGTTTGGCGAAGGGATGACGGTGACAGAGGAATCAAGGCCAGCGCCGCCGGACACCCACGCGACCAGACGACACACTGTCGGACCCGGGGACTGTCGGCATGGACAGGTAACTTATTAAAACAATAGTTTTTTTTATTTTATATGACAGTTATATTAAAATGGAACTGGATGGGATATTTTTTTGTTGATAAAGTAACGCTCTTATTTAATTAACTAGCTCCGTGTTATTTAAGTAGTTTATAATTATTGACTAGCTCCGTGGCGCAGCGGTCAACACGCCTGCCTGCGACACGGAGTGCCCGGGTTCGATCCCCGGCCAGGTCAAGATGGAAAATGATCTTTTTCAGATTGGCCTGGGTCTTGGATGTGTATCTATATATGTATTTGTTATAAAATATAGTATCGTTGAGTTAGTATCCCATAACACAAGTCTCGGACTTACTTTGGGGCTAGCTCAATCTGTGTGATTTGTCCGTATATATTTATATTTATTTATTTATTAACGCGTAGTATTGGATGACAAACAGTTAGTTAGTCAGTGACAAAAGATAAATCAATACTGTTGACAAAAGTTTCTTTTGGCGTTTCTTCTCTGCAGTGGTAGGTTCCGAAACGCTAGTAGTCTGTAGCTTTTGCACATTAAGTAATAATATAAATATGACTAAATTAGATCCTTTAAAATGTGATTTGACGTGAAAAAGTATCTGCCAAGGCCTATTTTCTGAATAATCGTTTTGATTTTGATTTGTACAATGAAATCAAATAATTTTACCAAAAACTTTGATTTTATTGATCTAATAGATATAATACTAGCTTTCGCCCGCGGCTCCGCCCGCGTCAATGTCGATCCCTCGAGAACAGTACTTTTTCCCGGGATAATAGGTACCCTATGTCCTTCTCTGCACTCCAGAGAACTTGTTTGCAAAATTTCATGATGATTGGTTCAGTAGTTACGGCATGAAAAACAAACAAACTCACTTTCGCATTTATAATATTAGTAAGGATAAGGATAAGTAAATATACATGGTGAAAATTTGTATCGTATTGGACCCTTAAAGGGGTGACTCAGACCATCAAAATGAACAACTTTTCCTATGGGAACTGAAAAAAAATCGTCATTTCCATACAAAAGAGTTCCGCCGCCCGGTCAGTTGTATGGGAATGTCGATTTTTTTCACGTCTATCGAACTCACGACCCCCGGGTGTACAACGCCTTAACCACTGGACTACGGAGGCAGTTTGATGAATCCGTACTAATATTATAAATGCTAAAGTGAGTTTGTTTGTTTATTTGTTTGATTGTTTGTTTGTTTGTTACGCTTTCGTGCCGTTACTACTGAACCGATAATCATGAAATTTTGCATACAAATTCTTTGGAGTACGGAGAAGGACATAGGCTACCTTTTATCCCGGGAAAAAGTACTATTCCCGAGGGATCGACATTAACGCGGGCGGAGCCGCTGGCGAAAGCTAATCCATTATAAATGTCTCAGATGTGATTGAAAGAATGCCTCGTTGTGCCTGTTGTCCTAGTACTTTTGATGGCCCTGAAACCTTAGCTCTCTACTTAATCTTAACCTGTATGGTCTGTCCACGAGAGATCGCGAGAGACCTCCTCCTTGTGGCTACTTACCTGGTACTTTCAGTGGCGCTTTAAAATCAGCTCGAGCCGCGGGCGAAAGCTAGTATAGAAAAATATATATGTTGTGTTTGTCCGCAGGCGGGCGAGCTGGGAGTCTGCGGCGCGGCGTCAGCCGATCTCCGCGCGGCGCCGCTCACTGCTTCCGCACACTTCACGGTCAGTGTGAGCTACCACGTCTGTCACTCTATCACGTCTCCTCACAGAACAACAAACACATGTGTTATCACACGTGATTTCTTTGAAAACCAGCGTCGCCTCATTTCAAGCATACTACTAACGCAACACATATAAATTAGTTCTAAAGATATATTGTAACATCGGCCCAAATGTAATAGTAGTCTTTTTAGGGTTCTGCGTACCCAAAAAAACGGGACCCTATTAATTTCGCTCCGCTGGCAGTCTGTCTGTCTGTCCGTCTGTCACCAGGCTGTATCTCATGAACCGTGATAGACGATTAAAATTTTCACAGATGATGTATTTCTGTTGCCGCTATAACAACAAATACTGAAAAATTAGAATCAAATAAATATTTAAGGGACTCCCATACAAACAATGTGATTTTTTTGCTTGTTTTTGCTCGTTATTGATAACGGCAACAGGTAGA
Organism: Elegia similella; assembly: GCA_947532085.1. Taxonomy (NCBI): domain Eukaryota; kingdom Metazoa; phylum Arthropoda; class Insecta; order Lepidoptera; family Pyralidae; genus Elegia; species Elegia similella. Next base: position 495,564 of record OX383954.1, on the reverse strand, counting down.
CACTTGAAATATTCACAGAATATTTAGGTATACATTCACTTTAAAAATAAATAATTAAATAAAAATAAAATTAATATTAAAGGGGGCTCCCATTTGGCACATTTTGCCGTTTTCATAAATAACAGTACGGAACCCTTAGTACGCGAGTCCGACTCGCACTTGGCCGCCTTTTCTTCTTTTCTTCTATTTGGCCCTCAAACTTCATTCAGGAGCTTATTTTATTTTATTTATTTATTTAAACTTTATTTACCAAAAACAAGGTATAAAAGGCGGACTTAATGCTAATAGCATTCTCTACCAGTCAACCTTCGGGATAAATTGAAATAATGAGTGGTAGGCGAATACTGTACAAATTAAAAGATAACAGAAATACATAAATACTTATAATAAATAAACACAAAAGAATATACATATATAGTAATATATAAATAAATATACACACATATAATTCTGAAAATAATTTAAATGGTTCCTGGTCCGGATCTTAGTAACTTCTGCACTACGTAAACTATTGGCGAAGAAGGTCTAGTTCGTTTTCGCCAGTGTCTAGTTATTCTTGCTTGTGTATCAACGAAATGATGGTGTAATTCATTTCGCTGATTTCGACGGAGCCCCTGGCGACGTTTACCACTCTCTCGTGACGTCAAAGTTTGTTAAGACGAGGCCTGAAATGTTTGGTACCTAGTTATGGGCGGCGCTAAGCAAATGCGCGGGGTGTCTGTCCCCCGGCCCCCGCTATCTCTTTACGCGCGTTCCCGCGCACAGCGATCGCTGCCGTGCCTGCAACTACTACGATTATTACGAGATCTCGACTCGGAGCTTAGAACGCATGGGGTTTGCGTATCATTTTTGTGTTATTATAATGATATTGATATCTTTTGATATTCGACTATGGAATGGCAAATATTGGCAATTAAAAAAAACATACAATAAACATTCATGTTTTTATTGCAACTTAATAAAAATTACAAAATCACAACACAACATAAACCAATCAATTATCATACATTAAATTAAACGCTGTACAATTTTCCGAAATCAAAATTATGGTTTCGTTAAATCACACATTCATAGTTAGGAATATCATAATAATAACTATGTTATTCTAAAATCAAATTAATTATGGTATCGTTTCTATGGTTTTCATGATGGCCAAATAAAGTCCTTTTATGTCTCTCCCTACTTAATTTACCAGTAACAGTAATTTTACTTAGAGTTTATTTACGGTTTATTAGATATCAATTTCAATATCGTATGTCACACCTAAGCCTAACTAATATACTTAAGCACACGAATAAAATAAATACGAAAAAATATCCCATTTGGAATAATCGTTAGATTACAATTACCTATATCAGATACTAAGCGTTTCACATTTTTGTGACGCTGATGATGGAATAATACTTTGCTCATTCAAATCAAAAATTCGTAGCTCCGACTCCATCTTGATTACACCTCCCTGTTCTTGCGTTCGCGGCACAGCGGCGCAGGGCGACTCGGACAAACGGACCTCCGATTCTAAACTCAGAGGCATTTTGTTCGTCCTGAAAACAGTAGGAATTTTTATATTAGCTAATTTATGTTTACGTAATAAGGTACATTGTTATTTCCATACTTATTTACCCGATACTTCATCCGATGGGCTCGATACTATATTACGAGTAAGTATGTATATATGATTAAATTATTAGTATGACTAGGAACACCCCGTCTTTTCCCATGAATGTCGTATGAGGCAGCTAATAGAAAACAAGGCTCTGACATCACGTGCAAAAGCATACCCAAAAAGAATTGACATCAGGTAGGCAGCTGGTGTAAAAAAATGCCGATTTTTTTTATCAAAGTAGTTGCCAACCCACTTCGATTTAAAATAAATATGACTGATAAGTTAAATATGATCTGTAATGATTTAGTCTTTTATTCCCCCACAAAATAAAATTATATATAATATTTTACGAAGGTACACAGGTAGATAGGATAGGTAGGTACTCACCATCTATTTTCCCTCATTAGGCAGGCAGGCTCCTTCCTACTAATATCCGACACGTTTTCGTTGACTAGGTTTTGACATTTTCTTTATTATCTCCAAACAAATATACAATAATCTTAAATTAAACTACTTATAGGTTTTTATTCACTTTGCCCATGATTATTACACGGTAATGCCGAAATTAAAAACTATAATACTTATATGAAAATTATTAAACACTAAAATAACGAAGACTAAACGAAATAATAACAAACTAGGTAGGTACATACATTTTATAGATTAAATTTGAATATTTAATTAAAAGCTCGCGAGATTAGAATTTCAACGCAGCGACTTGCACAGACCATCGCTCGGCAAAGGCGTACGCAGACTGATCAAGTGCGCGCAAGGGATAGCGCTTGGCGGTTTAGCTCGTGAATGATGAGATAGGTATAGTCTCGAGTCGCTCAAACAAAAAAACGTAAGCGCCAAATTCGTTATTTCTATTTTGTATAAAATCAGACCGGTTAATTGTATTTTCATATTTCAATTTTGATGAATTACTAATGACCTATCTTTTAGTCTAAAAATCATTACTTAATTCGTCCTCTTTGAGCTACAATAACGAAAACTCTGCAAACGAAGACCATTTTTCAAAAAATATTTCTATCGAAAAATTTTTATCAAAACGTGTTTTCATCTTCAATTTTTGGAGATGAAATAGTCAAAAATCATATTACTTACATTTGAAACTCCTAATTTAAGTATTTTGCGAGATAAATAAGGTTCAGAACGACCTTATTTACAGTGGTATCGCCTTAAAATTGTAGCAAACTATGACGTCACACGGAATTTCAAAGGGCTATATCTTTATCATTTTTTATTCAATCGACAAATCCGGGGTAGTACGACACTCTCACAGAAAATCGACGTCTGAGTAGAAGCTTTACCGCTTCTATGCTTCGTTCGGTGAGAGAGCCAGAGGCCCATCCTTCCCCCTCCCCTCCCCATTTCCTTCCCCCAACTCCTTGAAAGGCCGGCAACGCTCCTGTCACACCCTGGTGTAGCAGTTGTCCATGGGCAGCGGTGATCGCTTACCATCAGGTGACTCGCTTGCTCGTTTGCCGTCCTATGTCATAAAAAAAATGAAAAAGGTCATCCCCAATATTTTTTGAATTACTAACTGACGGACTAATTATATTCTTTTAGGAAACTAGCCTATTTGCAAAACAATCCAAAACAAAAGCCGGGCAGTCCGCCGTAATTCCCGCCAAGAATTCATAAAAGTAGTCAGTATTTCAACTACAGTTTTTTTTTCACAGCAACAGGCAACGCAGAACGTTTCGCTTCTTCCCAACACGAACTTGGCGGTGAAACTGCCCGCGGTGCAACACCAGCCGCCGAGATACTTCAGCGTCAAAGACCAGCACTTACTGAAACCACCGCACGCCATGCAGACACAAGGTAACATCATTATTGGCATATTATTGATAATAGAACATTACTGCAGAGACCGGGAAATAAGGGATTGCCGGATCAGTAAAGTTTTCAAGGCCGAGCGATAGCGAGGCTTTGGCAATTAAAAAAGTAAACTATGAGTCCAGCAAGCCGATTCCCGGCAAAGGCATGTATAGTGCTTTTCTCAATAAATGTGAGGAAATCTACGAATAAGTAATAAGGAGCAAATAATGAAATACGTAATACTGGGAATAAATGAGTATAATATAAAAACACGATAATAGTATGAACATTTGGCTTTCTACGCCCTTCATATTTTTCTATGTGTTATCAATGAAATGATGGTGTAATTCGTTGATTCAATGGAGCCCCTGGTTTCATCCTAGACGACGCAGTAAGGCGAGCGACCAGCAGTCCGCTATGTAAATCTCTGAATCTGCACCACAGCTGCACCATGACACTTAATTTTAGTTATTCCACACATTGGTCATAAACATGGGCATTTATAACACCAAATTACACCGATTTTACATTATAAAGTCCACTAGAAGCAATCTGCAAAACAATCCAAAACAAAAACCGTGCAGTCCGCCGAAACTCTAATAGTACAATCCCGCGTTATTTTCTGTTAAATATTTTAATTGTCAAATAAAAATAAAATATATACCATATATTTTTATATATTTATTGCTTTTTCTTTCGCAACGAAAATTAAGCATATTTTGTATGATTTTATACAACGACTAGCTCCGTGGCGCAGCGGTCAACACGCCTGCCTGCGACACGGAGTGACTGGGTTCGATCTCCGGCCAGGTCAAGATGGAAAATGATCTTTTTCAGATTGGTCTGGGTCTTGGATGTGTATCTATATATGTATTTGTTATAAAATATAGTATCGTTGAGTTAGTATCCCATAACATAAGTCTCGAACTTACTTTGCGGCTAGCTCAATCTGTGTGATTCGTCCGTATATATTTATTTATTATTGAATTTTATTAAAATTATTTTCATATTCATATACTTATATGCTCGATGAGTGCATTTTTTTATAATGTTAGCAATTGGCTGTATGACAAGTTTAAAAAGTTTTGAGCAGCGGCCAGAAATGAATTTTCATACTTACTTTCCTGGCCTAGGCCGGTAAAGTATTGCACCAGCCAAGAATTAAAAACTTCCTGTCTTCATTTTACTACAATAATGCCTACATCTCCGAGCATGTTTGAGAAAAAAATCTATGGTATGTTTAGGGGATCTCTTCAAGAGGAAAATATAGGCTGACTGGTGAACCTAGTGTCATACTTATGGGCATAATAAATCCTCTGTCTGCTCTGCCGGCCTATTTGCTAACTCAGTGACCAACGTTTTGATAGTCACTTTAAAATACATTACGTTTAAATAAATAAATAATATATACGGACAAATCACACAGATTGAGCTAGCCCCAAAGTAAGTTCGAGACTTGTGTTATGGGATACTAACTCAACGGTACTATATTTTATAACAAATACATATATTAGATACACATCCAAGACCCAGGCCAATCTGAGAAAGATCATTTTGCATCTTGACCTGGCCGGGGATCGAACCCGGGCACTCCATGTCGCAGGCTGGCGTGTTGACCGCTGCGCCACGGAGCTAGTCAAAATCTATATCTTAAATGAAAATAGTCAATCATAGGAAACCCGCAATGTATTTTGAAGTGACTATCAAAACGTTGGTCACTGAGTTACAAATAGGTCGGCTGATGATGATTGTCAATCATATTGATATGAATACATGTTTGTCTGTCAGCGTCAGGTTTCGGTCGTCGCGCCAGTGACGGCGGCGGCGCGTGCGCCAGAGGACGCGAGCGAGCCTGCTGCCGCGCCCCGCCCGCACACCACGTCAGTACTCATCATCACCATCATCACCATCACCACCAATAATCATTACCATCGCATCACCAATATAATCATCACCATCATCATCATCACCAATATAATCATCACCGTCATCATCATCACTACCATCATCACCAATATAATAATCATCATCATCATCACTACTATCATCATCATCACCATCACATTACCAACATAATCATCACCGTCAATATCATCATCACCACCACCAATATAATCATCATCACTACTACCACCATCATCATCACTACCACCATCATCATCATCACCACATCATCAATATAATCATCACCGTCAATATCATCATCATCACCACCATTATCATTATCACCATCATCTACTGCCTCCGTAGTCCAGTGGTTAAGTCAATTGCCTGTACACCCGGAAGTCGTGGATTCCCGCGGGAAGCATACTTTGTTTAGCTGTTTAGACATTGCAGGTTTGAATCACCTGATTGTCAGGTGACTTGTGGTGCTTAAAAAAGACGACAGTCATTTGAAATTCCATTAAAACTGAGGGGGAGAGGGCGTTGTGACACTACAAAACGGCTAGGCATAATGTGCAAAAGAGAGCACACTCCATTCGTTCTGGAGTAGAATTGTAATTGGTGCAATAAAATGAATATTACCTACTAATACAACGTGATTTTGAACCCCCTAGCTATATTGAAAACTGGGAATCAGAATTGCAAGAAAAAAGGTAAAAAACGAAAAATAAAATTAGGTTTCCCATACAAAGTCGCCGATCAGCTAGACGAATTTCTATGGAAGGTACAATTTATTTTATCGTTTTTTACCTTTTTTTCTTACAATTCTGTATTCCATTAGGGATTCTGATTCCCAGAGTTCAATATAGCTAGGGGGTTCAAAATCACGCTGTATATTTTTAAGTTTAACTAACATCATCATCATCATCATTTTGAGTAGGTGCCACGGTCAACCGAATATACTCACACACCCTGGTGTCAGAATTCTTCGGAACCGCCTCACAGCCTCTGACGTGGTTCCTTTAACGACTACCAGATGGCAGCCGGGACCAACGGCTTTACGTGCCTTCCGAAGCACGGAATCATCTTTATTTTCAGTCAATCATGTGATTCAAGCCTGCAATGTCCTAACCAAACTGGAAATAACTAAACAATGTATGCTCCCCGTGGGAATTGAACCCACGAGCCCCGGGTCTACAGGCAAATGCCTTAACCACTGGACCACAGAGGCAGTTTAACTAACAAAATAGATCAAAGTTATCTGAATAAAAATCATTTTACTATTTATTTAATACTATTTTCGTTTCCCTACCAGGTGTCAGACAGCGGGACCCCTCAACGCGTCGACTCCGAACAAAACGAAGAACAAGGTGGCGACTCGGCCTACAACACCAATTTATGCCGGTAAAAACATTTAGAATAGGTACATATGCAAAAAAATAATTGTCCAATATCTATAAAATACACGAGTCAAATTTTGAAAAAAACCGGACGAATGTTATATCTATACTAATATTATAAAGCTGAAGGGTTTGTTTATTTGTTTGAACGCGCTAATCTCAGGAACTACTGGTTCAAATTGGAAAATTCAAATAGTCCTCAATAGAGGAGGGCTTTAGGCTAAAATATGACGGTGCAACCAATAGGAGCGAAGTATCAATAAAACATGTTTTGAAAACGGGGGAAAAAATATACATTATTCAAAATAACAGAAATTGTCGCGGACGAAGTCGCGGGCAAGAGCTAGTTTCAAATCCTAATCCGTACACATAGTAGTGGCTTCATATTTCTGTAAAAAAGAAAAGCTGATATTAGGTACAGTTCAATAATATGTAGCATCTAGTTTTTGTTCGTAAAGAAACTACGCATTGTCTCAAATAAAGAGTTGACAAAAATATTTCTTGGTTACGTAGGTAAATCCTTATCCTTACTTCCTTACTAATATTATAAATGCGAAAGTGAGTTTGTTTGTTTGTTTGTTACGCTTTCACGTTGTAACTATTGAACCGATCGTCATGAAATTTTGCATACACATTATCTGGAGTACGGAGAAGGACATAGGGTACATTTTATCCCGGGTAAAAGTACTGGGGGACTGGGTACCCGAGGGACCGATATTGATGCGGGCGGAGCCGCGGGCGAAAGCTAGTAAAATTATATTTTTTCGTAGTGTTACCTCTTGTGTTTTCAAGTATTGAAAAGATTAAAGGACCAAATGTATACGGTCAATTTATATTAGGCGCAAATATTTTAAGTTATTATCAATAATATGATAAGAGACAATTTTATTTTTTATTCAGGTACATGATGAACCGAGGCAGCAGTAAAAGACACACGATGGCGACGCCTGAAGACGCTGCGAACGTCGTGACGTCATGCAGCACATCCAATATGGTAAGTCATTATGAACTTTCTAATAAACATGTGCCCGTTGATGTTCAAGCTCAGAACATATCCATAGGTCATTCATTCCATCCGGCTCGAAGGACCAATGATTAAATGGGTAAATGGTAATGGCTGTGTGAATGCTTTTTTCCGTTAAATGGGCTTGCATGGCGTGAGGTATCCGAAATGACATTGTACATCTAACATGGTATGTCTTCATTAACTTTCTAATAAACATGTGCCCGGTGATATTCAAGCTCAGAACATATCCATAGGTCATTCATTCAATCCGGCTCGAAGGACAAATTAAAATGTGTAAATGGTAATGAGGATATGAGCTGTGTAAATCGCGTGTGAACGCTTTGTTTCGTTAAATGGGCTTGCATGGCGTGAGGTATCCGAAATGACATTCATCATCATCAGGTCTTTTTAGTCTCCACTGCAGGAGCATGACCCTCTCTGTACTACCGGAGCCATAAATGACATTCATTAGGACTAAAACCTCGGAAACCAAGATTTGACGGAAAATTGTATTTTACTAGAAATTAGATCCAGTTATATAAATTTTCAGGGATTTTCAAGACAATTCATCATCATCATTCCAGCTGTTAGAAGTCCACTGTTCCTTCCATGTAATGAATATTGTTATATCAATAAAAAACAAGTAATGTATAATGTGTGTTGTCCTGCAGCCTAGTACCTCCCCGTCGTCGACGACGAGTCTGCGCGTGCGCAGAACTGGTCTGCTCACCGTCACCGAGCGCCCGCCCGGTGAGTCTTCGATCACTGCTTGTGTGTTATATTAGCAGTCTGTTTACACTTTGTTCCACAAAAAAATACATCCGAATCTTCTCGACTTTTAGCTAATAACGCGATAATTGACAATTCTTACGCGTACTTAGAATATTTGTTTATTTTAGTGGTTATTAATTAAAAATCACGAATGCACTGAACAGGCTAGTTTCCCGGCTCAAAATAATCATCATTATCATCTCAGCTACAAGAAGTCCATTGCTGGACATAGGCCTCCCCCGAAGATTTCCAATAAGACCTTAGTCAGGTCATCCGACCATCTGGTCGGTGGGTGTCCGACGCTGCGTGGTCGTTGCCGATATGTGGTCGCCATTCGAGAACCCTTCTGCCCCATCGGCCATCGCTTCTGCGCGCTATGTGCCCTGCTAAATTATTCAGTCAGTTAGACTTTTTAAAAATTCTCTTTTGACAATTGAAACAATAAATAATAAAGATAATGCGGGTCAAAGTTCATAAATGGCCCCCATTTATAAACTTTGACTTTTTCGTGACGTCACAGGTAACTTAAAAGTGTAGCAAACTGTGACGTCACACGCTATTTTAACAGATATATTTTTTTTAATCACTTACGAAAAAGAGCCACATGTGCAAGGGAGAACAAGCGATAGAGAGGCACGATCGGCCAAAGCGAAACAATTTTAAAAAATGTTAATAAATATTTTTTTAGGAATGTTTAGAATGTTTAATATTGACATTTTTTTAGTCTGGTCGTTCAGAAACGCTTGTGGTATTTCGATTTTGCATAAATTAAAAAATATAAAAGAAATAAAAATATGACCTTCATAAAGAGATACATGTATCCAATTTTAAATAAAAATCTTTGACTTAGGAAACTAACCTATTTGACGCATTCAATTTTTATGAAAAGAGTTTCGATTAAGGTTTTTTGTTGGAACAGAGTGTAGTAAATTGACGTGGAATTTGTAGTTTTATTTTATATTCTCAGTTTTCGTAACGGTGCGCCAAAAAAGCTGCGAATGGTGTTAAAAGCATGAAAATTAGAACGATTGATATTTAGGCTATACGAATCAATTTGTCGCGTAGCGCGAACAAAAAACAAATAAAGAGAGAAGTTATGACGTCATTTTTTTTGTATGAAAAAAATGTTTGTGCTTAATTTAAATGGATGTAAAAGCGCAAATACTTTAAGGGCGTGCACCCACAATCTAGAAAAATAGAAAAATGCTTTAGAAGCATAATAAAAAATAGACACACTGGATTTTTGAGATATCTGGACCTGAACATTAGAAAAACAGACGAGAAAAACACCTGTGTACAAAGGACCACTTTCTTGGCAAACAATTTTTACTATTATTTACTATTATTTACTATGGATACAAAGTCACTGACGTCGACAATCAAAACAGCTGATTTACCGATTTTAATGAAAATAAATTTGTATTAAAACATCAAAAAACAAAACTAGTGTGTCGATTTCCTAAAATTTGCTACTTAAGCATAAGCTTTAAATTTGACCTATGAGAGCCAGCCTTTATAATATTTGCGCTTAATTAAAATGGACCTTGAACACGATAATAAAAAAAAAAATATATGCACAAGATTATAACGATAATAATTATGATATCAATATCGCCGGTTACTTTTTAATGTTAATGTAGTTTAAAATATAAACAATAACATTAACATTTACACAAAAACATAATCAGTTTTTTTTTCCATTAATATTCTACATATTAATAAAAAAAATATTATATTTTTGTAGTGCATTTTCAACAATTCTTATAATCTTTAAAATTAGCAAATTATATAATTAAAAACTTTTTACAACATGGCCCGTTTTACTTAGTATAAGACTTAAGATAGGCATCAATGTCTGTCGTTGAACGCTGTGTTTGAGTCTTATGTCTTGAGAGAGATAGAAATATGATAAAATCAAATGAAACATTAAATCACGGCTGCATTAAAACTGACGCTTATTTCTAAAAGATACAAAATAAGTATTGAGTATAAACTGCAACTTCTACGTCATTTACTTTATAAGTTAGAGAAATTTCAGTTCTCTGCACATCTTGATGTTGTTTTTGCTGTTTTTTTTTTATTATTGCTTGAGATTGATTTTGCGTTTGTATGCTGTGAGACACTCCAAGTAATTCTTAAGCCCAAATTGAAGATGATTAAAAAAATCGGATTACCGATAATTTTAAGAACTTTGTATTCCCAAGCTTTGCCTACACCGCAAGATGTGAAGACGTTTTTCTTCATCTTACAGCATATAAACTTAACGTTTTTTTAGCATCATTTAAAAAGTAGGCTGCATGTCACTCGCTTTTTTTAATTTGTTTTTTTTTTCTCAACAAGTAATAAGCCCTGAGCTCGTAATGGAGGTAGAAGCACGCATGAAGAGGAACTACCTACCGCCCTCGATACAGGGGCAATACCCCACGACCCCCAGTCCGGGTTCTTCCCAAAATGTACCACAAAGTCCCACGCAAGGGTCCATTACAGCTGGTACGCCAAATTATAGTCAAAATCAAAAAAGTATGAAACAAACGCTAGAGACGATACCACAAGGGAGTATTATGGGGACAAAAGGTTCCATAACATCTGGGGCGCCTATAAGTATGCAAGCAGTGTCTCCTTTCACCCCAGCTATAGGCCAATTTTCGCCCAGTCAAGGGACAATTATGTCCCAGGGTTCGATAACTTCTGGAACACCGATGGGACAAAATCAAAATTTTGGACAAGGATCGATCATGTCCGGTATACCAATGAATGGTTTTGGGACAAAAAATCAATTTGGAAATACAAGCTTTGGCCAAAGTCAGTCTTTTGGGGCTGGAAATACAAATTATGGACAGAATCAAGGATCCATTATGTCTGGAACACCGATGAGTTCAAATTTCGGGACACAAAATCAAAGTGGTTACGGGACACAGACTCAAGCATCTATCATGAGTGGAACGCCAATGAATACCAATTTCGGGACATCAGCCAATCAAAATCAAGGCTTCGGACAAAGTTTTAGCACAAACACTGGACAAAATCAAGGCTCAATCATGTCTGGCACGCCGTGTACCAATTTTGGTACTCAAAACCAATTTGGAACAGTTCAAAATCAAGGGTCTATAATGTCCGGGATGCCTATAAGTGGAAATACACATTTCGGGACATCAAACCAAATGACTGGGAATCAAAATCAAGGTTCCATAATGAGTGGGACTCCTATGACGTCAAATACAAATTTCGGGACACAAAATCAAAGTTCGATGTGTGGAATACAAAATCAAGGTTCGATCATGAGCGGAACTCCAATGACATCAAATTTCAATAGCCAAAACCAGACATTTGTCCAAAATCAGACTTTCGGATCTCAAAACCAAAGCGTCCCGCCAAACCAAGGCTCAATAATGAGCGGTACCCCAATGAATACTAATACGAATTTCGGGCCACAGAGTCAAAATTATGGGGCACAAAAACAATCCGAGAGTCAAGGCTCCATTACGAGTGGAACCCCAATGACAACAAACTCAAATTTCGGGCCACAAAGTCAATCTTTCGACAACAATTTCGGGACGAATTATGCAAATAGTAGCAACTTTGGAAGCTATGGGTCTATAACCAGTGGCTCCCCTGGTCCCAGTGGTTCTGGGAACAGTTATAACCAACGGCAGAGGAAGTACTCTGGTCCGCAACGGGTCAAACTACAAATGCTAGCGACCGTACAGGAAATGGGTAAATCTTTTTATTTTTTTTATGGGTTTATTTTTAGTTTTTGGTTACGGGTCCTTTAGGGTGTAAAGGTTTGAGGCAGATTTAGGTGGCGAGGAACTTAACATTCTTTTTTTATTAGCCTGCTTTTGTTTCCCACTGCTGGGCAAAGGCTTTTTGTTTCCAAATGTTCTTGTCAAGGGCAACGAGCAAAACGAAAAATTAGAAAAAATTACCTATATAGATTTTTATTGATTTTGAGGTTATTATTGATTAATGATTGGTTTTATTTAATTGAGATATTCAAGATATTTTTAACATCAGCAGCCTTTTGTATGATAAATTAAAAATAAAATGCCGCCCTGCTTTACTCATGAATAAATACATATTTATAGGCCGGACAGGCTATTTGGCGAGCACTTTTTAAGTGGTAATTAAATATCAACCTTATGTCATTCAATCGAAGCTGAAAATAGTACGCAACATTCCAAGGTACAGTCCCGGGACATTCAAAAGTAGAATAAATGGGTATCTCTTGGATATGCATGTAACATCCTCGTCTTCATCGTCACAAGACAAATGCCTAATTCAATTTTTAATAAAAAAAATAAAATATATAAGATTAAATGTAGCGTACTATTTTAAGCTTTGTCTGAATGGAATAAGGTTGATATTTAATTACTACTTAAAAAGTGCTCGAGCATTTTCGCCTAGTCTATATTGACCCTTACTGTCCGGGCTGACAGTCCGGCTTTTTAGCCGACTTTATTTTTGGGGAGTTGTGTAAGGTGAATTTTAGTTTAGGTGTTGGTATAACTATACATATATTTTTTTATAATTATTTTATATAACTGTAATTCCAATAGGTGTCGGGTGAAATTAATCTCAGATGGAAAGAATAAATAGTTTAACTGCAGGTATTTTAAAATATGAACTTATTATCACCGAGTAAGTACTTTTAACACGTAGTGTTTGTGTGTGTTTGCATCATGTAGTTGTGTGCACTGTGTGTGTGTGTTGTAGAATTTTACGTTTTTAGTCAAATGGGTGTTGAATTTGAATAAACTTAGTTAAGTACATATTTTAAAGGTCAAATGTAAGATAATCTGAAACTCTTTAAACTGATAATCTTTAAAATATCGCATTGACTTTGTCATTCTTTAAAGCAGTGTTTTTCAAACTTTTTGATTTCACGACACCTTTACAAGTTAAAAAATCTAGCGACCCCCTTCTGCCATAGACAGACAAAGAAATAATTGAAAGACTACCTACGTTAATGATTTATTTACGTTTGTGAAAATATGAGCTCGCTTCATCAAAATCTCCTTTATCACGCAGAGGTCAGGTGGCTGACAAAAGGAAAACTTGCTAGCGACACCCCCAAATAAGGTTTCGACGATCCCGGGTGGGGTCGAGATGCACAGATTGAAAAACACTGCCCTAAAGAAAGACTATTTTTCATTAAGAATTATGGTTTCAACGCCAATGGTTTTCCTACCTTTGATTTATAATATACTGTGCCAAAAAAGAGTTTTAGAATGAGTATTTTGTTTATTTTCTCTGTTTCAAATTAATTTCTAAAAGTGATATTGATGTGGAAACTTTTTTAGAAGAAAACCTGACCGGGTATCGAACCCGGGTCGTGTCGCGTGGCTGGCGTGTTGACCACTGCGCCACGTAGCTCGTCTTTGACCTTTTCATTTTACAAATAGCACTTCCAAGTTTTTGTGGTATGTCTATTGTTTTAAACCATAGGCATATGGTTGATCAATAAATGTCTAAAACTCTTTCTTAACCTTTTTTTTTCAGCTGCATTTAAATTATTCTAACAATTGTTCTATATAACAGCTCGGGAGCACGCCGAAAGATACTCGCCCGTGAGACGGGCGGAGTGTGAGCCTCCCCGAGCGACGCACGACTTGGCTTCCGCGAGACTCGAGTACCAACAACTACAGGTAAACCCGGCTAGACCTCTTCGTTGTGTATGCTATCCTGGTACTTTATTGGCAATGATAGATGTGAAGTAACGTCAGATCCGATCTAGTTAGAGATTGGGTCATCCTTGGGTTGAAAAAACACGTTAAATGATGCTAACTTATAAACAGAACAGAAGTAATCTCTTCGTTGAGTATGCTATCCTAGTATTTGTGGGGAACTGCTACGTTCTGTAGCATGTTAAGCAACGTTAGATGCGATCTAATCTACGATGGTTGGTTCTATAATAGGTTGAAACCACACACATTGATATTAACTTTTAAGCATAGGGGTAAAAATACTACGAATCACCAGAAAGTATACTTTCCTCATTGCTCTAAAACCTGAGCGATATTTTCCTAGGACAAGTGAGCCTCCCCATGCGACGCACGACTTGGTTTCTCAGAGGCTCGAGTATCAACAACTGCAGGTAAACCCGGCTAGACCTCTTCGTTGTGTATGCTATCCTGGTACTTTATTGGCATTGCAACGTTCGATAGATGTAATAGATGTTATATAGCATGTTAAGCAACGTCAGATGCGATCTTTAGGATGGTTGATTCTATAATAGGTTGAAGCGACACGTAAAATGATACTAACTTATAGGTTGAAACCACACGGCGTAAAATATATTAACCACGCATCAACTACTTTTTACTTTTTAATTATTGTATCAACTTTTAATCAGATCCGAGATTTTTTTTCTGGCGGAACGTTTGAAATGTTATCCTGGCAGAATCAGATTTTAATTACATTCTTTTTTTACTTTAATTACAGATTTTAATTATAATCAAAATTATTAATGGACATACAAATCTCAAACTTTACATGACGGTACGCACTTATAATCTAGTAATATCACGGTTTTTCCGTACCCAAAGGGTTAAAACGGGACCCTATTAATAACGCTCCGCTGTCCGTCTGTCTGTCTGTCTGTCTGTCTGTCTGTCTGTCCGTCCGTCACCAGGCTCATGAACCGTAATAGTTAGACTGTTGAAATTTTCACAGATGATGTATTTCTGTTGCCGCTATATTTTATTTATTTATTTATTTATTAGGCAACACAACAGACACTAATGAATAATATTACAAGGTTTCTTAATAACTAATAATGTTCCAACTTAGCATCCTAAGCGTGTATGCACAATTGATTTAGCTAATTATAATATAAAGATACATCATAGAGAAAACTCTGCAATAACAAAATAATTCTATTACACAAAACAATTCAATTCTGCCAGACTATGTACTGGATGGGGCGCTGAGAATTTTGAGTGTAACTTTTTTGAATTTACTGAATCGGCAATTAAATATATCAATGTCTTCACTGTAGGATATCTTATTGTATTTCCGGCACATTCTTGCTAATGGGTTCGAAAACGATATGTTTTTCTTATAAACAGGCAGTACATATATAACAACAAATACTAATAAAATAGAATAAAATTTATATTTAAGGGGGCTCCCATACAACAAACGTGATTGTTTTTGCTCGATATTGATAACGGCAACAGGTAGACGCTTAAAATATTATCAGAATATTTAGTTATATATTCACTTTAAAAAGAAAATAAATATTAAAGGGGGCACCCATACAACAGACATGTTTTTTTTGCCGTTTTTATAGATAACGGTACGGAACCCTTCGTGCGTGAGTTCGACTCGCACTCGGCCGGGTTTTTTTTAATCATAATGTCTTTATCTCATGTTAGTTTCAATCATATTATTCGGATCCTGATTCTTACATTGTAGGTCACGTTTATCTGCGCCCGACTGTACATACATAATTTGAATGTACAGAGAGGACTAGAACGACGAAGCGTGAGCTCCGCGGCGGGAGCTTCGCCCCCGTTGACCGAGTCGCGGCACACCCCGCATACCAGCATGCCGGGCTCCCCCATCCACGCCTGCGGGGCTCCCACGCTGGACCTCAGCCTGTTGTCGGGGGACGCGGCGCGCGCCGTCATATGCTGCGCGCGGACGCTGCCGGAGCCCTACGGCAATGACGTCGCGAACACGAGGATCCTAACTCAGGTAATTACCCCATTAAGAGTGAGTTTCAGATAGACCTCTTCGTTGTTTCTGCTATCCTGGTATTTTAAGTAGCGATGTATAGCGAACACGAAGAATCCTTATAATCAGGTTAGTTATTATAAAAACCCATAGAAGTATGAGACGCATTTTTTTTTAAATCTATTAATAAACCTGTAACACCATCTAAATGACTGAGTCTGAAACAAATCGTAAGCAATAGGCGTTGGTACTTGGTACCACATGCTAGTTAGTCATGGTCGGTCATACAGCCCATAAGCCGGTCAACTCAAGAGCCTGAACTGATATTATCCTTATAAGGAGTAAGATTCAACTAGACCTCTTCGTTGTTTCTGCTATCCTGGTATTTTAAGTAGCGATGTATAGCGAACACGAAGAATCCTTATACAGGTTAGTTATTATAAAAACCCATAGAAGTATGAGACGCATTTTTTTTTAAATCTATTAATAAACCTGTAACACCATCTAAATGACTGAGTCTGAAACAAATCGTAAGCAATAGGCGTTGGTACTTGGTACCACATGCTAGTTAGTCATGGTCGGTCATACAGCCCATAAGCCGGTCAACTCAAGAGCCTGAACTGATATTATCCTTATAAGGAGTAAGATTCAACTAGACCTCTTCGTTGTTTCTGCTATCCTGGTATGTTAAGTAGCGATGTGAAAACGAGGAATATACCCTTCCTAAGGAGTAAGTTTCAGCTAGACCTCTTCGTTGTTTATGCTATCCTGGTATTTTAAGAAGCGATGTTTAGCGAACACGAGGATCCTCAAATTAAGCTAATTTTAGGTTTGG
This sequence comes from Elegia similella, assembly GCA_947532085.1. Taxonomy (NCBI): domain Eukaryota; kingdom Metazoa; phylum Arthropoda; class Insecta; order Lepidoptera; family Pyralidae; genus Elegia; species Elegia similella. The sequence continues at coordinate 478,561 of OX383954.1, read as the reverse complement.
CTGGCACCCATATGCTGTTAAAATACTTTAAAAGCTAATTTAAACGACACAAAAAACACCCTGTACACAAAAATAAAACTGACTTTGATTTTCATTCAAAAAATGCATATATTGTTTTGAGCTCCAGCAGTTTTGAGCTGCAGACAGCATCGTGAAAAACGCCAAAGAATACGTTTCTTGAATGGGTTTATTATAACCTTTAATTATTATGCACGATATACATCTTCTGTGACAAGTTTCAACCTATTACCTGCCCTGTAATAAATAAACAAACGGACAACGGAGGCATAGTAATAGGGTTCCTATTGACACCCTTTAGGTACGGAACCCTACTATTAGAATGTGTATTTAAAGTTAACGATAATTTATTTCCAGGACGTGGCGCTAAAAATGGGAATTAATCTGCACTCGCTTCTCTCCCCCCACGTGAACATTTCGCAGGAGATCCTCAAAGCCATCCACTCGTACGGCAACTACGCTTTGCTGTCGGGGCACACCTCCCCCGTGAGTCCCGGGTCCCCACTCCACCAGATCACTGAAGGTAAGTAACATAAAAATCTTTATCGAAGATATTTCATTCATTTCGTGTAGGTGTCATGGTCAATTGAACATACACACCCTGGTGTCAGAGTTCTTCGGAACCGCCTCTCGGCCTCTGACGTGGTTCCGTTAACGACTACCAGATGGCAGCCGGGACCAACGGCTTAACGAGCCTTCCGAAGCACGGAACCATCTTTACTATCAGACAGTCACCTGATTGTTGAGTCACCTGACTCAAGCCTGCAATGTCCTAACCAAACTGGAAACAACTAATAAAAGTATGCTTCCCGTGGGAATCGATCCCACGACCCCGGGTCTACAGGCAAACGCCTTAACCACTGGACCACGGAGGCACTGTTACTTAGGCTCTCGGAATCCTTTCTTCTCCTAAAGGCCTCATCATATCAGCCAAATTTCAGCCTGCTATAGACCCTTCCATCTAAAAATATCTCGCGCAAAAGCTTGCCTTAGGCGGGTTGGCATCAAATACTTAGTCCAATCACTAACAGCATGTGAGATCTTTACGCGCAGAACCGATAGCCGATAGGGCAGAAGGGTTCTCGAATGGCGACTACGTACGGGCAAGCGCAGCGTCGGACACCCACCGACCAGATGGTCGGATGACCTGACTAAGGTCGCAGGAAGGCGCTGGATGCAGGCCGCTTCCAACCGGTAGTATTGGAAATCCTTGGGGGAGGCCTATGTCCAGCAGTGGACTTCTTGTGGCTGAGATGATAATGATGTCTTGATCCGGGGTTTCGAACTACCACAGCTACCGACAGATGAATAAGGGTTTTCTAAAATGCTTACCAGCAGATTCCAGCACTAGGTCGTAGGGTCTGAAGAGCTGCTGTCATTGGACAATATTTGACAAGCTGCACGGCTGACTCAGTGTTGCCCAATAACAGCTTACCAGGCCAGACGCCTCAGAGCTCCTCAGAGCAATGTGTTCATACCCAAAGATACTTCGTTCCATGGGGCGTTATTGCCATACTCACCACGCTTGGCAGGCGGGTTGGCGAGCGCAGTTTGTTTGGCTTCTTGTGCTTCCGACGCTGCTGCCCATCGGAAGCATTTTAAAGCTGGGGACGGACAGGAATTTGTTGGATCTGGGAAGGGAATGAAGGTATTGGGATACAACTCACTCGGGTGAATGGGGGAAGCAAGTAGCAGCTCGGGGGGCCGGGCGCGTACCCGATGCCATACCTTCAACCACCGGACAGGCAGTTGACGATGAGACCCCTGGCTATATTCAAAATGTTGTTTATTTTTAAATTAAAAAGTGATAGTCTTTAATAATCCAATTTTTTTCAGGTCTAAGCTACCTCCACACAGGGTCCATCACGCGAGGCACTCCCCAAGCCAGCGCAACCCCCCTCGACCTCCGCAGCAACGTCGACATGGAAACAGGGCAATACCCCCAACTCCTAATCCACCCCCAAATCCACATGGTCACACACAGATCCCTCAACAACTCCCCCATTTCCAACCCCGGTTCCCCTTTAGACATGATACAGGAAGAAATCGGCAATGGTACGTCAATCCAAGATGGCCGCTTCCCGATTTATCCGTCGACTCATCCGCAAATTAGTTTAACGGATTGTTTAGGATCAGAGATTACATTGGTGGCTTCATCATCTGAAGACAGCATGGATAGCTTGGAGAATAATATGAAATATTCGTTACCACAGTTCGTGATATCTGAGCCTTCAGATTTGGATGATAGACCGTCGATAACCAAAGGGATAGGAAGAAAAGTCAGCCAGGAAACTGAGCCGCCGACCCCAGTTGACATTCCCAAAGATAATGAGGATACAGAAATGCAGAGTCCTAAAGAAGAAGACACTAATAAGTTCTTGACGGAAGATTCGAAATCCAGAAGAGGGAGCGACAAAAGTCTAGGATTCAGCGACGATTCTCTAAGTAACGATTCCGCGAATGTCTCACCGAATTGCGAACAGAACGTCCAATCGATTTATTCGAATATAGTATCGATTAGTTCAGGGTTTAGCGAGAATCGAGGCTCGTTTTCGGAACATCGAGAATCGTTTTCGTTTTCCGACAGAGGCAGTTTTTCTGAACGAGGTGATTTTACTCGATCGTCGTTTTCAGAAAAAAGCGATTTTGGAAGAGGTAGTTTTTCCGAAAAAGGGGAGACTCCAAGATCCTCGTTTTCAGCTCAGGGGGTTTTAGGGGAAGTGAGGGAGTACGGGGAAGACGTCTACATGCCAAGAGATTCAAGCAGGCATTGTTTAGAGAAATGCGAAGAAGGCAACGAAGATATAGAAAAAATCCAACGATCAACTATGGATTTACGATTAACCGAAATCTGTCGGCCCGAGGAGAAGATACCTATACTCCTAAGTCCCCAAAAGGTTTCGTGCGTTCAAGAATATTACGAAGTGAGTCTGTCGACGGTGTGTTCCAAATTAGATTCGCAAAGAATTGTGGAGTTATTAAAAGACGCAATAAACAGTAGGGTTCCGCCTCAAAATATCTTCGTAGAGACCCACCAAACTGAAATAGACGACACAGAAGCGTTAACTGGGTTCCTAAATCTGGAATATTCCGGAGGAATCCAGATAGAACTGGTTGTGTGCGAAAATAAATTGAAAGAGAAAAAAGGGTTGAAGATGAGGAGAATTTCAGGGGATCAGAGGGAGTATGGGAAGCTGTGTCAGCAATTGATTACTAGCTTGACTGTGTAAATGGCAATAGACTTCAAGGGTCCTTAGAACCTTGGGTCCTTAGCGGATTATTAGGTCCTTTGTAGAATCTTGTGTCCTTAGACTTCAAGGGTCTTTAGCGGAATTTTGGACCGTTATAGAATATTGGGTCCTTAAAATCGTTTTGCAATACTTAGGTGAGGAAAATGTTTAGTGAAGAATCAAATTTTCTCACTTAGTCATAATCGCCGACTAATTTTGGTCAGTCATGAAGACTACTATAAGAGTGAGGATTTAGGCACAGGTTCGCATTTCAAAGCACTGTGCCACCCCTAAACTTAGGGGTAGAAAAACGGGTAATACATTTGATTCGAAGTCTCCCCATTTAGAGAAATATTTTAGTGTCATCCTTGTCTTTGGGGTTGATTAAAACATTAGATCGATCTTGGAAAAGCGTAAACATGCGTGATATTTAATCTTTAGCTTTAAAACATTGAGTGTAACATTAAAAACACGCCTTTTCCATAATCAAAGTATCAAACAATACTTGAACGCTTTGGTAAATATATATCCTATCTCTATGGTTCATATTTAACCACAGAGAACAAAATATATGACATTTAAATGTCAAAAATTGGAGAGTTTGAAATTCGTGGCAGCACTGGTCACACGTCGGGTTGACAATATGGTTGATGGGAGTTCTTGGCGGGAATTTCGGCGGACTGCACGGGTTGTTTTGGATTGTTTTGTAAATTGTTTCTAGTGGACTTTATAATGTGAAATCGGTGTAATTTGGTGTTATAAATGCCCATGTTTATGAACAATGTGTGGAATAACTGAAATAAACTGTCACAGTGCGGCTGTAGTGAGATTTACTTAGCGGGCTGGTGGTTGTTCGCCTCGCCTCGTTGCGTCGTCTGTGATCAAGCCAGTGGATTCGTGGGAATTGTCGCCAGGGGCTCCGTAGAATCAATGAAATTAACTACACCATCGTTTCATTGATTAACAAGACTCATAAAAAGCGTGGGAAAACTCTTTTATGCTTGATACTGGCTAAATACGTAACGCGTGAAAGCCATAAAAAAAAAAAAAACAGTCTACTGGACCCGACGTGTCGGTGTTGCCATCTGTAAAAAACCCTCAACATCGGTTGAAACCTCACAATATTTGTAAAATTCCTAAAACTTGCATTTATTCCTGCAAGACCATTCCTATATATATATTCTTTGTATTTATATTAAGCCTTTTTCTGGCTCCAAATTTTTTTCTCCGTCCGATGTTTATCCTTGCATTCCAATTTTAAATGTCTATAGATAGTGCCATTGACGAAGACTCTTAGTAGTGATAGACCCATGCCACCAGCAATTCATGTTTGCTAGTAGAATCCAATGATGTGACGTACCACACTCTCACAGAAAATCGACGATTGAGTAGAAGCTTTACCGCTTCTATACTTCGTCCGGTGACTGAGAGAAGCCCATCCTTCCCCCATTTTCTTTCCCCCAACTCCTTGAAAGGCAACGCTCCTGTCACACCCTGGTGTAGCAGTTGTCCATGGGCAGCGGTGATCAGTTACCATCAGGTGACCCGCTTGCTCGTTTGCCGTCATAAAAAAACATACCCTTGAGTATCACGTATTTGTCCCTCACGGCGAAGACAGCGTCACCAGTTTTGGACACAGACAATCTATTACGGGATAGACAGTGTACAGCTATCAGTTTATAGGCCACTTTAATTAGACGCACTCGACAAGAAACAAGGACTACGAGGCGCAGACAGAAATTTCACCCTTTTATCGTTGGCATACCAAAGAGTCGAACTAAACGCTTTGACAGTTTTTTTTTTTTTTTTTTTTTTTACTAAATATTGAATTAGGCATTTGTCTCCCATCTCACCTGATGGTAAGTGACGATGAAGACGAGGATGTTACATGCCTATCCAAGAGATACCCATTTATTCTACTTTTGAATGTCCCGGGACTGTACTTGTTTGGGAATATAGACGCAGGCAGTTCATTCCACACCTTAGCTACTCGAACCAAAAAGGAACTGTCAAAGCGTTTAGTTCGACTCTTTGGTATTCCAACGATAAAAGGGTGAAATTTCTGTCTGCGCCTTGTAGTCCGATGGAGGAATGGTGAGGGTTCAACTAGCTCAAAGAGCTCCTTCGCACGCTCCTTTTTGGTTCGAGTAGCTAAGGTGTGGAATGAACTGCCTGCGTCTATATACCCAGACAAGTACAATCCCGGGACATTCAAAAGTACAATAAATGGGTATCTCTTGGATAGGCATGTAACATCCTCGTCTTCATCGTCACTTACCATCAGGTGAGATGGGAGACAAATACCTACTTCAGTACTTAATAGAAAAAAAGTAATTTATAAAACCCGACTGCTAATCATATATAAGTGATATATATTTTTGTAATGGGCTAAGTCGCCCAGCCCTCACCCCCCAGGGGATGCCCGTGAATCAACAGTTCACCAGGGCCCCTGAGTAAAAACAAACGAGTCTAAAGACCGCATCACACGGGGGTCAGATTCAGAGGGTCCGTTTTGGAATATATGTCGGATGGTTATTAGCCTTTAAACTCCCTTTATTTTCATATCCTACCCCAAAGTTTTACAATATGGCGCTTAAAATCACATGTCTTTTTATATTTCCCATCCTCGGAAAGTAGTGGCCACGATGACATGAAAAAAAAGAAATATTCTGCTGCAGTCGGGTAACATATAATTAAAACAGAGTATGCTTATCCCCATGGCTCGGATCACCCCCTCCCCAACCCCGGGATGAAATTCGTCAATGGCACTAAATAAATTTTTGACTAATATATTTTGAAATTCCTATTGTAAAATAGTTATCGACGCAGACTTTTTAATATATTAAAATTCCTTCGATAAAGAATGTAAGATGTCGATTTTGATACAAACTTGATTGTATTTCCATAAAAATTACGAAAATTATGATTAATTTTAGATTTTTTATCTAAACAGTCTTACAAACATTAAAAACTTAGTTGATTCTCAATTTTTATTATCGTTGATTTAAGGAAGAAAAAAGGAAACGCAAGAAATTTAATTTGCCTTTAACTTTAAATGGTGTTTGTGTATATAGGCTTATTTGTAACAAAATCGATGTCTGCTATATGAGATTATGATCTGAGGATTATGATCAGTGATGGGAAAGCGTGGAGCGTACTCTTTGGTCCAATTAAAAAACAAACACCCAAAATCCACTTACTTTTTAGCAAATAATTCGACAATCAAAAATTTCTTACGCACACTTATTCTTTAACAAGACGAAATTTGTTAATTTACGGCGATTTTAATCAATTTTACTGCATATAGAATTTTATAAAAAAAAAAAAAAATGCCGTTATAGAATTATATTGTCTTTTGTTTTGGTTAGTACAGAATGTACACACACAGCGCACACTGACAGTGTACTGCATGCGGTCCCATCACTGACATAAAATTAAATTACTTGAAAACTACGATTGACATTTAAAAATATTTGAATTCCATTTGTCAGTTATATAATACTGTTAACAAAATACTTATATGTTAACTTAGTGTTAACATAAGATCTAGTGTACAATGAGGAGTTTTTAAAAACGACTTCGAAGGCACTGCTTTTTTAACCCTTGAACGCTGTGGACACTTCAGGCATCCATAGGAAACTGGCTTAAAACTCCAACGACTTCTGAAGTTGTCCAAATTAGTATGGCAGGTTTTCTTGCGGCGTTCAAAGTGTTAATACTTTTGACAGCTGTCAACATCTCATGAATCCCCAAAGAAAATTCTACCATTTTTTAATAGGCGACTTCAAAATCGTTCTTCCACAGAAAGCGTTTTACTTTGTGAAATCGTCTGTTCATAAATAATTAACTCTGTCATTGGATGGTGAACATTTAAAAACCCCTCAGTATTGAGTTGTGACGTACTTTAAAGTACCCATTTATGTACCAAATAGAATGTCAACTAAGATATGATTGACCGAGTCAATCATTGACAATGCAATACTGTAATATTTATTTAAGAGAAATTACGTGAAAGTGCGAAACGGGTTCCATTTTCGGTTATCCGTTCTGCTGTCACAGTTATGTCAATCTGACAGCTGTCAATTCGACAGCTGTCAACGTAATGCTGTTATGCTGACAGCGGTTGTAAGATATAAGTTGTACATATATCTGTATATCTCTTATTGCACATATCTGTATATGATGTTATAGAATTTATTTATTCCAAAATTAAAAATCGTTTCTAGATGATAATTCCATTTTAGTAATAGTTTTTATTATTAGACGTTGCTTTGTATATATTAGTGTAAGTGAATTATAGCTGTTATAGAAAAATGAACTTTATTGTGACTTATGACTTTTTCGTGTGGACACTAGAAAATTTGCAATGGTAATTGTTAACTAAAAGGACATAAGTGACAATAGAAAAAGGTTATTTCAACTGACAGTCGAGTTTGAAGTTGGTGATATCGCTGTGGTTGACAATGATTAGGCACTTAAAGGCAGGCAAGGTTATTTAGAATTACTCACATCGAAGTTGGGCCGTATGCATTTATGCCTATTAAAAACGTTAATTTATCAAACATAAGATGTGTTCAAGGATCTAAAATAATTAGCATGGAAAGAACGGTTAGAAATCTAATAGAGAAATCTGAGCCTTTTTTTATGATATAGTATGACAAACGAGCAAGCGAGTCACCTGATGGTAAGCGATCACCGCTGCCCATGGACAACTGCTACACCAGGGTGTGACAGGAGCGTTGCCGGGGGAGGACATGGTTATGTGCCCCGGCTCTCTCACTCACCGAACGAAGCTTAGAAACGGTAAACATTCCTTTCAAAAGTTGATATTAGTAGTTTCTCCCCATTAGCAATTGCAGCTCATCTTAATGTCAAATTACTGATATTTCATCTAATATGCGACTGTAAGGCTCGCTCTTTTTTTTTAATATTTAAGGTCAAAAACTGTATAAGAAAAAGCTTAATTCGTCGAAAATCGAAAAGAAGAAGAGAATATTTAAAGTATAAATAAATAAACTTTTTTTAAGGTTTGACCTGTATGAGTCGGGTCATAGATAAAATGTACCTTGTTTTTTTTTTTATTTTAAATCTCTTGTCTATATATGAAAGTTTTGATTAACTAATAATGGCTGCATTTTTATCCTAATCATTGTATTGCTACAAGACTGTTTATCCAATTGTATGTTCTGGCGAGCTGCTGCGTGCGAATGAGATGCAAGATTTATTTTATAAGACTAAGTACAAGCATAAATAATATATGTACTAGTAATAATTCAAAGCAAAATAGTGAAACAAAAAAGATTATTGGACAGTCACCGCTGTGGGTTAATTGTACGCTGTCGGAAACCACACGGCTCTTTATTTTATAATTGAGTAACTTTTTTTAATGTAAAAAGAAATGTATAAAAAAAGTTTTGATTTTAATATTTTTATCAAACTTATCACGACTTTAACATTTTACCAGCCAAAAGTATAACATATGTCAGTTTAGATGTACCACTTTTATTTGCATCATAAAACATGGAAATAAGGTTAAATACCCAACAAGTGGCCGTGTGGTTCCTGGCAGAGTAGAATAGAACCACTCCTCTTCTTCCCGTTCATCTGTGAGACCTCTCCAACCCGTCTGGCTAGCGAGGAGAGCGTAGGCCAAATCCTCTGTCTGCTCTGGCCAAGTATGGCTCCGGTAGTACAGAGAATCATGCTCCTGCAGTGGAGACTAAAAAGACCTGATGATGACTAAATTATGTTTCAAGTTTCAACTTTAATTGCAATACTTAAACCTATTTAGTATAACATTTTTTAAAACAGCTGTTTCAAATCTTGCGTCTCTCTCGCACAGGGCTTAGAGTAGCGTAGATAATGCCATAAGTTCGTAGAGCCAGGTTATCAAATTTTAAAACTCTGTAAATATTATTTTAATAAATGATTCCGAATCAGTAATGTTATTCGTTTGTTTTATTTACGAGCACAAATGATTTATCTAGACGCTCCCCTGTCTGGGTAGACAGGGCCTTTATTGGGCCAAAAGAGCTAAGAGGCTCGATGAAAAATTTGAATCTATACATGTAACTCCATCCCCTATCATCATCATCAAAAATATACATATAAATTGCTTTCTCCTGACTGACTGACTGACTGATCAACGCACAGCATAAACAGCTGATTGCAGAGACCTGGATTTTTTTTATTTTATTTTTTGGACAAATCACACAGATTGAGCTAGCCCCAAAGTAAGTTCGACCTGGAATTTGGAGGGTGTGTTCTTTGTATGACGTAGGCATCCGATAAGAAAGTATTTCCCGAAATTCTACCCCTAAGGGGGTGAACAAGGGACAACGTGATTCCTATTAGAACCATTTACGACTACTACGCGGACGAAATCTAGCTAGCTAGTCTAACATATTTTCCCATTCTCTCAACTGGCGTTTACGATCTCCGTGGGCTGAGAAATAGCATATATTCTGTAGTTCTTATTATTATCTCTTAGCAGCAGAAAAACTTGGTCAAGTGCGAGTCGGACTCACGCACGAAGGATTCTGTACCATCCTTACTAATATTATAAATGCGAAAGTGAGTTTGTTTATTTGTTTGTTATCTTTCACGCCGTAACTACTGAACCGATCATCATGAAATTTTGCATACAAGTTCTTTGGAGTGCGGAGAAGGACATAGGCTACCTTTTATCCCGGGAAAAAGTACTATTCCCGAGGGATCGACATTGACGCGGGCGGAGCCGCGGGCGAAAGCTAGTTATCTATAAAAATGGTAAAAAAATCATGTCCTTTGTATGCGCCCCCTTAAATAATTATTTTATTTTATACATCATCTGCGAAAATTTCGACTGTCTTACTATTACGGTTCATTTGATGCAGCCTCCCGTTTTTACCCTTTGTGTACGGAACCCTAGCAACAATTTCTGTATTTTGTTAAAAACTGACTGGGATCGCCCACAGACAACCGGAAGTACCCGAATTAATATTATTCACTCATCTTCCGGAGTCCGGAGCAGATGATGCCGGAAGCTGTCGTCCTGTTATCATCACCGGTGGGTGAAGGAAATTATTCATACATTTCTAAGGGTATGAATGAACATATCCTTTGAGAAACTAGATGGCCCAGTGACCTATTGACTAGCTCCGTGGCGCAGCGGTCAACACGCCTGCCTGCGACACGGAGTGACCGGGTTCGATCCCCGGCCAGGTCAAGATGGAAAATGATCTTTTTCAGATTGGCCTGGGTCTTGGATGTTTATCTATATATGTATTTGTTATAAAATATAGTATCGTTGAGTTAGTATCCCATAACACAAGTCTCGAACTTACTTTGGGGCTAGCTCAATCTGTGTGATTTGTCCGTATATATTTATATATATTTACCTTTTCTGCTGTTATGTTAGCCTGGTACTTGCAAAATATATTTTTATACTACTTAGGTACGTAGTATTTTTTCCTCACTTATACTTGTTTCACGAGTGTGTGGTCAACACTGGTGTCAGATTTTTCAGGCTGCCTAAAGGTATCTGACATAGCAGGCATTTGACTAGCTCCGTGGCGCAGCGGTCAACACGCCAGCCTGCGACACGGAGTGCTCGGGTTCGATCCCCGGCCAGGTCAAGATGGAAAATAATCTTTTTCAGATTGGCCTGGGTCTTGGATGTGTATCTATATATGTATTTGTTATAAAATATAGTATCGTTGAGTTAGTATCCCATAACACAAGTCTCGAACTTACTTTGGGGCTAGCTCAATCTGTGTCATTTGTCCGTATATATTTATTTATTTATATTTATAGCTATACTACTGCCATCAATGATAACAGCCTAACGTGCCTTCTGAAGCGCGGAGGAGTTCGAGATATTTTTGACGTGATAACGACATAAATCGATTACCGCCGGCTGCACTGCTGAGAGAGCGGAACAAGCGATAGAGGCACGATCGGCCTAAGCATTCGGCTTGTGACGCATCTATCGGAAGCGTTCGACTTGTGTCGCATCTATCTCTCTTCCATATTTACAGACAACTAATATTTTTTATGCAGCTTCGTTCACCGATGCCACTGGAGACTGCCCGAGGTTTAACTTGCCTAAGCGCTATAATTCTACCGACAACTGGGTCACCGCGCTTCTAAAATCAACTTAGGTACCTACTGATATGTGTCAGTGGACAACACTTATTAGAAGAGTCTTTTGTCTTTTACGTGTGAGGTATTTAGCTAGGATCAAGTCAACTTGAAGTTTCCCGCGCTTGATCTTAATCGTGTTTATCAACGAAATGATTTTGTTATTTCAATTCGTTGATTCACAAATACACTGGAGTGCTATTTTTGAAATGACGCCATTCGTAGTCGAGCGATTTTTCCATACGAAAATCGTTCTAAGACGAGAGTCACACTTTCAAATATAGTATTCCTGGTTTGTTCATACGACCACCAGCCCGCTAAGTACCTAAGTCTCACTACATTCACACTGATTACTTTAGTTATTCCACACATTGATCATAAACATGGGCTTTGTACACACCACACCAAAATACACCGATTTCTCATTATAAAGTCCACTGAAAGCAATTTACTAAACAAAAATCGTGCAGTCCGCAGAAATTTCCGCCAAGAACTCGAAGATTTTAATGAAAATGGTCAGATTGAGATAGTCCAAAGACAACCGGAAGTACTCGAATTAATATTACTTACTCATCTTCCGGAACATGATACCGGAAGCAGTCGTCCTGCTGTTATCGGCGCCGGTGGGCGAAGGAAATTATTCATATCAGACTTTTTCACATCCTCTGTAAAGGAGACGGGAACCACCTACTGCAGTTTTTGAAGTTAGATTTAGAAATGTACAAAATAAAATCGAGTATTTTTGATTAATACTACTGATGGCCTGTATGGCGCACTGGACTTCACTCCACTCACCGAGAGACTCTGGGTTTGATCGGGCAAATAATTGGTACATTGAGACACCTAGTTATCTGACCAGTCCCTCTACTTAAATCTTGTATTTTCTCAAAAAGTTAATATATATTTTCATTTTAATATTATTTTTAGTTTAAGAGAAAATTTTAAGAATATATTTATTTTAAGATATCTTAATTTGAGTTACATAGAAAGCTCAAGGTGGCCCAAAGAGTTATGGAGATATGCTTGAATACCGAACAAATAACGAGGAGATCCGTAGAAGAACAAAGGTCACCGACATAGCTCAGCGAATTGGCTCTTTGAAGCGGCAGTGGGCGGTGCATATAGGGCGCAGAACGCGCCGATAGGTCCACGGACCAGTGGTTGGATGACCTGAATGGCAGGAAACACTGGATGCTTGGAAATCCTTGAGTGAGAACGTTTCTTCTACTGACGGAGTCTACGTTTATCACTGGATTTCTCGGGGCTGATAAGATGATGAATATTCACAGGTGTACGTCTTAGGTAGCACCACCAAGAAAGGTAGGTGGCCGGCTGTAAAGACATTGCCGGTTTTGGCAAATATATACAGTATAGGTAAAGGCAGTCGGGTAAAAAATACGATATAATGAAAATGCGTTCTGATGATTGAACTAGAAGTGTGAATAGTTGAATACGCCACATTCATACCGTCTACTTCTATTCTCACAACCTCTGTGGATTATTACCACAGTGCCCTTGAATCGCAAGTTCCTGGGTTCGACCCCGGTCAAGTCAAGATAGAAAAGATAATTTTCAGATTGGCCTGGGTCTTGGATGTTTATCTATATATGTTATTATTAAATATACTATCGTTAACTTATCCCACGACACAAGTTCATAACTTGTTGTGGGGCTGGCCCAATCTGTGTGTTTTGAGCTATTATATATTACTAGCTTTCGCCCGCGGCTCCGCCCGCGTCAATGTCGCTCCCTCGGGAATAGTACTTTTCCCCGGGATAAAAGGTAAACTATGTCCTTCTCCGTACTCCGAGAACTTGTATGCAAAATTTTATGATGATCGGTTCAGTAGTTACGGCGTGAAAGCGTAACAAACAAACAAACTCACTTTCGCATTTATAATATTAGTAAGGATTAAGTACCTATTTGCCAAAATACGTTGCCGAGAAAAATTGTATTTGATTTTTTTTTGTTGGAGAAATAAATAAATACTTACACCCAGCTGTTTAACGGCAAAATGCCCATTTAGCGACCACGCACGACCGTGAAATCACACTAACAACCCATTTCCTACAGGGTGGCGTGCTCACGTTTCTGACTTCCGGTCAGCAATCTTCCTTTATTCTACGCATTGTCGGAATTACGTGCTTTCTGCCTTTGCGGTGGTCACGTAGGGGTAGTTTGGCATTGTTGTACTTTTGTTGATTTTATTCCGGGAGCGGAAGTATCTCTATAATAGTTTGATACCTCAGGGAGATTCGTAAATAGTAATTTTAGGTAAATATTGTACCTGAATTGTTGATTTAGGTTAGGACGCAAGTATAGAGCTTGCGCATGCGTTAATTTAATACATATAACTAAAGTATGTATAAGTAAAAGAGTTTTTGTATCTGTAAAATACTATATGTACCTACTGTCCACTACATTTACTCATTCAGTCACATCTCGTGTGAAACAATACTTTTCAATAGTTTCAGTTCTGGGAAGAATTAGCCCTGAGAAAATAAGGTTAGGTTAGGTTAGGTTACTCCAGCAACAATTTTTGTATCTGAGGTGCCAATCAATCTATGGCTCTTCAGTTGTCGTCCTTTACCTGTTCCACTATCTCAATAATTCTAGCCAAATACTGCTCAGTAGAAGATTCAAAATTTTCTTCCATGCTGGTCTGGGAGAAAAGAAAAAACGTAGAATGTGCCAGCTGCTTCTCTTCCCGCGCAGATTGTAAAAGCCGATCGAGGGATTGGGCTAAAACCTGCGGAATCATGTCAATAGGCGATGCGGCTAGCTACCCATCACTATTTTGGTTCCGTTTTCCATCTAGACGCCCTCCAACATGCTAAATGTGACCATAAGGTCATAGAGACCTAGGCTTTGTCTACCCCGCAAGGAAAAAGACGTGATACTGTTTGTGTGATATTTTAACCCGATAATCATTACATTCACCAATAAATAAATAAATATATATACAAATCACACAGATTGAGCTAGCCCCAAAGTAAGTTCGAGACTTGTGTTATGGGATACTAACTCAACGATACTATATTTTATAACAAATACATATATAGATAAACATCCAAGACCCAGGCCAATCTGGAAAAGATCATTTTCCATCTTGACTTGTCGCAGGCTGGCGTGTTGACCGGAGCTAGCCGGATAAAAGATTAAGAGATCGCACCTCAGAACATAGGTACTTAAAGATTTAAAGATCACATGGACACATGGTCAAGTGAAACTGAATAAAATTTAAGCTTCTAAGAGCAGATGCTCAATCGAACATCAGTCATATTAAAAAATATTGTATCAGCCACATCAGGTGACAGATGCAACAAAGTATAAAATTACAAAACGAAAAAAACAATGTTTGATACCTCACAAGAAAAAAAGTATAGCAACTGACTAAAACGGAAGTGTGCACAGATAAAAAATCTTTTATTCTACAACAAAGACAGATTTAAAAAAAGAATTTCGGGTCTTGCGTAAAGCCGGATTGGACCTTCGCTAAACAGCTTATTTTGGGATTTCAAATTAGGAACATCCGTTAAGGTTAGCTGTCAAAATGTGACAAGATTTGGCGGTCGTGCAAAAAATGCAGGGCTCGCCAACCAACCTATTGAATTTCAGTCTATAAGATTTTACTTTCTCTTTGGTTAGGAGGACTCATTAGGAAGCAAGCAAAACGACATACTTAGGCAATATGTGATATTATTTCAGTCTTAGAAAAATACAGTAGGTACATAGTTATACAACGTGATTTTGAACCTCCTACCTAACTAGCTCTATTGGAATCTCGGAATCAGAATCCCTAATGGAATACAGAATTGCTAGAAAAAGCCGATTGCAAAAAAAAAATAGGTTTCTCATACAAAGTCGCTTATCGCCGATCAGCTGGACGAATTTCTGTGTCTGTATGAAACCTTAGTGTGTTTCCAGTTAGTGCGAATCCCATCCGCACCTGGCCAGTTTTATTTATGCTTTAGGTAGTTTGTGTATTACAACTACAAGCTTGCAACCTTGTTATTTAGGGACGCGACGAGCTCCTCCGGGAGAAAATCCTGTATAGTAATTACTGTAATTTATTGTTTATTTATGTCACTTCCTGGAGCCTCCGTGCAGCGCCCCTGCCTTTTTTTCACAAACGCTGCGCCGATGCACGTGGCGGCAATTCTTACGTCTTTATAATCTGTTTTACTTTTTTCCCGCCTTTCCCTTATCCCGAAAAAGAACACTACATTTTGAACCATAATTTGTATACAAATAGAGTTCAAGATATTATTTCATCATACAGATTCGATATTTATATTTTATCTGTCACTAACAAACCGGATTTTGAACCACACTGTTTTTGTATTAGAGTTGAAAATGCAATATTTATAATAAATAATTTGATCAGATTTTTTTATTTGTCGCATGTTGAAGGATATAGGACAAACGGCCTAATTATGGGTTTGCCAGAGTTTGCCAATTAAGTGAATTTCTCGTTTCCTCTGTTTGACATTTTTTTATAAAACTGATCGCTTCCCGCCGTAATCTTTGTTGATGGATGGAGGCGAAATGTAACGGGAATTTTTCCGCAAAACGGCCATTGGGCGTAGAAGAGATGCGAATATATTCTGAAAAAGAGCACCTATGAATTAGCCCAGGATAAGAATGCTATATCTTTTGCATGTTATAAGTTAATCGTGAAAAAGGTTAACTATGTGTGTATAGATTAAATTAAACATCACAATAACAATACCCTCCCTTTCAAAATTCGAGTAAAAAAATCTAAACGTGACTCATTAATTCAATAGAAACCCAAAAAAAAATGTTTAGAAGACACCTCGTCCCACCCTCCTGTACTCGTAAACACCAGAACGGAAGAGTCAATTCAAAAACAGATATCAATAAAAGAGCCTTTACAAACAACCCTACAGACCGACCGACGCCGACTTTTATTATTTTATAAAGACTTTTGTCACCGGAAACGGAAGCGTATTGTAAACAGTCTATGGTCAACTGTCGTAAAACTTCGGATTCGGACGTCCTTTAATTGTTGTCTTCCTTTTTTATCTTCCGGCGTTTGAAATTGGAATTAATTTTGAAATTAGCAGGAAGCTGCCATTTCTCTTCTGAAGGGAGGAAGTTGTAGGGTCTAAAGAGGAAGATAAGTACTTTATTTAAAACTTAATTTGAAACAAGTAACTGGTAGACTTAAAGCCGTAGGGTTTATCTACGAATCAACTAACAGGTGATGTCGAGAACAAAATGTAGAAGAACCTACCTAAGTGCAAAATCATAAGCCAAAGCTAAAGAGTTTACTTATAAATAAAATCACTTATTTAATAAACCTATTTACTAAAATACACATTTTATAATACTTCTTACATAAATAATCTTGGGTTCTAATGTTTTTGCGGTTGTTACCTACACATTTAAATAAATCACTTAATATGGTTTATCGCGTTTATAAAACAATTTTTACGCCTAACGTTTAAAAAACTACAGTTTAACATGTTCGGTAGAGTAAATTGACATTGTCTATTAAGTTATTAAAACTATGCAGAACTACCGCAGCTACATCCTATCCCGTCCGGTGAGTAGTATCTATCCCAATCTATATCTTCATTCCCTACATAAATCCAACAAATTCCTATCCTTCCCCAGCTTAAAAATGCTTCTGAACGGCAGCAGCGTCGGAAGCACAAGAATCCAAAAAAACTGCCGTGAATAGCCTCGTGCCAAGCCTGGTTAGTATGCTTGACCTGACATGACCCTTGTGCAGCAGTGGACTTCTAGTGCTAAATGGCCGACTATAGTTCGGACTCATCAAGACTCTCGGGCCCGGGATTCTTCTAGTCTGCAATCCCGACAAAATACCACGTGAGTGATTCGTTTTCAAAATATATTGTATTTATCTCACGTTCGTTGCAATGAAGTAAATCCTGATATTCTTAATTAAATTAGAAGTAGACTTCCGACAAACCATTTTCTGATCTCAAAGATCAATATATTAGGTCTGAAGAACTATATCAAAACTCATTTATAATCCGTGTCCGATCGATTCGGCAAATTTCATCGCCGCTGGAAATGGGGGCAGCGTGTCAAGGACTCCGGGTAAAGGTGTACAGTAGGTGAGAATAAAACGAATAAATATTGACTACTAGCTGTCGCCCGCAGCTCCGCTCATGATAATGTCGATCCCGTGGGAACAGTACTTTTTTCAGAGATGGAAGGTAGCACATAGGCTACTATTCAGGGTCTTGGATGTGTATCAGTATATTATGTATTTGTTATAAAATATAGTATCGTTGAGTTAGTATCCCATAGTCTCGAACTTACTTTGGGGCTAGCTCTATCTGTGTGATTTGTCCGTATATATTTATCTATTATTTATAGGTAATAACCTACCTGTGTGCGAAATTACGTCATAATCCGTTCAGCAGTTTTGGCGTGAAATAGGAACAAATATTCATTAATACTCACAAACTTTTGCGTTTAATATCAACTAGCTTTCGCCCGCGGCTCCGCCCGCGTCAATGGCGGTCTCTCGGGAATAGTACTTTTTCCCGAGATAAAAGGTAGCCTATGTCCTTCTCTTTACTCCAGAGAACTTGTATGCAAAATTTCATGATAATCGGCTCAGTGGTTACGGCGTAAACGCGTTACAAAAAAACAAACAAACTCACTTTCGCATTTATAATATTAGTAAGGATAGATTTTATACAACACTAGCAGTGCCCGCGACTTCGTTCGCGTTTTCATATTTCTAGTCCATAAATGAGAATTTTCCATACAAACTAAACCCCCCCTCGCCCCCCTCCCCGCCCCATTTTACTCCTTTAGGGGGAAATTTTCACCATTTCACCTACTATTTTCCTACTTCTAAGTCTATAAATGAGAAAATTCCATATCAACTTTTTCGCCCCTTTAGGGGTTGAATTTCTAATAATCCTTTCTTATTGCACACTTGCATCATTAAATAAACCCCTGTACCATATTTCAAGTTTCTAGGTACAGTAGTTTCGGCTGTACGTTGATATAGTCCCGCGACTCCGTTCGCGTACATTTGTATGGGGGCTACGTCATAACACAACCGGAGAAAAAAATATGTAGCCTATCCTGTGTCCTGTGTGTCTAAAAGTTTATCTACCGAGTTTCAGAAAATTCAGTTAGGTAATTCATTTAGGAGTTATGGAGGAACATTCATAATATACAATGTGATTTTGAAAATTTGAACCCCCTAGCTATATTGAAATCTGGGAATCAGAATCCCTATTGTAACACAGAATTGCAAGAAAAAAAGGTGAAAATCGAATAAGAAAATTAGGTTTCCCATACAAAGTCGCCGATCAGCTGGACGGATTTCTATGAAAGGTTAAATTTATTTTTCGTTTTTTACCTTTTTTTTCCTACAATTCTGTGTTCCATTGGGGATTCTGATTCCCAGATTTCAATATAGCTAGGGGGTTCAAAATTACGCTGTATATTCTTATAATTCGTTTCAGTATCATGTATAGAGCTTATAAAATATAAACAGGATATCTCTGAAAACAAAGTAACTTACTCCATGACCGACCCTTACTGATTTATTATTATTACTTATTGATGAGATTGATGTTAAAGCCCTTTGCGTAATAAATCGAACCAAGCTAAAGTATAGGTATAATTAGGTATCATCATCATCATCATCATCAGGTCTCTTTAGTCTCCACTGCAGGAGCATGACAGTTTATTGAAATTAAAATATTAGTGAAAGAACCAAAAACATTGCCCACTATTCTAAAGCCGATTTTCTTTTCTGTTTGGACTGTAATTTTAATTTAATTATACTAAAGCGATCTAGTTTAATCCATGGGACGATTTATTACGCACAGACGGACAACACATTTTTATTCGTAAGGCTAATTATACCTTTTAGGTGCAAGGGCTTGTAAAGTGTTTGTTTCTCATGTCAGTTTAAGCGACAAAGGTTTCAGATTTTTAAACTGTCCAAATCAATCATTTCGTGTAGGTGTCACGGTCAATCGACCATGCACACCCCGGTATCAGAGTTTTTCGGGTCCACCTCTCGGCCTCTGGCTGACATGGTTATTTGACGGCTACCAGATGGCATCTGGGACCAACAGCTTGACGTACCTTCCGAAGCACGGAATCATCTTTATTATCAGACAATCAGGCGATTCAAGCCTGCAATGTCCTAACCAAACTGGAAACAACTAAACAAAGTATGCTCTCGTGGGAATCGAACCCACGACTCCCTGGTCTACAGGCAATAACCACTGGACCACGGAGGCAGTTGTCTAAATGATTTCCATGGATCTAGCTGAAAGAATGCTATGACTGTCCACTGTTTGTTATTCTGTGATAACTACCAACGGCTTAGCGTGATTTCCATGGATGAGTTGGAGATATTTTTATGTCACTTGGGGTTACCAATCTAACCGGCAGTCATGCCCGGATGCCTACCATGCGTAATTGCTAGTAATGCTCCAGTGACATCCACTGGACACTAGGTAAGCTCCTTAGATAAAAAAAAACTTTTTGGATCATTTTAGGAAAAAATATCCGACAAAAATAATTTACTACCTATATCTACAAAGGCACTAACCTGATGTAAGTACCTAGATTTGTTTTTATATTTACCTACCGACAAATACAAAATTAACCTATTTAAAGGTTGATTTTGTACTTAAGATTAAACTTCAGGATCACTAATTAGCGATTTTTTTACGATATCTATCGAAATCCATTGATTTCGAAAAAATATCGAAAAACAAAAACATGTAATCCGGGAAAATGTTTTTTTTTTTTTTAGCATAATCTCGTTTCCTTCCGTGCTATGAAAAGTATGTACTTACGTTAAATGTACCTGTGGTCATTACCGTTAGCTACTATGCTAAATACATAAGTAAAACTACACATTATCATAAATGTCAAGTTGGTTGGTTGGTATTATGTTTGGGAAAGTGATAATGTATACAAACGAGTACATTGTACCTCTCTTACAGACAATAACCATAGCAGGTGCCTTCCTTAACAGATAAAGGTGTGATCGCGAACACCAGGGTACAGCTTTTCTTCCAAATATTTAAAAGCATTGCCATATAAATTGTTAAAAAGAAATAATTATGAACAGTTTGTCTGACGTTTCCTTAAGAAATAAATAAAATAAAAACTAAGTAAGTACATACGGGATGTCGCAGACGTTTTTATTCAATATAATTAGGTAATAGATTATGTACATGACGTGGCGTAAAATTTTTTATTTGTGATTTACCTACGATGACTGACGTCATGAAACACTATCAAATTCTCTTTACATACAAAAATGTTTATTATATTTGATTCTTCATAACGTCAGTTGTTATTTAGAATTTACTACCTGTCCTGGCGAACTTCGCTTCGCTATTATTATTTTTGTCGTAATTATTTCTTATGTTTTAATCATCATCATCATCATCAGGTCCTTTTTTAGTCTCCACTACAGGAGCACGACCCTCTCTATACTACTAGGGCCACACTTGGCCAGAGCAGCCAGAGGATAATACTTAGTTATTATACCACAGATTACTAAATAGTTAGGGGAAAAGGGGGTAATGGAAGTCACTTAAGCGAGCAATCAAATAAAAGCTTATTTCGAAATAATATCGTGATTAAAATTGTTTAATAATAGACTTTACTTATTTATCTACTAGTTGTTATCACTTTTCACCACTTTGGGAATCAACTTTGGATATATTTCCGCGTTTAAAAAAAAAACAAGTTTGACTCCCATTGCACTAACCTCAGTACAATGGGAATCAGACATGTGGGAAATCAGAGTCAAACAATCGCAGACATTACATTCGGCAGTATACCATCCAGTGCAATCACCAGTTGATCAGCTAGCCTATTTGGTTTTTCTGACTTGTAATATCGGCATCTATAAGCGAAAAAACATAAGAATATTTTTTGCGGGTAATGGTAATCACTAGCAGGCCCTTTGGCTCCCATTACCCAAAACCTATACTGCATGTTAATTGTAAAATTTAATAACACAAAGTTAATTTAATCGCAATTTAATATGCTAATTTAAATTTTGAATATCAAGGATAAATCAATCCATAGTTATCAATTTGGTACAGCTACAACGTCTATACTCACCGTTAATGTTGTTTTAACGAAAATTTACACCGACGAGGCGTGAAAACGAAACATAATTGTCACTCAAAAACGCGTGGAGCTACTAGCGCGAGTCATTCGTACAATGGGCATCGGATACAGAGCAAACTGAACATGTCATTTACCTAGATATCGAACGTGTAGTTTTGCTTAGAGGCACCTGACCCCGATTGCCCGCTGACTCCCATTACCCCTTTCTCCCCTACTACGTAAGATAAAATGATATTCGGGGTGATAACAGAACCAAAATATCAATGATTATAAAAATCGTTTCACGATTCCAACTGAATAAACGTGAGTGAAACCGTGTTTTTATAATGAATTTATCTCGCGTAAGTTTTAATACTATTATCGTTTCACCCGTTCTTAACTTATAAGCCCGACTTTGTTTTAATAGATATAATTATCTATTGGCAGTGGCACATCCAAAATAAAAAAAAAATTATTAGGAACGAAATGTCAATTAGTCCCGAAAATGTTTTTTTAAATTACAAATTAAAATTTTCACGACATCTTACATAATTTATTATCTAATTATAATAAAAAACCGTCTTGCGGGGTCCCCGCGACATCCCGCCATTTTATAAATATACGGTTTGCGCGGGAATCCGAAATAGCGGCGGAAACGAGCGCCTAATTATTGCCTTTGACAAATTCAAATCAAATATTGCTAAAAACTACAACACAAAAATGTTCTCTATTCGTATTACAATTAAGGAATATTTTCGGAAATCAAACAAAGTTACTTATGACCTTTTATGCGAATGAAAATATACGGAAACGATTAGTTTCAGAACCACATGCTGACAGGCAGGATGCGAGAAATTCATTATTGATTCAAAAACATTCTCCATCTCGCTTTGTTCAGTGGACAATCTCTAGCGAGCAAAAGAGAGAGGCAGCGGGACCCGCATCCGGGCGCCGGGTTGCAAATCCGTTCATAATTTCGTTAGACTTATATGCCACGTTTCATACATTATATTGTAGACTTTATCACAATCGCGTAAGGTCTAATTTTGAATACGTTGCACAAAGTTTACAGACGTTTTTCTATACAATGAAAGGACTAGACATCTACGTTCATTCAGCCTTAACTTATTCGAAGATTCATTCAGTGTTGGACGTTCGTAGCGCACGCACGCATACAAAGCGTTACGCTTCCGTAATAAATACGATAAGTGATTGTGAATGTGCTATTTTGGTGCGAAAGGTTTTCATTGAAAGGATTGTTCCGGACTAGTTTATGGTAAGATTTTATGTCTATTCATTCATTTTGTTTTGATAAAAACGTTTATAATGTTTTCGCGATTGTTACACATTTAAATTAAATCATTTAATGCGATTTTATTTATCGCATTTGTATTAAAATTACAACTAACGTTTCGAAAACTTGTTAGTTTTCATATTCGTAAGTAGACGAAGTTAAAACACAAATGCTTTGCATAGTTCTTATAACATAAATGTTATCAGGCTTATTATTTTTATTCCGTATTTTGTTTTTGAAATTCATTGATTGTCTGATGTTTCCTAGTATAAATAGGTAATATTAGATACATATTATTTGTAAACTGCTATTCACATTGAAGTAGGTACCTATAACCACATTTACAAACGGCGAAAACTTAAAATGAATTTGTCATTTAAGTAATAATAATTTTGGAAAAGCTAGTTTATTGTTTATAATCAATAAAACTCCTAAATTGTATGAATATATTATCAATGCATTATTGTTTAATTGCAACGACTCTACTGTATTCAGAGTACATAAGGGTGGATGTGTTTTTAAAAATATTTAACATCGATCTCATTATAACACAAAATCAAAATAGAACGAGTATCGAAGGACCATATTTTCCATAATAGGTATTGTGTAGATTGTACAAATAAAACAATGATGTACTCTTGGAATGTAATAAAGTATCCAAACTCAGATAGCTACATTTACATTTAAATACTTTTAAATGAAGTGTTAACCAGTATCTGTTTTGGTTAAGTAAGAGTACTATAGAGGATTTTAGAAACCGATGATCCTCGTGAGTTGAGCAGATTACACATGAGAAATGTTCCTTTTACCACGAAGATCGTACAAGCCAGTCAAAGAATAGGGGCCATGACTAGGTCCCCGGTTATTTTTTACTTTCCACAAGATTGGATAGAACCCTCCGAGGGGCCTAAGAGAAGAACACAAATATTTTTTTGTTTTATCATCAGCTTCCTATGACCCACAGCTAGGTATAAGCCTCCTTTTGTCCTGGCCATATTTTGCTTGGAAGTGTTTAAATAAGATTTACTAGCAGGTAGGTAGGTAATGATGAAAAGTAGCCAACAATTAAAAAAAAGTGAGAAAAACTGATCTTATGTACTTTACTTATCATCATAATCGTATAAGTATTCTCGTCAGTGTTAAAAACTCTGGTGTATTGATTGGTGTATAATACCAGAGTATTAAAAAAAAAAGAGAAACGAATTATTTTGTGATAATACTATTGTCACAATATAGTTACGTACATTTACGATAGAAGATATCCAATCGTCATCTATCCATTCACTAACAATAAATATTTTTTATTACTCATCAACAAACGGATACTCATAATATCAAGCCGCCAATTTAGGCTGCACAGCGCATTTCCTTCGTTGCAAATAATTGGTGTACTAATAAGCTCGATGGCCCCATCGGCGTGCACAATTTGAGCACTTACTGCTGTTAAGTAACCTGTGCGTGGCCCCTAGTAAGATGGGTGACCACAACTTTTATACAAAGCTGACGGTCGTTACGTTATGCTAAATTAGATGCCTTCGGAAAAATCGGAAATCAGTATTGACTACTTACACACACGAAAAACTAATAAAAAATATAGTTCCTCAAACGGAAACCCATAAATCGAAGACGCCAATTTAGGCTGTACAGCGCATTTCCTTCGTCTTAAAACAATTAGTGTAATGGCGTCCCGGAAGCGGAGAGAGCGCGGGAGGCGGGAAACAATAGCAGACAATGGCGGCAAATTGGCGCGTGTTAGACTTTCTTTTCGTGACCGAGTTTGGATTTTTCTCGTGAGATTTGTGCGGTGACTTGGAAATTCCGATGTTTTTGTGTCTGTGGGATTGTAAATTTGTATATCTTAGTACCTACATAAGATTATATATAAGTGTGACAGTTTCATGATTTGTTCATTCAAATAAAGAAGAAATTTACAAAAAATTCGATGAATTTCTGTGACACATTTTATAAGAATATAGTTAGCTTCTTTTATTCAGTACATTTTTTTTTACTAAATATTGAATTAGGCATGGGAGACAAATGCCTAATTCAATATTTAGTATAAAAAAAAATTTAGTAAAAAAAAAATCTCACCTGATGGTAAGTGACGATGAAGACGAGGATGTTACATGCCTATCCAAGAGATACCCATTTATTCTACTTTTGAATGTCCCGGGACTGTACTTGTTTGGGAATATAGACGCAGGCAGTTCATTCCACACCATAGCTACTCGAACCAAAAATTAACTGTCAAAGCGTTTAGTTCGACTCTTTGGTATTCCAACGATAAAAGGGTGAAATTTCTGTCTGCGCCTCGTAGTCCGATGGAGGAATGGTGAGGGTTCAACTAGCTCTAAGAGCGCCTTCGCGCACTCTCCAAAATGGATCCTATAAAATACCGATAGGCATGCGACTTTACGGCGATGCTCCAGGGATTGCAATTTCCTATTTGAGACCACGTCGTTGTTTATGAGCCTGCGGGCTGTTCGGTCAACAGAGTCCAATGCTTCAAGCTGGTATTTCGCTGAGCCATCCCAAAGGTGACTGCATAATAACTTTCTTAAAAATTTGATTCGAGAACTGTAAGTATGTAAGTAGGTACTTACCAAACAACATCATCAGCTGATAAATAAATACATATATATAGGTACTTACGTATAACTATATTTTTTTAATCTTTAATGTCATTCATTAAATATTTACTCAGTTATTTTATTAACTGAAGTGTTACATATATTTACTTTAATTCTATTTAATCTATCAAAAACTCATTATAAATTGTTTATCGCAATAATTAAGTGTCTATAATTGAATAATTACTTTATTAATTGCCTCGGTACTTTGCACAGTAATTTACAACATACGAGTAGTTAGTTCGGTGGGGATGAGACAATGATGTACCAAGAATCAATTATCTCTCTCCTATTGTAATAGTTTAGTTCAGGTTAAGTAATACACGTCTGACCCAATTAGTTTTCGACATTAAGGTTTTGAGACCAACTGATTTCATTGTGTTCTGTTACGTCAGTCGTACCTAGCAATCTGTTTCAGTATAATTGGTGTTCTATATTGACTGTTGACTGTGTAAGTTAAATTGACAATGGATTTTATGAGTATTGAATTGCATGAAGTGCAATTGACCTATGAGTAATGAACTACCGGTATTTACGTCTTAAGTTATGTCAGATGCCTTTAGGCAGCTCGTTAATTGGACACCAATGTTACATTTATACACGAGAAATAAACAATCTCTAAAGTACCTCGTTTACATTCGCTTTCTATCTTTTTATCGACCCGTGGCGTGGGCGTAGGTACACTACACTGTTTACCTCCACAAGTGAAAATAATATTCGTTTCAAACTTCCGTGATATAATAAAGGTACTAGTCCCAGCTATGTGCTGCGGTGATTGAGTTGTTTATAGTAAGGAAGCGGCAGTGGCATATTCAAAAAATATTGATGGAGGCGTTATTTCAACAATTTTGTAAAACAAATACGAGTATCTAATCTACACTAATATTATAAAGAGGAAAAAGATTTGATTTTTTGCATTGAATATGCTCCGTAACGATCAATTTGAGAAATTCTTTCACCATTAGAATTTAAATAACTACTTACATCGACAGATGCGAAACCGGGGCGGGCCGCTAGTGTGGTTAACAAAATGAATTTAACGACAGTAAAATCACCATTTGCGTGTGCAACTGCAACAAAATGCAACAAAACATAACAAACACAAGTTGTTCAGAAAACTACTTACTAGTTTAAAATTGTAACCTATTTTTTACTTCAATGAAAACTGCTTGGCCAGGTTTAGGCCAAGGTTGTTGAGAACTCTCATTCTACGGAATGATTAGTTTATTACACCATAAAATACACAGCCATAATAAAATAAACAATCAGCCATTAGACTGCTTTAGGAAGCACCGACAACAGACGCCTTTGCCTGCGGATAATAAAAAACCGCCGTTCCTTTTTTGAAACGAGCGGAAGTGTCGATTTCGATTATGGAACGTCCGTCCGTTGGCGGGAAGGTCGGTTTCCTGTAAATGTGGCGGGAACAGTCGTGTTTGGACCTGCCTGTCTGTCTTGGTTTTATGAAAGAGTACTTACAGCAGAAAGTTTCTATGAAAACTAATCTTATTGCAACTAAGTAAATCGTATATCCAAGTGTTAGAGTCAAATCTTCTATTCTATTTCTAATATTATTTGCTGAGATAAAAACAAATAGCAAGAAGATTAGGGAAATGTTTATTTGGTGCATAAGAACATTGATATTCACAATACTTATTCGACAACGCAGATCTGTTCTTTGGGGCCCTTCAAGTATTACGTAAGCAATATATCAGCTATTTTTAACCCTCTCCTCCCCCTTGTCAGCAAAAGTAAGAAAAGCTCTTCCCCTTTGCCCCAAGCTTACGTAAACATTGGCATCATTTTCACAACATATATTTGTTTATTTTGCTAAATGTTGCTGAGATCTTCACTGTGCAAATTCCCCCGCCCACCATGTCAGCAAAAATAAGCCTAGCCCCGACCCTCCACCCCCCATTTGCTGCTTACGTAATATTTGAATGACCCCTTTGATGTTCTTTTGTTTGAATAAATGTTTGACCAGTGAGATCGATGGGCCAACATGCCTTCCGAAGAATAGAGGAACACGTGCTATTTCTTTAAAGACGCGATAACGTCTTATAAATCGATGAACCGGCCGCGCACGCACTAAAAAGTGTCACGTTCCGTGTGCAAGCGAGAGCGCGGAACAAGCGATAGATAGGCACGATTGTCCTAAACGTTTGGCTTGTGACGCATCTATCTCTCTTCCACCGTTATCACGTAAAATTATCGTCCGTAAACCGACGTCACAGACAGCCAATTTTTTTACATATTCAATTTCAATTCAATTTATATGGTCACAAATCTAATGCACATGCCCCGGAGTTACTTAACCTGCGTAAGCGCAACGCAAGCAATGTGTTCGCCCTCTATTCTGATCTGAGCTTATAAGCATTATTAAACTGACTCGCATAACTGCGCGCGTGCTGTTTTTGCCGCGCAGCTGCAGTTTACGGCTGCACTTCCGTCATCCTGCGCACGCGCGGTGCAGTGAAAGTATCGTAATTGCTTAGTATAGTAGATGGATACTTTATAGCTGAATGCTTGATTTAATTAACAACCTCCCTGGTATGGAAGAAATAAATATTAACTACAGTATAATTTCACTAATCCGACACTTCGATAAATCGGTACGTCCAATAATCCGGCACCCTCCGCCCGCGCCTCCCTCGCCCCTCTATACCTGTGCGCTTTGTACGCTGACGCTGCGTCGTCGACTAGTAGCACGGAGCAGATACTAGTAGTCTAACTTAAAAACTTATCTCGTGCCCGTTCTTACGTATTTGTTATTTTCATGGAAGTATTGAATTTTTTTTTTTAAATCTATGGTTATTTTCAAGTGACAATAGTTTATAATTAAAAATGTTAAATTAACGCAAACATAAGACACTAGATTTGAATAATAAAATGGAGATTCACTATAGATAATCCAGGAATCCGAACATTCCAACAATCGGACACCCTCCGGTTTTTAATAGTGCCGGATTAGTGAGATTACACTGTAATAGGTAGTATAAATGCGATTGTTTGTTACGCTTTCACGCCCTATCTTTTAAATGCTAGATATCCTGAAATATTTACGATCGATGTAGTAATCGATCGTCATGATTTTGCATATCCGTTGTCTGGGGTACGGAGAAGGACATAGGGTACATTTTATCCCAGAAAAAGTACTGTTCCCGAGGGATCGACATTGACGCGAGCGGAGCCGTGGGAGAAAGCTAGTTAATAGGCACGTTAAGCCGTTAGTGCCAGCTGCCACCTGGTAGTTGTTAAAGGAACCACGTCAGAGGCCGAGAGGCTGTTCCGAAGAACTCTGACACCAGGGTGTGCAATGGTCGATTGACCGTGTCACCTACTCGAAATGATGATGATGATGATGATGATGATGATGATGATGATGAGTTAATAGTTAAGTATTATTTAAAAATACTAGTAGTTCGCTGCGAACGTGGACCTCGCGATTATTAATTTTTTTTTAATAATTTCGTGACTGAAACTGTTATACTGATTTTGATAAGCATGTTGTCATAGTGCTATTGTTTAGATGAAGCACTCTTTTTATTTTACTCACCACGACTTATTTCAAATTAACATACTATGAACATGATGTCCTTACTTTCTTGTAATAGTTAACATTCATTTCTATCCAAACAAATAAACTAATGATATACCCCTTTTTTATTACTGTTGCACGAATAGTTGAAATAGTTTTTCCCTTCCAATCCCTAAATGTCTAGCTCCGTGGCGCAGCGGTCAAGACGCCAGCCTGCGACACGAGAGTGCCCGGGTTCGATCCCCGGCCAGGTCAAGGTGGAAAATGATTTTTTTCAGATTGGCCTGGGTCTTGGATGTGTATCTATATATGTATTTGTTATAAAATATAGTATCGTTGAGTTAGTATCCCATAACACAAGTCTCGAACTTACCTTGGGGCTAGCTCAATCTGTGTGATTTGTCCGTATATATTTATTATTATTAAATGTACGAGTAGAATTTCATGTAATTAATATGACAAAATCAAAACCGGGTTTCAATACAACAACTGTGAGGCGTTTAGCTGCTCTCGATAGTGCAACGTGTAGCTGAAGAGCTGCGTTGCACTATCGAGCAAAATTTGAGTAGGTCCTCACAGAAAAATAAATATAATTTCACTAAGGGACAAATAAATGTAAATGTTTCATCATATCTGAAAGACTATGGTTATTAACGGAATCACAACATGGACATTTTATAAAAATAATTTTAGTACCAAATATTCCACAGGCGTTTTTGAGTGTTTGAAAATGTCAATAGGCCTGCGACTTACAATTCAGGGAATAGAAATATAAAATACCAGGTCATTTAATAGGTTAGTATCCGGGTGACTGAGCTGCGGTCGGCATGATAATGATTATTAAGGTTCTAAAAACGAGACATATGTGTTTTGTTTTCTAAACCTATATGGTTTAGATGTGTGATGTGTACCCGTCAATGTTTAATTTTTTTAGCCCCGAGACATATTACCCCCGTTTCTTCGCTTGAGCTTTATACTTATAAAACTTTTGGTTTTCATATGTATCAATTTTCCGGCTTGTTTTGTCCGGACAACCCCCCAGCTCAGTTTTTATTCGGCTTTTGTTTTTGTTTCTCTCGCAGAGTGCTGCACTCCCATACTCCTCTTTCTATGCTTCGGCTTTACCTTCCAAATATGGTGTTCGTACGTTTGGATTCTACATCTGTACTTATCTTTCGCCCACTGAACCCCATTTCTTTGTCTTTATTGTGTCTGTTCTGCGGAATTATTTGTTTCTCCTTACACTACATTTTTCATTCATTTTTATTATTTCGTACATAAAGGGTTAAAACGGGACCCTATTAATATCGCTCCACTGTCCGTCTGTCTGTCTGTCTGTCCGTCCGTCTCTCACCAGGCTGTATCTCATGAACCGTGATAGTTAGACAGCTGAAATTTTTACAGATGATGTATTTCTGTTGTCGCTATAACAGGAAATACAAAAAAATAGAACAAAATAAATATTTAAGGGGGCCATACAACAAACGTAATTTTTTTGCTTGTTTTTGCTCGTCATTGATAACGGCAAGTAGACGATTGAAATATTCATAGAATATTTCGTTATGTATATATCCTTTAAAAATAGATGATTTTTTTGCCGTTTTTATAGATAACGGTACGGAAACCTTCGTGCGCGATTCCGACTTGCACTTGGCCGGTTTTTTTACCAGCTTTTATTGCGAAAGGATTGAAACTGTAAAATGTTGTAAACGGGATGTTCGTCATTAAATAGCTCGTCATCTTCAAATCATAAAGTTAAGAATAATGCGAAATTGCAGTTAAATAACTGCTTTAATTTTTGGTTGCAGGCTTACACCCGAACAAACATATACATACTTAAAATTAAAGATAAATAAAAACTTATTAAAATATCCCTACGCATTTTTGGACCTCTGTCTCCATCCGTTGGAGAAATTTGGAACTAACAAGAATTTATTATGAAAATTTTCATGGACTGGTATTTTACTGTTCTAAAGGAACGAAATGTTGTAAATTAATAATAAGAAAGTCATTTGGAATTTAACTTGGAACAGACAGCGAAAGAAATATTTGCAATCACTGAAAAGTAAAATTTTCTTGCGCCGCTCGAAGTCTAATGTTTTCGATCGGGTTACTACCGTACTGCGACTGGGTCAACCATTCGATAAGTATAGAGGAGAAAGTACCGTTCTAGTTTATAAGTGTTCATTTTTTGTTAGTAAATTTAAATTTAATACACTAAGCATGGACAAAGTAAGCTTCAACGAAATACTGCCACCTAGCGGCGTCTGTGGTAACCTTCAAAATTAAAATTTACTGCAGCGCCATCTTGTAACATATTCAGCCTAAAAGTCATTTTCAATTTTCATCTCTCGAAATTCTTGAACATTTATTTAAATATCTCGTAAACTGCTGAACCGATTTTGATGCCCAACGAACTTGAAAATTGTATTTATAAGACCTATATACATTCTAAGTTTCATCTTAATTGGAGCATTGGTTCAAAAGTTATCGTGGAACAAACATACATACATACAAAAAATGTCTTTTCGCCCCAACTCGAATTGAAGACCTCGCTCGCTTCGCTCGCTCGGTCAATAATTCATAGGGTCTGGACCCAAAGGTTAGGTATATGGGATCCTATGACTTAGTTTTCGCTGTCCGTCCGTCCATCTGTAATAGCTGGAGGTATTTATTACACCGTTATAGGTAGGTAGACTAAATTTTTTACAGAATGTGTACCTACATACATATCAATTGCCGCCATAATAACAAATTATTAAAAAAATATTCAATTAAAAATTAACGGCTTCATATTAAGAACACGTTTTTGAGCTTTTTTCTAGTTAAATACTGTACGGAATCCTTCGTATACGACTCTGACTTACACTTGGCCCGTTTTATTTTTTATAAGCAAATTCATTCTGCAAAATGTTGTAAACAAACTGCTCAGTACAGAGTCTATTGTTTATAGTTCAGATTTAGGATAGTTAGTTAAGATTATTTGATACCTACACTTTTGAAAGAAGTAGAAGACCTGAAATATTTATTTATTAAATCTGTTTTAATCTATATATTAATACGAGAAGCAAAAACTTTGTACCCCTTTTTACGGATGGAGGAGTATGTTTCGCTCCTTTCGCTCATTTAGTCTTATAGTTTACATAGAGAAGGAGTGTCGAATGCCATTTGTTTTTAATTAAGATCGAATTTCGACCACTGGAAGGCCACTAGTATTTATTAGATCGGTATTTTTCGTCCACACTTGTCCTCAATCATATAATTTTCCGTCCAACAATAGTAGAATTGGCTGAAAACGGAAATCCAGTATTACGGCAAGGCTGCCAACTATTACAAAACGAACCACAATGACATAGGATATCCGCTGATCGGGAACACAAAAAGATTCCGGAACCGGATGTGGTAGAATGGGACGTACGGTTTTGTTATTTGCCCGTATTTACCATTTTGGTGGCAACGCATACGGCCCGACAACTGACGCTTATAAGATGTGTTATGAGTGGGTCATATAGTTTACAATTAAAAAGATGTTGTTACCTTAATTAATAAATTTGCAAGCGCAAATTTAAAAACCTGTAAGTAGCGTCATGAATATAGAAATATATCAAAATAGAACGGCCAAGTAAGCGGTACACGCGTGTCTCAATCTTGCACCACCGTGCAAGATTCTTAAACGTTCGTTCAGTTAGCGTGCATGTCCCGATTTGAACACATGGTTCATTCTGCGGTTTTTAATTGTAAAAACGGTTTATCGATATGTAGCGATTTGTTTCTGTGCATGTCACATTACTATTTCGCTAGTGATGACGTCAAATTGGGGGCGAGGCTTATGCAACTTATGATACATATCTGAACATTTTTTTTCGTTTTTCGGGTTCCGTACCCAAAGGGTAAAAACGGGACCCTAATAATTTCGCTCCGCTGTCCGTCTGTCTGTCTGTCCGACTGTCACCAGGCTGTTACTCATGAACCGTGATAGTTGGACGGTTGAAATTTTCACAGATGATGTATTTCTGTTGCCGCTATAACAACAAATACTGAAATCTGGAATCAAATAAATATTTAAGGGGGTCCCATACAACAAACGTGATTTTTTTGCTTGTTTTTGATAACGGCAACAGGTAGACACTTGAAATATTCACAGAATATTTAGTTATATATTCACTTTAAAAAGAAATAATTAAATAAAAATAAAATTAATATTAAAGGGGGGTCCAATACAAAAGACATCATTTTTTCGCCGTTTTCATAGATAATGGTACGGAACCCTTCGTGCGCGAGTCCGACTCGCACTTGGCCGGTTTTTCGATGTTTGTCTCCTGGGAAAGTTCTTCAATATCATGGACTGACACGCTCCATCAATATTATTGTCCCCATTTTGATTTACTTTGCATCCATATAATAGGACATAGAATTAAATATTGTTTTCTATCTCTTCAGACGTTCACATCTCCAATCCACGACAAAATGCCGACGCAAACGCGCTGTGACCGCGTGCCGCCAACAGATGCCACCTGGCCGTTTTTTGGACTCCAAGAAGACGACCTTCCTCTTGGTAAGCTATCTATAGGTATATGTTCTTATTTAATTTATCACGTTTTTCATCAAACGCTCCACAATGACCTGTTTTCTGACATCATTATGGTTTTTATGGTATAGGACGGCAAACGAGCAACGTGTGCGTTACCCCAGCAAAAAAGTACTGAATATCAAAACGTAATATTGCTAGATAATTAGTAAGTAACGTCGTGTAAATGTAGTTGAAAGTTTTAAATTTGTACGTCCATTAATTTTTGAGATATTAATTAAAATCAGATTCTGCTAGGATGACATTTCAAACGTTACGCCAGCAAAAAATTTTCTCGGATCCGAATGAAAGTTAATACAATAATTAGTAGTTGATGTGCTGTAAATGTACTTGTATAAATAGAATTTGTACGTCTCCAGACTTTTGCGATATTCAAATTTTTGCTGCGGTAACGTTTGGTCGATTGCTGGATCTCATAATCGGCACGACGTGGGAGTTTGATTTTTTTTACTTACACTGTTATGAATTTGTAGGTCATGTCTGTGAAAACAGAATTTATAAAAATGTTACCATTGAAGGATTAAAAATAAAAATATGAAATCAGGTATTTTACCTCCTGTACTTTAAATATAAGACCTAGAAACTAATTGTTGACGTTAGTTTGTACCTTATAATTGCCTACAATGCCTAGGTAAGTATCAATATGATATCTTAAGTATTAAATTAGTTATGAGGAAAAAGAACCATATCTAGGTCGCCAGGAATTTCGACAGCCGATTTGACTAGTTTTTCTATTAGTTCGAAAGTCGACAGCTATCAAACTATTTATAAGAGTAAGTTAACTATTAGTTTACAAAAAATCAGCTCAATACACGCAGTAGTTTAGGAAATACCATTAAATATCCAACTGTAGGTGAAATACCATGATAAACCGACCATTTTTGGGAGTATAGTAAAAGGCGACGGTACCGTATATTTAGTTGCAATACTGAAATTGGTCGTGTATTCATTTATTTTTGCGGTACATTCGTGTACTGAAGTGTTCGCATTTATAAATATAATCTTTATTTCTTCATACGAGAGTGTAGAATACAGTTTGTGTACGTATGCAAACATGAGGATGAGTTTTTAATGCACAGGCATATATTCTTGGTTTTATGCCTTGGTTCTATACATAGGTAGGTACAGATATATAATATATATCACCATATTTTATTTCTTTCGAGTAATAGGTACGCTAGGCGTTTACAAAATACCTATTTAGATGTGTAGGAAAAATCTTTTACTTTTTGAAGGCTTCCGGATTTCCGTCTTGTTTAGTATTTGTTATGTAAGTTTAGGTATAATATAAATTAATAGTTATTTCATTTGCAAACTGTAAATTCAAATCTCATTATTGGATAACAAAATCAAAGATTTTTTTTTAAATCTGACGCTGTATACATTTGGTTTACATCATTGTATTATGTGCGCGACCGAGACGAGACGAGACGTCAACACAAAAAAGATCAACTGTCGTAGTATTCACTCTAGACATTTGGTCGATCCCGCAGGAGTAGCACAGACCGCTCTGCAGCAGCGCCATCTAAATATCAGTTTCTGAACTAAACACTAAGTTTACTCCACTCATAACTCTGTAAATACACAGCAATTTTTAACTTATTATTTATTTTAAATTAGGACATTTAGTTAGTGGTAAATAATATGCTAGTATTTCATACTGTCTCATTCATAATTGGCGGTTTTAAGTGTCAAACGGAAAGATAAAGAATGAGTTTACCACTCAAATATATAGAGGGCGTTTACTAATATTGTAAAGAAAGTATCAACCCCATGAATGCACTCTCCTTATCAGCGTTGCTAAATGCTGGTCAGTGACTCATTCTTGTCATGGCCACAAACTAGTTAGAACTTGAGATCCCTGTCAAAGTAATATAAATGTACAGATCTATAATTTTATTCTGTGTTCTGAGAAGTGAAATATGAGCTTTATCGTATACCTATATGTGGTGTGCATTCTGCCGGGTGAGTCGTGGAACGGGGGCGTACGGCCGGACTGGCGCATGGATACCGGTATTCTGAAATACCGGTGTAGTGTATCGGTAAACATTTTCTGTATTTCGATACAGTGATCTATTTTTGCAAGGTTGTTTTTGCGGTACTCTGCGGCTTTCTTAGTCTTTAGACTAAGAAAGCCCGATTTCTTAATGCCGTTTATACTGCTGATGAGTTTTTATATTCATAGCGTAGAAAAGCTGCCTTAATCGCTCTCTGCAAACAAGACTTCCTCCTCCTTCAGACGTTTGAGCATCGTGATGCCCTCGACCTGAACAATACTTACCAATCGTTATTGGAATTATTTAAACATTAACGGCCATACAATAAAACTTTACATTTACTTTTTTTACCTCCCTGATTTCTGATCAACTGAGTTGGCAACCCTAGTGGCGCACGCAACTAAGCGCGCGAAGCGCATAGTCGTGGTCTTGTAAAGCACTCTGCCCCACGTCAGAGGCCGAGAGGCGGTTCCGAAGAACTCTGACACCAGGGTGAGCATCGTCGATTGACCGTGTCACCTACTCGAAATGATGATGATGACTCGTCATATAAAAAAACCAATGAGACATCACATGATAACCTGTTCTGTTAGGGAACCACCAAATAAACAAATATATAAATCCAAAACGATATCTACATTATGAGTGTAAGTGCAGTGGCCCGGTTGACGGAATGAGAATAGTACTCATTGAAATAGGACGTTGGGCACATTCCAATTGAGATTGTATCATAAGTACAATATAAAAAATGTGGTCCTAAGCAAACAATAGTTTTGTAGAAGTTAAAAAAAAAACTTGAATTGAACGATGTACTCGACTGTACTATTTTACGTGAATACTATTGTTAATTTAGGATGGTTAGCAATATATACTGTAGCGTCGCTTTTTGCTATACTCCCGAAAATGGTCGGCTTATTATGGTATTTCACCTACGGTTGGATATTTAATTATATTTCTTAAACTACTGCGTGTATTAAGCTGATGTTTTGCAAACTTATAGTTAACTTACCCTTACAAATAGTTTGATAACTGTCGACTTCCGAACTAATAGAAAAACTGGTCAAATCGGCTGTCGAAATTCCTGGAGACCTAGATATGGTTCTTTTTCCTCATAACTAATTTAATACTTAAGATATCATATTGATACTTACCTAGGCATTGTAGGCAATTATAAGATACAAACTAACGTCAACAATTAGTTTCTAGGTCCTATATTTAAAGTACAGGAGGTAAAATACCTGATTTCATATTTTCATTTTTAATCCCTGAATAGTAGCATTTTTAGAAATTCTGTTTTTGCAGACATGATCTACAAATTCATAACAGTGTAAATAAAAATAATCAAACTCCTACGCCGTGCCGATTATGAGATCCAGCAATCGACCAAACGTTACCCCAGCAAAAATTCGAATATCGCAAAAGTCTGAAGACGTACAAATTCTATTTATACAAGTACATTTACAGCACATCAACTACTAATTATTGTATTAACTTTCATTCGGATCCGAGAATTTTTTTTGCTGGCGTAACGTTTGAAATGTCATCCTAGCAGAATCTGATTTTAATTAATATCTCAAAAATTAATGGACGTACAAATTTAAAACTTTCAACTACATTTACACGACGTTACTTACTAATTATCTAGCAATATTACGTTTTGATATTCAGTACTTTTTTGCTGGGGTAACGCACACACGAGCAACTGTGTTACTGGATGGTAAGCGATCAGCAGTGCCCATGGACAACTGCAACACCAGGCTTAACAGGAGCGTTGCCGGCCTTTCAAGGATTTGGGGGAAGTACATGAGGGACGAAATGGGAGAAGGATGGGCCTCTGGCTCTACCCCGCAAGGGAGAAAGACGTGATACTATGTATGTATGTAGTATCTGTAAATAGAGTATCATTGAGTTAGCATCCCTTATCACTTGAAAGGAGGCCGGCAACGCTCCTGTCACACCCTGGTGTTGCAGTTGTCCATGGGCTGCGGTGATCGCTTACCATCAGGTGACTCGCTTGCTCGTTTGCCGTCCTATACCATAAAAAAAATCCCTTATCAAACGTACTTTGGGCCTAGATCATCTGTGATTTTTTATTTGTTTCCTTTTTCTTCCAGACCCTCGCACGTGGGGGCGCGCGGAGGTGGGTCGCTGGGTGTCGCGGCGCGGGGGGCTGGCGGAGAGGTTCCCCATGAACGGGAAGGCGCTGTGTCTGATGTCCAAAGACATGTTTGCGAGCCGGGTGCCTCACAACGGACATGTGTTACATCAAGTACGTTTATCATTCTTATTATTTAATTTCTCCTATGTTTAGACTAAGATTGTATTGCATCATTCTTATCTAGGAGAAAATAAAATGAGTACAGTACCTATATTTATGAGTTAGTTACACCAATGTACCTGCAAAGATGAGAGTTGCTGCTCTCCAAAGGTTTTGTCATTGTTTCTTGAGATTGGCCCTTCAGGCTTGCATGCACGTATACGCGGCCCAACAGGCAATATGAGAGTTTGCTGTTTCTCCAAGCATTGCGCACACAGGCAACGCCCAAAGCCGAGGATCGTCCCTCCTATAAAGGTTGAGGGCACTCTGCCCTCGCCTCAAATGCCCAGTGATGTAGCGAAAGCTCACTTGGAGCTAGCCAGATAGTCATTTAAAACATGAAGATGTACCTGCGCAGAAATCAAATCTTGCATGGCGCGAAAATATCCATCCGCTATTGGCTGATGAGTTCGCGTCATGTTTGGTGTTCTGTAGCGCCGCGTCGTACGCGTATTATCAGCAAACACGACATCTGTTGTTTTTGGATTTCGAATCTTATGTAGTAGCTATAAGTTCGTTATTTCACTGATATATTTCATTCGGTTTGATTCGGCGGTAGGCGACTATAAAGGTAGTATTGTACTTACATCTATCGTAAAAAGTACTCACCTAAAATTATTTTTAGAATTGTATTTTTTACAGACACTTTATAAGCACAAAACAGTACCCAAGATCTTTTTTTTTTAAGCAATACAATCTATCCAATATGTTTTCATTTCGGTTTCCATCTAAAGCCACATTTTGGTCTTTTGATTCTATGGTCCAAAACTCCTTAGTCAAAAGAAACTTCTCAACATCTATATGGCGTACAAAACCATCAAAACAATCCCAAAGAAATCATCTAAATAGTGTATTTCTATGTACATACATAGTATCACGTCTTTTTCCCTTGCGTGGTAGACAGAACCTAGGTCTATAAGACCCGAAGGCCACGTTTAGAATGTTGGAAAACTGAATCAAAATAGTGATAGGTTGCTAACTGCATCGCCTATTAACATTTCTCAGATTTTACCCATTCCCTCGATTGGCTTTTACGATCTGCGCGGGAAGAGAAACAGTTGGTACATTCCAAGTTTTTTCTTTTCTCCCAGACCTTCCTGGAAGACGTCCATTTTCAAAGTCGGTTAAAATTCAATATATTAACAAACTTTTTTCCTTTTTTTCAGGATTTCAGAAGACGACTGGCCAAGGCTCTAGCGATACAAGAGTTTTTCGAGAAAATGTCGCCAAAGTGAAGTAGAAAAGAGCTGTAAGAGTATCCAACTGGTTTCGGGGACTCCGGAGTGAAAACGTAGTATTTTAAGCAATAACTGACCTTACCCTTTTGAACGCCGCGCCGCCCGTCGACGCTTTCATGCGTCCATCGGAAACTGGCTTGAAACGCCAACGACTTCTAAGTAAGTAGTCCAAAATTAGTATGACATTCAAACTGGTCGCGGCATTCGCGGTTTGTCAATTCTTCTTGCGGCCGTCAAAGGTGTTTAAAAATTCGCTAGAGCTGAAGTCTTAGATTTTTAATTCACTGTGGCAACTCTTTATTTATACTATAATATTATAAAGCTGAAGAGTTTGTTTGTTTGAACGCGCTCAGGAACTACTGGTTCAAATTGGAAAATTATGTTTGTGTTGGATAGTCCATTTATTGAGGAAGGCTTTAGGCTATAAAACATCACACTGTACTGATTACTTTCATGTTATCAATACGTTTATTCACTCCAAACATTGGAGATTGTGTGGAGGTTTATACTTATGAGCCGCTTCATATAAATTGAAAAGCGACGCGGCCAGTCACTGGGATCTGCGGCCTAACCGCTCGGTTGCGCGGACGCCTATAATAAGAGCCTAAATAAAAGTAATTCAGTATCTTCAGTGAGAAACTTACAGTTTTTAGTTCCTATGTATACTTTTTAAACTGCTTATAAATGTACCAAAATGGAGGCTTGAAAACTACGTGTAAGTATAATTTAATCAAACGAGGTCTATGATTATAACTTTTTAGTTGCTTATGGCCATTTGTTTGACGGGTTTGTTTCATGGTTCAAAATAATAATATTAAAATTAATGCGTCTGTTGCATACACGGAAGTTGCATACTTAAAAAATATTGGACACGTATTTTTTCTTGTCAATTTGTCAGGATCTCCAGGATCTAGAAATAATGTTTGCTTACCTACATCTGCAACGACAACAATAATTGTCTAGAGGGAGGGGCCTAGTCACCTGTAACACAGGTCCATAAGGACCTATAACAGGAACTAGTCTCTTCACAAGACTACATTGCTACATTGTTACAACTTAAGTTGAGGACAATTAGATAACATTATATAAGTATTACTTACCTTATACTTTCATTGTGAAGAGAAAATAAACGTTATTATTATTATTATCTAGATTTTGACATAAATCTAACATAAGTCAGAAACCGCCTGGTTTCTAGACAGATTTATGTCAAAATCTAGTGCATCTTAAGATAAGAGAGTACTTTATATTAAGATGCTGATTAGGTTTAGAGTTTAAACAATACATGATAAAGATAGTAAAGTTCATAACTGAGGGCTGGTTGTCAAAGCTAAAAGTGTAGCAAATTGTGACTTCACGCGGAATTTTAACGGGCTTTTGTCTTTATCACAAAATTCGAGTCCAATATTTTTTGATTATCCAACTGTTATTGCTGATCATAATATACGTTTTCTGTTTTCTTCGATCTTCGTAATGGAGACAGGAAAACAAATTTTCTTGGAGTTGACTTAATAGGAATTATTGTTTTAAACTTTCGCGATTTAAACACATAATTACTAATTTTGACGGGACTTAGCACGAACCTATTATTTATTTTATATCCATAGAAATGTCAACGGAAATCAATAAATAAAAGCTTCGTGCTAAGTCCCGTTAAAATTAATAATTATGGGAATAGGAATTATTTCTGATTTAGGAATTTGGATGTAATTATTTTTGTCTAATAATTTTGGCGCCAAAATACTTTTCCCTATCAGTATTAGAGACACCATTGTATTTGTTACTACATACATAGTTATATTAAGTACATGTAATTTAGTATATTTTTGTATTTCTCTAGTCAGGGTGTAAAATAAATCGTTCTTAATTATGAATTTGTTTTAATTACCATAAGTATGTAAACTCTGGGTAAATGGAAATGAATGGGAGGGGGGTGTCTGAAAACCTGGAATCTGAATCCCTAATGAAATATAGAATTGCAAGAAAAAAAGCTGAAAATAGAAAAAAAAATAGGCTTTCCATACAAAGTCGCCGATCAGCTGGACGAATTTTTATGGAAGGTCAAATTTTTTGTTGTCTTTTCTTGCAGTTCTGTATTCCAGTAGGGATTCTGATTCCAGGATTTCAATAGGTTCAAAATCACGCTGTATACAATGACAGCGGCTCAATTGACCCTATGATTGCTTGGCAGTGCTGGCAAAAAAAACTAAAATGCTTACAATCAGATGATTGTAGGGGAGAAAGGGGTAATGGGAGTCAGCGGGCAATCGGGGTCAGGTGTCTCTTAGCAAAACTAAACGTTCGATACCTAGGTAAATGACATGTTCAGTTTGCTCTGTACCCGATGCCTATTGTACGAACGACTCGTGCTAGTAGCTCCACGCGTTTTTGAGTGACAATTATGTTTCGTTTTCACGCCTCGTCGGTGTAAATTTTCGTCAAAACAAACTTAATGGTGAGCATAGACGTTGTAGCTGTACCAAATTAATGACTATGTATAGATTTATCCTTGATATTCAAAACTTAAATAAGCATATTAGATTGCGATTAAATTTACTGTGTTATTAAATTTTACAGTTAGCATGCAGTATAGATTTTGGGTAATGGGAGCCAAAGAGCCCGCTAGTGATTACCATTAACCGCAAAAAATATTCTTTTTTTTTTCGCTTATAGATGCCGATATTACAAGTAAAAAAAAACAAATAGGCTAGCTGATCAACTGGCGATTGCACTGGATGGCATACTGCCGAATGTAATGTCTGCGATTGTTTGACTCTGATTTCCCACATGTCTGATTCCCATTGTACTGAGGTTAGTGCAATGGGAGTCAAACTTGTTTTTTTTTAAAACGCGAAAATATATCCAAAGTTGATTCCCAAAGTGGTGAAAAGTGATAACAACTAGTAGATAAATAAGTAAAGTCTATTATTAAACAATTTTAATAAAGATATTATTTCGAAATAAGCTTTTATTTGATAGCTCGCTTAAGCGACTCCCATTACCCCTTTCTCCCCTAAGCATTTTAGATTTTTTTTGGTTTGATAATAAACAGCCATTCCGAAACAAAATTAAGGAAATTAATACAAGGAAAACTCCTAGATGGTAGTAGCTGAACTTTGTCAGCTTGAAAATCACACTAGTCTAGTTTCCTATCAAAATACAGGGTGAAATTAGTATTTAGTAACGTTTAAGTTAGTCTTTTAGATATTCAAAATATGGGATACGTATTTTTCTTTTGTCGATTAAACAAAAAATGATAAAGTTAGCCCTTTGAAATTCCGTGTGGTGTGACGTCATAGTTTGCTACACTTTTCAGCAAAATTTGAACATTGACGCGCTATATATCTTTATCATTTGTTTAATTGACAAAAGAAAAATACGTGT
Organism: Elegia similella; assembly: GCA_947532085.1. Lineage (NCBI taxonomy): Eukaryota > Metazoa > Arthropoda > Insecta > Lepidoptera > Pyralidae > Elegia > Elegia similella. The sequence continues at coordinate 436,099 of OX383954.1, read as the reverse complement.
CCTATATTTTGATTATCTGACGGACTCATTTTAATGTTACTATTACCCAGTAGCCTGTTGACACCAGTATTGGCCACCCGGCAAACCTCTTTATATCCGCCACTGATTGCAGTTGTTCATGAGCAGCGGTGATCACTTACCATCAGGTGACTCGCTTGCTTCGTAATAAATAAATTTGACTAGTCTGAATATACATTTTTTTTAACTAAGTATTGAAGTAGGCATTTGTCTCCCATCTCACCCTTGGACGAATAAATCTCACCTGATGGTAAGTGACGATGACGACGAGGATGTTACATGCCTATCCAAGAGATACCCATTAATTCTACTTTTGAATGTCCCGGGACTGTACTTGTCTGGGAATATAGACGCAGACAATTTATTCCACATACATACATATTATTACGCCTTTCCCATGGTGGTAGTCTGAATATCGTGTAGTGAAATAACTAAGGACAGTGGATTTTATGTATCGAAATAAAACACGAATTATTTCTAAAACATGAAATATTTATTTATCCTTACGTTAACAAGGCAATAGAAGGCTGGACGTACTTTGTACTGTAGACTGCCGCGACTGGCGGAGGAACAGCTGACTTTTGACCAAAACATATGCTCCACTTGTACTTAATCAAACATTTACTGCCCAAAAAAATTGACATTTACTGTTAATTGAACATAGTTCAGAAATGATTGAGATCTGTAAATAAATTCCATACTACATATCCATGCGTCAACTTTAAATATTAGAAAGATAATGTCAGTTTCCTTTATATACGTTATGTTAATAAGTAGATGCAGGTATCATTTACACATATACTATATATAAGAGCTGGGGTACTATTTTTAGGAGCGTAACTTCACATTTTGAGCGATTTTTCGTACGATATTCCTTCATATAAAAAACCGACTTCAAACTTTGTTTACTTTGTTGTTTTTTTACGATTTTGAAATGGACGCAATTGGAAAGAATACACTTATTTAAAAAAAAACAAATCGGTTTATTAATGGCGGAATTATATGGTTTAAATTAAACATCAAAAAACATTCAACTGAATTGAAAACCTCCTTTTTTAAGTCGGTTATATTATAATTCATTCATTTTCGAGTGGTCACACTTTCAAAAAGAGTACTCGTGGGTAGATATTTACATTTTTGTCAAAAGGCAGCTGCTATGTTTTAGGGTCCCTAGCGCTGTCACACATTGGGTCACTAGGCGGAAAAGGATATATAGCGATCTCGTTATAGACATCGCTAAATTTCCTTCTGAATTTTGAAATTACTGGCAAGTAACAATCAATGCAGAACTCAAAAGATTAAAGCTAATAAAATGTTCCAATAAGTTCCTTTTGAACTGTTGTTGTAACCAACAATGGATTTTTAAAGTAATTTAAAATATCTAAAAAATTTATCCAATGACGAAAGTGGTGACCGACCGTTATTGTGCTTTCGAAGCTCAAAGGAACTCAAACATTTTCAATGTCATCGATCAAAGTTCAACATGAGTACAGTAAGGGCCAATTGCGTACGTTCAAAGGGACATTGGACAACATAGTTTTGTGAATTTCATTTAATTTGAGCCTGATGCCTTTAGACATTTTGAGAAATCCGACACCAGTGTTGGTAACGTCAACAAAAAGTTTAATAATCAAATATTGCCAATCAACCACTAGGTATCTCTCCTATTTCCCCAGTGTTCGACAGCGTTAAAACAATGCAATGATATCTACAAAATTCATGATATGTAGAAATTATTGTTCAAGAATACATCGCTTAGTAACGTTTCCTTTATCTAGTTTAAGTACGGTACAGGGTTGAATAAAAAAAATCTTAAAATATTAAGCATATTTACAATATTATTAGTGGCGAATGCGAACGGTGGTAAATTGGAACTCGTTAACCAAAAGCAAAAATATATGTCTTAAGTAAGCGTTTGTCTCATCACATAAAAATATTAATTTATAATTTGTATTGAAAATTGTATTGTATTATTGAGTACCCGGGTTCGATCCCCGGCTAGGTCAAGATGGAAAATTATGTTTTTCAGATTGGCCTGGGTCTTGGATGTTTATCTATATATGTATTTGTTATAAAATATAGTATCGTTGAGTTAGTACCCCATAACACAGTCTCGAACTTATATATATATATATTTTATTTTTCTTTCTTTGACATTGAAATTGAATATTGCATACAATGTACTCTCGATGTTATAAGACCTTTATTTACTGTATGTTTGCAAATAAATTATTATTATGATTATATTGTATTTCGTGATTGTAAACAGGAGTTCAGAGTTATTCAGATTCTGATTCGTCCGGCGAACTCTGGGTAAATACAGAAACCGAATCTACAACGTGTAACAAAATAGGGGTAACAATACTTAAGAAACATGATCAGCCTATGTATGATACTGAACAACTATCCACATGGGACAAACATCGAATAAAAAAAAAAAAAAGACCTCTCATTATTATTATTATTTTGAGCCATCATGTCCCACTGCTGGGCAAAGGCCTCCCTCCACTTCTTCCATTCAGTCCGGCCCTGCGTTATTTCCGTCCAATCATTCTTAAATTTATCAAGCTCTTCGCGCCATCGCGCTCTTGGTCTACAGAGTCTTCTAGAATTGGTACGACTTCTCATACAAAATGAAAATCAGCTGATTGACTTTCTATTGATTTAATTTAAATGTGTAACAATCGCTAATACATTACAAAACATCGCTCAATACTGTTTTAACGCGATATAAAATTATTATTACACTTACCGTTTCGAAAAAATACGTATTTACCCCCGTTCACATTCACCGGGTTTGTGTTGCTTCATGACGACTGGTTAAAATTTAAACATAATATCACGTTCGTCATACTGCACAGCATAAGTAGGCTCAGAAGTGAATTTGCATTTAGGGCGGTAATGTTTGCGAGATGCGTTGAGAAACCTATGAGAGATATAGACCGAGAAACTTAAAAAAAAATATATTTGAGAAATCTAAGATGATAACATTTGTAAAAATAGTTTATATTATTGCCACAAGTCTTCTGACCGTAGATTTCTCCACTTTTCCTAAGGTTTCTCGATGTTCATCGCCCGTTTTCTCAAAGTATCTCGCGTATAAGTTGTATTACTTCTGAAACTGTACATTGTATTGACAAGACGACCTACTTATATTGTGTATAATAACAATTTTTATTCACTCCAATATACATAATTTTTATTTCATTGAACGAGTATTACAAGTAAAATTATTTTAACTCATTTTATTTTAGCTGCCTCCTCTTAGCTTAGAGTTTTTAACTGTCTATGAAATTTAGCACGAACACTTTAAACCAACACTGTAACCAACGCTGTATAATATCAAAATGAAATAAGTGACACGTCTATCGAATGGTAGCATTCACATTTCTTGTTTTACTAATAAATGAGAAATGAAAATGCTACCATGAAAATCGAACCCATTTAACACATTCACTGCCACTGTATTGGTAACAATACATATTCAATGAGGGCTACCGTTTTGTCTCACTAGTTGAGGCTACAGTTGTGTAAGGTTTCGAAAAGGCTTTTTATTATACGCGTAGAAACAAATTTTACATTTTGATGCTTTTCTATGCCTCTAACCTTATTACTTAAAAAAACGATTATTGTAAACATCCATACTATCCATTCTAATATTATAAATGCGTAAGTTACTGTGTCTGTCCCTCTGTCTGTATGTCCGTTTTTCACAATACAACCATTGAACCAATTTGGATGAAATTTGGTATGGACATAGTTTGAGGCCTGGGGAAGGACATAGGGCACTTTTAATTCTACGAAATTACACTATTCCCGAGGGACCGACTATAACGCGGGCGGAGCCGCGGGCAATAGCTAGTATAATCATAAATAGTCTAAGAAATAATTCAAACAATTTCGATAAAATTTTGTGTATAGTTTTGGGGACGAAAAATCGATATAGCAGGAGAAAATCGTTTCTCCGTCTTAATCTGGATTTTCCATATATTAGTCCTATGAAATGTCATTTGTAAAATTCACACACGATAGCCCTCATTGTTAATCACGCGCCGTCGCGCGATCTGGCGACCAAAGCGTTAAACTATTTTGTTGGGTTTCTAATTCCTCTGACATTTCTCTCATTTCATATTCGACATAGCAAAAAGTACTTCAAGATGCAAAACCTGTATTTCGAGGCACCAGCTGAGGATGAAGAGCTGAGGGTCTACATAAGAAGGATTGAGTTACTCTTATTAATATAAAATAGCCGTGTGGTTCCGGGAGAGTAGAATAGGACCACTGCTAGTCTTTCCATGGAGGTCGAAGAGGCGAATTAGGAAATGCAAGCTAAACAAAACTCATTAACATCAATGAGACCTCTCCAACCCGTCTGTCCAGCGAGGAGAGTGTAGGCCAAATCCTCTGTCTGCTCTGGCCAAGTATGGCTCCGGTAGTATAGAGGGTCATGCTCCTGCAGTGGAGACTTAAAAGACATGATCATAGATGATAGACTCCTATTAAATTAGCGGGCGGGATAGGAACCTGCGACCTTAAGTCGTACATAGACTAAGGCCGCAGTTTCAAACCCGCTTTAGGTTTTTTCACCATATTTTATTTCCTGATTTGAGAAAATCCTGTGGCTGCGTTTCTCGCGCTTGATGGGTTAGTAAGAGTATATCACTAATAGCATTGTGAATGCAAAATATAAACACTTCAAAAAATTGGGATTGAGTTCTAAATATTATCGATTTAAAATGCGCCAAAATAATTTTACACTGTCACAATTTGAAATAACTTACAATAAAATGACATAGTTCGGTAATGTTGATAATACGAAAATACAGATCTAGACTTATTTATATATTTATAAACACTGAGCTACACGTCGCTGGAAAAGGTTTCTCAGGACATCGGTCACACACACCGCTAATATAAATCATTCAAATACGCTTCGAAAGTCTCAACTGATACATATAGTGTGTACAGTCAGGGGCAGACAAAACCCCTCTAACAGCAGATTTTAAATCGTAGGGACGTCATTTATCTGCCCTAGACTGTACCTATGTTGGTATGTGTGGCTTTTTTGTGTTCCCAAGGTGATCTCTCTAATGGTAAGCTATGGCCCCGGCTCTCGCTCAATTCTATGAGAATAGTCTTTATTATTGATTCTCTGTAACCCACCTTGGCTTACCATCAGAGAAGTCAGTCAGTTTTATCATGTTATGCAAAGTTTATTACATAGTCAATGTAAATTGTACCTAGAGCCAGACTTATGGTTCATATTTGACCGATCTTTTAATATGTGCAAACGATACGAAATTGACCTTATCAACTATTTACTTCAAAAATGTTTTTGTGTTGTGAAAAACCATTTCATTTTTAGTCGTCCATTTGTATTTTTTGTGATTTTTAACGTCTATATTGAACAAATGATTTCACTCACGTACATAATTTTGGGCGGAAACGTCGACAAGTTTCAGTCTTCTCTGGAGGCCACGTTAAGGGCGAGCGTTAGGTTCGTCGCGGCACGGCTGCCCCTTTTACATTCTTCACTCTATTGATAATTTTCGTGTGTTCGTGGCCAACACTGATATCACATTTTAAAAGCTGCCTTAAGACATTTCATATAGCTAAACAACTACCATCAATGGTGAATGAGACTTAATGCCACTGGTGGTCACCCATCCTAGTTGCGTCCATGGCCTGGGTTGCTTAACGTGAACGCCTAAAATAGCTGAACTAGTCGACGTTTCCAACTAATATACGTCAACAAAACTTTTTGTTTAATATAAAATGTTATCAATCATTAATAATAAAGTAGATTTCCCTTGATTTCAGATCAAGTGACGTATCTTATTATTATATTATTATTATAATAGATTTAATCTAATATATTTTATTACATGGTGCTAATTTTGAGACATATAACATTAATTTAAGTACTAAAGTCGGTTTGCTTACACAAATAAAGTGTCTACCAACATTGAAGGAAAACATTGAGTAGGGGGTAGGCCTTGTCCGTAATATGAAAAACTGTATCTAACCACACTATGCTGAAAGTACGCGACTGAAGTTTCGAGGCTGTTTATACACAGTGAAATTTTGATCGTTTTGGACCCTTAAGGGTACGCTAGTCAGGTGTTTCGCCATACAAATTCTGTAGGGTGATGACTCCGTTGTTCGATATCGTCTGTTTAAAAATTTTAAATCTATCGATTTGTCTTGTCGTTATCTTTGCTTGTATGGAATCATAATTGTAAAATGTTAAGTACTTTAAAAGTTATGAGTCTCAGACATTCTGTTTCAATACGTAATTTTAAAGCAACGTTGGACACAATTGAATACCGGAAGGAGTGTAAAATCTCTAAAACAAAATTCGTACAAGCATAGTTTGGTTGTTAAAATATTTAAATAACTTTACTTTTAATTAAAACATTCAGCTGTTTTATCACAAGAACACTTCTCCCAAACGCATACTCGTGACTGTTCATAACCGAGTCTATCCCTCTCTCAGCGAAATAGCACGCAAATAAGCCACGTGCGCCGACGAGTTGATTCAGTCCGCCAATATGAACAACTTTTCCTATGGGACCAATGCTGAGAACTTGAAAATTTAATACAAATTGACCGGCGCATTAACATTTTTGTATAGAATTGTCAATTTTCCTTCCCTTTGGTCCTAAACGATCAAAATTTCACCGTGTATACAATGTTGCCTGAACTTACGCTCGACTGAAGTTCGGTACCCTGTACCAAATTTGTTTTTCGAATTTTACCTTGTGTTGTGGTAGAGCCACGCTACCGACAAAATTCATTTTTGCTAGTAGCATGAATGGGCCGGATCGTCCGGGGAAGTACCACACTCTCACAGAAAATCGACGTTTGAGTAGAAGCTTTACCGCTTTGTTCGGTGAGTGAGAGAGCCGGAGGCCCATCCTTCCCCATTTTCCTCCCTCCATGTCCTTTCCCCAACTCCTTGAAAGGCCGGCAACGCTCCTGTTACACCCTGGTGTTGCAGTTGTCTATGGGCAGCGCTAGTCGTTTACCATCAGGTGACTTGCTTGCTCGTTTACCGCCCTATAACATAAAAAAAAAAACTTTTTTCTTGCAATTCTGATTCCAGGATTTAAAAATAGATCAGAGTTTCAAAATCACGCGGTATATCACGGACTGAGACTGGCCATATACTAACAAAATAGTTTTACTTACCAAAGTAAAAAAAACAAAAAAAAGTAGGTTAAATATCTAAACTGTGTAACAAATTACACAGTTTAGATATATAACCTACTTTTGATTTACCGTCTTTCGATACATTAATTATTTTATTTAAATATTTGTGATCGTAACCGACTTGCATTAAAACATTATTGTGCTCTGGTAATGTACACTACGAAACAGCCGATAGGCAAACGTTGCAGGTCTTGATACATATACAAGTGGCGCCCTCTATGCATGTGACTCAGTACCAACTTGTGATGTGAATATTGGAAATTTACGAAAATTTACACATTGTAAATTAACGGGAATATTCCCAATGTTTCCGTAAACTTTCCCATAGTTTCCATTATTTTTAATAATATTATTTAATTGTTTATAATGCATATGCATGTATATACATAGTGAAATATGGACAACGCTGGGTACTCCAAAAAAAATCGACATTCTCATTCAAACAGGCCGGGCGGCGAATCTCTTTTGTATGGAAATGACGAATTTTTTTTGAGTTTCCATAGAAAAAGTGGTTCATATTGATGGTCTGAGTCACCCCTTTGAGGGTCTAAAACGATCAGAATTTCACCATGTGTATACTTTTACATAAAACAACTACATTCCTTCTAACACTCGGTTAACCCTAATATTATAAAAAGGAAATATTTTTTGCATTGAATAAGCTCCGAAACTACTGGACCGATTTGAAAAATTCTTTCACCATTACCATCCTACATTATCCCTGATGAACATAGGCTATAAAAATAACTGTATCTACCCGTGCGAAGCCGGGACGGGCCTAGAGTATAAATGTGTGAAGACCCGCAACTTGATATAGAAATATAATATAACATTTTAAACAACAACAACCACGCATTATTGTGCTGGGGTTTACGAGATATGTGACGCGAACAAACACACAGAACAGGTCAGTATTACATTAAGTGTAGAACATTGAAAACCGTTTCATTTTACGTATACATTTATCAACAGAAATTTAGATAAGGTTCTTGCGATTCACGCACAGATGACGCTCATTGCGGGTGTGTGCTAAGATAGAGTATATAACCATTGCGTTGTATAAAAACACAAACTTTTTCATAAGTTTGTAAAAGAAAAAATAAAAAGATTACATTAAATATTTTATTTTGACATTAGCGTCTTTTTCCCTTGCGGTGTAGACAGAGCCCTGGTATATCAGACCTCAAGGCCAATTTTAGCATACAAGTGTGGTGGGCGTGTAAGCGTAGAGCGGAATCAAAATAGTTATGGGTTGCTAGCCGCATCGCCAGGGAAAGTAACAAGGCTCTTCTTGCTTACATAAAATTTGACCCCTTATTATAGAAGAATCAAGTGGATATACTATATCATTTTAATGTCACGCACACTGTGACATACAAATACGTATTTACAATAAGTACACAAACAAAAACCGCTCGGCTTCGTGAATTGCAAGAACTGTTATACTGCCTGTACTGTTTCAATAGGCCATGATTTTTCAAAATAAAAACATTAATTTTTAGTCCGTAGGCAAGTAGAAAGGCGCGGTGGGACTATACACATCACGTTAGCCCCTTTTACAAAGCGGATTAACAATCAAACGCTTGCAGCCTAGCAGTTGAAAATACTTTTTTTTGCTACTTTCTTACGATCTGATTACAACACAGTTATACCAAACATATTTTGTAATTAAAATACGTGTAAAATGATAGATGAGTCAGTGTAATTTCACCTTGCTGCATAATAAAAAATTGATTTTGTTGTATATTTTATGTACCATTTCAAAATGTGAGTATAAAAAAAATAAATCAATATTTTCTTTCATAAGGGCCAGCTCAATCAGATCAGTGTGATTAGAAAATAGTACCTTTTATTCGTTAGTCCACTTTGCAAAAACGGCAGCTCCGTACATATTTTGATCGGATTTCATCTTAGTTTTTCGACTGGCAATATAAGAAAAAATGGTAAACATAATAAACATATATAAACACGATTTATGTCCTTACAACGAATATCACTAACAATAACTAACGTAAACTATAGTAAACGTAAAATAAATATTTACATGAGTATCACTATGATTATGGCAACTGGCGTCTGCCCGCTGGTACGTTTATTTGTATATTTTCGTTTCAATACTTGCCAATTATTTAGATATGAAAAAATAATCAAAACCGTTACCGACAGAAAAACGACGCGTTTTTAAGTGCTTACAATTTGTAATATTAATAAGAAAAAAAACGCAACGCTTTTTTTTAATAAGTGTTCAAAGAAACCTATATTGAATAAACGTTTTGAACTTTAATTTTAGTAATAATTCCTTTTAAAATTCTGTTTTTTGATATATTTGATTCGTACGTAATTCGTTGTACGTAAAAAGTATAATCTAGACAAATAAAACAAGTTAGAAATTGTCTATTGATCACTATCCACTTATCAGACTTAAGTGGTATTAATAACTCCATGCTTAGAAACATTTTTTCATAGAAATGTTATCACTGTCAAATATTGCCACGAAAATATGGTATATCGGTGTGTGGTGTTAACAGAAAACATATCGTACACAGTGGGACATCGTTGTGGAGTTTACATACAAAAGTGTGCGGTAGGTCTTAGATTTAGACGAACTGCTGATTAAAAACATACACAATTTTATAATACGTACAGTACTACTTTTAGCCGTGTGGTTTCTGGCAGAGTAGAATAGGACCACTCCTAGTCTTCTTACGGATGTCGTAGAAGCCGATTTAGGAAATACAAGCTAAACAAAGCTCATAAACATCAATGAGACCTCTCCAACCCGTCTGGCCAGCGAGGAGAGTGTAGGCCAAATCCTCTGTCTGCTCTAGCCAAGTATGGCTCCGGTAGTACAGAGCTCATGCTCCTGCAGTAGACTAAAAAGACCTGATGATGATGATAATAAATAATGATCCTAGAGTACAGTCAAAGACATATATAAAAAAAACAAATATTGTCTTTCGATTAGTCTGTCTTGTAAGTAAACGATAAAAAGGTGACTTAAGACTGTTAATAAAATATCACTAATAAAGAGCTGCCTTATACAGCATCACATTTTAACAAAACGGAATTAGTATTTCGATTTGCATAAATTAAAAAAATATAAGAAATAAAAATATGACGCTCAAAAAGAGATCCAATTTTGACTTTTTGACTTTATCCCGTTTGGGGTAGACAAGACCATATTTTTTTACATAGGTATATTGTTACATCAACATCATAGAGAGATCGTTTCCTAGCAGTGGGTTTATACCCATACAAGTTATAGCTATAACTTTTTTGAAGACCTCTATGGCTCAACAGTTGGCAAGTGTTACGGCAAGTGTTTTTGAATCGCAGCGTTTGATTCCCGGCAGAGCAAGATGGAAATCAATCGTATTCATTCAGATAGATTTTAATCTTGGATGTTTAAAGAATATAGTATCGTTGAGTTAGTATACCACGACACAAGTTCCTTAACGTTGGGTCAGCTCAATTTATGTGATTGTTCCTATATATAAATAAATATTTATTAAAATATCACACAAATTGAGCTAGCCCCCAGTAAGTTGTGAACTTGTGTCGTAGGATACTAACTCAACGATACTATATAATAGATACTTATATAGATAAATATCTAAGACCCAGGTCAATTTGAAAAAATCGTTTTCCATCATGACCGGCGAACGAACCCGGGAACCCTCGCAGGCTGGCGTGATAACCACTGCGCCACGGAGCTCGTCAATTATTCCACATTTATAACTCAAGTCTCGAACTTACTTTGGGGCTAGCTCAATCTGTGTGATTTGTCCGTATATATTTATTTATTCATTATGAATAGGTTAAAAATGTCTTAAAATCAGCAGTTCCCCTCAATCTTCATGAACCCCCTCGCTATACATAGTGTGGTAACTACTGACGTCTAAACTAAGGCACTAGTCTAACGCTGACGTTGACACTGTGTCAGGTTGGGACGACGTGTCATTTTGTGACAACTTGTCAGATTGTCATGATGTCATAAATATTGGTCAAATTATTGAATTACGTGCTTGTGTCAAATTATGTCTATGAAATAATATACTTAATATGAGATTATGCAAGTTGTAATTATAATTAAATACACTCCTAGCTCTTGAATTTAATGATGATGAAGATTATGATGGAGAATAATGATATTATTATTTTGATTAGAGTATTTGAGCAATTAAGGAATAAATCGTTGACTAGCTGTCACGAAAATGTGTTAATTTTTAATATAATTGGCAGTGTACACTTGAGATCGTGGCCTTTTTATATTTGTGCTTATTGCACTGGTGTCAATGGGCGGTTTTTGTACATGTGCTTACAATTGTCTACGCAACAGTTGAACAAAGACTATGTTTCAACCAACGCTCCTTTTCCCTTACATCTCCTTCTGAATGGCAATAGCCTTGTTTGTGTGAGGTAGTAAATTTTAAGGGGAATGTAAATGCGCTATAAATAAAATGACGTTTGAAAATGAATTGACACAATGTCACAAAACTTGACAAAATATTTCATAATCTGACACAATTATGAGGTCATCAATTCTGGGCCCTAAAATCTAGGAGTGTTTATCTGAAATAACGTGTCACACCCTGACAAACTGTCTCCAAGTCTGACATAGTGTCAACCACCAAAAATATATTGAGAGAATCTTAACAAAATTACTTTTTTAAGCTTCTGCTTCGTTCGCGTTGACGTCACTGTCTATGGCGGGCAAGTTGTCTATGACAGCTTTTATAGACTCAACCACGTTATTATTATAACTGTTACTGGTGCTTGGCTGTGACATATCGGAATAGGTATTGTTGTTAGACGAAATACTTGGTTTTAAACCTGATACGTTACTGATATTTGAATTGTTATCTGTGGAACTGGTATTCGGACTGTCATTGTTGTTACTGCTTATATTAGATACGTTATTGTTACTTACTGTAGCTGTACTAATACTAGGTATGTCATTGATATTTCTGATACCTGTTCCACAAGTCGTACTAGTTTCAGGTACTGTACTAATAATACCTGTTACATTACTTTCATTTACAATACTTGTTCCACCACTGGCACCGCTGTTACTCGCTTCAGAACTTCCGCTGACACCAGTACCTGTTCCAACACCAACTCCGATACCTGTTCCACTAGTACTAGCCCCATTATTATTCCCCTCCCCCAACTCATCATAATTCGGAGGCATTTCGACATTATTTCTCGCTTCTTCATCAACGTTGTTCCTATTCAACCCGTCCCTACTCAGATACTCAGGCGGGGGTCCGTACAATTTGTACCTCATGGCTTCCGTATACGGCGGTGGTCTAATAGACCCGTCAGAGAGAACCGGGTAGTTCTCAAAGTTGGCGCCTAAGAGCCGGATAGTCCTCCCGTTGAGGGTGTAAGTGTCGTTAGAATTGAGCCTGACGAAGTCGAGGTCATCGATGTCTATCTCGGCGACATTGGGCGTGTCGGGGCGGCGTTCGCTGGCGCGTCGACCCAACTTGGGTATGGACAGTTGGAAGCGGCCCAGTTGCAGCGTGTACGGTCGCGCGGGGAGCGAGGGGCGGGGGGCGCGACGGCGGAATAACTCCACCGGGGTCGCCATGCTATGCCCAAACAAAATGGTTGAATAATTTTATTTGCGTTTGAGAAGGGTATACAAAGGTACTTAAATTGTTTTAAAATAACATTACAATGCTCGGTATATTATTAATATTAAAAATATGTAATGAAAAAGAACTCGATGAAAAAAAAAAAAATGATGAAAAAGGTTTAATAATAATTGTGAATTAATATTTTTTTTTCCCGAGGGAATAAAAACGGAATTTTGAACCTGTATACGGACAACCAATGTATGGTTTTTGAATAGATGAGATGAACTTACCTGTTCAGGTCTCTCCCGCACTCGCCAGCCTCGGGGTTAGTGAAGTAGAACTCGGCCGAGTTGAGATCGCAGTAGGTCGGGCTCCTGAAGTCCAGGTTCTGCGACCGTGTCGGGGAATTGTTGAGCGACGTCGACCGCACGTTTTGCATTTCAACTTCGCAGCATTGCGTTGGTACCTGTTTTTGATTACATTGAAGATTAGGTTTTGTGGATAAAACATAGTCATCTAATACATGATTTTGAACCCTTAAAGGACTCAGATCCATCAAAAGGAACAACTTTTCCAGTGGGAACAATGCTGGGAACTTAAAAAAGAATTCACCATTCCCATACAAACTGGCCGGGCGACAGAACTCTTTTGTATGGAAATGACGAAATATTTTTTGAGTTCCCAGCATTGGTCCCATAGAAAAAGTTGTTCATAGTGATGGTCTGAGTCACCCCTTTAAGGGTCCAAAACGATCAATATTACACCATGTATATTAGCCGTGTGGTTTCCGGCAGAGTAGACACCACTCCTAGTCTTCCTATGGAGGTCGTAAGAGGCGACTTAGGAAATACGAGCTAAACAAAGCTTATAAACATCAATGAGACCTCTCCAACCCGTCTGGCCAGCGAGGAGAGTGTAGGCCAAATCCTCCGTCTGCTCTGGCCAAGTATGGTATATCCGTATAGTACAGAGAGGGCAGTACTTGCTCCGGCAGTGGAGACTAAAAAGACCTGATGATGATGATGATGACCGCAATAGCTGATAATCGTATATAACTGACCTGTCGGTACCGTGATGAGAATATTTCGGACAGTCTGCCCAGACCGAATCCGGCATCTGGAGAGTTCGGAGCTTCTACTGCACACTGAAAATATTACTCGAATAAGCTCATATTTCTCTATAATATTGTTGCGTGGTTAGGGTTCGGAATTTGGAGTATAACACCAAATTCTTCGAAGGCAATTAATTCACTATGTAAGCCAAAGTTTTAAGAACTGGTCTGTCAACACTTTGAATACCGGTAAGTACAATTATGTTATAATTTTAACAGTAATTATGGGTATCGGTAATCTGATAACATCCTTACTAATATTATAAATGCGAAAGTGAGTTTGTTTAATTGTTTATTTGTTTCTTTGTTTGTTACGCTTTCACGCCGTACCTACTGAACCGATCATCATGAAATTTTGCATACAAGTTCTCTGGAGTACAGAGAAGGACATAGGCTACCTTTTATCCCGGGAAACAGTACTATTCCCGAGGGATCGACATTAACGCGGGCGGAGCCGCGGGCGAAAGCTAGTGATATTATAATTTTAACGGTAATTATGGGTATCGGTAATCTGATAACATCCTTACTAATCCTTACTAATATTATAAATGCGAAAGCGAATTTGTTTGTTTAATTGTTTATTTGTTTGTTACGCTTTCACGCTGTAACTACTGAACCAATCATGATGATATTTTGCATACAAGTTCTCTGGAGTACGGAGAAGGACAAAGGCTATTTTTTATCCCGGGAAAATATACTATTCCCGAGGGATCGACATTGACGCAGGCGGAGCCGCGGGCGAAAGAAAAGTAACGATATAATATTGTTAAAAATTAACGTTGATTTTACTTGTACCTACGCGTTGTTGCCGTTCCACACGAAAATCGACTTCGAAACAACATTTTCGGTCCTTACCCAACGCTGCACAACACAAAACGGCAACGCTGCGCATGTGCTATCACTGTTTGTTTTTCGTGTGTGTAACACTGGTGTCAATCTTTCAAGCTACCTTAATGCATCTGACATAGTTTAAAGACTGCCATCAACGATGACATCAATAAATGATGAAAACAATAATTCCCGATTCTACCAAGTACCGGTACCAAGTACCAGTAAACTAGTATAATACCAGCAGTATCGTTACCAAAGTACCGGTAAAATAGTATCAAATATTCGTTATCACACTTATCGATACGTTTATTATTAACGTTACCAAATTTATCGGTACCAATCTTATTACCGGTACTGTAATATCAAAGAGGTACCGGTATTGGATTTTACCGGTATTCCAACCACCGCTTTGAATATCCAATACTCAAATTTGTACTCCTGATTCGTCGCTGGGTTCCTTAAAATTGATCATTGTTATCATAATTTCTCAGAGAAATCTGACGATTTCTCAAACTAAAGACATCTGACTAATTCGTCAATTTCTCAGAGAAATCTGGCGATATCTCAAACTAAAGACATCTGACTAAATCGTCGTATTTCTCAGAGAAATCTGACGATTTTTCAAACTTAAGACATCTGACTAAATCGTCATATTTCTCAGAGAAATCTGACGATTTCTCAAACTAAAGACATCTGACTAAATCGTCGTATTTCTCAGAGAAATCTGACGATTTCTCAAACTAAAGACATCTGACTAAATCGTCGTATTTCTCAGAGAAATCTGACAATTTCTCAAACTAAACACATCTGATTAAATCGTCGTATTTCTCAGAGAAATCTGACGATTTCTCAAACTAAAGACATCTGACTAAATCGTCGTATTTCTCAGAGAAATCTGACGATTTCTCAAACTAAAGACATCTGACTAAATCGTCAATTTCTCAAACTAAAGACATCTGATATAGCTGTGTGTAAGTGGCCAACATTGGTATCAACTAATGTTGGCCACTTACACACACGAAATAAAGGGTCTCCACCCTTACTAATAAACGTAATCATACAAGCTTCGTTCAAATATAATGGTGGATACACGATTCGCGATCGAAAAGTGGCTCCGGCAAAACAGCGCACTAATCGAGTTTCGGAGCTGTTTTGTCCACAGTTTCAATAAACCGCGCTAGCACACGTCTCGTGATGACGTAGGTCAATGAAAAGATGCAAAAACTACGCGTCAAAAGTGAAAAAGAAAGATGGAGTGTCATATTTTCAGTATAAACCGTTTTTGTCATTGTTTCGTTGTTTGTAAGTATGTATGATGTTTTGGCTCGGGCACATTATTTAGGCTTCATTTTGTATGAGACTGTGTATCTACCATTATATTTGATCGAAGCGTACAAGGTCAAGTGAGCTAGTTGGTGGTGAGTCACCTGCACAGCGAGTCTGCTGGGCGAGTCGTGTGGCGAGTGTGTCTGCAGACGCGCGTCGCCGTCCAACAGACGCGACGCCTCGTAGCACGGCGGGAACCGGTGCGTCTGACAGACACCAAATACACTATATTATTTTTTTCATCATTTACTTGTTATACGGCATTCTACGCCTTCCTATATTAATATTCAACGTGTGTTATGAACGAAATGATGGTGTCATTTCGTAACATCGACGGAACCACTGACGACAATTCGTCTGAGATAGGAATACCTGTAAAATCACATAGCTATGTTCCAGTCTAAGGTCGCAATACCTGTGAAATGAAACACCTATGTTCTAGTGTAAGGTTGCTATACCTGTGAAATGAAACACCTATGTTCTAGTGTAAGGTCGCAATACCTGTGAAATGAAACACCTATGTTCTAGTGTAAGGTCGCAATACCTGTGAAATGAAACACCTATGTTCTAGTGTAAGGTCGCAATACCTGTGAAATGAAACACCTATGTTCTAGTGTAAGGTTGCTATACCTGTGAAATGAAACACCTATGTTCTAGTGTAAGGTCGCAATACCTGTGAAATGAAACACCTATGTTCTAGTGTAAGGTTGCTATACCTGCGAAAAGACAAAGCTATGTCGTGGAGTGAGGCATACCTGTGCGTACTGCGCGCTGTAGTGGCGGCGCGTGGCACGTTCAGCCGCTGCGTAGGAGCGCAGTGCGGCGCGCTTCATGTGCATCTTGCAGATGGCCGACACCAGTAGAACCACTGCTATCATGAAGATCAGCGCGCACGCTGCGACACAAACAAACAAACACAATTACATACCACGTCATGAAGAAATAATGTTAGCAGTTATATTACACTTGATAATAATTTGTTGGATTCATTATAATTAAAATGCCAGCAGTGTGGTTTACGGCATTGTTGGCAGTGTTGCGATAACATCTAGTGTTACAATAACAATCGCCGTGTGGTACCCAGCAGAGTAGTAGAATAGGACCACTCCAAGTCCTCCCGTGGATGACGTAAGAGGCGACTTAGGAAATACAAGCTAAACAGAGCTCATAAACATCAATGAGACCTCTCCAACCCGTCTGGCCAGCGAGGAGAGTGTGGGCTTTGGCCCACACTCTCCTCTGTCTGTTCTGGCCAAGTATGGCTACAGTAGTAAAGAGAGGGTCATGCTCCTGCATTGGAGACTAAAAAGACCTGATGATGATTATAATTAAAATACGTAACTAAAATATACAAATATAATCTTTATTGTAGATATTGTAGACTAAATTGAAGAAAGTTTATTTTGATGTATTGGCAATTTTGTTCAACATTTTGTCTTGGTTCAATGTTGTTGACGGTTCAACGACCTTGTTTTTTTTCCATTTATTTTGGCACAAACAGTCATAATGAAACAAAATAGTACAAAATAAAATATTTACACGGTTATAGACCAAACAGTGCCGAAAAAAATAACTTAATATATAGTTTTAAGTATTTATTTATTGGAAGATTATCGACATTTACAAATTGTGTAGATATAATCTATAAAACAAGAAGTCATTTACAAATCTTCACTTATAGTATTATAATAAGCAACTATAGAACCGATAATTTTGCAACAGTATGACGACTAAAACTCCACTACAGGGTCATGCTCCTGTAGTGGAGACTAAAAAGGACCTGATGATGATGATGACGACTAAACTATAAACACGCTAGATATATTATCCTTAAAAAACTAAATGTTGATTATTTTTAAGATAATTTTTGTAGAAGATAGAGTGAAGCTGTGAAAACACGCATCATATCAGAATTACTAGAACTGATAAATAAAGTGCACTAAACTTGTTCAGCAAAAAATCTGTTATTAATGGTAAAGTAATACATGTTAACAAGCGAGTAAAATATATAAGGTAGTATCGGCTACGGTTTTATGTTTAATGTCAGCCGGAGTACTATTGGAGTGCTCTGATGTACAAACTAATGATAGCAGAACGTGCCTTTAAATTTATACAAAATTATACATAGTCAATTTTGGTTGCAGAACTTGTTTTGAAGTTACACAAAGCACGGAGCTTATTTAAATTGATTTATTTTCAACCATTTGGTATATAAGAGATTGATTCAATGTTTAGAACATTTGGTAGCAGACTGCAGTTGATATAAACGGCGGGGTTTAAACTCAAGGTTTGACGGATTTAAACCCAATAATTATTTATTTATATTACTGTATGTTGTAGCTGCAACCCAACTCTACCTCTTCCTAAATACCTTCATGATCCAGTGGTTAAGGCGTTTGCCTGTAGACCCGGGGGTCGTGGGTTCGATTCCCACGGGAAGCATACTTTGTTTAGTTGTTTCCAGTTTGGTTAGGACATTGCAGGCTTGAATCACCTGATTGTCTGATAATAAAGATGATTCAGGCACAATTCAAGGCACGTTAAGTCGTTGGTCCCGGCTGTCATCTGGTAGTCAAAGGCCGAGAGACGGTTCCGAAGAACTCTGACACCTACTCGAAATGAATGAATGACCGTATTCTAGTTTGTATGAATCGTCGTGGAAATGTCAATAATGATTCCACCTTGCCTATAAGTTTGTAACGTTGCAGCATGCCACCTGCATGCTGCATCTCGTCCAACCTCATTTCTTTCTCATCCTGTCCATTTTTCATTCCTCATTTTAATTCGAATTTCATTCCATTCCATTTTTAGATTACTTTCTCTCTCTCTCATCACTCATTCTTCAGTCTACCATCATCTCTTGGATTGTAATACATAAGCTGTAACCAATAAAGTTATTCTCTCTGTGTGTTTCGTGTCGAGTCTCTGTTCTCCACTATTTCCCACTTCCTATTTATGTGGGAACTCGGCTAGAGCGCCGGCATAGTTGAGCCGTCACATGGCGCCTAACGTGGGGCCCGAGCCCCACAAGCCCTCACAAGTTGATCATACCTGTAACGGTGTAGATAGTGGACTGTATGAACCCGTAGTCGTCGGGTGCGTGTCTGTCCTCGGGCGGCAGCGGGAACTCGTCGAAACTCGCTGCAACAACACACACTCAAATAACTACACATTATACTGCACTGGGTCAGGTATATTCTAATGGTAAAAGATTTTGCAAATCGTTAATAGTTTTTCCAATTGTTCGTTTTTTGGGAGAGGACATGGGCGGGGGATCAGGGGAGGGACGGGCCTTCGGCTCTTTCACTCACCGAAGGAAGCATAGAAGCGGTAAAGCTTCTACCCAGACGTCGACTTTCTGTGAGAGTGTGGTATTTCCCCGGACGAGCCGGCGCGTTCATACTATTAGCAAAAATGAATTTCGCCGGTAGCGTGGCTCTACCACAGCTTTTAAAAATATATTATACTTTGCCCCTCCAGTAGGTTGCGACAGTCACGCCACTGGCTGAGGGCAGGCAGACTTGATGTAATACTTTGTGCAGGTGGGGCATAATGGACATGACAAACTACGATTAGTAAAATGAAAGGACAGTAATAAGCCTCACCCGGCACGATCCCCCCCCCCCCCCCCCCCCCTCAAGTCTGCTGCAGTGAAGCCGTAGGCCGAACTGCCGAACGAGCTCCAAGGCGAGCCCGGTCGTTTTAAATTGTCAAAACCCCCCTCCCCTCTCAGTTTTAGTGGAATTTCAAGCTAGTATAATACAAGGCTCACCCTGCAGGCGGGAGAACCGCGCGTGCTCGTCGCAGCAGGCGGGCTGGCGACACAGCGGCGACGCCGCGCCGCAGCACGCCGCCGCCGGCACACAGCGCCCGCTCGAGCAGTTCAGCTTGTCCGCCGCTACACAGGACAAATACATAATACTACATTGGGCTTCGTCGCAAAATGTCCCTTTCGCAAAATGACATTTTACTACCAGGGGACATTTTGCGAAAGGGACGTTTTGAGAAAGGGACATTTTGCGAAAGGGACGTTTTCCGAAAGGGACATTTTGAGAAAGAAACATTTTAAGAAAGGGACATTTTGCGACTAGGGGACATTTTGCGACGAAGCGCTACATTGTTGCACCAAGCAGAAAGTCATTTATTATTGCATGGAGTGCATATTTTTTTTTTTACTAATTATTGAAATAGGCATTTGTCTCCCATCTCACCTGATGGTAAGTGACGATGAAGACAAAGATGTTACATGCCTATCCAAGAGATACCCATTTATTCTACTTTTGAATGTCCCGGGACTGTACTTGTCTGGGAATATAGACGCAGGCAGTTCATTCCACACCAGAACCAAAAAGGAACTGTCGAAGCGTTTAGTTCGACTCTTTGGTATTCCAACGATAAAAGGGTGAAATTTCTGTCTGCGTGAAGTAGTCGGATTTGGAGCCCGAGCATTAGCGAGGGCTTTAAAAAGCACGAGTACAATATAAATTACTTAATGCGAGGTGCATAATCTGCTTTTCTTTCAACTACTACAAGAAAAGTAGGTTTGTGAAAAATAAAACTAAAGATAAATTACTATTAATGAAAAGAATCATGGCGAACGCCCATACATCGAATGTACAGAAAAAAAAATAAAAAAAGAGTAGATGAATTATATAGCAGTATTGAGGTTTCCTTACTAGTGACATGTCTGCATAATAGAAATATTTTTAAACCCCCGTTTTATGTAAAATATTTCACAATAAAAGTTATAGCCTTATTGCCATTTTCATTTGCCTAAAAAAGTTCACAATGGTTGTCAAACTGACTGTCTATTGTAGATCTGACACTCAGAACTGTCAAGTCAATGAGAAAATGTCAGACGGATTGACAGATTCTTTTTTTATTTTAGCGGATGGTTGCCTGCTTGCGTGGTGTTGCCATAAATTAATATATTTTAACGTGTCAGTTCCAGGTAGTGTTCCGATATTAACTCAAAAATTATTAATATGCGTTCGGATATCAAATAAAAAATCAGTATTTAAATAAATAAATTTTTTTTTTCCCGTCTTTAAAAAATATTCTGATTAATTCAAGTTGTTGACCAGAGCCGTAGTAATCATATAAAAAAATTTCACGACTACCAGATGGCAGCCGGGACCACCGGCTTAACGTGCCTTCCGAAGCACGGAATCATCTTTATTATCAGACAATCAGGTGATTCAAGCCTGCAATGTCCTAACCAAACTGGAAACAACTAAACAAAGTATGCTTCCGGTGGGAATCGAACCCACGACCCCCGGGTCAACAGGCAAACGCCTTAACCACTGGACCACGGAGGCTGTTACCTATAGAGATAAAATAGCTTCAGGCGGTGCAGCAATTTCAGAACTCTTTTCCGAATATTTCGCGTCAGTTTTTGCAGCAAACGATGGCTCTCAAAATTTAAATATCGACAATGCAGATTCTAATGATTGCTCTTAAGGTAAGACCGCACTAGGCGTAACTGAACTGCAGCGGAACTGCGCGACACGGCGCGTCATTTTTGGGTATACCGCACTTGAACTGCAGCGGCGCTACAAAAATATATTCAGTATCTAGGCAACCTCTGCTCTGAGCAAAATGAACGACGAAATGGATACGATTATTATTTCCTTATTGTGCGAAGAAGAGGAAAGGATCGAGCAAGAACAGGCAAGAAAAAAACAAAGAATATGGCTTCATGACATATCAAACTCGCGATATGAAGAAGGCGAGTATTATACGCTTTTGCCACGACTTAAGAAGGATCCAATAAGATTCCATACTTATTTTAGAATGTCTCAATACAAATTCAATGAGTTATTAAAAATTATGCAGCCACATATACAAAGGATGGACACACTATTCCGAAACGCGATAGGAGTGGAAGAAAAACTCATGGTGACAATTAGGTAAGAAAATATATTTTTAATTATTAAAATAGGATAACAATACAAGTGCTCGTGAACAAACAACATTCTCTATAGAATTATGAAGGGGGAGAAGATTCAATAAAATATGTTTGGCTTCTGCGAGTAATTGATCTAATCAGCAAATTAACTTTATAACGGCTTTCACCATAATTTTCATAGCGTAAATTGTTCATGCATGAGCAGCCACGGAGGAAGCTCATGTGTATTCCTGATGCGTTTTGACACTTCTTCTAATATCGCACTAAACAAGAAGGAGCTGAGAACTGAGCCTTGGTGGACTTCAACTGTGACGGTTCACCAACAGCAATCCTAACTCTGGAATCGGA
Organism: Elegia similella; assembly: GCA_947532085.1. NCBI lineage: Eukaryota > Metazoa > Arthropoda > Insecta > Lepidoptera > Pyralidae > Elegia > Elegia similella. The sequence continues at coordinate 413,763 of OX383954.1, read as the reverse complement.
GTCACGGTACATGTCGCAGATAATGTCAATACTTCAATGCCCACCAGATCATCCCTCGTACATACAGAAACAGGAAGTGTAGAGACGTGTTTTCCGTCTGTATTTCTCCATGAAGACCCTTAGGGCACAGTGTTTTCTTATCATTAAAGAGTAAAACTAATTTTAATATATATTTGATTGTGATATTTGTGCCAAGGATTTTTTTTTAATAATTCTTGGATCAAATAACGCATTTTCTTTAGTATTCTTTATTACCTTTATTCATTTTGTGGTTTCTGAGGAGTTGATAAAAGGTTTCAGTGTTTCTATCACATAGCCTAGAAACTACTTTAATCGCTCTCCGGAAACAAGACTTACCAATCGCTATTGGTGTATATAATAATGGAGCCGGAGTCTGGGGCTTGGTTACACGCTGTCTCACATGGGAACATTATTGGACAATGATTCCCTGAGGGTGGCCGTGGCTTTGAGGTTGGGTTGCGACGTATGTGAAGCTCATCGCTGCATTTGTGGGAAGATGGTGGAGGCCGATGGACACCATGCTCTTGGGTGTGCTAGATGTGCGGGTCTTTGTCTCGTCATCATTCCCTGAACGACATTATTCGAAGAGCACTGATATCGGCAAATATACCCTGCCAGTTGGAACCTCCTGGACTGTCACGCACAGACGGAAAACGACCGGACGGACTGACATTGATACCATGGCGGAGGGGTCATTGCTGTGATATTTTTATAATCGAGATTATTCATAATTCATGCATATAAAAACTCATCAGCAGTATGAACAACACTATGAACCACCGAAATCGAACGTTCTTCATACCCTTGCAGAAATAAATCAAATATTTCGAAATACCGGTATTTTATCCTCAAATACCGGTATCAAAATACCGAAATTTTTTACCGCTTTACCGGTATTTCGGTATACCGGTATACCGGTATCCATGCCCTATTCGGCATATTGTGCCAAAAATTCAGAATTTACTATCGTAACATCTGCCTCAGCCCGGATCACGTAGATAATGTGATACTTGCCACTTGTATCTTGCACAATTTTCTCAGATATGATACAGTATCATTTAATAATAATAAATTGCTGGTTTTCAGTATCTTCAATACTGAAAACCAGCAATGCCAATTAAGAGACCTTCCTCGTATAGGAGGTAATTTTGTAAACAACGCTATCCAAGTACGAAATACCTTCAAAGATTACTTCAATTCCTCACAAGGTAGTTTAGCCTGGCTAAGAGAGTGAACAAGGTCTGACACCAGAGTGAAATACGGAAATAGTACTTAAAATACCCGTAAATTGTAAACCTACCTACTTTATTAACAACATTTTTATACTAATGAAAAACGAGATTTATTTTTAATATTTTGCTTTATAGGTATACCTACATGACAAACAATAAAAACCTGACGAACTCCGTGGCCGAGTAGTCAACACGCTAGGCTGCCACACCGGAGTTCCCGGGTTCGATCCCCGGTCAGGTCATGATGGAAAATGAACTTTTGTTGTTGAGATAACCCCATAAGACAAGTCTCGAACTTACTTTGCGCTAGCTCAATCTGTGTGATTTGTCTGTCAGTATATATTTAATTATTTTATTTAAAGATTAATTAAAACGGATTTTATTTTTATAAATAAGTACAAGCTAAACAATTTTATCTATTAAACCAATTACTCATACATTGGAGAGGCCGACTTTTATCCAGAGCAAACGAAAAACATTCAAAATTTACTTACCACTTACTCCCATTTCTTGAGCTATTTCACTCCAAAGTTGTTTTTTTCTGGAAGTATTCATATAATTTTCATGCTGGACGTCATATATCTCCGGATATTGGCTCACAATTACAATTAATTTTTCCTCGTCCATGGACATTTTAACTGATTAAAGCGCTTCCAACCAGCTGACTGACTTTGAAAATGAAGTTTGTCAAACCGCACTGCGCGGCAACGGAACTACACGTCGCGACAAGTCGCGACACTTTTGGTCAGTTGATCAACTTTGCCGCGCAGTTCAGTTGCAGTGCAGTTCAGTTGCCGCGTAGTGCGTGTTGTCTCATATAATTTCATACAAAGAATATTTTGACGCGTCGTGTCGCGCAGTTCCGCTGCAGTTCAGTTACGCCTAGTGCGGTCTTACCTTTATACGCTATCTCAAGTATATATATCGCAGAAAGACGTTTTTAAGAGGCTTATGGAGCCGGATGTGAATAAAGGCGCTGGTTCAGATGGCATCCCGCCTTACTTTATCAAAAACTGTGCAAAGGCATTGTTAACTCTTTTATTTATAATTTTCAATAAGTCACTAGCTTCTGGGGTGTTTCCAAGCATCTGGAAGAGGGCACACGTAGTTCCAATATTTAAGTCTGGTGATCCTACTGACTGCTCTATCTATAGACCTATTGGTATTTTGTCGGCTTTTCCTAGAATATTTGAAACCTTGGTGTATGATCATATTTACTCACAAGTTAAACCACACATTAATCAAGCTCAATATGGTTTCGTAAAGTGAAAATCAACAGTGAGTAACCTAATAGAATACACCAATTACATTTGCAGAGTTTTCAATGAGCATGGTTAGGTGGATTCTGTCTATACCGACTTCCAGAAAGCGTTTGACAGGGTCAACCATCTTATTCTTTTAAGTAAATTACAAGCGCTAGGAATTCATGGTTATCTCTTTAGATGGGTATGTTCATATATATAGAATCACGCAGTCAACTTGTGGCTCCGAAAGGTTATTGCTCCGAGCCTGTACTGGTGCCATCGGGTGTGCCTCAAGGCTCGCACCTGGGGCCACTATTTTTCGTCATTTACATCAATGATCTCATCCCTAAATTAAGTACTCGTTGGCTTTTATTCGCTGATGACCTAAAAATATTTTCATGCATCAAATCAGTCGAGGATTGCTTCGCAGTACAAAGTGATATTGATGAGTTAGTCAGTTGGTGTACAAAAATAAAATGAGCCTTAGCGCTAGTAAATTTTCGGTCATTACCTTTACTCGTAAAAAAAATCCTATGAATTTTGGTTACACTGTAGCTGGTGATGCTCTTGCTCGAAAGTCTAAAGTAAAGGATCTGGGAGTCATTTTGGATAGTAGTCTTAGCTTTAACGGACACTATGCTATGCTATCCAAAAAATGTAAACGTTTGCTAGGGTTTATTCTCCGGAATTCGAGAGACTTTAAGAGGTCTGATAGTCTGATCCATATATATCGATCTTTCGTATTAAGTAATATCGAGCATGCTTCAGTCATCTGGACCCCTCAATATGCAGTCTCAATATGAGTCTGTGTTACTTGAAAATAAATGATTATTATTATTATTAATAGATCTCCTAGAATCTGTTCAACGACGTTTTCTTCGTGCATTATCAAGTCGTCAAGGCTTAAAGAGACAGTTGTACACCTACGAAGAAAGATTTAAATTCTTTAAATTTGAGAGCTTGGAGAGGAGACGTTCTTTGCAAAATTTCATTTATTTATACAAAATAATACATGGCCAACTTCATACAATTTTAATTTCGAGTATTAGGTTTAGGGTCCCAAATAGGTCGGTGCGAAATATAATACCATTTTTCATATCTCCGTACAATAATAATGTGTCCTGCCATAACCCCATTCTGAGAATATGTCGTGAATATAACCTGCTACATCAAACGCACTACAACGATCCAGTACCTGACATCTATTGTTTATCATTAAATAGCTTTCAATTTAGAATCCGGCAATTGCTTTCAACACATACATAACTTGTTAACATTCTTTATTATTTCTCTATTTCTTTCTATTTTTTTATTTAATTACCGTTTTGCTTTTTTGTTTTTGAGTAAATTTTTCCTAGTAACTGTTTTTTTTTCCTCTACACGATGTTTTCTTGTCATATTATCTCATGCATGCTAAGTGTACAAATTATTTGGCTTTACAACCAGATCATGTTTCTATCATAATAATCATAATTTCTAAATCTCAAGCATTAGTCGTTGTAAACTGTATTGTGCACTATTAAATAAATAAATAAGTACAAAGCGGAACTTTGCTGCTCTAGACCAGACAAAATGTATGGAAATCTATTATGCACTGTTTAATTTTCTTTTTTAAATCGCGGTACCATAGGTGTCGAATGTCACAAAAAAGGTTAACCAACCCGACGGCCGTATGTAGCTATACCAAGGACGTTATAGTAGAAGGACTGAGCTCTCATAGTAATAATTGGAGCAGAAAGCGAAGACAAACTTCGGAATTCTATCTCGCTCTAAAGTAGGTTGACCAACTATAGAATAGATTTCTCGGACATGAAGTACTTAGGTAGGTACCACAGAAATATATCAGGACTAGCTTTCGCCCGCGGCTCCGCCCGCGTCAATGTCGATCCCTCGGGAATAGTACTTTTTCCCGGGATAAAAAGTAGCCTATGTCCTTCTCCGTACTCCAGAAAACTTGTATGCAAAATTTCATGATGATCGGTTCAGTAGTTACGGCGTGAAAGCGTAACAAACAAACAAACAAACTCACTGTCGCATTTATAATATTAGTAAGGAAGGATAGAACGGCTAAGTGGGTGGTATACGAGTTTCTCAATCTTGTACGATCGTACGAGATTCGTTAAACGTTCATTCAGTCAGCGCGCACGTCCCAACTTGAACATATGCTTTATTAAGCGGTATTTAATTATAAAAACAAAAGTATGAAAGTAAATAGGTCGAAACAAGGTATTTTTTTCATGGATCAATACTTTTTTTTAACTACAATCGTGATTAACAACAAAAAAAGATAAAATAAAAGATTTATCACGATTTTAATATAAAACGACAATACAACTAATTCACATCCAATACGCGTTCTAAAAACATTTTATAAAGCCTTTCCTTTAACGACTACCAGATGGCAGCCGGAACCAACGACTTAACGTGCCTTCCGAAGCACGGAATCATCTTTATTATCAGACAATCTGGTGATTCAAGCCTGCAATGTCCTAACCAAACTAGAAATAACTAAACAAAGTATGCTTCCCGTAGGAATCGAACCCATGACCTCCGGTTCTACAGGCAAACGCCTTAACCACTGGACCACGAAGGCAGTTGCTACACACTTCACTAGTAATGACGTAATGGTGGTGGCGTAGTTTATGCAAAAACTGACAAACGCGTTCCCTTTGCAAAGTCCACGCATAGCCATTCTATCCTGATATATTTCTGTGGTAGGTATGTCGGTGTCATTGATAAGACCCTATGCTATGATCATTTATTGACAAATAGCAACTGTAGAAGGGAAAAGCAACAGTAGAGATGTTCGTAGTACGCCTTTGAAACTTTATTCTATAACTAGCTGTTACCCGCGGCTCCACCAGCATTAATGTCGATCCCTCGGGAACAGTCGAATTTCCCGGAATAAAAGGTAACCTGTGTTCTTCCTCGGGCCCCAAACTACTTCCATATCAAATTTCATCCAAATCGGTTCTATGGTTGAAGAGTGAAAATGCGAAAGACAGACAGACAGAGTTCACCTACACAGATCTTTTTTTAATGTAATCGTGAACTTATGTATCTATTTTTATACTTCTAAGTCTAGAAATGAGAAAAATTCCATACAAACTTTACCCCCCTTATTTTACCCTTTCAAGGGGAGTTTAGTCACGATCCCTCGGGAACAGTAGAATTTCTTCCCCTGGCCTGCAACTACCTCCATACCAAAATTCTTCCAAATAGGTTTAATGGTTGAAGCGTGAAAAGGGGACAGACAGACAAACAGAGTTACTCTCGCATTTATAATATTAGTATGGAAATATGGATTTTATGTACGAAGTACCTATAAGTACACATTACTGATAAATCAGATTCAACAAACTCGGCAGATAAGATGGACACCCTAGCCAAGGCACAACATTTACTAACTGAAAACGGTTATGTTGAAATCGTACTAGGGTTGCTAGAGTAAATTTAAATTTAATACTATATTAAGATTGCTCTTTTATTTTCGATAAGAAAAAAATCAAAATTAACTGTAAACATACAGTTTAGTTAATAAATTAATTATTCCATGTAAAATAAAACAGGAATTATTTCATTATTAATTAAATATTGCTGTTTTGCTTTACTACCATTTTCTTCCATTATTTACATTTTTATGCAATGGCAAGGGTGCGAGAGGGAAAAAATGCCGAGGTATTTCCGTCTCACTTTATCCTAGAATTTTTGCACAGCATTATGCTCTCTATTCTTGAAGCGTTAAGGGTTAATATCGTATATCAAAATCTGAAACAGTTCTATCAGGGTACTAAGGAACCGCTTACTAAATAGATGAGCTATACAGATAACGTGTGAAGTGACATGTATGTAGTATACCCTAAAAAAAATACTGGCCATAAAGAAAAAAGCAGGAAATTTTTACAAATTTTCCTGATTGTAATTTCTTTTCAGTTTTTTTTACATATTACACATATTTTCCTGTGGTAGTTGAAAGAAAATCAGATTATGCACCTCGCATTAAGTAATTTATATTACACTCGTGCTTTTTAGAGCCCTCGCTGGCGCTCGGGTTCCAAATAAGCACTCGATGCAATAATAAATTAGTTACTGCTCAGTGCAACAATTACTTTGAGACAATTTACTTTGCGTGGTTCCGCCACCAGTCAGTTCATGCAAACTATTGCTGGCCAGCGCCCACCCACTACTGTTAGTCCCTTCATGCCGCCACCAATAGTTGATGCATGCAACCCTGGTCGATACTGCTGCATCCGTTATGAGATGTAGAGGCGAAACACGTGTCGCGAGCACGACGGCCGACATTGCTGCAGCCTCAACAGATGTAGCAGTATCGACCAGGGTTGCTTGCATCAACTATTGGTCGCGGCATGAAGGGACTAACAGTAGTGGGTGGGCGCTGGCCAGCAATAGTTTGCATGAACTGACTGGTGGCGGAACCACGCAAAGTAAATATAACTTACAGACACCAGGGTGTGCATGGTCGATTGACCGTGACACCTACTCGAAATGATGATGATTTGTAAGTTGGTAATAGACTGCCGTCCCGATGCGACTTTCTCATGTCATCATCATTTCGAGTAGGCGACACGGTCAATCGACTATGCACGGGTGTCAGGAGTTCTTCGGAACCGCGTCTCGGCCTCTGACGTGGTAACGACTACCAGATGACAGCCAGGACCAACAGTTTAATGTGCCTTGTAACGTTGTACGTACATACTTGTTATAAAGCAATAAGAAAATAAATATAAATGTGTAAAAACATACATGATTGAAATGGTATCTTCATACTCATTGCGCCCGTACGCGGATCCCTAATGTTCTAGTAAGATCTACGGTGACGTCAGGGTCGCGCGACCGGTTAGCGGCCGGACGAGACGCTGCCTCAGTGGCATTAGATCAGTCAGCGAGCGTGCGCGTGCGCCTTGATACCGCAAACTGCGACGCCGCCTTACGATACATTATGGTTAAATAAGAATAAACTAATTAGAACATAAGTGTAACGTTTCCCCGCATAGGGTAAGTGATGAACAGCTGTTTTTAAAACTTCCTTTTTACTGCAAAAGCTAGTTTTCTTCCCACAAAGAGCCCTTGTTGTTTTTCTTTATGCACCCGCAATTAGCGTTGTGATGATCTTAAATTGAATTGTAAATGCATTAAGCTAATAAATTTCCATTTTACATCTATTCTTCACCCTCATGTATGTTCCATACCTACACATTTGTAACTCCGTCTGATCACCGTCACTGCCACCTCACCATCTACTTACTTCATAAATCCCTTGTCATCGCTTGCTTGGCCTGAGTGACCGTGATCAGCGGAATGTCGGGATGCTATGCTTATGCTAAGCCCGTAAATTCCAGGGATCGAGTTTGGGGAAAGAAAATAGAAAATTCTGGAAGACGTGCTGAGCCGCCCTGCCTCATCTCATGCAGCCTTATGCGCGTGCCCTGCGAGCAGTCTCTTCCGAAGCCACCATCATCGCTCCTGCTACCACCCCCCTCATCGTCGGCCAAGCATCACTCCAAGACCCAGCTACAAGGGAAGTAGGGCTACGGAACAATTTATCAGCCGGGCGTGCGACCACGCCTATATATATACGTGCATACGTACATAGTGGTTACGACATAATAAATAAGTTTACTGTTTCACGTTGTTTAATTTCTTTTACACAGAAAATACGTGACAGCCTTCCGAAGCACAGAATCATCTTTCTTGACCGATTTAAATTATATTACAGATTAGTTTCCTTAAAAATAAAATTAATCCGTGAGATAATTAAAAAATATTGGACACGTACTTTTTCTTACAAAACACATAAATGATAAAAATATAACCTGTTACAATAGGGTAGTTTCCTTTAAATAATATAATATATTGGACACGTATTTTTTCTTTTGTCGATTAAACAAAAAATTATAAAGATATAGCCCTTTGAAGTTCTGTGTGACGTCATAGTTTGCTACACTTTTTAGCAATCTTTGACGTCACGAGCCCCCAGTCATGAACTTTGAAGCGCTTTATCTTTATCATTTACTGTTTATTTGACAAAAGAAAAAATACGTGTCCAATATTTTTTCATTATCTAACTGACGGACTAATTTTGATGTTATTATTTTGACCCAGGAAACTAGCCTATTCCGTGTGGCCTTACTGCACCTTAAGCGCTGGAAATAGAAATTAGAGACGGCCTATATTCAGTAGCCGCAGTGGACTATCACTAATGACAGTCGTGAAAAATCTGACACCAGTATTGGCCACCTACACACACGGAAAACAAAATAGTGGACTGTCTATGACTGAAATTATAATAATGATGATTCCGTTGCTTTCTATCAGGCAAGATAGGGGTCGAACACACCTTAATTAACAATTATTAAAAAAATTTAAACATAGCGCGCAGAACCGATGGCCGATGGGGCAGAAGGGTTCTCGAATGGCGAATAGGCTAGTTTCCTGGGTCGTAATAATAACATAACAATTAGTCCGTCAGTTAGATAATCAAAAAATATTGGACACGCATTTTTTTTTTTTTTCAAATAAACAATAAATGATAAAGATAAAGCGCTTCAAAGTTCATGAGTGGGGGCTCGTGACGTCAAAGTTTGCTAAAAATTGAAGCAAACTATGACGACACACGGAATTTCAAAGGGCTATATCTTTATAATTTTTTGTTTAATCGACAAAAGAAAAAATACGTGTCCAATATTTTTTGAATATCTAACTGACGGACTAATTATATTTTTTTAGGAAACTAGCCTATTGGCGATCATGTACCATTGAATTGGCGACCATGACATGGCAAGCACAGCGTCGGACACCCACCAGGTCGTCAGATGACCTGACTAACGTCGCAGGAAGACGCTGGATGCAGGCCGCTTCCAACCGGCCGTGTTGAAAATCCTTGGGGGAGGCCTGTGTCCAGCAGTGGACTTCCTGCGGCTGATATGATGATGATGAAAAAAATGTGACTTACCGTTGCAGGGTCTGTCCCGACACAAAGGCGGCGCCTCGTCCTCGCTATGCAGACAATCGGGCCTGCCGTCACACACGTAAGCGGGCAACACGCACCGCTGACCGCACGAAAACGCACCGCGGGCGCAGTGCTTCAATGCTGGGGAGAAAAAACACAGGATCATCATTCATTAGACCCAACACAGACGAGTTTGCGGCGCACAAGTGTCTATGGAACGTCGTGTGGTTTACTGTATATGATTGCATAGGTTCTTTCTTCACAGACTAAAAAGTACGTCACTGATAGTCTGTCTGCCAGCGATATGTCTATTGAATTCATTCCATAAAATAATACACATTGTGGCGAAAAATACATAACATAAATGCGTAACCACAACTTATTACAATCATAAAAGAAACAAATAACAATGAAATCATTAAAGAAAAAGATGTTAAAATTCATAAATTTATTTTACTTCATATACATATATAGGTCTATTCTATCTATTGGTCCTCTGTATAAAAACAAATTAGGTCTGACTGAGCGTTGGTGGCAAGCACATGTACCATCTAGTTCCTGTTGGGATTACTTTCTGTGTATTACATCCTCATACTCCGATGCGGCGCGTTGGAGATCCTTAGGTTATCGAAATACATTACTGCACTTTAATTTCACTGGGTCAACAAATCATTACTTTTTTTTTAAAATAAATAAATAAATTTTACCTTCACAAAAATATAAATCTTAGTTTTTAAATATAATATCAATTTTTTTATTAAAATTGTCACAGAATAAATCAGTCGGCAAAATATGTCAGGTATTAATATTATTTAATATAATTTCTACTCATATTTTGGTTAATAAATAAATTATTATTATTAAATGCAGGATACGTCTTTCCTCTGCGTCGATTTGCATGTGACTTACAATCTTTCATACATCTTTGGAACATTCAATCATTTCACTAACACAAACACTACAATAACCTAGAGAAATGCTGGGTACTCACTGGTAGTCTGCACGAGTATAAATTTGGTCTGACTGAACGGCGGTGACGAGCACATGTACCGCCCACTGTCTGCTGGCGTGAGGTTGTATTTCACCATCATATTCCGGTGCGGCACGTCGGGGATTGGCTCCGTCGCGAGGGGTTGGGGACTGAAATAAAGTTTTTTTTTATTAATAAAAGCTATATGACTCTACTTGGTAAGTGAATAATAGTGTTATTTCAAAGTCAAATATTTAATTCATCGTAAGATATTTAAATACCTTTGGTGAATGTTAAATTACACTTTTTTATTTACAACATTAATATTGTTGACGTCTAACTTACTTAGAGCTAAGTTTACGCCGCTTCCAAGGCGGAGTGCAGAAGAAGCGGCAACAAACTGCACAGCACATTTTCTCCAAATGACATCAACTTACAATCTACGACATACTTAGAACTAAATGTGTGGACTTGAGCTTACATTGGCATGTTAAGTATGTTGTTTTTTGTTTTTATAGTGTGTGTGTGCACACACAGCGGCGTCCCTCACATCGGATCATAAATTCAGGATGGTTTAATAGGCGCTTTACGGGGTAGACAGAGCCTAAGGTCAAAAGACCGATAGGCATTTAGCGTGTTGGTGGGCCTGAAGGTGGAAAATGGAATCAAAATAGTGATGGCCTTGAAACAGCTTGAAAAATCTGACACCAATGTTGGTCACTCACACACATGAAAAGCAGACAATCTCTTTCTCATGGTCAGATGTTTTGAGTAAATAAAAAAGAAATCCCATACCTCCCTCCAGCCGAGCCATTATTCCCAGGCATAAAATTCCACACAAAGTCTCTCTTGGATGTGTCTCCTCGTAACTCGCACACCAGTGTCAAGTTGTCATTAACCCGCCTTACTAAGACATCGGTATACTCCAACTCTCCGGGGCTGTAGAGGTAGAGGGATGCTTGTAGAGGGGGTAGCTCACATACACCTGGAATGAAAATGTTAATCTTGTGATATAGTGATGAGTATAGCCCTGCTTTGTTGTTCTTCTTTCTTTCTTCTTTATCATCGTAAGTAATATTTTTTTCTGGCTGACCAGCGAGGAGCGTGTAAGTCAAATCCTCTATCTGCTCTGACCAAGTATGGCTCTGGTAATACAGAGAGGGTCATGCTCCTGCAATGGAGACTAATGGGTGCATGTAGGGAGCCTCCACAAGTGACTAGCAGTCGACGTCTGGCACACCTTGATAGCTAGAAGTTAGTAAAGCAGAGTCTAGTCCCTACACCACGATAGTCAAAACCAATAATATAGTTTTTAGTCAGCAACATGAAAAGAAAGAAAGAGTGGAGACTAAAATGACCTGATTATGATGACATTTTTCTGTGACTTATTTTAATAAAAGAAAGTGAGTTTATTTTATGTATTGGCCATCTAAATGTATAGAAGTATTTCAAATAAGTATATTGCACATACTATATATACAACCATTTGTGGGAGCACAAAAAATATACCCACAGGAAGACTAGAACTGTCTGTCTCAATTTTGAAACATTGAATACTGAGTTGCATCCAAATAGGAATACTCAATTTTTTTTAAATTTCAATATTTGTATTTTTTTTCTGATTTCATGTTATCTAGAAATATCCCTAGTACAAATCCTGTTCAAAAATGTGTTTGTAGGAGATGGAAATAGGGGATACCCACAAGTGGCACAAAAACTGCTTGCACTCCTCTGCTTCAGAAGGCCTGTTAAGTTGTCGGCCCCAGCTATCATTAATGACAGTAGGACATTAAACGAGACACAATATTAGTTCTATTGGTATAATGGCTATAGCCATACACTGTTCTGTAAAGTGTTAAGCTGCATAAGACCTTAGGCAGTTTAAGAAATCTGACAACGCTGTTGGCCTGAAACGCACAAGACAAACAAAAAAGTAGGGGATGAAAATTACTACAAGTCAAATTAGAATAGAAAGTCAAATATCTATTTTCCTAAAATTTGTAAGTAGTACTTTATTTTATACCACTAATACTACTTATTTATATACTTTATTATATAGATGCTACGAAGAATCAAGAAGAGTGGAAGGAAAGAGGGGAGGCTTTTGCTCAGCAGTAGGACATTGAGAGCTAGATAAAAAAAGTTCTTTATTAAAATCACTGCAATGTCCTTGTAAGCAACTTCTCGGTATTTATAGAGACTAATAGATTTCCATAATAATTATCACCAATGGCAATGAGTATTGATACACATGCCTAATAGGAAGACACATCTGCCTTCCACTCATAACACAAGCATTCAATGTCTTCCTGTCATCAATTGAATGTAATAAATGTATTTACATGTTACTCATAATTTTGCTTAATTATAAATGTATGCATAATTTTATGCAAGTAAATGACATAAAATGTTACATGTTACAACTTGAAATATTGTTGATAAGATAATGTGCTATGCGTTGAATTTTACACTTTTTTGCAGAAAAGAAACAATTTTGATATATTGCTTTTTGTAAATAAATATTAGTAAATCATGGTGTTATGAATTGTTTATTTACTATCAAAATTGTGAGTAAAAATTGCCAATTTTGTGTTAATTTCTATGTGAAGATAGCAAGGAGAGTAGTACAAAAGTGAAAGGATATATCTATGTTATTATAAACTCCGTTAGGTATCCCATAATAATATTAGGAGCACCATAGCACATTACTTCTTTCATACAACACATATACGTTTTATTCGTCAAATCTCGAGCAGGAATAGAATGAAACGATGCGAATGCTGATAATTGTCGCTAATTTTAAGGATTTCTACACATATCAAGGCCCTAAAAATTAATTAAACCAACAAAACCATAGCCATGAGATGTCCAATACAACCATGTTTTTTTCCATATATCCTATGGATGTAGACACAAAAACAACAACACTTACATGTTCGTGATATGATTACAAAGGTAATTACACTCAAAAATACGTTTAGCACACACGAAAACATTTTTATTTACTTTTTAACTACAATCATCTATTGACAAGAGGCAGACGACGCCATTTTTGCGTATTGCAGGCCTACCAACTGCGTTCATAAAATAAAAAAGTGTGAAAGACAAATAAAACGGTTTCATACCTTCCTGTGAGAAACGCGCAATGGATAGTTTAAGCACAATACAAAAACTAATTTCAAGTAACCTACTGAGAACCTCAAACGTAGAGTTCTTAGCGGGAATTTCGACGAAGAGCACGGCTTGTATTTTGGATTGTTTTGTAAATTGTTTCTAGTGGACTTTATAATGTGAAATCGGTGTAATTTGGTATTATAAATGCCCATGTTTATGAACAATGTGTGGAATAACTGAAATAAACTGTCACAGTGCGGCTGTAGTGAGATTTACTTAGCGGGATAGTGGACCGCCTCGCCTCGTTGCGTCGTCTGTGATCAAGCCAGTGGATTCGTGGGAACTGTCGCCAGGGGCTCCGTAGAATCAATGAAATGAACTACCTACACCATCGTTTCATTGATAACAAGACTTAGAAAAAGCGGGGGTAAACTCATTTATTTGATACTGGCTAAATATGTAATGCGTGAAAGCCATAAATAAAAGAAAAAAGAACTCAACCGTCAATTTGACAGTAATTGAGAGAACGACAACACAACAAATCGTAATTAATTTTATTTTTAATAATTATTAAATAGATACTACAACAATACCACCTACTTAATAATTGTGAATAAATAACCAATTCTATAGCAATGGATCTAGCGAGATTACCGAACGACAAGAAATTGCAGCTTTGTAGGTGGTATTTTAAAGGTTAGTATCCAGATAATATCTCTTGCGATGATTCACATAACTTGGAGGTTTTGTTGCTTTTGATGGTTTGTAAAATAGGCTAGCAGTCGCTCTGGCTCTGGAAAGTATGGTAATACATAGAAACTTACATACATATTTATTTATTTATTTATTTTAACATAAGGCATACACAACAGGTAACAATCAGTTATAGCTTATTCTAAAGACACATAATATTTCTGAGCTAGATTGAGACCCAAAAACGTGCATACACAGCATGACAGTTGTAAACATCGTTCGATTACACATAGAAAATACAATCAGTGCCCATAATCATACATATTTACATACCTACATACATACTCGATAAACACTATACTCCTTTTTTTGGCAGTCATGTAAAGATAAAAAATACCGTGTAAGTTAAGAATCCCCTTAGATCGACCCTTCATGAACTGTCAGCAAACCTTTCTTTTTTAAATATAAATAAAAATATTTTCACATCTTTTTTTTTGTGTTTGTTTAGAAGATTGACTTTTGCACAGTTATAAAACTGCAGACTTAAATATTCAACAGGGATAATGTAGAATCCTAATGGTGAATTAATTTTTCAAATCATTCCAGTCATTTCGTTGAGTTAGTATCCGATAACACAAGTCTCGATCTTACTTTGGGGCTAGCTCAATCTGTGTGATTTGTCCGTATATATTTCTATTTATTTCGGAGCATATTCAATGCGAAAAAATATTTCCTCCTTATAATATTAATAATGTAGCTTATTTATGCTTTTGCTCCAGACCAGGCTAGAAAGATTGATAAATAAATATATACGGACAAATCACTGCCCCAAAGTCAGTTCGAGACTTGTGTTATGGGATACTAACTCAACAATACTATATTTTATGACAAATATATATATATAGATAAACATCCAAGACCCAGGCCAATATGAAAAAGATCATTTTGCATCTTGACCTGACTGGGGATCGAACCCATTGTATTTTCAGTGGGCTGTCTGTTCCTGCCGTTCGTGTGGGCTGTGAATGCCGTGTGGTTCTTCAGAGAGGCGTTCATGAAGCCCCCATATGATGAACAGAAGCAGATAAAGAAATGTAAGTTTAGTATATTAACTTTTATATTTGTCTACTAAGGTGATGAGCCAGAGTGGTTCTCTCAAAAATGTTACAAGAAGAAAAAAGCCTAAAATTCATAACATACAAAAGTGGGCCTCTGAATTCTTTGAGTTTGTGCGTACCACCCTAGACCTCATCGTTCCTTCCAGTCAGGCAATGCACTAAATCATCAATAATAAAAGAAACTGGCCAAGTGTCAGTTGGACTCGCACACAAAGGGTTCCATACTGTTATCTATAAAAACGGTAAAAAAATCATGTCTGTTGTATGGGAGCCCCCCTTTAATATTTATTAGAATTAGAATAGAATAGAATTAGAATAATTTTTATTTGCGTTTGAGAAGGGTATACAAGGATGTTAATAATAGTTACAGTTTCATACCTAATCAGCCATAACAATAGCATGCAAATATGTATATAAATTAAATTATTGTCAACTGTATTTAATTATTTATTTTTAAAGTGAATATATTACTAAATATTCTGTGAATATTTCAAGAATCTACCTGTTGCCGTTATCAATATATAGCAAAAACAAGCAAAAAAATCAGAGCCCCCTTAAATATTACTAATTTTATGTATTTTATTCTATTTGTTAGTATTTGTTTTTATAGCGGCAACAGAAATACATCATTTGTGAAAATTTCAACTGTCTAACTATCACGGTTCATGAGATACAGCCTGGTGACAGCGGACAGACAGACAGACGCACAGCGGAGCGAAATTAATAGGGTCCCGTTTTTACCCTTTAGGTACAGAACCCTAAAAAAAGAAAAAAAAGCCACGTCTGGAAGTGCTTGATTGCCTCAACAGATGAGGGTCAGCCTCCTAGGCCTAAAAAGACCCACTGATAAGTAGACTAAGTCACGATGTAACATATAGTATAATTTTTAAGTACCTGATGATGAATGTAGACGGCGTCACAGGCAAATGCTAGTGGTTCCCATAGAAATCTCTTATTTCATATCACCTGGTATTGCAAAGTGACATTCATGAGTGTCACTTTGCAATATCAGCTGGCCTTTCCAGCTGGCCATTAAATTATAAAATTAACAATTTGATAGAAGAATTCTTCTTGTAGGTTAAACATTTTTACTCTGTCTTTTGTCAAGAAGTGGGCGCATGCACACTTAAAAGTGCACATTAGCAATAAAATCGATTTCTGTGGCTATGTCGAGCAATGATAAATAAATAGATTATTATTTCGTAGTTTAATATCAAATTTCAAAAAGTTTTTTCCATTTTCCAGATGTAGTAATGAGTGGTGCCGGCGCTGTTATCTGGGGCGTAGCCCTAGCAGTGTGGGTCACCATATTCCAGCTGCATCGAGTAGTGTGGGGCGCGACCGGCGACGCTTTGTCATTCATCGTGCCTTTAGGACGAGCGTAGTTTGATTAAGCTTAGTTTAATATATTTAATAACAGCAACGAGCACTGTTTTAGAAAAGTTTCTGGTTTAAAAATGAAAGAGAATATATTGGATCTACTGGGATAAGGTGTACAGTCAGCCACCGAGTAACCTGACCCCGCCATCTACCTTTTATATTTTATATCTTGAATTTTCACTTAAACTAAAACTAATAGTATAATGCAATTAAATATTCGGAAAGATTTTGATTCAAACTTTCTGAATATACATTTTCATGTTAATACTATTTTTAGTTTAATAGAAAATTCAGGGTTAGGTAACTCGGTGGCTGACTGTACATAGATAGTGATGCGCAGGAAAGAAATTCCAATAATTCTCGAGAATTTCTCAATAATTCCCGCATTTAAGAGAAAGAAGAAATTATAGGGAAAAATTTCGAAAATTCCCTTCTCGAAAATTTCGAGCACGGCACAACACTAGGTACAGCGGGTGTCATGGGGAGCGATGGGTGATACTGTCATTTATCGTGCCTGTAGGATGTGTTTAGTTTTTTATAAGTCACATTATTACCCTTATTTTATCTAAATGAATTTAGCAGGTTTATTTTATCCAAATGAATTTAGCAGGTTTATTTTATCCAAATGAATTTAGCAGGTTTATTTTATCCAAATGAATTTAGCAGGTTTATTTTATCCAAATGAATTAGGAGTGCAGTATTTTTGACATATTTGATAAAAAATAGACGGGTGGATTATTTTCACCATATCTTAATCTAATAAGTGTAAAAAAAATAATATATAACTAAATATATACGGACAAATCACACATATTGAGCTAGACCCCAAGTTCGAGACTTGTGCTATGGGATACTAACTTAACGTATACAATATAGATAATCATCCAAGACCCAGGCCAATCTGAAAAAGATCATTTTCCATCTTGACCTGACCGGTGATCCAACCCGGGACCTCCAAGAACTCTGCGTCATTTCTGAACCGATATAAATTACTTTTGTTTTTTTTTCAATGTTTGCATTCAAATTGATCCCATTTAGGTAGTTTTCCCATTTAGAAGGTAGTTTGGTTGATTTTTTTATATTAAGATGTTTTTGATTATTCTTGTGAATAAGGCAGATAATATTTAGTTTTCATTGCAGCGCTCAGCATTCCTATATGACTTACCCACATTGAATATCTACCTTGTTTCTAATATCCTAGTTTCTAAGCGAAACTGTTAGTCCCGGCTGCCATCTGGTAGTAGGTTAAAGGAACCACGTCAGAGGCCGAGAGCCGGTTCCGAAGAACTCTGACACCAGGGTGTGCATGGTCGATTGACTGTGTCACCTACACTAAATGATGATGATGATGAGTGAAACCGCCGTGTCGCCACCCCTAACACTCGCCCTGATGATGGTCTTCGTAACAGACCAAAACTAGACGGCGAATCCGACTACTAAAATTGCGTAATACCGTGGAATGAATTCACCTCGCGTAAGTTTTAATATTTTTTAAAACATATTGTAACTAAATAGGTTAAATTTAGCGTTTGTTATTTTTTGTGAATAAGGGGGTGACTATGGAAGGCGATTTCTATGCTTTTCTCTTTGATCAGATATAATGGTAGATACACAGTACAAAATGAAGTCTAAATAATGTCCCCTAGCCAAAACATCATGCATACTTACAAACAACGACAAAAACGGTACGTATTTTATTCTATTGATGAATTTCTGAATTATAAATGACTTCGAATGAATTGTATATTGTATAAATTACTTAAAATTTAATGTAAATGGACATTGCTATTATAAATAATGACATGTATATTGTAATTAAAATTCTGCATGCTAATAGAATTAGCTAATTAAGCTTAGCTAATTAGCTAATTAAGGACATATTATAATTTTTTGTACCATCTTTGTAAACCCTATTTACCGCAAATAAAGATTGATTGATTGATTGATTGATACATACTGAAAGAATGTACCGTTTTTGTCACACTCCATCTTTCTTTTTCACTTTTGATGCGTAGTTTTTGCATCTTTTCACTGTACCTTCGTCATCGCGAGACGTGTGAGTCCTAGCGCGGTTTATTGAAACTGTGGAAAAAACAGCTCCGAAACTCGATTAGTGCGCTGTTTTGCCGGTGCCACTTTTCGAGCGCGAATCGTGTAATTACCACTATATTTGAACGAAGCCTTTTCCTATCAAAAATTTAATAAAAAGAATACAACATAAAATCCTTAGATTATCCGACTGACACTGTCAAATTATTATTATTGTATCGAACATTAATAATGCTGTGATGTCTATGATTAATTGATTAATTTTAGTTTTAAGTCATGTTGTACTGTTATAATTTAGTAATAACTGTTAATAAGAGAAAACTACATTTAACTTATCTTTTATTTTATTTCAATCCCATTATTTTACTTGTTTGCTGAAGAAAAGCGATTTCTAATATCAGGTGGTATTTCACCTTTCAAGATTCATAAATAAATATATATACGGATAAATCACACAGATTGAGCTAGCCCCAAAGTAAGTTCGAGGCTTGTGTTATGGGATACTAACTCAACGATACTATATTATATAATAAATACATATATAAATAAACATCCAAGACCCAGGCCAATCTGAAAAAGATAATTTTCCATCTTGACCTGACCGGGGATCGAACCCGGGCACCCTCATGTCGCAGGCATCAGGTACGGCGGCGCCCTGCACCACGAGCTGCTACTTGCTTTTTTCCTATTCATCCAAAAGAGTAGTATCCCAATACCCTAAATCCCTTCCCAGATCCTAATTCCTATCCTTCCTCAGCTTAAAAATGCTCCTGATGGGCTGATGGATGTAGCGTCGTAAGCACAAAGAAACTGCGCTCGCCAACCCGCCTGCCAAGCGTGGGGAGTATTGCAATATCCTCCCATGGCACGAAGAATCCTTAGGCCACTCCTTTGTCCAGCAGTGGACTGCTTACAGCTGAAGTGATGATGATGAGTATTCACACCACAGGGTCGCGGACGGCGCAATGAGAGGATATACAAATAAAAATCATAAATAAATTGTATATTATATTCAATATTACATCAATACAATATTTAAAACATTTGTACATTATTTACAATGTCCATTTAAGGAAAAGTCCGACTTCGTGACAATCACCGTTTCGCAGATCGCCCTATTCGCATAACGTCTCATTTCTATTATACATTCTGCGAAAATAAGAGAATCCAAAAATATATTTCCATTGATTATTAAAATAACGATGAATTATTATAACAAAATCAAAATGGCGTTCTCTAAATTACAATATGAATATAAGACGTTTTGCGAAAACGAAAATAGTCTTGTACAAGTATTCAATACATATAGCACACGCACTTAAAAGTAATAAATAAATGCCTCTAAAAATAATTAATGGTAAGGAACAGCAGTGTATCTTTATTTAGCACATCATTTACCCGACTGCGTCAGGGGTTAAGTTTTCAAGTGTACGTATGTTCATTTCTTTAGCACGCCTGGCGGCCTAAACCGCTTTATGAATTTCAACACACGAAGTGTATATTCATCGTCTATGTAAATACAGTCGGGGGCAGATAAAACGGACCCCTCTAACAACAGATTTTAAATGTAGAGGGGGGGGGGGGGGGGGTCACATTTATTTGCCCCAGATTGTACCTATTACATAATTGTTTAGTTGTTTATAATATTTAACAACAATAAACTAATTTATTTTTTAAGGCTGGGTCCTACTTGTTCTATTCATTATTTCGATCGAAGAACTAGTGAGATGTTTTCTCATAGTTCGACTGTCGAACTATATTTTTTCTCATCTGTTTGATCGTCGAACTAGCGAGATTATTTCTTTTGTTTGGCCATCTTTTTCTTCTTCCCCTCCTCTCCCACTCTATGTGGGGTCGGGACAACATGGAAGTCTTTTATGTTCGAACGTCTCGCCAAAACAAAAACAACTTAGCCATAGAGGGAGGGTTAGGTTAGTTAGGTTTCCTTGTGACCAAAGCGGAAGCGAGCGAGCGTCCTTAATAAAAAGAAACCCTCATTATAAAAAGAATATTGTCGAACTAGTAAGAAAATAAAATTATCGCTAGTTCGACGGTCGAACAAATGAGAAAAAAAAACTAGCTAGTTCGACGGTCGTACTAGTGATTTTTTTTTATAATTTGGGAGTTCAATACCTATCTTTTCTTATGTTCCTTACAATAATCTAAGTCAAAATCACACAAAATAAAAATAAATTCAAATCAATTTAAACTTAGGAACTGGTCTTCAATACTATCAAAAACCTGATAATGTAGTATTGTCAAAACTAAGCAAATAGTTTCCCGCGATTTACAACGCGTACATTACAATTTATGTAAGTAAATAAATACATATATAGGGACAAATCACACAGATTGAGCTAGCCTCAAAACACAAGCCACGAACAGTAAGTTTGACGAGACTTGTGTTTGTAACAAATACATATATAGATAAACATCCAAGACCCAGGCCAATCTGAAAAAGATCATTTTTCATCTTAACCTGACCGAGGAATGAACCCGGGAACTCCGGGCAGCATGGCATAATGACCACTAGGCCACAGAGCTTGTCAGCTTTTATCCGACTGCCAAGAAAGGGTATTCCGCGCGTATCTCGTATGTTTGTAAATATGTTTATTACCTCGTATATTCCACGGCTGAATGGATTTCGATCGTTTAGGTATCGTTAGGTTAGGTTCGTCTCAAAACCCCAAAGGTTTTATCATTTGAAAAAGGGAGGGCAGTAAGCCGTTTATTTTTTTGAAACAACAGTACTTGTTTCATTAAATTATGTAACAACGGGTTACTGACGTACGAAGTCAGCTACTGGCCGACATGTTTCGACCTCAGGGTCGGCCAGTAGCTGACTTCGTACGTCAGTAACCCGTTGTTACATAATTTAATAATGTCTGTATCTCACGTTAGTTTTAATCAAAAAAGCACTTATTTTTCTTTTAAAATCCTCCGACCAAAACCTATTCAAGATTTATCATAAGTATATTGGTATTTCCAGGAACGGGTTCTGGCTAGAGATCTATATTACATCAACGTCTTCAAAGGGTCTCTACGGGTTGGATCTATATCCCACGCAAGCCTCTCAATGGACCGGGGTAACACCCGTGAACCGAAATTCTAATAATATAATTATTATTTGCGTATTTTGACAATACTATCAATCTCAACAATTATCATTACACAATTTAGAAATAAAAATACCAATAAAGTTATTATCAATTATAACGGGGCGTAGCACCAACCTTTTATTTATTTCCGATTACGTATCTATGGAGTTACATCTTTCGTGGTCGAGACTACGCGACCAAGACAGCTAGATAAAAGGAAATATTAAAGGTTCGTGCTAAGCCCCGTCTATATTGATAATTACGTGTTTAAAGCCCAATAGTTTAAAAAAGAGTAAAGAAATTATCATAAAATATTTAATACAATCAATTTATTTATGCCTAACTAAATGAAAATTCCGTACAATATAGGTATGTACTGAAAAATTCAAGAGCGAGGGTTCCGTAGCATGTTTTTATAATGAGTGAGTGAGCCGGAGGCCCATCCTTCCACCCATTTCCTCTCCCTACTCCTTAAAAGGCCGACAACGCTCCTGTCACACCCTGGTGTTGCAGTTGTCCATGGGCAGCGGTGATCGCTTACCATCAGGTGACTCGCTTGCTCGCCTGCCGTCCCATAACAAAAAAAAACCATTTTAGGTAAGGAACCCTAATATTAAAAATGCATCATTTGCAACATTCTTTTCTATTGGTTTTTAACTACAGATATAGATGTACATAGATGACGTATGCACCTACTTCGCGTGTCTGAACCCCGACCAAGCGTCAAGGTTGTCCGCGGGTACAGACAGTCCGCGCGCGACTGTTGTTGCAGACGAAAAGCTGCGGAAACTAAAATGCCTCGTTGCATGATAAGTAACTTCAATAGCCCAAAAATTGCTAGCACCCAAATGCAAGGCCATAGCGGCCGTCAAAGTATTACGTAATCAAATATGAGCTGTTTTACCCCCTCTTCGCCCTTGTCAGCAAAGTAAGATAAGCTCTAAGACTAAACATGTTTATTTTACAAAATGTTGGGCCCTTTAGTGAATTGTCTACCTATAAAGGCTGAGGGCACTCTGCCCTCGCCTTAAACGCCCGGTGAAGTTGCGAAAGCTCACTTAGAGCTAGCTTTGGAAGTCATTTAAAAAAAAATGGAATGGCAGCTAATCTATTAAAATCCCTGTACGAAAGAGATTCGTTAAAAATGCCTTAAATCAAAATAAATACATGTGGAACTTCAATAAACTATGGAAGGCTATGTTTAACCGACTTCCAAAAAGGATGTACAGAGCATTACAAATGCAAGAATCAAATACCTCACTTGCATTAGTGGGGTAGTTGTGTTAATAACGCGAGCCTTAATGCATATGAGGGGAATGCGAACTAACTCTCACGTGAGATTATTTTCTGTGCTAAATTTTGTTGGAAAGGCATTCTTTTTCACGTATTTATAGGAATTTAAAACTATTTTTTAAATTCAGATGGAATTGACGAGAAAAATTACGAACGAGAGGCTCACTCTCCCCAACATGAGATCGAGTGAGACTCTACCCCCCCCCTCTCCCCTAAACACCTCACGTAAATAATGGACGCCCCCCACTTATTTCTTAACTAGCTTTCGCCCGCAACTCCACCCGCGGCAATGTCGATCCCTCGGGAACAGTACTTTTTCCCGGGATAAAATGTAGACTATGTCATTTTATGACGATCGATTCAGTAGATAGGGCGTGACGGCGGAACAAACAAACTCAATTTCGCATTTATAATATTAGTAAGGATTAAGAAGGTAGTATTTTAATAAGAATAATTGCGTTGTCATGAGTTCAATATTAATTTTAGTGTGATACATCATTACGTATTAGTACGCTTTGAATTCGGTTGTTTTTCGTTAGAAACGTGGTTCTTATTACCGACAGTAATATGATAGACAAATAAATGGAAAAATCTAATGACATGAGATTTAGTCACAACCGAAACCGAATTTCCGGTCCCCCCCTCCCCCCCGGTTTCGGCTCCATCCGAAACAGACCAAAATGTGAGAATAATAATTATCACTAAAATTATATGTAGTAAAATCCACTATTATTTTAGTTATTCCACACATTGTTCATAAACATGGTCATCTATAACACCAAATTACACCGATTTCACATTATAAACACCACTAGAAACAATTTGCAAAACAATACGAAACAAAAACCGCGCAGTCCGCCGATATTCCCGCCAAGAACTACAGCTATATATAGATACATTGTAAGTTATTTTTTTATTAGTTTATTTGAAGTTCATCATCTGTGGTATTTCGCTAGTCATCATTATCATCATTTCGAGTAGGTGTCACGGTCAATCGACCACGCACACCCTGGTGTCAAAGTTCTTCGGAACCGCCTCTCGGCGTCTGACGTGGTTCCTTTAACGACTACCAGATGGCAGCCGGGACCACCGGCTTAACGTGCCTTCCGAAGCACGGAATCATCTTTATTATCAGACAATCAGGTGATTCAAGCCTGCAATGTCCTAACCAAACTGGAAACAACTAAACAAAGTATGCTTCCTGTGGGAATCGAACCCACGACCCCCGGGTCAACAGGCAAACGCCTTAACCACTGGACCACGGAGGTTGTTGAATATTTCGCTAGTGAGTTCACTCTATCCGCACGACCCGCGGAGATGCGAGCCGTCGCTCTTGTCGTAACTTCATGACTTCGTGTTTCACCACCCTGTGGAGGAAAAGTTTGGTTCGATTAACTTGGAAACAAAAAGGGGAGTCCTACGCCCAGCAGTGGGACACAAAAGTAGGCTATTAAAAAAACCGGCTAAGTGCATTATATATAACTAGCTTTTGCCCGCAGCTCCGCCCGCGTCAATGTCGATCCCTCGGGAATAGTACTTTTTCCCGGGATAAAAGGTAGCCTATGTCCTTTTCCGCACTCCAAAGAACTTGTATGCAAAATTTCATGATGATCGGTTCAGTAGTTACAGCGTGAAAGCGTAACAAACAAACAAATAAACAAACAAACAAACAAACTCACTTTCGCATTTATAATATTAGTAAGGACTAGCTGTTGCCCGCGGCTCCGCCCGCGTTAGTGTCGATCCCTCGGGAACAGTAGAATTTCCCGGAATCAAACATACCCTATGTCCTTCCCCGGGCCTCACACCTCCATACCAAATTTAGCGTAAAAAAACGACAGATAGAATTACTTTCGCATTTATAATATTAGTATCAGTATAGAAGTATGGATATTATTTATACCAGTCCAGAAATGAGAATATTTCCATAAAACCTTTACCCTCCCATTTTACCCCTTTAGGAGTGAATTCAGTCCATTTCACCCACATATATCTTTTTTAATTGTAATTGAGAACTTACATACCTATTTATTTTCATACTTCATAGTCCAGAAATGAGAAAATTTCCAAACAAACTTTATCCCCCTTCTGGGGGTTTTTTTCCAGTTAACCTACACAGATCTTTTTCAATTGTAATCGTGAATTTATTTACCTATTTTCATACTTCTAAGTCTAGAAATGAGTAAATTCCTATACAATCTTTACCCCGCTATTTTACCCCTACAGGGAAAAATATCGTCCATTTTACCTACACAGATATTTTTAATTGTAACCTAGAACTTATATACTTATTTTTATACGTCTAAGTCCAGAAATGAGAAAATTTCCATACAAAGTTTATACCACCCATCCACCCTCATTTTACCCCTTAAAGGGGGAATTTAGCAAATTTCATCTACCTACACACATCTTTTTTAATTTTAATCTAGAACTTATATACCTACTTTCATACTTCTTAGTCCAGAAATGAGAAAATTCCATATAAATTTTACCCCTTAAGAAGTTAAATTTCTTAAAAATACTTTCTTAGCGCTCACTCACATCTTTAAAAGAACCCCTGTACCAAATTTCAAGTTTCTAGGCGCAGCAGTTTAGGTTGGTTTGCCGTTTGCCCGCGGCTACGCCGCCGCCGTTAGTGTCCATCCCTCAGGAACAGTTTGGACCCTTAAAGGGGTGACTCAGGTCATCAATATGAACAACTTTTTCTATGGGACCAATGCCGGGAACTCAAAAAAAATTTCCTCATTTCCATACAAAAAATTCCCGCCGCCCGGCCAGGTTGTATGGGAATGTCGAATTTTATTTTGAGTTCCCACCATTGTTCCCATAGGAAAAGTTGTTCATTTTGTTGGTCTGAGTCACCCCTTTAAGGGTCCGAAACGATAAAAAATTCATCGTGTATGCAAACTAATGCCTTAAGTTCATTCAAATGACGATAACTTTTTTTTAATGAACCGATTTTGATGAAACAAACTTTAAATGTTTTGCTGGGTTAAAACAAACCAATTGGTGAAAGTTTGAAGTAAATCGGTTCAGTATTTTCGGAGATAATCGTGATCATACATACAGACAGACAGACAGACAGACAGACAGACAGACAAGAAATTCGAAAAAAAATTTTTTGCTTTCTATTATTCTTTTTAAGTGTCCCTCTATCCATTTCAGTCAAAAATTCTAAATGTACAGACAAAATATTTTTACTGTTTTATTATATGTATAGATAAGTTTGAAATTATTATATATAATAAGTTTGAAATTATTAAAAATATTTTCAGTCCAGTTCAGTCGCTCCGTATCGTATTTGGTTCAGAAGCTTTCGATCGATCAAATTTTCACCGTGTATATACATGGGGAAATTTTTATCGTTTTGGACCCTTCAAGGGGTGACTCAGACCATCATAATTAACAACTTTACCTATGGGAATAATGCTGGGAACTAAAAAAAAATTCGACATTCCCATACAAACTGGCCGTGCTTGTATGGAAATGACGAAATTTTTTTTGCGTTTCCAGCATTGGTCCCATAGAAAAAGTTGTTCATATTGATGGTCTGAGTCACCCCTTTAAGGGTCCAAAACGATAAAAAATTCACCATGTATATTGTGCGCTGAAGGGGTGTATACAAGAGAAATACACTAGTTTAAGGTACGAAGATCACTCTTTTATTATTTAACGAACAGAGCTTTTATACAGGTCATAAAGTAGGACAGGATTAATCATTATCCAAGGTAAGATCAAGGTTACACATGCTCATGTACCAGATAATTAATCTATTTAAAAAGGTTATTCTCGAGTGGAATAAGCTCGTGGAATAGTAATGAGGCGGTGTGTCGTCACACTACATATAGGAGGAGTAGATTGTTGCATCGAGCAGAAAGTAATTTATTATTGCACCGAGTGCTTATTTGGAGCTTATCTCTAAAAAGCACGAGCGTAATTTTTATTTTTCGAGTTATTCTTGCTTGTGTATCAATGAAATAATTCATTTCGCTGATTTCGACGGAGCCCCTGCCGACAATTCCCACGAATCCACTGGCTTGATCATATACGATGCAGTAAGGCGAGCAAACACCAGTCCGCTAAGTAAATCTCACTACACTATTTTAGTTATTCCACACATTGTTCATAAACATGGGTATTTATAACATCAAACTACACCGACTTCACATTATAAAGTCCACTAGAAACAATTTGCAAAATAATCCAAAACAAAAACCGTGCAGTCCGTAGAAATTCCCGCCAACAACTCTAAAAGTTAGTTGTTTACATCCCCGCCTTTTTTTCTTTATGGCCAGTATTTTTTGACCAAGCAATACACACGTCACTTAACACGCTAACTGTGCTCGTATAGCTCCATACGGCCGTCAGGTTGGCCAACCTTTTTTGTGACATGTGACACCTATGGTGCCGCGATTTAAAAAAAAAAAAACTAAAAAGTGCAGTAAAGGATTTCCATACATTTTTTCTGGTCTAGAGCAGCAAAGATCCGCTTTGTGCTGGATATGTAGTGCATATGTAGTTATAAAATATAAATAAATAAATATATACGGACAAATCACACAGATTGAGCTAGCCCCAAAGTAAGTCCGAGACTTGTGTTATGGGATACTAACTCAACGATACTATATTTTTTAACAAATACATATATAGATACACATCCAAGACCCAGGTCAATCTAAAAAAGATCATTTTCCATCTTGACCTGGCCGGGGATCGAACCCGGGCACTCCGTGTCGCAGGCTGGCGTATTAACCACTGCGCCACGGAGCTAGTCAAATATGTAGTGCATATGACAGAATTGCAGCGTAGTTGGAAGAAAAGAGCATTAAGTATAAGAGGGTGGACTCGCCTGAGCAGCAGCAGCAGCGCCATGAGGTTGCAGGTGATGAGCATGTAGAACACGTGCGACCAGCTGCCACTGCTCGACACCACGCCCGCCAGCATGGGGCCGATGGCCGCGCCTGCGCACACGGGACTTAGCACGAACCTTCTTGTTGTTCCTTCACCGTTTGTATATATCATTCATTCATTCATTCAAATCATTTATTTGTCATCACAAGTTACATGTATACAGGATCTTAATGTATATGTTGTGTCGGCTGTGATTCGCCCGTCAGGCATACAAATATCAAAAGACAGCATTATAAATTACCTTTACATTAAAAATTTAATATTAATTACTATACTACTCATTTACAATATCAAAAATTGTCACAATAAGTATTTAGTTAATATCAAAATTAATTACTGTAAATGTATTTAGTCAAATGTTCAATTTCGTCAAAATTATAACCTATTTCTGCTATTCAGTCAAGTACTCATTAACCGTATAATATGCTTTTTCTACTAGATACTTATATAATAATTTCTAGAAAGTAATAAAATCGTGACCACTTCTTATATTCACCGGAAGTTTATTATCAACGGCCAATCGTTCAATTGGGCCGATCTTACATGTGGCACTCGCCGTTTTTACTGCACACAAACATACTTACATGTTCATGTACAGAAAAAATGACGACGTTACAAGAAACTAAAAATATTGGTAATCAATAGGTTGGTGGACGAAAAATGATGATCGCCCGATAGAATCGATTTGGCCAACGGACGGCCAAATCGTCAAACATCATGGCGGTAATTAGGCAGCTAAAACATTTGTCCAATTTGGAAGTGTCTCTCGCACAAACTATTCCGTTTGGAAAATAATAATATAAGAAACCTCAGTATCATTTTTCAAGACCTATCCATAGATACCCCACTTGGTAATATTTGGGTTTCAGTTCTAAGTATTTTTGTAAGTATTGTTTTTTTTTTCTATTTTTATGTGAAAATCTTAATGCGGTTCACAGAATACTTATAGTTTCGGAAAAAAGCTGGCTGTGACGGACGGACAGACTGACAGACATGACCAATCCTAGGCTACGGAACCAGATGAAATCAGAACTCACCAACGCTCCCGGTGCCGTCAATGATGGCAGTGACCGTCGCCAGAGCTTGCGCGTTCCCAGCCAGACTGCTGTGAGTGCCTGCACCATTAAATGTATTAATTAAAATTCATATTTTTTTTAAATATATACGGACAAATCACACAGATTGAGCTAGCCCCAAAGTAAGTTCGAGACTTGTTATTTGGGATACTAACTTAACGATACTATATTTTTTAACAAATACATATATAGATAAACATCCAAGACCCAGGCCAATCTGAAAAAGATCATTTTCCATCTTGACCTGGCCGGGGATTGAACCCGGGCACCCTCGTGTCGCAGGCTGGCGTGTTAACCACTGCGCCACGGGGCTCGCCAATACCAACCATCATCATCATCATCATATCAGCCGCAAGAAGTCCACTCCTCCCCCAAGGATTTCCAATTGGACCGGCTGGAAGTGGCCTGCATCCAGCGTCTTCCTGTGACCTTAGTCAGGTCACTCGACCATCTGGTCGGTGGGTGTCCGACGCTAAATAAATACCAACCAACTACGAGTCTTCTTTTAATAGTGCCTCTCCAACTAGTGAAGGTTGGCAGTCAGCTCCGCATATATCTGCTTGTCTCCAGCGAGGCGAAAAAGTTCGGCTGCCCTCGCGATACCAGTCCACTCCCTGATGTTACGCAACCAAGACTTCTGTCTCCGACCCACTTTTCTTTTCCCTGCGACTTTGCCCACATTACGAGTTGCACCAGCCCGTATCTGTCGTGCCTTAGCACATGCCCTAAATATGCAACTTTTCGCTTTTTGACGGTCTGCAGAAGTTCGCGTTTTCGGTAAACCCGCCGTAGAGCTTCCTCATTGGTAACCCGCTGTCCCGCTTATACTACGAGTATGTTACCATATTTTGCGCAAATCAATTCTGATTTTGAACAAAATGTACGCACATGAGTGGAACAAAAACTTATGCACTAGTAATTATTAATGTAATATATTTAACTGTCTCCGTGGTTTAGTGGTTAAAGCGTTTGCTTATAGACCCGGGGGTCGTGGGTTCGATTCCCACGGGAAGCATACTTTGTTTAGTTGTTTCCAGTTTGGTTTGGACATTGCAGGCTTGAATCACCTGATTGTCTGTTAAAGATGATTCCGTGCTTCGGAAGGCACGTTAAGCCGTTGGTCCCGGCTGCCATCTGGTAGTCGTTAAAGGAACCACGCCAGAGGCCGAGAGGCGGTCCCGAAGAACTCTGATACCAGGGTGTGCATGGTCGATGATGATGTGATAGCCTCACCGAGCTCTGCGCTGACGGCGGTGGTGATGAGCGCGTAGGGAGCGTTGACGAGCGCGCCCGTGACGGCCAGCAGACACACGTTGCTCCAGTACGACACCGCGCCCCACCGCTGGTACGCTAGCAGCTGGACACACAGACAAACATTATAATTAAACAAGATCGAACTTAGGGTCAGGAGAGAGCTGACACTTTGTGTGTATATTTTTAAGGTGTTTAAGGGGAAATTAGACAATCGTACGTTGTTGGAGTGGATTTGTTTATGTGTACCTAGTGAATATGTGTCCAGGCGTCGCCGGCCACCTCTGTAGCAGTGCCGTGCGGGAGGACAATCTTGTTAATAGATTCAGGTGTTACTTTGCGGAAGTCAAAGCTACATTTACTTTGAGACAATTTACTGGTGGCGGAAGCACGCAAAGTAAATTGTCTCAAAGTAAAAAGACAATCTTGCTCAGGGATGCGCCGCTGTCTATAGCACTAAAAATAAACTTATTCTGTTGCACGCTGAATGAGCTAGCTTTATATCATATACTAGCGTTATTATGATTAATTCGTATTATTATTAGTATAGATGAATAATTTTTCCTCGTTTTCAAAACATTTTTTATTGATGCTTCGCTCCTATTGGTCGCAGCGCGATGTTTTATACCCTAAAGTCTTCCTCAATAAATGGACTATCTAACACAAAAAGAATTTTCCAATTTTAACCAGTAGCTCCTGAGATTAGCGCGTTCAAACAAACAAACATACTCTTCAGCTTTATAATGTTATATTATATTAGTATAGATGTTATAAAAATTTAATTATATGTGTATTTTGGATTATTTTGCGCAACTATTGCATTAGATTATTCCTGTTATGATGGTTGTGAGTTGGAAATAAATAAATAAATAATCGTCGTCATCATTGCTACCGTAAGAAGTCCACTTGTGGACTATGGCCTCTCCTAAGGATAAGTTCCATGGGAGGATATTGCCACACTCGCCACGCTTGGAAGGCTTATTACAGGACTGATGATTTTCTAAATGATAAAAATATCTGGCCAAAGCTCGGTGTCGGACCCTAGTCATGATATTAATATATAAATGACACGAATTGGTATAATTTGTACATATTGTAACTCGACATTAAATCAAAAATTTAAATAAACATTTTTTTCATTACTATTATTTCATATTACAAATTGAATTTTATGTCATGACAATGTAAGCTCAAGTCCACACATTTAGTTCTGAGTATGTCGTAGATTGTAATTTGATGTCATTTGGAGAAAATGCGCTGTGCAGTTTGTTGCCGCTTCATTCTTCAGCACTCCGCCTTGGAAGCGGCGTAAACTTAGCTCTAAGTAAGTTATTGACGTCAACAATATTAATTTTGTAAATAATAATGTGTTATTTAAGTGAACGTTCACCAAATGATATTTAACATATCTTACGATGAATAAAATATTTCATCATCATCATCATCATCAGGTCCTTTTTAGTCTCCACTACAGGAGCACGACCCATAAAATATTAAATAAAAATAATTAATAAAATATTTGACTATTGACTATTGGCGGCTCGGCGAGCGCAGTTTCTTTGGCTTCTTGTACTCCCGACGCTGCGGCCCATCCAGTGGCGTCACTACAGGGTGGCAGTAAAAGAGTACCTCTATCTAACTTGATTAATATTAAGTTAGATTAGATTTCGAATTAGTGTTTATTTGTATTATCCTTACTAATATTATAAATGCGAAAGTGAGTTTGTTTAGATAGATAGATAGATTCATTTATTCCTTAGAGTATGGTGGTTTATTTGTTTGTTTGTTACGCTTTCACGCCCTAACTACTGAACCGATCATCATGAAATTTGTATACAAGTTCTCTAGAGTACGGAGAAGGCTCAGTACTCTAAAGAACTTGTATATGGCGTGTGTATAACTTGTAACATGGCGTGGGCAATTAGTTAGGACATAGGCTACCTTTTATCTTGGGAAACAGTATTATTCCCGAGGGATCGACATTGACTCGGGCGGAGCCGCGGGCGAAAGCTAGTAGTTCTGATATTTCCTTTAATGAAAATATGTGACATCACACAAACATCATATAGATAGAGTTAAAGTGAGAGTGACTTACGAAGGTAGCTACTTGTAGCCGTGTGGTATCCGGGAGAGTAGAATAGGACCACTCTAAGTCTTCCCGTGGATGTCGTAGAAGGCGACTTAGGAAATACAAGCTAAACAAAGCTTATAAACATCTAAGAGACTTGTCCAACCCGTCTGGCCAGCGTGGAGAGTGTAGGCCAAGTCCTCTGGCTGCTCTGGCCAAGTATGGCCCTAGTAGTACAGAGAGCCCCTTAGTTTGAAGAGCCGGCATAGCTTTTAGACAACCTAATATACCAGCCAAAGAATAGGACTCAACTCTTATGGTGGAAACGCAGGTATCCACCATCACCATCCAATATTGAACCTGCTGAGAAGCTTCCACCGGGTAGTGATTTCCCCTGGGCGTGTGGAAGTCTCTGAACAGGCTCGAGGCTAGTGTAGGGAGATGTCGCGAAAACCGAGTTAGGTGGGGTTTCTCCAGCAATAGTCTATGTGACTCTGGGCCACTCAGTCTATGGCCCACCTTTTGTTATGTCCCAACTGCCTTACTTCTTGTACAAATGAAGATCTTAACGAAGCCAACGACAAGGCTGTCAGCGTGGCCAAATATTGGTCACATTTAAAAAATAGTCATCTCCGACTCGATAAGAAGAAGTACAGAGAGGGTCGTGCTCCTGTAGTGGAGACTACTTAACAGTCTCCGTGGTCCAGTGGTTAAGGCGTTTGCTTGTTGACTCGGGGGTCGTGGGTTCGATTCCCACGGGAAGCATACTTTGTTTAGTTGTTTCCAGTTTGGTTAGGACGTTGCAGGCTTGAATCATCTGATTGTCTGATAATAAAGATGATTCCGTGCTTCGGAAGGCACGTTAAGCCGGTGATCCCGGCTGCCATCCGGTAGTCGGAACCACGTCAGAGGCCGAGAGGCGGTTCCGAAGAACTCTGACACCAAGGTGTGCATGGTCGATTGACCGTGGTACCTACTCGAATTGATGAGTGGCGACTAAAAAAGGACCTGATGATGACGATGGTGCGTTACCATGGGTGCGCTGGCGGTGTAGAAGGCGACGCACACGAGGGCGGGGCAGCCCGAGCAGTCGGCCACCAGCCCCGCGGCGATGGCGCCCGCGATACCGCCCACGTCGAACACCGTGCTCAGGTCGCCCGACTGCTTCGGCGTCAGGTGCGCTGTGGACCGCCATTTCTCACTTCGTCAAACAATATTTTTATTTTTCTTTTATATACGGACAAATCACACAGATTGAGCTAGACCCGAGGTAAGTTCGACACTTGTGTTATGGGATACTAACTCGACGATACTATATTTTATAACAAATACATATATAGATAAACATCCAAGACCCAGGCCGATCTGAAAAAGATCATTTTCCATCTTGACCTGGCCGGGGATCGAACCCGGGCACTCCGTGTCGCAGGCTGAAGTGCTAACCACTGCGCCACAGGGCTGTCTATTATTAGAATTAGAATAATTAAAATTGATTGCCTGCAAAGCGCCTATTAATTGGTTGGCGATTTTGATGGCATATTTATTTTCCTCTTTAGTTTGGCGAGCTCCATGGCGCAGTGGTTAACACGCCAGCCTGCGACACGAGAGTGCCCGGGTTCAATCCCCGGTCAGGTCATGATGGAAAACTATATTTTTCAGATTGACCTGGGTCTTGGATTTTATCTATTATAAAATAAAATATAGTATCGGTGAGTTAGTATCCTACGACACAAGTTCACGACTTACTGTGGGGCTAGCTCAATTTGTGTGATATGTCCCTATATATTTATTACTATTTATTTATTAGTATCGTACAATGTACTGTCGCGAATCTCCCAGAAAAGAAAAGTCTAGAGCTTTTCCGCCATCGTCTATCGCGCTATTCATCTTCCATCCTGCTCACACACATACTAGAATATTGAACATAAGAGCGATACTATCATAAGCCGCATTACGATCAGAGTGGAAGTCCCATCAAGAGACATATGTTCAGCAGTGGACGCAAATATGCTGAGAAGAAGAAGAGAAGAAGAGCGATACTAATACAAGTGATTTGCCTGCGACTGATAAGTGATAATTTCTACGACCACAGCAACGGACCAGGACTACGAGTGCTTTGCGTTTTGCATTTATTTATTTTTTTACTAAACGTTGTATTAGGCATTTGTCTCCCATCTCACCTGATGGTAAGTTACGACGAAGACCAGGATGTTACATGCCTATCCAAGAGATACCCATTTATTCTACTTTTGAATGTCCAGACGTGTTGGAAGACCAGTCAGGTGTCAGTGTTGGGATTCCATTGTGAATAAATTCCCTCTGAAGAGTTAGGTGTTTTACTCCAAATCCCGAACCCTAACCACGTAACAATATACACCGTGATATTTTTATCATTTTGCCCCCTTAAAGGGGTGATTCAGCCCGACAACACAAAAAAAATCATAATATCCATACAAAAGAGTCCCGCCGCTCGGCCAGTTTGTATGGGAATGTCAAGTTTTTTTTTGCGTTCCCAGCATTGTTCCCATAGAAAAAGTTGTTCATATTGATGGTCTGTCACCTTTTTAAGGGTCCAAAACGATCGAAATTTCACCATGTATAGTGTAGATGTAGATAACTGTAAAAAATCAACAAAATATTGAAATCCCACTTACTTGAAGTATTTATATACAGCGGCAGCCAATACAAGAACGTATACGACACGAGCTTCGCGAAGAATAGTGAGAGTGAGAACTCCATGACGCCGGGGATGGAGACCGCGCGGGAGAGAGAGATGGCGCTGCTGGAGGTAGACACGGAGCCGCGGGGGGTGAGGAGAGCCGTGTGCTCGGTTGCTTCCTCGTGGTGCTGCGGAAGTAAAGGGATGTATCAAACTGGACATTTTTTTTTTACTAGTTATTGAAGTAGGCTTTTGTCTCCCATCTCACCTGATGGTAAGTGACGATGAAGACGAGGATGTTACATGCCTATTCAAGAGATACCCATTTATTCTACTTTTGAATGTTCCGGGACTGTACTTGCCTGGTAATATAGACGCAAGCAGTTCATTCCACACCTTAGCTATTCGAACCAAAAAGGAACTGTCAAAGCATTTAGTTCGACTCTTTGGTATTCCGACGATAAAAGGGTGAAATTTCTGTCTGCGTCTTGTAGTCCGACAGGATCAGGATCGCGTACGAAGCGCTCCGTCATCATCATCATCATATCAGCCGCAAGAAGTCCACTGCTGGACACAGGCCTCCCCCAGGGATTTCCAATATGACCGGTTGGAAGCGGTGCATCCAGCGTCTTCCTGCGACCTTGGTCAGGTCGTCCGACCATCTGGTCGGTGGGTGTCCGACGCTGCGCTTGCCGGTACGTGGTCGCCATTCGAGAACCCTTCTGCCCTCCGTACTACTAAACAATATTTAACTAAACAAACCGGCCAAATGCGAGTCGGACTCGCGCTCGATGGGTTCTATACCATAATCTATAAAAACGACAAAAATACCATGTCAGTTATATGGGACCCCTTAAATATTTATTTTAATTAAATGATTTATTTTTAAAGTGAATATATAACTGGATATTCTGTGACTATTTCAAGCATCTACATGTTGCCGTTATCAATATCGAGCAAAAAAAAAACACGTTTGTTGTATGGGAGCCCCTTTAAATATTTATTTAATTCCGTTTTTAGTATTTGTAGTTATAGCGGCAACAGAAATACTTCATCTGTGAAAATGTCAACTGTCTAACTATCACGGTTCATGAGTTACAGCCTGGTGACAGACGGACGAACAGACAGATAGACAGACGGCCAGCGGACCCATATTAATAGGGTCCATTTTTACCCTTTGGTTACCGAACGCTAAAAACCTGCAAAGGACCTCAATGACCATTTAGCATTTAAGAACCCAGGCGATGTTTGAAACTACTCTAGGATGGTATAGCGGTTGTGGACTCACCTGCGTATTGGCGGAGTGTCGGTTCGGTCTCAGGCTCGCCGCCTGCAACATGCGGTTACGGTGCAGTTAGCTATGCAGCTGGTTCGTGCTACGATGAGTGCTTAATTATGTTTTGCCCTACACCCAACCATAAACCCTTTTCTGTGTTATGTGTTATTTTAGAAAATTAAAAAACATTTTTTTAAATTGTCTTATTATATTTCGGCGCCGAGATTGAATTGTGCGGTAGCTCAGATGGCAGAGCGTAGGTCGTACATGGACCTAGGTCGTCGGTTCAAGTCCCGCCCGCATTAATAAAAAAAAATTCACCATATTTTATTTCTTAATTTATTATGATAAATAAATAGTCGGTTTACAGACGATAATTTTACGTGATAATGGTGGAAGAGAGATAGATGCGTCACAAGCCGAACGCTTAAGCCGATCGTGCCTCTCTATCGCTTGTTCCGCGCTCTCGCTTGCACACGGAACGTGACACATTTCGTGCGTGCCGCCGGCGTTCATCGATTTATTGACGGCTGTCAAAGTTAAATTACATGGTCGCTTTTCTCAACTGATAGCCATGAAATTTTGTGAGCGGGTTCAATAATTCGCGAGGTCTACAGCTAGGGTCCCCAATCCTCCCGGATCGTCCGGGAGACCCCGGTACTAATGGTTAATCTCCTGAACTCCCGGGGAACAATAATTTCTCCGGTTTTTCTAAGAAATATACGCATCCTTAGCTTGCGAATGATTCCGAATTGAAAAGAGCGTGTATTCAGCATAACGAAACAAGAATGGAGCAAGGAAAGAAACCGAAAGAGTATTTCTTAAGGGCTCGTCCTGCCTCACACTGCTTTGCGTGATTGTCTGTAATATCAATAATAATGAAATACTTAAGTTGAAATAAAAATGCAACAAAGTTCAGGACTTACTCTGGTAACTATCTGACTCAAAAACACGATTGCGTTAAATTTTCTCTATAGAAAAAAAAACCAAATTTGCCTCCAAATCACGTCTAATTTACTCGGTATACAGCAGTATTCACCAAATACATTGAAATTAACCTTGAAACTTTTGATTATAATTGCATTACAGATAAGGCAGCCATCATAATTTTTTTTCCGAATAACCCTTGAATATTCTTTAAAAACGAAAATATCAAAGTAGCCAACGCGTTTAGACTATCCGCGTTTGTTGTACCGCCACGCCGACTGGCCTATGGCAGGCCCTTAAGTAAAAGCAGTGTTACAAGTTCTAACAAACTTATATTTTTCATGTTAAAACTTTCATGATTTTGTGACGACAAACCGGCAAATACTAGATGCTGTTCGAACGCAAAATAAATATAAATTAATGGAGATTTTCTTCCGACCCCCCGATTCAACCACAAGTCTCCCGGGTTGGTCCCTTCAAGAGTTGGCAACTGTGGGAGACTTACAGAGCCACAATTATTATACCAACCATTATAAAAACACGGTTTCACTCAAGTTTATTCACCCTTAGATCTAAGAAACCGTCGTCTCGCCACCCCTAACACTAGCCCTGATGATGGTCTTCGTAACAGACCGAAACTAGTCGACGATTTCAACTGAATAAACGTTTTCACTCACGTTCATTCAGTTGGAATCGCCAACTAGTTTCGGTTTTTATAATGAACTGGCTTTTGCCTTAATACAAACTTTCATCCCCTATTTTATCCCCTTGGGGGTTGAATTGATCAAAATCCTTTCTTAGCTTAGATGTCATGACGTAAGGCATCTACGTCATAACATCTACCTGCATAGCAAATTTCAGCCCGATCCGTCCAGTGGTTTGGGCTGTGCGTTGATAGATCACTATGTCAGTCAGTCACCTTTGAGTTATATACTGGGTGGCGCAAAAGTACTGGCACTAAAGAAAATACTTTTATTTTTTTTATATGACATTTTCTGTCATTCTGTTTTTGAAAATTGTGTAGTGAACAAATGTAAAATACACTGAAAATAAACATGGACCGTTTTACTCCCCAAGAACGTGGAATAATTGTGTCAATGTTCTTACGGAATAATTCATCAGTGATAAGAACACAACGTGAATTTCGTCGACGATTTCACCACCGTCCGGCACCGATTGCCCGATCTGACCAGTCCAGACTTCTTTCTTTGGGGTTTTTTGAAATCTCGGGTGTATGTGAACAAGCCACAGACTCTCGCAGCTCTAAAAGAAAACATTCGTCAAGAAATAACGAACATATCGCAGGAAGTGTTACGGCAAGTTATGCAAAATGTCATAAATAGGGCTCAAATGTGTATCAACTCTGGAGGTCACCATTTAAAAGACATCATCTTTAAATCCTAATGGTACGAAATTTAATGGCACAAATATACATTTAAAAAAACCTAAATCTAGTTTTCTAATTTAGAAAAAATGTTATAGCTGAACCAAATAGGGTCTTTACTTTTGCGCCACCCAGTATATTTAGAATTAGATGAATAAAATTCCGTGTTGTTATAATGAATTTATCTCGCGTAAGTTTTAATATTATTATTATAAAAACCACTTCCTATTAGTGACAAATTAGAAAGATGTATATCTTCAACCGATGTTCGTATGTCCAGAGTTAGTACTGTGCGAGTTAGATGTACACTACACTACAACACGCGTCAATTTTGCCCATTACAAATCTTTATTTTTTTATCTTATAGGACGGCAAACGAGCAAGCGAGTCACCTGATGGTAAGCGATTACCGCTGCCCATGGACAACTCCGGCTCACTCACTCACCGAACGAAGCATAGCGGTAAAGCTTGTACTCAAACTTCGATTTTCTGTGAGAATCGATCGAGGATATCGTTTAGAATCAAAGGGGTCCGTCAAAAAAAAAACCGTCTATTCATTATGTGAGTTCACTTTGTAAATGGAAGTGGGGAGGGTTGTAATGGACAAAGACGACGTCATCGCGTATAAATGCTTAAACCGCATGCTCGTACCTGGTCACCGACTAACACTTCTGCTGGGTCCTCCTCGTCGTCAGACCGCGAGGGTCTACCCTGTAATGATATTTAACAATGTAGATTAATTATTTACAAATCAGTCATCATCATGTCGTGTAGGTGTCACGGTCAATCGACCACGCACACCCTGGTGTCAGAGTTCTTCGGAACCGCCTCTCGACCACTGACGTGGTTCCTTTAACGACTAACAGATGGCAGCCGGGACCAACGGCTAAGTGCCTTCCGAAGCACGGAATCATATTTATATTACCAGACAATCAGGTGGTTCAAGTCTGCAATGTCCTAACCAAACTGGAAACAACTAAACAAAGTATGCTTCCCGTGGGAATTGAACCCACGACCCCCGGGTCTACAGGCAAACACCTTAACCACTGAATCACGGAGGCAGCCAAATAAATACAAATGGGTAAATTAGGTCAGGAGTGACATCCAGCTGCTTCTCTCCCCACAGATCGTAAAGGCCGCTCGAAGGAATATGCAAAAATCTGAGGAATCATGTGTTTAGGCCCTATATGCGTTAAAAGAGAGAGTGGACTGTGTATCGAATAACTGGTTTATTTAATAGTAATTAGGCTAAAATTAGGGGGACTAAGGCGGGTCGTTTTTGGTCCCTGAGTGTGTGTCCCTCCGCCAGACTGCTCGCCGTCGTCCGTGATACGTCGTCGGTCCCTCCTCCCACGCGTCTTCACCCGCGCGTAGATGGCTCCGCAACAATTAGGCGATGCGGCTAGCAACCCATCACTATTTTGATTCAGTTTTCCACCTTGTGCCCACCAACATGCTACTTGGCTTTGAGGTCTTCTGACCTGGGCTCTGTCTACCCCGCAAGGGAAAAAGACGAGATAGTGTGTATATATGTATGTGTCATCGTCAACTGTCTGTCCGGTGTTCGATTCCCACCGGAAGCATACTTTGTTTAGTTGTTTCCAGTTTGGTTAGGACATTGCAGGCGTGAATCACCTGATTGTCTGATAATATAGATGATTCCGTGCTTCGGAAGGCACGTTAAGCCGTTGGTCCCGGCTGCCATCTGGTAGTCGTTAAAGGAACCACGTCAGGGGCCGAGAGGCGGTTCCGAAGAACTCTGACACCAGGGTGTGCATGGTCGATTGACCGTGACACCTACTCGAAATGATGATGATCCAAATTCCTATCCTGCTCCAGCTTAAAATGCCTTTGATGGGATAGCAGCGTCGTAAGCACTAAAAGCCAAAAAAATTGCTTTTGCCAATATTTGGTGATGTTGTCTACATAGCGTGATTTTGAACGCCCTTGCTATATAGAAATCTTGGAATCAGAATCCCTAATGGAATACAGAATTCCAAGAAAAAAAGGTAAAAACCGAAAAAAAAAAATTGACTTTCCATAGAAATTCGTCCAGCTGATCGGCGACTTTGTATGGGAAACCCTAATTTTTTTTTTGATTTTCAGCTTTATTTCTTGCAGTTCTATATTTCATTAGGGATTCTCATTCTGAGATTTCAATAAAGCCAGGGGGTTCAAAATCACGTTGTATGGGCTGAGGGCACTCTGCCCTCGCCTCAAACGCTCGGTGAAGAGGCAAAAGCTCACTTGGAGCTAGCTAAATAGACATTTAAAAAACCGGCCAAGTGCGAGTCGGACTCGCGCACGAAGGGCCGTACCATTATGCTAATCCTAAACCTAACTAATATTACAAATGCAAAAGTGAGTTTGTTTGTTTGTAACGCTTTCACGTTGTAACTACTGAACCGATCATGAAATTTTGCATACACGTTATCTGGGGTACGGAGAAGGACCGAGGGATTCCCGAGGGATCGACATTGACGCAGGCGGCGCCGCGGGCGAAAGCTAGTCTATAATAAGTGAGAGTGCAATAAGACGTTGCTTCGTAAGAAATTTCAAGATTCCGAGTTCACGGGAAGTAAGCTGTAGGTTTTGATTTCCTTGCGAGTGTCGAAAATTTGCGGCATACACTGAAAAAAATACATTACAACCGCCAACGTTGACGTCTTGCGTGCGAATGAGCAAGCCCGCGTTTTTCAGTCTAATGTAATAGCGAGCGGTCTAATTAGACTCGAAGACAGACTGAATACCGTGTGCTGAATAACGCGTAGTCTAATAGGCGCTTTACTCTGAATTCAGTCCGCAAGATCGGGCTCGGCTAGGCTAACTGGCTTAGAGTCTGAATATCGCGTAGTGTAATAAGCGTTAGACCGTTCAGTCTGCGCTCGCGTCCACAGGGAGCGGACGTGCGCGTGCGCCACGTATATTTTATTCATATTATGTGTGTCTTGTCTTGTTTGCGTTACCTTTACAATAATGGCGCGCAGTAAAGAAAAATAATGAAAACGATTATGAAGAAATTTAATGGGACCAAATTGAAAGCATAGATACTCTTTAAAAAAAAGAACAAATAACAGTTTTAAAAATTGGTTTAAAAATGACGGAGTTCTGAGGTAACGAAAATTAAAATAAATACAACCAAATTGATATTAACCTCTCCTTTTTTTTAAGTCGGTAGAAAATTATTATTAAGCATGACTGCATGCTAGATTTGTACCATGAGATGCCATGTTTATGACAAAAATAATCATCAAGATTATTTGAATAAAGAATTACAAAAGGAACATGTTTTTTTGCTACGGCAAATTTTTTGGGCTTAGAAATTGCAGGTGCCATTACAACCGCCAACGTCGACGTCTTGCGTGCGAATGAGCAAGCCCGCGTTTTTCAGTCTAGTGTAATAGCGAGCGGTCTAATTAGACTCGAAGACAGACTGAATACCGTGTGCTGAATAACGCGTAGTCTAATAGGCGCATTACATTCAGTTCGTTCAGTATACCTATTCACCGGCGAGCAAACATCGTCAAAGGACGCGGCGAGTTTTCTACTCGGAATTTCGAATTTTAATAGTTTTTGTGTTCTGAATTTTATTTATTCAACACACATGGATGACGTAGGAGAACTCCTAAGGACATGGGAGCTCCCTGAGCTGATTCCTACATTTGCCGGTAAGTACCTACGACGCTTGCTATAACACTATTCATTATGTACTTTTTTCTTTATAAACCAACCTAGGTAGGTATAAGCACCTACTTTCCGTGCCTCATAAATGTTATTTTATAAATACACGTCATTGTCAGTCTCGGTAGGACGGGACGTTTATATCTAGGTACATTTAATTGACTGCTCAAGGTACCAACCAGATATAGGTTGGTTTGGTACAGTCTAGTTGCCCTGTTTAGATGCAGATAATACCTATCTACC
The DNA here is from genome assembly GCA_947532085.1 of Elegia similella. NCBI lineage: Eukaryota > Metazoa > Arthropoda > Insecta > Lepidoptera > Pyralidae > Elegia > Elegia similella. Next base: position 371,105 of record OX383954.1, on the reverse strand, counting down.
TGTCTTCTTTATCCTGTGGGCTGCAGGTCTATTTAACCCAGCAAGGTACATTTTAATAATAACTAAATTCACTTTTAGATCAAAAGATTACGCTGCAGGCGTTATCCGCACTGTCACAAGAAGATCTCAAAGACCTAATTCCCCTGGCAGGACCCAGGGTACTCTTCACCAGGTGTTGGCGCTCATGAAAAAATGAATTTGCGTCAGACATCATATCTTTTTCGGTGAGTTTTTTGATAGATACGTAGACAGCCAGCAGCATAGTCTTGTAGTTGTAATATGGTCCCTAAATAACTCGTAAAAAATAAAACTTTGTGTAGGTAGGTAGTTAAGGTAAGGCAACACATATTAATATCAAACATAATGTTTTTTTGATATTGGCCTAAAATCCGGTTCAGTGTTATGCAAGTTAAATAACTGCGCATGTGTAACTAAATTCTAATAAGGAAATGGACAGTACATATACCTAATACCTTTAATAACTTCACTTTTATCTCTCCGCCTCCGTGGTCGAGCGGTGAAGGTGTTTGCCTTGTGACCCGGAGGTTGCGGGTTCGATTCCCACGGGGAGCACACTTTGTAAAGTTGTTTCCAGTTTGGCTAGGACATTGCAGGCCTGAATCACCTGATTGTCCGAAAAATAAGATGATTCCGTGCTTCGGAAGGCACGTATAAGCCGGAGGTTCCGGTCACCATATAGCGGTCGTCAAATAAACCACGTCAGAGGCCCTTGTGGCGGTTTATAAACTGACACCAGGGTGTGTAGGGTCATAAGACCTTACTACCTACTCGAAAAGAAGAAGTAGAAGACCTCACTTTTATGTATACTTTTTTAAGTGATTTTTACTGTTATCTTTTTGTTTTAGGGCCTGGATTTGACAAATTTTGATCAGGAATCGCATAATTATGAGGATAAAGATCTACAGAATATGAACGAATATATTGTTTTACCAATAAAAGAGCCAGAAAAAGAAAATACAAGTCCAATTAAAAATTGTAACCAAATACAAGAAGTAGAATCCGTGGTAGAATCGCAGAGCGGGGTAAGTCTTATTTGTTTGCTATACCCTCACATCAAGGGTTCCGTATCCCAATGTGATGTTAACTTCATCCTATGAACAGAATTAAATATTTATGTTTATATTTTAAAATTATGACCAATTTAATTCACAGCTATCTTATCAAGAATTGTTACTTTTCTTTGAACAGACTTTTTTAAGTACCCATTAACTTTTTTTTGATGTATAATCAATGACATTCTAATGATGTCATTGTGAATAATAGTAAATAACTATAATAATTGCACCTTTTGAATAACGTGTAGTATGTCTACTACACGTTATTCAAAAGGTGCAATATTAATTTATGATACAAGTTCTAATAATGATTTGCTCCCTGTATTCTTTAAAGTCCAAAATGTATACTTGTATGATTCAAATAATATGATTGTTATATTATTGAAAACTGTAATTTTTGATGAACATTTTTTTGCCTACGATGTTGTAGAAAAAGACGTTCAAGAAAGTAGTAGACATACTACACGTTATTCAAAAGGTGCAATATTAATTTATGATACAAGTTCTAATAATGATTTGCTCCCTGTATTCTTTAAAGTCCAAAATGTATACTTGTATGATTCAAATAATATGATTGTTATATTATTGAAAACTGTAATTTTTGATGAACATTTTTTTGCCTACGAAGTTGTAGAAAAAGACGTTCAAGAAAACGTTGTTAAATACCACAAGAATTTGGTGTCGCCTATTCCATGTAACATTAATATTATCAGTAACGGAAAAAAATATGTAACTTTGCGATGTACGATATAAAAATGGAAGAATAAACCTGTATAAAAGAACTATTATATATTTTATTTATTATACAAAACCTCTTAACATAATTATAATAATAGATATTCATATAACGATTTAAGAGATCTTTTTAGTGAACAAATGTTTTATTGGTGTAATTTGTATTGTATTGGGTATTTCTAGCTATTTGTGTCCTATGTTACTGGATGCGATTTTTTGACAGGTGATTCTACTGCTCAAATATATATTTTTCTTATTACCAACTTTTTCAATGGATCCCATTGATCAAAACCTCAAAACAACGATTAACTAGCACAATCATAAAATCAACTGTATGTGGAGTAGAACTTTTTTTAATATTTCAATGTGTGTTCTTTAAAGTTGTAGTACTATTTGGGCAGTAGAATTACCTAATATAGAGATTGCATCTAATAAAATGAGACCGTGTATGATTTTCTTATGTAAAAACATTTGTAAATCAATAACGATGTATTTGTATGCACAGTGCACTAGAACAGTGGTCGCGTCATTCTGTTGTCTCTTATAGTTAAGGGAGTTCAAGTTCGGACATTTACTACCTACCCAAATATATTTAGTAATTCCTTAAAGGTATTTACCACTGTGGTAGCTCCTACCTCTTCTATAAAATTTAAATGTCCGAACTTGAACTCCCTTAACTATAAGAGACAACAGAATGACGCAATCACAGTTATGTGCAAACTATACATACAAATTTATCATTATTGATTTACAAAAGTAAAGTACCTACATAGGAACAACTATTTAAATTGCTAGAATTGATCAATACACTTCGTAAATACAATGATGAAACATATGTTGATCGAAAAGGATCTTAATTTAACTGATAACATGGCTTAAGTACATCAAAAAACATTCTTAGTACATACAATAAATACCTTTCAGACCTAGCGTAGATACCTAATCAACACAAACAATCATCTTGGTTGGCTAAAGTCATAAATTGTTTGATCTAATAAAGTTTAATTAATCACATTCGACAAGTGTTAATCTGAAATAAATAAAAAGCATAGTTCGTAAAACTATTATTTTAGTTGATAGAGCTATCTCACTTAGTTGATTCTAGCAACGAACTTTGTTACTTTAATAAGGTGTCATGCTTACACTAATCAAGGTATGACTGTCTCAACTAAAAAGACTTTTCAAAGCCAGTACAGTACTTAATAGACGCATCTTAGTAAAATCCTTGGTCTAAAGAAGTCAATAACCAGACTGAACAAGAATTAAGCTGAAATGACTAACTAACATTGTTCGGCGAATTATGCTCTTAGTTGATTTAACTCTGGTAAGAGCTGAATCTACAAACGTACTTTGATAATGTGATACGGTTTCATGCTTGTACTGTACAAGATCTGATTGAAACTGGCTAACTAGCCTTTATTAGGACAGTACTGTAATTTGATGGAAGGGACTAAGACGGTTTAACAAATATCTCTTAGTCACAGAAGTCATGATGTTGACAGGCTCATATGGAGTCATGATGTGTGATTTAAATAAACAAGATCTTGGTAGAAACAATCTATTTTTTTTTCAGTGTAAACGGCTGTATCTTTCGATTGCGTTGGCTAACCGAAGTTTGTTTTTTTTTTCACATCTTCAAGGGACAGTAGACCTGATTTTGATATGAATTTTAGCTTGATACGCGTTCCTCAGAAAAAGGGTCATGACAGACAGACGGACAACAATGTGATCCTATAACGGTTCCGCTTTTTCTTTTGAGGTGCGGAACCCTAAAAAGCCATGCTACGAGTGCCGTCCTCCATTTTGATCCACTTACTTCTCTTTCGTTCGCTCCAGGTAGTACCACCCCCACACACTTAGGTTCTGGTGGCAGGAACAGAAACACTATAAATCCAACAGCCGCCATCACAGCCGCCGGGTATATGAACGACAGCGACCAGTCGCGTTCCACGAACGCCGCGGCCATTAGTGTACCTGTAATGATCCAATCAGAGCGTCAGGGGTGTCACCCTCAACTTCTTCTTCTTCGTCGTGTCGAGTACTGAATATATGCCTTTTACATCAAATTAATTGTGACCAGTAATCTGCCACAACCATCGCATTGGGGGTAGCAGCCATGAGGTTCTCCATTGTACAAGATGTGGGAGAGGATGGGCATTCAAGGTGTGACATTAATAAATAAATAAATATATACGGACAAATCACACAGATTGAGCTAGCCCCAAATTAAGTTCGAGACTTGTGTTATGGGATACTAACTCAACGATACTATATTTTATAACAAATACATATATAGATAAACATCCAAGACCCAGGCCAATCTGAAAAAGATCATTTTCCATCTTGACCTGACCGGGGATCGAATCCGGGCACGCTCGTGTCGCAGGCGTGTTAACCACTGCGCCACGGAGCTCGCCATTGTCTGCCACACGGCCACACGGGCACTTGGTATCATTGGCGAAACCCAACCTAACCATATTGCTTTTGCAGCGACCAACCTGGCTTCTCAGCCTTTTGATAGACCTCCAAACCAGCCATGACGAATCATGGCCAGGAGGCAGTTCAGATGGGCTAATGTAATCGGAAGGAGGTGAGATATTCTTTGTTCCAGTTCCAATCTTGCCCTACGAACTACATGAGGAGAAGAAAGTGCAGTTGTGGAGCCCAGATACTGTTCCGACTTTTAAGTCTGGTTCTATCCATGGCTGGGTAGTTGTTGAGGGATGATTGTGGGTAGTTATGAAGAAGATATCCTCAACTGCCTGTCAGGTGGTTGCAGGTATGGCATTAGGTACGCCCGTCTCCCGAATTGGTTCTAGCGTTTCCCCCATTCATCCGAGAGAGTGGGATACTCCCAATACCTTTATACCTTTATGCCGGCTCGTCAGGGGAAGTACCACAATCTCACAGAAAATCGACGTTTAAGTAGAAGCTTTTCGTTTGGCGAAAGCCAGATACCCATCCTTTCCCCCAACTCCTTGAAAAGCCGGCAAAGCTCTTGTCATACCCTGGTGTTGCGGTTGTCCATGGGCAGCGGTCATCACTTACCATCAGGTGACTCGCTTGCTCGCTTGCCGTCCTATACCATAAAATTAATACATATTCATTTATAATTTCAGCTACGATAAGTCCAGTGCTGTGTGCAATGATTCGCGCGAGGCGGGTCCTTGAAAGTCGAGTATAAATAACATTTATCGAATGATATAAACGCTCGTCTAGATTGAGTTTCATTCGGCGTATTCTTCTTACCAGTGGTCGTTCCGAAATGCTAGTAGTATTTAGATTTTGCATATATAAAAAAATATATTAAAAATTTATAAATATGACTTTCAAAAAGAGATACATGTATCCAATTTTAAATAAAAATCTTTGACTTTTTGACTTGACTTTTGTTAATGACAAACGAGACTTACCCAAAATGTTTCCTAGCGAGGTATGAGAGTTCCAAATACCGAATATGAGACCTTTCTTCTTGTGGCCGAACCACTTGCCTACGATGGCCACTGTGCCTGGCCATCCTGTTGTTTGAGCTATGCCTGCGCCAGCCTGCAGATTAAAAGGAAAAAGCTTCTTAAAAAAAAGCTTTATCATCATCATCATCAGGTCTTTTTAGTCTCCCCTGCAGGAGCATGACCCTCTCTGTACTACCGGAGCCATACTTAGCCAGAGCAGACAGAGGATTTGATCTACACTCTCCTCGCTGGCCAGACGGGTTGGAGAGATCTCATTGATGTTTATGAGCTTTGTTTAGCTTGTATTTCCTAAGTCGCCTTACGAACTCCATGGGAAGACTTGGAGTGGTCCTATTCTACTCTGCCGGAAACCACACGGCTATCAAGCTTTATGTTCGAGTTATTTTCTGCGAGCCCTTTAATTTTATATCCATGTTGAATTGTACCTTCAATGAACAGAATAGGCTAGTTCCCTGGATTATATGATCGAACCCGGGACCTTCGGTGTGACAGCCTGGCATGATAACTAGACCACAGAGGTTGTCAAAGGAGATAAAAGAAGATATGGTTCGTATCTAAATTAGCCGAAATATCAAACCAAAATCAAAAGTTAACATGAGTTATTAGAACATCACTGACCTGTACTAGCAAATAGTAGGATATATGATGTATGCTGTACGTCCTCGCTATGCCGAACAGATAGCAGAACACGGCGGAGAAGAGCATCCCTATTGATAGGAAATAGCGCAAGTCCACTCTTTCGGCTATCATACCTGGAACAGAAAAAGAAACCACGGGTTGCACTCCGGGATTGCCGGCTGAAGTGAAAACTCTGCGCGGTAGAAAGAGAGGGGGATATTACTTCCTCTGCTACACCGCGCCGGCAGTCTCAGGTGACGTGTCCGTCTTACTAATGTTCGATCAGGTCACGTGTCCTGACGGGAGATTAACATTGATTACCCATCACAACGCTGCTAAAGGAGATTTCACTTCAAAAATGGCTTGACGCGTCTTAATTGATGGGGCAAAGCGCCAGTGAAGCTTCTCTGTTTCAGCTTCGGCAAAAAATCGTTCGTATCTCTCGCTGTCCAGTTGTTCTCTTCTACATAGGGAAAAACAGTTACCCTGATCCCATTTATTCAAAGACAGACCGTCATCATAGCGGACACCGGGTACCAACGTGTTTCTCCTGTGGATGGAGGGAAATCGCTCAGATGAGAAAGTGATGCTTTGGAACCCAGTGTCCTCGGAGCGTCGGTTACACAATCCAGTACAATACAGAACTGTACTACCGTTGCACCTGCGCAGTAATCAAACAAGAGCTTTTGTTGAATAAATTTAAAATTATTTTCGCGCCATGCAAAAATAATTTTAAATTTATTCAACAAACGCTCTTGTTTGTGGAGTAAGATACATAGATGACGTACTAACCGGAAACAAACATGGCGCCTGCGTACGAGAACAGGAACGCTGAGTCCAGGGTACCCAATAGGGTGTTGGCATCAGCCGTATCTGGAAAACGAAAATTGATATAAATATACTCGTAATATAGACGGAGAGCCGTGTGGTATCCGGCAGAGTAGAATAGGACCACTCCAAGTCTTCCCGTGGATGTCGTAGAAGGCGACTTAGGAAATACAAGCTAAACAAAGCTTATAAACATCTAAGAGACCTCTCCAACCCGTCTGGCCAGCGTGGAGAGTGTAGGCCAAGTCCTCTGTCTGCTCTGGCCAAGTATGGCCCTAGTAGTACAGAGAGGGTCGTGCTCCTGTAGTGGAGACTAAAAAGGACCTGATGATGATGATGATGATAGACGGAGATGGTCAGGGGTACCATCCTCAACTGCCTATCCGGTGGTAGCAGGTATGGCATCGGTACGCGCGCCCCGAGCTGCTACTTATTTTTCACCCATCCATTCGAGTGAATAGTATCCCAGTACTTTCATTCCTTTCCCACATCTAACAAATTCCTGTCCCCCAGCTTAAAAATGATTTTTTATGACAGAACGGCAAACGAGCAAGCGAGTCACTTGATGGTAAGTGATCACCGCTGCCCGCAAATAGACAAATGACCAGGGAGTGACAGGAGCGTTACTGGCCTTTCAAGGAGTTGGGGGAATGACATGGCATGGCAGATTGGCATCCGGCTCTCTCATTCACCACGAACCGGCCCGTTCATGCTTCCAAAAGTGAATTTTGCCGGTAGCGAACTTGTACTCAAGCTGTATCAATTTGTGTGATTCGTTTTTACATACATACATATTAATAAATAAATAAATATATACGGACAAATAACACAGATTGAGCTAGCCCCAAAGTAGGTTCGAGGCTTGTGTTATGGGATACTAACTCAACGATACTATATTTTATAACAAATACATATCTATATATGTATTTGTTATAAAATATAGTATCGTTGAGTTAGTCCTGGGTCTTGGATGTGTATCTATATACACATCCAAGACACAGACCAATTTTAAAAAGATAATTTTCCATCTTGACCTGGCCGGGGATCGAACCCGGGCACTTCGTGTCGCAGGCTGGCGTGTTGACCGCTGCGCCACGGAGCTAGTCCTTATATACAAATTATCACGCCTGTTTCCCATGGGGGTAGGCAGACACTAGGGACCTCCACTTGCAACGATCTTTACAAATCTCTCTCGCTTCGTCTACATCCATCACTCTCTTCATGCATGCTCGTCGGTTTCGGGTACTCCTTGTTTTTATATATTTATTAATAGATAAAAGAAAAAATGGATGTCCAACTGACGAACAAATTATAATTTTTAGGAAACTAGCCTAATAAAAAGTAAATACTCACTGAAAGGCGCCCAGTTGCACCACTGGTCGTCACTGGGGTCCACATCGGGCGGCGGTATCAACTCACTGCAGTTCCTGTGCAGCACGCTCTTGACCACTGAGATCGGCTTGCGAGTGAGGTGGTACGTCATGTACGTGAAGTAGGTGAGGCCGAGGACTGTGGCCTGGTACCTGACGAACAAAATACAAATACCTTCATAAGTAACTTATAATTATAATACAATTTCGAAGTTCGGGTACATAAAGGTATTTGTTCTATAGCCTATGTTCTTCAGGGGTAACGTAGGATTTTAATGGTGAAATATTTTTTTAAATCGGTCCGGTACTTTCGGATCCTATTCAATGCAAACAAATCTATACTAATATTATAAAGCTGAAAAGTTTGTTTGTTTGAACGCGCTCATCTCAGGAACTACTGGTTCAAATTGGAAAATTCTTTTCGTGTTGGATATTCCATTTATTAAGGAAGGCTTCAGGCTATAAAACATCACGCTGCGCACTAATAGGCGCGAAGCATCAATAAAAAATATATTGAAAACGGGGGAAAATTATTAATTTAATCATAATATTAGAAATTGCCACGGACGAAGTCGCGGGCAACAGCAAGTAAACAATAAAGATTCCTTTTATAATATTGTAGACTACTTGGTAATGGTCTTGCAAAACGTCATCATATAATCTTTATTGATGTCACTGATGTGGGAACTAGACTAGGGTGGATAATTTGGACCGGTGCGGGCGAATTCAGAACTACTTTACATTAAACTATTGATATCAGCTCTATATAGAAATAAATTCTTTTATTTTCATTTTTTGTACACTGACGCAGACCGTAAAACTCAATATCTAAGGAATCATGTTTATAAGCGATGAGGTTATCAACCCATCTATACGCCCACGTTAAAATAAATTGTTTTTATTTGAGACTAGCTGTTGCCCGCGGCTCCGCCCGCGTTAGTGTCGATCCCTCGGGAACAATTAATCCCTCGGGAAGTAGAATTTCCCAGAATCAAACATACCCTATGTCCTTCCTCGGGCCTCACACCTCCATACCAAATTTCATCCAAATCAGTTCAATGGTTGAAGCGTAAAAAAACGACAGACAGAATTACTTTCGCATTTATAATATTAGTATTAGTATGGAAGTATGGATATTATTTATACTTCTAAGTCCAGAAATGAGAAAATTTCCATAAAACCTTTACCCTCCCATTTTACCCCTTTAGGGGTGAATTTTGTCCATTTCACCCATATATATCTTTTTTAATTGTAATCGAGAACATACCTATTTATTTTCATACTTCATAGTCCAGAAATGAGAAAATTTCCAAACAAACTTTACCCCCCCCCTTCTGGGGGATTTTTTTCCAGTTGACCTACACAGATCTTTTTCAATTGTAATCGTGAATTTATTTACCTATTTTCATACTTCTAAGTCTACAAATAAGTAAATTCCTATACAATCTTTACCCCGCTATTTTACCCCTTCAGGGGAAAATATCGTCCATTTTACCTACACAGATATTTTTAATAGTAACCTAGAACTTATATACTTAAATTCATACGTCTAAGTCCAGAAATTAGAAAATTTCGATACAAAGTTTATACCACCCACCCACCCCAAAATTTCATCTACCCACACACATCTTTTTTAATTTTAATCGAGAACTTATATACCTACTTTCATACTTCTAAGTCCAAAAATGAGAAAATTCCATATAAATTTTACCCCTTTAGAAGTTAAATTTCTTAAAAATCCTGTCTTAGCGCTCACTTACATCATTATAAGAACCCCTGTACCAAATTTCAAGTTTCTAGGCGCAGCAGTTTCAGTTGGTTTGCCGTTTGCCCGCGGCTACGACGCCGCCCTTAGTGTCCATCCCTCAGGAACAGTTTGAACCCTTAATGGGGTGACTCAGGTCATCAATATGAACAACTATTTCTATGGGACCAATGCTGGCAACTCAAAAAAAAATTCGTCATTTCCATAAAAAAAAGTCCCGCCGCCCGGCCAGTTTGTATGTTTTGAGTTCCCAGCATTGTTCCCGTAGGAAAAGTTGTTCATTTTTATGGTCTGAGTCACCCCTTTAAGGGTCCAAAACGATAAAAAATTTACCTAGTATATTTGCAGGCAAACTAATGCTTTGAGTTCATTCAAATGACGATAACTTTTTTTTTAATGAACCGATTTTGATGAAACAAACTTTAGATGTTTTGCCGAATTAAAACAAAGCAATTGGAGAAAGTTTGAAGTTAATCGGTTCAGTATTTTCGGAGATAATCGTGATCATACATACAGACAGACAGACAGACAGACAGACAGACAGACAGACAGACAAGAAATTCCAAAAAAATTTTTTTGCTTTCTATTATTCTTTTTGGCGTCCCTCTATCCATTTCAGTCAAAAATTCGAAATGTACAGACAAAATATTATTACTGTTTTATTATATGTATAGATAACAACGATCTTTGGGTCTTGTGGCCTTGTCAATGTCCACCCCGTAAGGGACGAGGACGTGATAATATGTATGTGGAATAAAATCGGCCAAGTGCGAGTCGGACTCGCGCAGGAAGGGTTCCGTACCATTATCTATACAACATAAGACACTAAATTATAAACTTTTTAGTTTCACGTTTGTTGTAATGAGTTTCGAGAGAGAGTTAATTTATTTTATTTAAATTTCCTTATTTATTTTTAAAGTAAATATCATCATCATCATCATCATCATCATCATCAGGTCCTTTTTAGTCTCCACTAAAGGAGCACGACCCTTTCTGTACTACTAGGGCCACAGCCAGAGGAGCCTACACTCTCCACGCTGGCCAGACGGGTTGGAGAGGTCTCTTAGATGTTTATAAGCTTTGTTTAGCTTGTATTTCCTAAGTCGCCTTCTACGACATCCACGGGAAGACTTGGAGTGGTCCTATTCTACTCTGCCGGATACCACACGGCTATTTAGTTTAAATTTAGTTATAAAGTAAATATTCTGTGAATATTTCAAGCGTCTGCCTGTTGCCGTTATTAATATCGAGCAAAAAAGGCCAAAAAACCCACGTTTGTTGTATGGGAGCCCACTTACATATGTATTTTATACTGTTTTTAGTATTTGTTGTTACAGCGGCAACGGAAATACATCATCTGTAAAAATTTAAACTGTCTAGCTATCACGGTTCATGAGATACAGCCTTTTGACAGACAAACAGACAGACAGACAGTGGAGCCATTTTAATAGGATCCCTAAAAACGAATCAGACCGACTATAACTGAATATTTCTTCTTAATTCGTGTCGCGTAATCATATTCATAACATGACTCATGAAGCATTTAATGTTAGTAGTTAGAAACTTGAACCATTAGCAGATGTTAGATTTGTAATAACATAAAAGGATGGAATCGAATTTCTGTAGTGGATGCATTGTTATATTTTATTTAACCGACTACAAAGCCAAGGCAGAATCAAAGATTTATTCAGAAAATAGGCCTTTTCAGGCACTTTTTCACGTCAATTCACATTTGAAATAATACTTATTATATTATATTTAAATTATTAATTATTGTCAAAAGCTACAAACTACTAGCGTTTCGGAACCGACCACTGCAGAGAAGAAGACGCCCAAAGAAACTATTTTCAACAGTATTGGTCGCCTACTTGCCTGAAGGGCTTTGTATGATATTTAAGGCGCTGTATCCCTTAACCGTTTGTAGCGGACATCGCGCAATATTTAATATATTTGCGTCATACCTGTCGTCAGTCTCGGTTCAAATCCGTGTCTGCCATTTTCGTGTTAATTTTCACTTTTAATTTAATAATTCAATAATTATAACCAAATGTTGTATTTTTTGTAGGTATCCATCTTGCTCATTTAGTTATACTGGGTGGCGCAAAAGTACTGGCACTAAAGAAAATACTTTTATTTTTTTTATATGACATTTTCTGTCATTCTGTTTTTGAAAATTGTGTAGTGAACAAATGTAAAATACACTGAAAATAAACATGGACCGTTTTACTCCCCAAGAACGTGGAATAATTGTGTCAATGTTCTTACGGAATAATTCATCAGTGATAAGAACACAACGTGAATTTCGTCGACGATTTCACCACCGTCCGGCACCGATTGGTCGCACAATTCGACGCTTTGCCACACGCCTTGAAGCAACTGGCTCAACATTGGATAGACCTAAGTCTGGGAGACCAAGAACAGGCCGTTCAGCTGAAAATATCGATGCTGTGCGCGAAGATGTGGAAGAGTGTCCAGAAACATCAACGAGGCGACGTGCCACGCAATTGGGCATTTCCAGACGGACCCTGCAGCGTATTTTGGTGAAAGACTTAAAGATTTTCCCGTATAAAACTCAAATGACTCATCAGCTGCTGCCTGCTGACCACCGAGCTCGTCTAGATTACTGCCAGCGCGTCATAAACCTCAACCTTGAAGAGGATGATTTTCCTTCAAAATTGGTTATGAGTGACGAAGCGCATTTCCATCTCTCAGGGCATGTCAATAAGCAGAATACTCGGTTCTGGGGCACTGATAATCCGCGCATTATTCAAGAAACACCTCTACACCCACTAAAAGTTACTGTATGGTGTGGCATCTGTGTTGACAGAGTGATCGGACCCTATTTTTTCGAAGACGCTGGAGGCAATGCGATAACTGTCACTGGAGAACGCTACAGAACCATGTTACGAGAGTTTTTGATACCCAGTTTGGACGAATTGGGGCTGGAGCACATCTGGTTTCAACAAGACGGCGCTACGGCACACACAGCGCGCGACACTATGGACTTAGTGAGGGACGCTTTTCCAGGCCGAGTTATCTCTCGTTTTGGCGATTTGCCTTGGCCTGCAAGATCACCCGATCTGACCAGTCCAGACTTCTTTCTTTGGGGTTTTTTGAAATCTCGGGTGTATGTGAACAAGCCACAGACTCTCGCAGCTCTAAAAGAAAACATTCGTCAAGAAATAACGAACATATCGCAGGAAGTGTTACGGCAAGTTATGCAAAATGTCATAAATAGGGCTCAAATGTGTATCAACTCTGGAGGTCACCATTTAAAAGACATCATCTTTAAATCCTAATGGTACGAAATTTAATGGCACAAATATACATTTAAAAAAACCTAAATCTAGTTTTCTAATTTAGAAAAAATGTTATAGCTGAACCAAATAGGGTCTTTACTTTTGCGCCACCCAGTACTTTTTATAGACGTATAAAAGTTGGTAGTTGTCGCTGAAAATATCAAGAAATTCGCGACGAAATTTTTTCTGGATATAGCTTTTTCGATATTTTATTTAGTTAGGTTTTAAATATTTTTTTGAACATATTGTGATGTAACCATTTATTTTGGTCTTTAAACTGTACTTCATATTTTTTTCATGCTAGTATTCTTTGAAAAATAAGGCTAACTGCGCGACGAAAAAATACACGTTTAACGTTATTCTTCTGATGCACAGCGCCTTAATATTTGTCTTTTTTCTTTTTTTCTTATGTCATGTTATATACAATTTTAATTTACATATTGTTGTGGACCACGTTATAGCATTGTATTGTTTAAACAAACAACGGGTGGCACTCCGGAAGTGTCGGCAGAAGTGAAAACTCCGCGCGGTAGAAAAGAAGAGGATATTACTTCCTTCCCCTCGCAGGCGGTCTCAGGTCACGTGTCCGTCTTACGAATTTTCCATCAGGTCACGTGTCCTGACGCGAGTTTAGCATTTTTTACCCATCCCAAAACTGCACAACACCGGCATAGAAGATTTCAGTTCAAAAATAGGCTTATGTTATTGTGAATTAAAAAGGCGTCTCTTACGAAAAGTAAACATCTTCTAACCTAATGGCGCTTAGGGCGTTTGTGCCAATTCCGCCATTTTAATTATATGAAAAAAATATTACATATAATTAATTCTTGAACCGTCTCTTAAAATTTCAGGAGAATCGCTTGAGAAATGTGACATGTAAAGGTGAACAACCGGACAGCGGGACATACGAACGACTTTTATGGTTAAAGAAATTTATTCTCATAAAGAATCTACAAAATTCACTTATAATGAGAACTTAACAATAATTACTTATAGTAAATAAGTGGACGCGTACAAAAAGTCGGTAGATAAACAAAATATCTATTCGCTCCGTGCTGGCTGTGCGCGCGGAACTAGTTTACCACAATTACAACTGCATCCTCGATACAAAATAATAGTGTGACAATGTGTGTGTGTGCTGTACTCTCTATCGGGCGAACGGAATAAGCGCAACTAGATGTGCCTTGCGTTATAAGGACATCCTTGGTAAAAAAAGAGTGCATGTATTTTTTTTTTTAATGTTTTTAAATGTATGTATGCATCATTATAATTATATTTATATAAAGGGTAACAAGACAGATATTTATATATGTGCTTAAAATTCTCATTAATTATCTTTATATTTTAACAGTAATTTTGAATTATATATATCTATATAGTTTGTTTTTCCTTTTATTACTATTATTATGTATTCCTTTTTTAAATATTGTTATTTTTACTAGTACATTTCAGTGTGTTTATTGAATAGTTATATTTATTTATATTTAGACCTATTTTGTTAAATTTCTATGTAAATTTAAATTCTAATTATGTATAGTATTTTTTTTTCAAGTGTAACATTTAAGTTGTTTAAATAATTGTAGGTATTTTATTTATTAAGTAATGTTTAAGTGCTTTTTTTAAAACTAGTTAAGGTTTTACAATCTTTTATGTCTTTAGGTAGCTTATTATATAGTTGAGCGCCTTCGTATAAGATGTTTGCTTTACCATCATTTGTTCTGGGGATGTGTAAGCTGATATCACTGGCACGCCGAAGTTTTTCTTTTGATATTCCCTTTTTTAGTAAAAGTAATTTGTGAGTGAATATCCTTGTTTAATATTTTACGTATTAGTACGCAGGTGAAGTAAATATATATGTTTGCTTTACATTCATAATTTTTGTTTTACTATATACCGTTTTGCTAGGTGTTCAATAGTCTAGATGAAACAAAGATTTAATGAGTTTGTTTTGGGCAATTTGTATTATTTTTAGGTTAGTTTTGGCTGCATTGCCCCACACTTCAGTAAGGTAGTCTATGTGAGGTTTTATAAGGGTGTTATATATAGTGTATCCAGTTTGAAGGGGGATGAATTTAGAAATGCTCCTTACTAGGCCTGATAGTGACACAAGTTTCGATTTAATTTTTTCTATGTGTGGTTTCCAGGTGAGATGTGAATCCAGTATTAGACCCAGATATTTTTCTTTTTTTACTTTTAGTATTTCTTCGGTGTGTATTTTCAGACATGGTATGTTTTGCATTTTTTTATTTATTGGAGTAAAAATCATATAATTAGTTTTAGAAACGTTAATTGTTAGTAGATTGTTTTCAAACCAAGCATTCAGTAAAGTTAGGTCATTTTGTGCGTCACGCATTATTGTATCTATAGAGGAGTCGAAATAAAATAAACAAGTGTCATCGGCGTACATTGTGACGTCACCTTTTAGGCCGATTTTATGTATGCAGTTTATGTTAATTAAGAATAACAATGGTCCCATAATGGATCCCTGAGGGACGCCACAAGTGATCGGCTTTGGAGTACTCTGTGTCATACCAATTTTCACTATTTGAAACCTATTTGTCAAATATGATTTAAATATGTCATATGCCTTTCCCGCAATACCAATATTCCGCAATTTTTGGAGTAAAATATCGTGACTTATAGTGTCAAAGGCCTTTTTGAGGTCGATAAATATGCCTAATACTATTTTCTTTGCATCAATATTCATTTTACCTATCAATTAACTATTATTGAACATGCTAAATGTGGCCATAAGGTAAGACCTTATAGGATCTGTCTGCCCCGCAAGGGACAAAGACATGATACTATGTATAGTATGAAACATTCTGAATGAATGCGTTTATTTGCTCATGAATAAGATAAAACAATACAGGTGTTAAAATACGATTGAACTATTTCTTAGGCTACATTTATAGCATGCAAAATTAACATTGTGATATATTATATTTAAAATTGAATTAATAAATTGAATCAGTTAATACTTAATATACTTAAATCATTTAAAATATTACATATTTATTAATATCCATTTAAAAATCAATTGCCGGGGGGGGACAGGTCTGCTCGTAGTCTTTGAGACTTCTATCTATCTTTGAGACTTTTATCATATCTGTTGTTGTTGCACGCTCGATCGCTAACATAACGTGTTCCACAAAAATATGTAAATTTAAATTGTATATAACATGACATCAGAAAAAAAGAAAAGATAAAAATATAAAATATCATACAAAGCCCTTCAGGCAAGTAGGCGACCAATACTGTTGAAAATAGTTTCTTTCGGCGTGTTCTTCTTTGCTGTGGTTCCGAGGCTAGTAGTTTGTAGCTTTTGAACAATAATTATTAATTCGAATTTAATTTAATAAGTATTTTTATGGAAATGGGAGTAGTAGTGCAGTCAATGAAGGTTTTCCTCCCTCTTCGCCTGTTGATTTGTTAGTAAGCGGACGTGTCGCTAAAAAGTAATATTATCTACATTAAAAGTGCAAGTAAATAACCTCATTAAGTGCATTGTGAGAAGTGCGTAAATTCTATCAACACTGTTGAAATTTACTTATAAAATATTGCATTGATTCTACGGCAAACTCGTCGCGGACCAGAGCAGCGAGCGGGGAGCCCCTACCTCACCTCCGCGAAAACAACACGTTGATATTTTTTGCTCCCTCGTACGTCGTGAGTCCTCGGAGAGCCTCGGTAAGCATCGCATGATCCGCTACGCCGTGACAGCTACCAAGTTACAGTATACGCGCCGGTTACGAAGTGCTACGAGCCTACGAGTGTTGCGGCGATTATTTTATTTGCTACGACGCTGCCCTGAGACGTTGTAACAGTGTGTGATGTTTTGATTAATGACTGACCCCTGCCTGCGTATGCTATATAGTACAACACATTGCAAGTGCTACAAGCTACAACTGCCCACTTGTTTTATACCTCGCAGCTACAGCGTACAAGGAGAAACTCGTACATCACGATCGCCGTAAACAACTTAATAAATATCAATCGTCAGACTGCTGGACCGCATACAGGTACATATTTGCTGTTTGTATTTATTGAGGTCCCTACATAAGTATTAAATATATACTATCACTACCGATATGGCAGACAGTATAGATAAATCAGAAACTGACCTCAGACAAATAGTTGAGACTGGTCCGTCTCAGTTCGTCTTTTCCCGTAATAAAAAAAAGGGGCGTGCAGAGGACGTAATCTCAGAACCTTCAATGGACGTAAAACAGGAGTTAACTAGACTAACATCAATTATAACGGAGCAACAGAAAGACATAAAAAAGATGACCAAAATGGTATCTGAGGTGCATCAAACCAACTCCAATATTGAAACTACTGTCTCATTCTTATCGGTTCAAAATGAGACTCTTTTAGCTAAAATACAGCAACTTGAAATTGATTCAAAAAAGGACAAAGAACAAATAACACTTTTAGAGAATAAAATTGAGGAGCTCCAATTGACCAATCGAAAGGCTAACATTGAGCTGAAAAATGTGCCCAAACTAAATGGCGAAACAAAGGCGGATCTGGTGGAGATGGTAACAACTCTCTCAAAAAACATTGAATGTAGACTTGATGAAAGCGATATCAAGGATATCTTCAGAGTACGTAGCCGTAAAAAGGACGAGAACAACTCACCGATAGTAGTAGAATTGTCATCAACAATATTAAAAACTGATTTTATGAAACAGAGTAAATCATTCAACATAAAACACAAGAGCAAGCTCACAGCAAAGCATGTGGGACTTCGTACAAAGGAGGACACGCCTATTTTCGTGACGGAGCACCTTACAGCCAAAGCTGCCAGATTACACTTTCTAGGACGTGACTTAGTTAAGGGCAATAAATACAAATATTGCTGGACTGCTTATGGCAGGGTATATTTGCGAAAAGACGATACCTCGCCTATAATATTGTTAAAATCTGAAGCCCAAATCCAGCAATTAATCTCGGAAGCATGACTATTCTTACGTAGTATTTTTTACTTCATTTGTTTTTGCTGCGGATTGTCGCTTTCATCATACTATTTCTGTTTTTATGTAATAATTGGACATATAATCACACAAAAACCTATTATTTTTAACACAAACACACTTATACCTCATCACTCACAACTCAATCACATTTATTTTCGCAATAATGTCTCAAACTGTATAACTGCCCAGTATTTTTACTTTTGCGTAATTTTAGTATTACAGCACTTGCAGCTTTGGTTAAAACGTGTCAACTTTCTAATTTACCCTTACTACTATAAAATAATTCCTTATGGATAGCTCAAAAAATTTAATAATTGAAGAAATTGATCAGATTTGTACTGCACAATCTCAAAAATTATCCATAGAAGATTACTTGAAACTACCAATTCTTAGCAAAAATACTGACCTTACTATAATATCTCAAAATATAAGAAGTATTTATAAAAACTTTGACGACCTTCTCGTAAACCTTGCTAACTTTAACTTCGTAACTGACATATTGATCCTAACAGAATGCCGGCTAGACTCTAATAAACCAATTCCACAACTAAAAAACTACATTTGTTTTAAAACTACTATTCACGTTAACATGTGTGATGGAGTTGTTGTATATATTAAAAATAAGCATAAAGCTGATGTTAAAGAAACTGTTTTAAATGGTGCATCCTGCCTACAAATCACACTAGCTGGCTTCACAGTATTTGGTATTTATCGCTCACCCTCAAACCAAAATGCTGAATCATTTATTATTTCATTAAATGCACAACTAGATAAAATTAATTCTTGCAAAAATGTTATACTAACGGGCGATATAAATATTAATTTACTTAACAAAATTGATGAAACAGCTAATGAGGCTAAAAACAGAACATTATACCTAAATATGTTGGCTTCACATGGTATTCTCCCCGGTCATTGTTTGCCTACAAGAGAATCCAGCTGTTTGGATCATTTTATGATAAAATACGAAAACAATAAAAACACCGCCTCTATAACTGTATTTGATACGAGTACTACTGACCATCGTCTTATATTGTTAATATTATCTAAAGTTATCTCTACCTATAATAGACCTAAGACTAAGACCATTGTAGACTATGATAGTGCTCTGACTACGTTAAAAAACAGCAAATTTATGGAACTATTGACATTTGACAACCCTTCCGATTTAGCTAATGCTATAATAAATAGGATTGGTCAGTACCTTTTAACTCATACTATTACTAAATATTTACCTAGCAGGGAACGTATACTAAAGCCTTGGATCACACCTGGAGTATTACGATGTATACGAAACAGAAATATTATGCAAAAGAAACTAAGTGCTGAACCGTTAAACATCATACTAAGAATAACATACAGGAAATATAGGAATTTTTGTAATAACCTTATTAAGAAACTAAAAAGACAGTACGAAAGAGATTTACTTAATAAAAACACCAATAACGCTAAAACTTTATGGAAAACAATTAACAACATTACAAATCGCAATAAAACTAAATCTCAAAATTTAGATTTACTATACAACAACTCAAATCCGAAGCTAGCAGTCAATACAGTTAACAAATACTTTGCCAATGTAGGGAAAAAATTGGCTGATGATATTTTAAAAGTACCGCAAAATACCCTTGACTCTTGTGACTTAGGGCCATCACCAGCCTCTTCCTTTGTCTTGCTAGATACTGATTGTGAAGAAGTCTACTCAATATTAATGAATTTGAAATCAGATAGCGCCCCTGGTTGGGATAAAATACCAACTCACTTTCTTAAGATGGCTCACGAACTTGTAGTACCAGTAATTACCCATCTGGCTAACCTTTGCTTCAGCCAAGGTGTATTCCCGGCGGCCTTAAAACGTGCAATTATCACACCTGTGCACAAAACTGGTAACAGCAAAGACGTTTCTAACTTTAGGCCCATTTCTGTGTTACCTCCTATTGCAAAAATTATCGAAAAACTTATAAACTTGCGGTTGCAACGATATCTTGAAAAGTACAAAATTATTTCTCCATCACAATACGGCTTTAGATCAGCTATCGCGACGGAGGACGCCGTTATTGACATGTCGACATTAATTGTCCAGGAACTGGACTTAGGCAAGAAGTGCATTACTGCATTTTTAGACCAAAAAAAGGCGTTTGATACTGTTTTCATACCTGTTCTGATACAACGCCTTGAACAAATTGGCATAAGAGGCCTACCACTGTCCTTATTCATAGACTATCTGAGTAATCGCACGCAATGTGTTGTAATAGGGGACCATATGAGTGATGAGGCTTTGGTTACGTACGGTGTTCCACAAGGCAGTGTTCTTGGACCTACACTATTCCTTGTATACATTAATAATCTCTGCAACTTGAAGGTCAAGAATGGTAAGGTCTTTTGCTATGCCGATGATACCGCGATAGTTTTCTGTGGTGACACCTGGGAGGATGTCCGAAGAATTGCTCAGGAGGGTCTATCTAAGGTGGCTATCTGGCTGCGAAGCAATTTATTGACATTAAATACTGAAAAATCTCATTATGTTGCATTTTCCATCTATAATAGCTCACAGCCACCACCTGGTTTCGAAATAAAAATCCACACCTGTAATATCCCTAATAACGGGTGCACCTGTGATACTATCGAAAAAGTTAATAAGGCAAAGTACTTGGGAGTTATCTTCGACCAACGTCTTACTTGGCACGATCAGCTGGACCTTGTAATGAACAGAGTGCGTAAATTAATGTACATTTTTAAAACCCTAAGACACGTCGCTAACCCCAAATTACTAAGACAAATCTACTTATCCCTCGCGCAGTCTATCATAGCCTATTGTATTCCGCCTTGGGGCGGTGCAACGAAGGTCAAGATGCTCGAAGTGGAAAGATCTCAGAGAGCAATATTAAAGGTCATGTCGTTCAAGCCGTATTCTTTTCCCACTTCTAACCTATATAGCATATGTGACGTGCTCACTGTCCCGAAACTATATATCTTACATGCTGTCCTCAGACGTCACAAGACGCTTATCTTCAATCCCTCACTATTACGTAAAAGGCGAAGTCATGCAGTAGTCCCCGTACGTTGTGTTAGGACAGAGTTTGCTTGGAGACACTACACAACACATTCTGCATACATATATAATAAATAAAATAAAATATTAAATATATACCCACTAACAAAACATACAAACAAAAGTGTTCTGATTTCATACTTAAAATCTCTTGAATATAGTGAAACCGAGACCTTATGCGAACCACCCCTAAAATAAAAAAAAAAAAAAAAAATATATATATATTTTTACAAAAAATGTGTTATTAATAAAATTGAAGCTAATAAAAAAACAAACAAATCCCTATTTTGAAAAACCTTCTAATATTAATTCAAATTGAGCTATAGGTAATTTTATGTATATTTTTTTTCGGCGAGTACTTCAATCTTAGTATTCAAACTTAAATAACGGGAAACCGGGAAATTTTATGCCATATACTTCCTGAACACTTTTTAAAGTATCTTAAAACACCTTTCTAATGAGCACTGTAAAAAGTTGATAGCATCAAAATTGAGCAAGTTATGATAAAAATAAGATGACACTTTCAATTTCTTTTGGAAAAAACCAAAATAAAACCTTCACCATTTCTACAAAAATTCAAATTTATGAATATCCCTAAAGGACTTTCTTTTTTTAGCATAAGTGATAAATATATATATTTACACCTCGCACGCACACACACCCACACAAACACACACCCACACACCTACCCACACCCACACACCTACCCACACCCAGACACACACACCCACACACCCACACACACCCACCCACACACACACATACACACACACACACACACACACACACTCATAGTCCATTTAATGCATGTTCTATTTTTCTTTCTCTTGGTTTATATAGTACCTACAGAATTATATTACTATTGTTATAGAAGAGCGGGATCTCCTAACACAGGTATATTTTTACTTAAAAGGAGACCCCGATCACAAATATTGTTTATGTTAATTTGTGGTACTGAATAAAGATTTTATTATTATTCTCTTTATTTATTTAATTTCTTAGGTCTAGGTTTTTATAAAACTTATATGAAAAGTAAAATATAAAAAAATATCATACAAAAAATACAACCTTTATAAAAACCTAATCCTAGAGGGCTGCCAGCAGCGGGGCAGGGCTCAAGCTACCGACAGTTAAGGCTACAGAGAGAGAAACCTCCTAACGATGCGCGCAGTGTCCAGGAGTACTGCCTTCTGTATCTGACCCTTGATCCAGCCATCTAGCGAGAGCCTCTTGAGGTGTTGATCGAGGCTCTTCGCTATAAGACCGTTCGCTGAAACGACTATCGGGACAATGATCGTCGAATCCACATCCCACATAGCGGTCACCTCGTGGGCCAAGTCTAGGTACTTAGTAAGTTTATCCTTCTCGGCCTTCACAAGGTTCTCGTCATGCGGGATGGTGATATCGATGAGCATTGCCTGGCGCGTCGATCGATCTGTCAGCACGATGTCAGGCTTATTGGCAACAATAGTCCTATCCGTGATAACAGATCGATCCCAATAGAGCGTGGCACGACCATTTTCGAGAACCGGCATTGGTGTGTACTTATAGTACGGCACTTCGGAATCCACAAGCTCATAACGAAGAGCAAGTTGCTGGTGGATAATTCTGGCTACAAGGTTATGTCTGTGCAAGTACTCTCCGTTAGCCAGATGAGAACAACCGGAGATAATATGCCTGAGTGATTCGCCAGGACGGCGGCATGCTCGACAAATGTCGACCGTACCGTCCTTCAGGATATATCTCCGATAGTTGTTCGTCATCATGACTTCGTCTGCAATTGCACAAGCAAAACCCTCGGTTTCTCCAAAGAGGTCACCAAATCGTAGCCAGTTTACCGACGCGAGCAGATCTACATCAGGCCCTGTTAAGGCCCGGTAGAACCGCCCGTGCAGCTCCTTGCTCTTCCATATGTCCCTGCGGTCTTCGGTGCTCAGCACCGTTGGTCTGTGCCAGTTCTCGCTTGCTAAGGAGAGCGGTGTAAAGCTCCTATCTACTGCAACAACGTCGCGATGCATCCCACACTCATTTTTAAGGAAATAATCCCTAAGACTGTACACCTCGCGGTTATGGAGAGTCTTGGCGTTCAAAAATCCACGACCTCCACACTTACGTGGGATGTACAGTCTCATAACGGATGAGCGTGGGTGAAGCATGCGATGCGCTGTCAGCTGTTGACGGACCTTCCTATCCAGGGCATCTAACTCAGTTTGGGTCCATCTTAGTATGCCAAAGGAGTAAGTGAGTAGGGGCATTACCCAGGCATTGAAAGCGCGTGCCTTATTACCACCTGACAAAAGACTTTTAAGTACTTTTGTCAGTCGACAAAAGAAACGCTCTTTCATCGCCTGCTTTATGTCCCCATCCACAATACTCAAACACTGTGACATACCAAGATATTTGTAAGTTTCCTCCTCCGCGAGAGATCTGAGGGACATTATCTCAGAAAGTTGTAAATTTGTTGAATTTACAACTTTTCCCCGTTGGACATGCATGACAGCACATTTATCTACACCAAACTCCATCCTGATAGAACTACTGAAATCTCTTGTGATTTTCAATAGCTCCACCAGGTCAGAGGGATTCGGTGCAAATAATTTTAAGTCATCCATGTATAACAGGTGAGAAACAATCTCCCCGTCACTTCGGAGGCGGCAGCCTAGTCTTGAATCCCTCAGTAGGTTGCTGAGGGGGTTCAAAGCCAGACAAAACCATAATGGACTCAAACTGTCGCCCTGGAAAATGCCTCGCTCGATCCTTATCAAGTCCATCGGATCCGAAGAGCCATTTCCTCTACCTGGCTGACAAAGGACCGTGGTCCATTGTCTCATACACATGCCAAGAAAGGATCTTAAAGTTGTATTAACTTTATACAACTCTAAGACCCTCTCTAGCCATGAATGAGGCACTGAATCATAGGCCTTTTTATAGTCAATCCAGGCAGTTGAAAGGGCTGTCTTTTTCCGTTGAACTTGCTTGCAGATGGTCATGTCTATGAGGAGGAGCTCTTTAGTACCACGGGACCCAACCCTACATCCATTTTGAGAGGAAGCCATGATTTTGTTCACAACTATGTGCTGGTTAATTTTCGCTCTCAAGATGGATGTAAGGAGCTTGTAAAGAGTTGGCAAGCATGTGATAGGTCTAAAATTCTTGGGATCCGTGGTACTACCGGATTTATAGAGCAGGAAGGTGAGTCCTGTCGTAAGGAAAGAAGGTAGGGAACCAAGCTCGAGAGCTTGTTGGAATTGGGTGGCCAAACGTTCATGTGAGCTTCGAATCCACTTTATCCAGAAGTTGTGCAATCCGTCTGGCCCAGGACTTTTCCAGTTCTGCGCCGTTCGAATCGCACAACTTATGTCATCGGGGCTGATAGTTACAGCCCCCATGGACTCGATAGGCTCACATTCACGTTCAACCACTGTCATCCAATCACTCTCGGTGTGTTTGACTGGCACCGACCAAATACTACGCCAGAAATTATTCATAGCAGTAGCATCCGGCAGCTGCCCGTCGATCACACATTGTTCAGTTCCCTCCCACTTCCTGTACACCTTCCTTTGGTCACTTTGGAAGAGCCGATTTAGCTGGAATCGTTCCACACGCTCTCTGTAGCGGCGAATACGTCCCGCCGACGCATAGACTTTCTGCTTCAGGAAGTCAATGCGTTCCGTAACACAGGCAATGTAGTCGCTGGGTCTAATACCAGTACCCTCAAATGCCTGGTTTACGAAACGCATGACACGGGGGCGATTGTTGCCCTCCCTGAAGCATATTAGCTTTGCAATGAGAGTCCTGAATATGCTGATACGTCGCTCAATCCGCTTTTGCCATGCAGGGACACCGCCGACGGGCCGAGCTGCATAGTCAAGGTCAGGAAACTTGACTCGAGCAACCCGACACGCCGCAATGGCCCCACAGTACAAGATTGAGTGCGTATCAACAAGATCTTCACTAGCCTCTAAATATGGGGCTAGCAGATCATTCAGGGCTCCCATTAGCGCCAAATTTCGTCTATTCGTAGGCAGACGAGGTATACGCGGCCTAGAGTCCGATGTGGCACGATACTGCGCGATCGTCTCCCCCAAAGTCCTCCTCAAGTGCTCATGGGCCTGGGTACTTACGTTTATGTTCGCATTGTCACCCTCGTCAGCCACAGGGTTCATCCGTACCATTCCCGGTGATTGGGCAGATGTTGGCGACCGATAAATTGGTTCGGCAGATGGACCCCGAGGTATGGCGACAGTTGGGCGAACAGGTAACGCCTCCAGGCGTAGCCGATCAAGCACAGAGTCATCTAATCGCTTGCAACGTTGAATGACCCGCACTTGATCCGATAGACGCTGTGCAGATACGGTAATGGTTGGTTCGAGGGCCTGAAACAAAGAAAGCATCCTGGGACGATACGCTGTCATATTAGTTTCTCCCTCTGTGGCCCCATAATAGGCGCGCATGCAGTTCTCGTTTATTTCTTGAGTCCATCGCATGCGACGCACTACACCACCGGTAGCGGGAGCCGGGCGCGAAGCAGGTTGCCTCGCAGGCTCCAAGCGTGCCGGCAGCGGGGGTCGTCCACGTCGCACAGGTGGTGGCGGCGGCGCGGCCGACGGCCCGCGCTCGTCGTCGCTCGACTCGCTGGTGCCGGGTGCGGTGGCGAACTCGTCACCCGACGATGTTGGCGAGGAGCTGGACGACGACGCGGGCGGAGGTGGAGGGCGTGCGTTTTTTTGTTGTCCCGCTTTTGATCGTGTAATCATCTAATCGTATCCATTATTTATCACACATATTTTAATTGACATGACAGTGTCAAAGTCAATCTATTTCTTGTATTTTGAGGTATTTCTGTTTTTACATCGATACATTCTCACTGATCTATATGGCTTACATTAATTTAATTGTGATTGTAGCTATTGAGGATTTGTATCTATTGTTATTAAATAATATTTTATAAAATTTCAATGGTACAAAGAGATGTGACACCACATGACAGCGGGTTTTTTTTTTTATAAACGTTATTATTATTATTATTATTTTCACCTCTGTTTTCGTTGAATCTCCATCGATTTTCATGAAGGAAATGGGGGAGACCTTTGCCCAGCAGTGGGACAATATAGGTTAGATAAAAAAAAAAGTATTTTTTAAATGTGAATTGACGTGAAAAAGTGCCTGAAAAGGCCTATTTTCTGAATAAATCTAATTTAATCCTCGTTATAACAAGGTAGTTAGTTTAATAAGTTGTTGTTAACAAAAGTTTATAACAGCTGTTTCTATAAGACGTTCAATTAAAAAAAACATCTGTCAATATGACGCACGCGTACGAAAATAATAACAATTATACAAAGTCAACAACTAGTCTATGACATCAATAAGTAGGTTTATACAAGAAAGTGATTATACCAATACTCAATGGTCGCCGTTGTGTTTAAGAGGATATAGGAAGGGCGTATTTCCATACAAGCGTAGTAGTGCAGTCAATGAAGGT
This sequence comes from Elegia similella, assembly GCA_947532085.1. NCBI lineage: Eukaryota > Metazoa > Arthropoda > Insecta > Lepidoptera > Pyralidae > Elegia > Elegia similella. The sequence goes on along the minus strand of OX383954.1, from coordinate 344,428 downwards.
TTTCACCTCTGTTTTCGTTGAATCTCCATTGATTTTCATGAAAATTGGTGAGGATGTGGGGGATACCTTAAGAAACAAAAGTGACATAGTGCCAACTTGCGCTATTGCCCTGGGGATGGATGCAACCCCTTCTCAGGGGTGAAAATTCTTTTAATAAATATTACTCCAGGAATCGATATAGAGATAAATTCTAAGCAAAATTTGTTATATAAAGTTTTTGAAATAAATCAATACTTTTTGAGTTATTAAAGATCAAAGATTGTGATTTTTCGTCATAAAAATACATGTTTTAAAGCGGTTTTTCATAAATAACTCAAAAACTATGAGTTTTTACAAAAAATGTGTTATTAATAAAATTGAAGCTAATAAAAAAACAAACAAATCCCTATTTTGAAAAACCTTCTAATATTAATTCAAATTGAGCTATAGGTAATTTTATGTATATTTTTTTTCGGCGAGTACTTCAATCTTAGTATTCAAACTTAAATAACGGGAAACCGGGAAATTTTATGCCATATACTTCCAGAACACTTTTTAAAGTATCTTAAAACACCTTTCTAATGAGCACTGTAAAAAGTTGATAGCATCAAAATTGAGCAAGTTATGATAAAAATAAGATGACACTTTCAATTTCTTTTGGAAAAAACCAAAATAAAACCTTCACCATTTCTACAAAAATTCAAATTTATGAATATCCCTAAAGGACTTTCTTTTTTTAGCATAAGTGATAACCTCAAAAATTTTTCCCGATTTAGAGTGCTTATTTTCGAAAAAAAAATATGATTTAATAAAATCAAAATTTTTAAAATTTTCTTAAATTTCATTTTCATTTGAAAATAACTTCAAAAATATTGGATATTCGTAAAAAATTATAAGAAACGAAATTTGAGTTGTTTTCAAAGAAAGACTTTGGTTTCTTTTTTATTTTTATAGGATGAAAAATAACCGAGATAGAGATGTTCAAAGCCTAACTTTTACTGCGAGAACCATGTAACCGCTACCCTTTAACCCATTATCTTTTAAAAAATAAGGGCTTTAAATTTTTTTATTTATGATGATCTTATAGCTCTTAAAATTACCTTTCAAATGGTTTTTGGATGAACCTGATATCTTAAAAATTAACGGAGTTATGGTAAAAAAACAAATTATACTTATTTGGAAAAAAAAAAATTGGAGCAGAGATTTGGTATGCATTTATTATAGGGAAACTACATTTATGGGTATTTGTATATGTATTTTGAAGGTAGAGAAAGTGAAAGAAAAGTTTGAAATAAATGAATAAAAGCTAGCTGTTGCCCGCGACTTCGTCCGAGGCAATTTCTGTTATTGTGATGAATTACTATAGATGAATAATTTTCCTCATTTTTTATTGATGCTTCGCTCCTATTACTTGCAGCGTGATGTTTTATAGCTTAAAGCCTTCCTCAATAAATGGACTATCCAACACAAAAAGAATTTTCCAATTTGAACCAGTGGTTCCTGAGATTAGCGCGTTCAAACAAACTCTTGAGCTATATAATATTATAGTATAGATTTATCTTATCTATTAAAAACGATTCTAATTAAAGCTGATAAAAAAATGATTCCTTTATTATTATGATAAGGGGTAGTTTTTAAGGGTGAAAAATGATGTAATAAATAAATAAATATTTTAATTCTCAGTTAATAAGATTTCACTTCAGTAATGTACTATTTAATAGGTTAAAGATTTTGAAATCAATTTTTCCACTGATTCTGCAGTATGGGGGTAGTTTTTAAGGGATGAAATTTCACGATCAACCAAAACTTATATCATATAGACAAACTGTTTGTGTAATGTTAATATGCGATTTTAGAACTCAGAAATACAAAAAAATATTTTCGATTTAAGGGGTGGTTGCTAAAAGGGTTGAAAAATTAATTAAAAGCAGGCATATAAATATTAAAACACATGTAACTTATCTAATTAAACACAACTTTTTAAGTCGGAATGGTTAAATCTTCATTTTTCCCATTTTTAACCATAGGGGTGAATTTTACCCCTAAAATGCAAAAAGCGCAAGACGAGCATATGTCACTTTTGAAGTAGAGAGTAAAACATACTCAATCCCAAATTTTTATCCAAATCTATGGAGGTTCAACGAAATCGGAGGTTGTGGCTGATTTTTGCCTTCATTGACTGTACTATAGTCCCCTGATTCCTCACCGGATAGTACCATTAGAGCAATTGTTTTTCACCAAAAAAGTCTATGTGTATATAGCATGTCCCTAAGTTTTAATTTTTTTCATAGGTGAATTATTTAAAGAGATATGAACCTTAAAATATAGATAAGAATTTCCGTGTTCAAACATCAAGAAAACAAATTTGACGCAATTTGATTTATTTTAGAAAAAAAGAAAACGTGAAATCACAGCCATAGCTTATTTTAAATATTTAATGAAAAGAGAAATCATGGGACGAAGCATTAATTTTGGGACTTTTCATAGGTATTTTCGGTCCGAGCTGTAGTTGACTCTATCACACTCTACTGGGGGAGGCGCGACAGCAATAGATTTTACAAATACCTATTTTTCATTTCTCTCGAGCTTAGTGTTACCTCTTAACAACTTACGTATTGTATTAGCGGTAAGGTCAAATTAGAAAAAAAAAATTTTTGTCTTATAAGTCGGTTTACGGACGATAAATTACGTTATAACGGTGGAAGATAGAGGCGTCACAAGCCGAACGCTTAAGCCAATCTTGCCTCTCTATCGCTTGTTCCGCGCTCTCGCTTGCACAAGGAACGTGTATTTTTCGTTCAACGATTTATAAGAGGTTATCAGTCAAAAATATTCTCGCTAGTTCACTTATTTTATTACCCAATTCAATTCCCAAAGAGCCTTGACTTCTAACTTCTGACCTTGTTTTAAGAGAAAGTACATCAAAGCTATGAAGATGTGAGCGAAGTCATATCTCATGACATCACTTTGAATTATTAAACACTGCATCGTGTACCCGAAATGCATGACGCAATGATCTTTGTTTCGAGTTACCAACTCGATGGCTTGGTATACGTAAGCATTTTACATGTTAAGTATCTGCGGGCGCGGTCGTCATTGAGATGGGTGAGCACAAGTGGCTTCAAAATATTGAATTCCTACGTGATTCTGCTAGCCTAGTACTTGTGAATGATATTTCGTTTCCAAATTTCAGGCCGATGCATAGTCTTATAACCACTGCAGTGGTTTGGGCTGCGCGTTGGTAGATCACTATGTCAGTCAGTCAGTCACCTTTGAGTTATATATATTTAGATAATTAGATAATTTGTTAAACACTAATAATAATATATCGGATCTTTTGACTTATGTACTATTGTCATATTGAATTACACATCTTTGAATTTATATTAACTTTGACATGTATTCGTATTTGCTCCCATGCTGGTCTGGGAGAAAAGAAAAAAACGTAGAACGTGCCAGCTGCTTCTCTTCCCGCGCAGATTGTAAAAGCCGATCAAGGGATTGGGCTAAAATTTGCGGAATCATGTCAATAGGCGATGCGGCTAGCAACCTATCACTGTTTTAATTCCGGTTTTCATCTACACGCCGTCCAACATGCTAAATGGCCATTAGGTCTTATAGATCTAGGCCCTGTCTACCCCGCAAGGGAAAAGATGTGATTCTATGTATGTTCGCATTGAATAGGCTCTGAAAATACTTGACTGATTTGAACAATATTTCACTGTTAAAATCCAACTGATACCTGATGAACATAGGCTATCTAAAGATTTAAATACATATATCGACCCGTGAAAAGCCAGGGCGGGCCGATTTTTATAAAATTTATTTATTTGCATAAATTTATTTAATAATATTTAAATGTATAGATCAAAGTATACGCTCTGCGGCACTAATTGATATATTACGAAAGTCATTGTCTTTTTATCAGTTTACAATCGTTATCAGCAAAAGAAATAAATCAACATAACCTTAGCCTGGTTATCTGCGTAGCAGACAATTAGACTAACATATAGAATTAGCAGATGCCGAAATCTAATCAGTTACAGATGGATAGGTCCTAGCGATTCAGGAGCTGCCCTACTAGCCCTTATTAGTTAATTAATAAATAAATATATAGATAGGTGAAATTCTGAGGAATCATGTTAGTAGGCGATGCGGCTAGCAACCCATCACAACTTTGATTCCGTTTTCCACCTAACGCCCAAACATACTAAAGGTGGTTTTTAGGTCCTAAAGACTTGGGCTATGTCTACCCCGCAAAGGAAGAGACGTGATAGTATTTACCCTTTTCAACGCCACAGTCTGTAACAAATTAATGTTGTGTTCGCGCCGGTCGGTCTGATAGCGCCACAGATTGTGAATGCATTGGTCACTATACATATATTTGTCACATATATATATTAGATAACTGCCTCCGTGGTCCAGTGGTGAAGGCGTTTGCCTGTAGACCCGGGGTTCGTGGTTCGATTCCCAGGGGAAGCATACTTTGTTTAGTTGTTTCCAGATTGGTTCGGACATTGCAGGCTTGAATCACCTATTGTCTGATAATAAAGATGAGACCGTGCTTCGGAAGGCACGTTAAGCCGTTGGTCCCGGCTGCCATCTGATAGTCGTTAAAGGAATCACGTCAGAGGCCGAGAGGCGGTTCCGAAGAACTCTGACACCAGGGTGTGCATGGTCGATTGACCGTGACACCTACACAAAATGATGATGATGATGATAAGACTGTGGCGTTGACCTTTGCCCGTCAATATGAATCCTGTGTTGTAGTAATATGTAATTTCTCTCTGTCGAATCGAATACATAACTAACGTCGCTATCAGTCACGCTCCGGAATTTATCTCTATTTAATGGTAATTAATTATTAATTTTAACACGGAGAGACACATAAATCTTAGTTGGACAGCAACTCCTCGTATCGTCAGGTTTGCATGACATAATGATGTATGAGTCATTCTACACACGTATTATTGGAATTGTTAAAACAACTGTGTGCCTTCTGTTCGTTTCTCATTTACTAAAAAACGAAAAAACCGGCCAAGTGCGAGTCGGACTCGCGCTGAAGGGTTCCGTACCATCTAAATATGTATAACTCAAGGGTGACTGACTGACTAAACAAACCACTGGACGGATAGGGCTGAAATTTGGCATGCAGGTGATGTTATGACGTAGGCATCCGCTAAGAAAGGATTTTGATCAATTCTACCCCCAAGGGGATGAAATAGGGGATGAAAGTTTGTATAAAACTTAACGCGAGCGAAGCCGCGGGCAAAAGCTAGTTATATATAAAAACGGCTTTATCTAAAGATTCAAAGATTCAAAGATTTATTCAGAAAATAGGCCTTTTCAGGCACTTTTTCACGTCAAACTAAAAAAGCTCATTCATCAATTCCTCAGAATTTCACCTATCTATATATTATTTATTAATTAACTAAAAAAGCGTCTTCCTGTTGCCGTTATCAATATCGAGTAAAACAAGCAAAAAAATACGTTTGTTGTATGGGAGCCCCCTTAAATATTTATTTTATTCTATTTTTTAGTACGACTTGCGCTAATTTCAATTACACATGTAATGAATTCTATGATTGTATTGTTTGTAATCCTCTGTCTGTTTGGGTCAAGTATGGCTCCGGTAGTACAGAGAGGGTCATGCTCCTGCAGTGGAGACTAAAAAGACCTGATGATAATGATGATGATCATGATTGTTTGAAATCAAAAGGAACTACGAGCTGCACGTAGTGTAAAAAGATAAATAGATTTTTGTTTTTTATTACTTTTTTTACCTTTCGGATTTCCGATCAACTGAGTTGGCAACCCTAGATATCAGCCCAGCTATGAGACAAATTTAAAATTCGTTTTCTATCGATTAAGACAAAAGTTTCCTATTAAGAGCCAACTCTTACTCTATCTAATATTGGATGTGTATCTATATATGTATTTGTTATAAAATATAGTATCGTCGAGTTAGTTTGGGGCTAGCGCAATCTGTGATTTGTCAAAAAAAAAATACAATAAAAAAAAAATGGGTGTCTGTAAAGTCAGTGGAAGAGTAATAAGCCGAACGCTTAGGCCGATCGTGCCTCTCTATCGCTTGTTCACCGCTCTCGCTTGCACACGGAACGTGACACTGTTTCGTGCGTGCAGCCGGCGTTCATCGCTTTTAAGACATCACGTTAAAATTTGAATCATTGACACCTCAATTCATTGTTCTATTTTGATTTAAAAACAAAGTTCTAGTTAAAAACCCCTTTACTTACTTATCTATACTAATATTATAAAGCTGACGAGTTGTTTGAACGCGCTAATCTCAAGAACTACTGGTTCAAATTGGAAAATTCTTTTTGTGTTGCATAGTCCATTTATTGAGGAAGGCTTTAGGCTATAAAACTTCACGGTGCGACGAATAGAAGCGAAGCATCAATAAAAAATGTTGTAAAAACGGGGAAAATTTAGTCATCTATACTAATTAATCATAATAACAGAAATTGCCGCGGACGAAATCGCGGGCAACAGCTAGTTTAAAATAAAAAAGTGTATTACAAAATAAACCAAGCCAATGCGATAGAAAAACATTTATGGCGGAAATAAACCTCTTTATCGCCGTCATATCAGCAGATTGCCAAAACACATGGCTACTAGCTACTAGCAAGTAGCTAGTCACGAATGGCCACGCGTGCTGTTGGATTAGCACACGTAGACGTTCCACAATCAGGCTGGTATATTTTTAGGGTTCCGTACCCAAAGGGTAAAAACACGACCCTATTCATATCGCTCCGCTGCCCGTCTGTCTGTCCGTCTGTCACCAGGCTGTATCTCATGAACCGTGATAGCTAGACAGTTAAAAATTTCTAGCGACATACTTGTTCCAGCTGCTGCGGGGTTGGAACAGCAACCAGGCAGTATTGCAGTGGATAGCGCTTAGCGTGCCGGAACGATACGTGTGGCGGCGGCGGCAACCCCCTTTGTTCGCGATACCGCAAGCGCGAACGGATTTATTAGGACAAGCGACAATCACCAGGGCGATAAGAGCTCTGAATGGGATCGCTAATAATATAGACCTGTTCAACTGTAGCTTGACTGAATTCACAAAGGCGATCACTTAAGAATTATGTTATAGTGTAAGAAATACTACGGATGGCTGTGGTAACTTACTGTAAACTAGTGTATACAGGTAAATGAAATAACTACCCACTCTATTGCATTGGGTAATACTGTAAAAATAGAGTAAGTGAATGAATCTCATAAGAGAATTGTTACAATATAAATATTTTAACAATACCTTCTCAGTACATATTTGCGAATATTATGTTTGTGCGCCATAAACCTGATTTATATAAGAAAAATAGTGATATTCATGATTGAAACACGAGAAATAAAAATAAATTAGCTACACCAGTTTTGCGATTGCAGAAATCTATGGATTCATTTCTGGGTCTAGGAGTACGCTTCTATAATAAAATTCCTGCAGAAATATTAGGTCTGCCTATACTTAAGTTTAAAGCGACTGTAAAAAACCAGGTAGTAAAAAAGGCTTATTACTGCATTGCTGGTTATATAATTGATAAAAATGCTTGGAAAAACAATGTAATCGGAGCCCTTCAGGCACGTAGGGACCAAGTCTGGATTGAGTTTCTTTCGGCGTATTCTTCTCACCAGTGGTCGTTCCGAAACGCTAGTAGTATTTCAATTTTGCATATATTAAAAAATATATAAGAAATAAAAATATGACGTTCAAAAAGAGATACATGTATCCAATTTTGAATAAAAATCTTTGACTTTGAATGAATAAATAAATAAGCAGTAAGTGACGTAGTAACTATTTAGTAATCTGTGGTAAGGGGCCATCTGTACTTTACGTCCCCCTCCCTCGTCCTTGTCACAGGTCATATTTGGGTTACCCCCTAAAGCGACGTCAGATTTTAATTTAAGAAATTCACCCCCCATTAAATATATTCTTTTAAAAGCTTATCCTTACTATTAATTTATAAATGCGAAAGTGAGTTAGTTTGTTTGTTTGTTACGCTTTCACGCCGTAACTACTGAACCGATCATCATGAAATTTTACATACAAATTCTCTGGAGTGCGGAGAAGGACATAGGCTACCTTTTATCCCGGACAAAAGTACTATTCCCGAGGGATCGACATTGACGCGGGCGGAGCCGCGGGCGAAAGCTAGTTAATAATAAATATAATATTCGGACAAATCACACAGATTGAGCTAGCCCAAAAGTTGACTAGCTCCGTGGCGCAGCGGTCAACACGCCAGCCTGCGACACGGAGTGACCGGGTTCGATCCCCGGCCAGGTCAAGATGGAAAATGATCTTTTTCAGATTGGCCTGGGTCTTGGATGTTTATCTATATATGTATTTGTTATAAAATATAGTATCGTTGAGTTAGTATCCCATAACACAAGTCTCGAACTTACTTTGGGGCTAGCTCAATCTGTGTGATTTGTCCGTATATATTTATTTATTTTAAAGTAGATTTGAGACTATGCTGCAATAATGCTTACGCACACTGGGTCATTGACCTCCATTGGATGAACATGCGATACAGTCATACACATGTGCATAATCATAACATACTATACAGATATTATTAAACTAGTCGCCTTATCGAATGACCTTAAATCACTAGTAGCCCCATGTGAATGTCAGTTTAATAACAACGGTATCTAATTAGTTCTAGTATTTAGTAATCTATGGTTCTAGGATGATCAGGGCTGTGGTTCAACTAACTTTACAAGCTCTGTGCCTAGTAGTCATTATGCCAGGTTGCCAAACAGTCTCGGGTTCGATCCCCAGTCAGGTCAAGATGGAAAATAATCTTTTTCAGATTGGCCTAGGTCTTGGACGTCTATCCATAGCACAATACTCGCTTACTTTAACGCTTCCTGGATTGGGTTGGCTCAGGTAAAAAAAAACAGCAGCCCCGGAAGAAAGAATAAGAGGAATGAAATTTCGAATTATTATGAAACTGAAATATTACGATGTATTTTATTAATTTATTGAATTTTATAAGTAAAATGGCAACTAGTCACCTCGTATGTTTGCTGTGCCATTACAGGGCGTCACTTGTACCTTTAAATCATTGATTACATCTGTAATAACTTGTGACTTGCAATAAAATCTGAATCTGGAAGGAAGAAGAGCGAAGACTCTCGGAAGTAGAAGATCAATAGAAATGCAGTCTTCTGCTCACACACAATGGACCCAAACAAGAGGCCTAGGTGTGGAAAAATGCCCACGGAAGCAGGTATTAAGTGGAACAAACAAGTTGGCACTCTTGTCCGTGCTCATAACAAGGGCTTAAGGGGGTATTATACCATCCTGAATCGCATCCTGAATCGGATCCGATGAGAGGGACGCCGCTATACGTGCGATACGATTGGAGATATCTCGCATCGTGTCTAACGTATAGCGGCGTCCCTCCCATTGGATCCTAAATTCAGAATGGTTTAATAGGCGCTTTAAGTTGGGCCAGTATTTTTGTATGCGGTTGGCATTCTATATTCGTATTTATGTTGTTTTTGACAATACAAACTATTTGTGTGTGAAATACTTTTTGTGCATTATAATTTAATTTTTTTAAATTATATTTCTGACATTTTACATAGCTTCATTTAGTTTTAAATTTATTGACAGTTGTATATTTTTTCTTTGCCTTGATTTTGTATAGACCCAATAAAATTATTTTGTATAGACTCAAATATATTGTAGTGCCCTACCAGGGTTTCGAGATGTACTTCACTAATAATTTATAAGATCTTCTGTAACCATGGAAACAATGAAAAAATGAAATGAAATGAAAATTATTCTAAATTAGTTCTGCTATTGTTATCTTAATGAGTATGAAACAATAAAAATACATGTTATTTAATTAACAAATAAGATATGGTAAAAAATCCACACGAGCAGGCAGCATATCTAATTCCTTATTAATAAGAGTTTGGCCGTGTGGTTTCCGGCGGAGTAGAATAGGACCACTCCTAGTCTTCCCATGGATGTCGTAAGAGGCGATTTAGGAGATACAAGCTAAACAAAGCTCATTAAACATCAATGAGACCTCTCCAACCCGTCTGGCCACCGAGGAGAGTGTAGGCCAAACCCTCTATCTACTCTGGCCAAGTATAATAATAATAAAACAAGCTCAACTACCAAGTCTTCTTAGAAGATTTGAGAAAAATATATAAAAACATAATAATAATAAATGTTTATATCATCATCATCATCATCATCAACCTATACTAGTCCACTGCTGGACATAGGTCTCCCCCATGGCACGCCACTGAGCTTGGTCTTGAGCTTTTCTTAATGTTTATATATATAATAATAATAGTATGTCTCCGGTAGTACAGAGAGGGTCATGCTCCTGCAGTGGAGACTAAGACCTGATGACGATGATGAGAATAGCATTGTGAATTGTGAATAGCATATTAAAACTATCTAAAATACAAATATGCACATGATGGGGGTCTCATAATTTACACAAGATTTGAATAAACTAGCAAACACATTTTTTTGTTTTATGTAATTTTTTTCAAAGGTACATTAAGATAGGCAAACACACATCAGGCTTTTAGTCTCTATGGCTTTGCTGGCAACATTTCCCACGATCATTATGCTTTAACCCATCAACAAAGAAGATCATCAATTGGGCATTGTGTCCATTGTTAAAAATTGTTATCAAAAAGCTCATAACTGTCGGGTGGTTGTTGAATGTGGCTGAATTTTGTTGACATTTGGCTTCTAGTGTTGATGCATTTGTTTTTTGAGATTCACATGGGGGTGCTCCAAGCCCCATATGAGCTAATTTTAGTGATTAAGAAAGCCAAAAGCCGTAAACTGATCAACTTATTACGCTTCATAGTCATGAGAAACAAATACATGAGTATTATTTTAACCTTAAGTTTTATATCGTGAACAGCTGCTCTTTTGTACTTTATAATTCAATAAACAAATATACATACACACATATTATCACGTCTTTATCCGTTACGGGGTAGACAGAGCCTAAGTTAATAGGACCGAAAGGCCACGTTTAGCATGTTGGTGGTTGTGGTGAAGGTTGAAAACGGAATCAAAATAGTGATGTGTATGCTAGCCGCATCGCCTATTGTCATGATGCTTTAGATTTTCGCCCATTCCTGTGACCGGCTTCTACACTCTGCACGGGAAGAAAAGCAGCTGGCACATTTTACGTTTTTTCTTTTCTCCCAGACCAGCATGGAAGAGCATTTAATAACATATATAAACAAATATATATGTTATTAAATAAATTAACTAAAAACTGTATTTTGTACTTAATTCAAATATTGCGTTAATTTTGGGTCAGCCTTTGTTACTTACTGTGATATGTTGAAACTGGGCCTCTTGGCCTAGTAGGTACCCAATGTACTTATTATTATTATAAATGTGGAAGTATATCTGTTTGTCTGTTACCTTTTCCAGAGCCTATCAATTGATTTTGAATAAACTTGGTACTTGTCATAAGAGATTTTTTAAGTAGAATAATGTTTATCCTAAAAATCATCTCTTAGAGTGGTGAATATGCAGAGCTGGAATTTTATGTAGGTAAGTTAATAAGCCATATTTAATGCCAGAATGTATACTGTAACCAGGGATATTCATAAGACAAATTATGTATAGTCAATAGTATTGATGCCTTTTAGAATGAACTGCTTAGTTTCAATTTATCTTTTTAATGGTTCCTGATGTTTTCGCGATTGTTACACATTTAAATTTACACCTGACGTTTAAAAAACTTTACAGTTTCCATGGTCGCAGGTACACTAAGTTGACATTTTTCTTTTGTGTTATAAGAACAAGATAAACCTGTGACCATGAACTGTTAAGTTTTGGGAACATTAGATGTAAAAATAATATAATATACGCGATAATACCGTATTAAAGTAATTTTATTTAAATTATTTATTTCACTTCATACACAATACAGTGTAAAGGTGGACTTAAGTCAACATTATGGTATGCAATAAATCATTGAGTATTAAAGCCAATGGTTTTTCTACCAGTCAACCAACTGGGTGATGTCAATTTCCAGTACCTACATCTAAAATAAATTCTATTCTGCTAAAATAAATTAATTGTACTGGGACACCAATTAAAATTCTATATTAAAACAAAGCATTCATTGCCTAGATACCAACTCAGGCATGACTAAGCGCAGATAAAAGAAGCTAGCCTTGTCCCCTAACGCAAAAACTGTGGTTCCACTTACAACAGTACTCTGTTGAACTGCAGCCGAGGACACAACGCTCCACTCAGCCTCTGAAGACTCTGCACGCCAACCGGCGCGTCGCGGCTCACCCCACTCATTTTGAAACACAGACGTCTTCTAAGAGCCCTCGTAAAGAGTTCCAAAACACGCCTCATGCAGTCACAAAACACAGAACACCATAATATCCGGTCAAAATCCTTTGTTTACATCGTAATTTTTGCAAACACTAAACTTTATTTTTTTATCAGTTTATGATTGTTAGATTTAACTTTGCAACTTTCACAACACTGCAGCAAAGTAATACTGTAATTTCTTATAGAAAATAATATACTTTTTATCACAATTATAATATTTTCGAATTGAATTTTTCGTTTCTCTGAGAGACACGTCGTCGACCACTGGTGGCTACGTCAAATTGACTTTGATGATGACATAATGACATTTCACTGCACTGACAGCTACAAATGTTGCCATTGGTCAGAAATAAAAAGTAACAAAATAAAGAATCATGGCGAACGCCCATACATCGAATGTACAGAAAAATAAACAAAAAAGGAGAAGATGAATTATATAGCAGTATTGAGGTTTCCTTACTAGTAATATGTCCGCATAATAGAAATATTTTTAAACCCCCGTTTATATAAAATATTTCACTATAAAAGTTATAGCCTTATTGCCATTTTCATTTGCCTAAAAAAGTTCACAATGGTTGTCAAACTGACTGTTTGTTGTAGATCTGTCACTCAGAACTGTCAAGTCAATGAGAAAATGTCAGTCGGATTGACAGATTTTTATTTTATTTTAGCGGATGGTTGCCTGCTTGCGTGGTGTTGCCATAAACTAATATATTTTAACGTGTCAGTTGCAGGTAGTGTTCGAATATAAACTCAAAAATTATTAATATGCGTTCGGATATCGAATAAAAAATCAGTATTTAAATATATAAATATCTTTTCCCCGTCTTTAAAAAATATTCTGATTATTTCAAGTTGTTGACCAGAGCCGTAGTAATCATATAAAAATATTTCACCTTCTCTTTTTTTTAAATTTAATTTGTACAAATTTCGCCATGATTCTTTAAAATGTAGAAACTGTATTCTGGAAGACCCAATGTAAGTTAATCGTTAATTCCTGGGTGCTATAGCGTTGTAACTTGTAAACTAATCCCGTAGATTAGAGGCATGAAGATCCTAACTTACCTCGTAAACATCACCTACCTTACGCTATAAATCTTCACATGATTCACTTTACAAGTGTGACATGGTGTGACAACGGTGGGAGGGGTCATAAGCTTTGTGACATCATTACCTCACACATATACATATAAAACCGGTTCCGCGCGTACATATATCTTGATCTTTCAAACATGACCACCGTCATGGTCACGCAATCACGCAACAGGTCCCCGAGCCATGTAACCCAGCGCTGACGTTTTTATTTAGGTATTGTAGTTTCATCATCATTACAGCCATCATTAAGAAGTCAAGAAGTTATAACACCCCTGCCCTGACCTATTTTAGTTTCATTTTGCCTTGTAGGCAAATCAGACTTTACTGAATTCAGTCCATTCCATAATTCAGGATGTTTCACAAAACATCCTGAATTATGTAAATTGTGATTGGGCTTTTCAATTCAAATGTGACATCACAGTAGCCGCACACAAATGTGACTATCAGTGGCAAAGACAGGGGAGAGTCGGGGGAGCAACAGATATCAAAATTCATGGAATTGGTGTGCGTTAATATATGGATGCCCCCTCCCCAACTACTAGTACAGATCGTTATTGTAATCTTCTAATTGAATGATAAAACACATATTAATTAAAAAATAATTATTATGAGAACTTTATAGCCTAACAAGTATAATTTTTTTATTAGATACTTATTAAAGTTTATTTGGTTTTAAATTCAATAAGATTATAGTTTTCAATTTCAACGGGTTCTTTTACTTATAAAATGAATGTATTAAATTAAAGTATTTACAACTATAATTGGTAACCCTATTTTTGGTACAATTTTTTTAGGCAAATTGTACCAAAATATCTAAATAAGACATCGCATTATAGGATTCAAGTTCAGGATGATCACTAATGTGAGTACAAAAAAAAACCCTATCTCAAAGGTGAACTGGCAGATAATGCAACAAGGAAATAAATATCATCAATTAATCTTTGATTGTGTGCAATAAAGGTACCTAAATAATTTAAAACCTGGAGTTCTGTCTGTCTTTAATAAATATTGTTAAAAAAACTAAATAACACGCTTTTATGATCAATCGAATTAAGTTAATATTGTCATCTGTCCTGGATAAGTCTACAAAGTTTAAATTATATCTGACTGTTTAAAGTGGGTCAAAACCGATTTCCCAGAAGTCGTTAACAATTTTTTTTTCTATTTAGGTACATTATATTATTGACGGCTATCTCCGTGGCCTAGCGGTCAACACGCCAGCCTGCGACACGACACGAGAGTGTCGGGTTTGATCCCCGGCCAGGTCAGGATGGAAAATGATGTTTTTTAGATTGGCCTGGGTCTAGGATGTGTATATGTACCTATTTGTTATAAAATATAGTATCGTCGAGTTAGTATCCCATAACAAAAGTCTCGAACTTACTTTGGGGCTAGATCAATCTGTGTGATTTGTCCGTTTATATTTATTTATTTAACTCCCTGCGGCGGTATTCCCGCATCGATATGACATTGGAACCTTCAAAAAACGAAGTCTTCTTGAAAGGCCGGCAACGCTCTTGTAACACCCCTGGTGTTGCAGTTGTCCATGGGCAGCGGTGGTCACTTACCATCAGGTGACTCGCTTGCTCGTTTGCGTAAGCTATTGATTGCGTATGTGGCCGATTCTGGGCCCCCAGCAATATATTCATCTCGCAATTAGAAATTCGACCAGTTGATCGGTAAAATTTGTGAGTACAATTTTTTGTCGAAATTCACCGGCTAATTTTTTGCGAGCGGCAGCCATCGAAATGTTGAATTAAATGGAGATAATAAGAAATAAATATTAAAACGCCAGAACAACAAGATGAATGTTATCATCATGTCGAGTAGGTGACACGGTCTATATATCATGCACACCCTGGTGTCAGAGTTCTTCGGAACCGCCTCTCGGCCTCTGACGTGTTTCCTTTAACGACTACCAGATGGCAGCCTTAACGGCTTAACTTGCCTTCCGACAATCAGGTGATTCAAGCATGCAATGTCCTAACCAAACTGGAAACAACTAAACAAAGTATGCTTCCCGTGGGAATCGAACCCACGACCCGGGTCTACAGGCTAACGCCTTAACCACTGGATGACGAAGGCAGTTATGTGTTTGTATATGCAGGTTGCGCCTCTGCTATGCGCGACGCTGGCGTGGGCCACGCTGGAGGTGCGCCCTGGTCTCCTGGACCGCCTCGTACAGCACTACAAGAAGAACTTCTTCGACGACCTGGTCGACGTGGCTCCTGTATCGGTTAACGGTTAGTTTATACTACTTGCACTTCATAACTCGTTTCGCGTGTCTGAGAAGATTTTAGTACATAATAGATTTTAGGAGAAGATTTTTAGAAGATTTTAGGCCATATAGCCAGAAAACCCTCCGATAACCTGGAGAAACTTATGGTCACCGGTAGGATGGAAGGAAAAAGATCTAGGGGCCGTAGCCCGATACGATGGTCTGACCAGATAGAAGAACACCTGAACACGAAGATCTCCAAGGCATTGGACCAAGCAAAAGATCGCAAAAAATGGAGGGAGATCGTTGGAAAGTTAGGTCGGGCACATCACGACGCTCAGCAGTGAGCAGACGACTGAAGGAGGAGGAAGGTTACTAAATTTCTTGTTCACCCATTGAATTAGAAAAACTATGGAAACAGCATTGCGCTTAAAAACTGACACCACGCAAAAAAGATCACAGCGATCGGGGCTTCTAAAGTATATCTTTTCGCGAACTACCTAGTCTGATACGCGCTCTGTGACGGAAGGACGCGTCGATAAAAGCATTTAACGACATATTTTTTTGTAAAAATCGGCGAAATCTTAACGAATTAATAAAAAAATACTTCTTGTGTAGTAAAGAGGTGCAGGAAACGCAAGGAAAGTCGGAAAAGTGATACTGGAGTAACTTATTATAGCGAGCGAGGAACTGTAGCCTACCTATCTCCGCTATGTTGACACCATAGCGTTCATAGATATGTTGACACCGCCCCGTGACCTTGACGCGGCCAATCGCAAACTTGCTTCGTCTATGAGTGTGTAAGTTTTCCGTTGTGATTTGCGTTAAGTTTGTTTGCGTAAATGGGACTGATATTGAATCGTTAGTTGTATGAGAGTTACCTACGCTTCGATAGTTTTTCTAATTCAATTGTGTCAGCCGAAACTAAGACAGAACTAAGTTAAAAGTTAAGCCCTAGTTCGTTTTCGGTTTCGTTTTCCTCAGAATATTCGGTTTCAGCACAGAATAACTACTAGTACTTTAAGTGCTAGTATACTTACGTACAGAAGCCGCACTCTGCAAAGGTATTCAAAGGAATAACAACTCAATGTAGTTAGCGATTCGGTGTAATTTAGCTCGCGTCAGAACGCATTAGCATTAAGTTTAGATACCGACAGCAAACCAATTTTATTCTTATAGCTCTGAACAAACGATTCAAATTCGTTGAAGTCGGTGAACACATATCACAAAACGCGCGTCGTTCCTACCGGATTTGTTTGGTTTTCCCCTACGAAAGTGTCACAGGCCTGGATTGCTATTTTTGAAATGATGGAGTTTTTTAAACGAGCGATTTTTCCATACAAAAATCGCTCGAAGACGATTGTCACACTTTCAAAAATAGTACCCCTGGTTTGGACGGTCCTACCGGCCTACTCGGTAACTCTTAACAATAATGGTGAACTGCGTTTTGATGGTCACTTAAAATTAACATTATAAACTTTACCTAAGTACATTGTATAAAGCGATGTCGTTTCTGTTGTCAGTTCGCTTAGAAGTTTAGGCTTCACACCCTCCCCCTACCACCCATAGGGGTGTAAGCCGCTGACTCCCGGGCGTTTTCCGCACTAGTCTACCTAAGGAACAAGTGTGCCAAGGCTCATCCTTTGATCCGAAAAATATTGGTGTTGGCGTATAACAACCCAACTATTCACTCTGATTGATTCCAGTGTCGATCCAGCACGCCCCCCCCGGTTACACCGAGTCCTCGGCCTGGGACTACAACTCAGTCGTCCGTCTGATCGGCCTCATCCAAGAGAGCGGGGGACACGTCTCTATACCCATCAGACGAGCGTTAAGCGGATATCTGACTCCATCGCCTGTGCCTTCACGAAGATATGGAGGCATGGGATTACTACACAAGGCTCGGCAGCGAGCGGTGTCTAATTTCAGAAGGTGTTTCGGAGACCCAAATAAGCCTGGGGTAAGTCGACTAGTTTCAACTTGTTGGGTCGATTAGTTTCTTCCTGTCAACCCGTTGAGCCGACAAATATCATAACTCGCCGACTTATTCAACCGACTCATTTCAATATATTAACCTATTGAGCTGTCGAGTTCAGCTTGTTGAGCTGATTCATTTTAACCTTTGCCTGAAATGATTGCGAAATAAATTATTTCATATTTTTAAGCTATCAAGATATTGACTTTTTTTAGTCGACTGGTTTCAACCTCTTAAACCGACTAGCTAGTCTCAGAGTCTCAGGCTTACAATAGCGGAGGTGCTAAAGATATTTTTATGCCACTTTTATCACTAGGTACATAGTATAAAACAAAGTCGCTTCTTGCTGTCTGTCTGTCCCTATGCAGGTATGCCTAGAACTTTAAAACTACGTAACGGCTTTTGATGCGGATTAATATATAGAGTGATTCAAGAGGTAGGTTTAAATGTACAATGCACCCGTGCGAAGCCGGGGTACGGGTCGCTAGTGATCAATAATCCAAATGAGAACTATTAATAGGGTTCCATAACATGACAAGAGCCTAGCTCTTAAAAAGAAAGTCGTACAGACGTCAAGAGACGATTGATGTGCCAGCCAACTGAGCCAGAGGAGTGGAGGACACTACAGAATAATTTCATTAAATAATTTCGTCGCTGTTTCCCGACTCGTACAATTTAGGGATTTTCAAGGCAAGAGTGAATAGGCATTATTTGAGTTTGCGTGTACCACCCTAGACCTCATCGTTGCTTCCCATCAGGCAAGATTGAGGTCAAAAGCACTCAAACTTACGATTTGAAAAAAAATCCTGGACTCCAACAGTGTAAGGCTCAATTCACATCGAGAAGACAGCGGCCGGCAGCGAAGCGGCAAGCAGTTTTAGTGGTAACATGCTGCCAAAAGATACCGACCTACAAAACCCTGCCAAATATCGTCCTATTACATGCCTACAAACTTTCTATAAAATCCTAACTTCATGCATTGCTGAACATGTTTATAAACACATTGCAGATAATAATATCCTTTCAGAGGAACAAAAAGGATGCCGAAAAAATAGTCAGGGCTGTAAAGAACAGTTAACAATTGACACAATAGTAATGAGGCAAGCAATGTCCCAAAAAAAGAACATAAATACTATGTACGTAGATTACCGCAAAGCATTTGACTCAGTCCCACACACCTGGCTTATTTCTATATTAGAATTATATAAAATACACCCTACAATAGTATCTTTCTTAAAATGTACCATGCAAGTCTGGCAAACTAAACTCCGCCTCCTAAATGATCCGACTATAGATTCCGAATTTATACCAATCCGCCGAGGTATCTTTCAAGGAGATGCCCTAAGCCCATTGTGGTTTTGTCTTGCACTGAATCCCCTGTCAAACATGCTAAATGACTCAAACAACGGGTACAAAATCAATTCAGAACACGAACATACTTACACATCAGTCACTCATCTCATGTACATGGACGACATTAAGCTCTATAGTCACACAAAACAATCACTACACTCACTTGCAGACATCACACAAATTTTCTCTAATGATATAGGCATGGAGTTTGGCATAGATAAATGCAAAATATTGTGTGTACAAGGGGGAAAAATAGTACCAAACGACTATGTGATGGAAGCTGGCACCTGTATTGAATCACTAGATCTATTTACCACGTACAAATATTTAGGCTTTCAACAATCCCGCCAAATAAAGCAGCAAGAGACAAAAACAGAATTGATTAAAAAGTTCAAACATCGCCTAAATTCTCTTCTCAGATCACAACTAAATTCACGCAACTTAATAAAAGCTATAAATTCCTACGCAATCCCAGTTCTTACATATTCGTTTGGTATTATCAGATGGTCGAAAACGGATCTCCTTAAGCTCCAGCGAATTATTAATACCTCCATGACGCACCATCGGAAACATCAACCGCGGTCCTGCATCCAGCGCCTTACCCTCCCACGTTCTGAAGGTGGAAGGGGACTTATAGACCTAACAAACTTACATTCCAAACAGATAACATCACTCAGAAAATATTTTCACACACATGCACAAGTCTCTCAACTACACGCGGAAATCATACAAGCAGACAAAAATTTCACTCCACTTAAATTACGTGATGCCAACATACATAACACCGAAAATATAGCCGATGACAAAGAAAAAATTACAATGTGGCAACAGAAATCACTACATGGCAGATATCGTAAGGATCTCCAACAAGCACATGTTGACAAATCCGCTTCGAACGCCTGGTTGTGTCATGGCGAGCTACAGAAGCGTTCATGATCGCCATCCAGGACCAAATAATAGATACTCGAAATTATCAGAAACACATCATCCGTGCACCAAACCTAACAACCGATAATTGCAGACGTTGCCATAGTGCCTCTGAGACTATCCAACATATAACCGGCGCTTGTAAAGCCATACTTACTACAAACTGACTACAAGCACCGGCACGACCAAGTAGCTGCCATTGTGCACTAAAACCTTGCCCATAAATATTTTTTATTTTTTTTTATGTATATCCGACGGCAAACGAGCAGACGAGCCACCTGATGGAAAGTGGTCACCGTCGCCCATGGACATCTGCAACACCAGAGGAGCTGCTGATGCGTTGCCGACTCTTAAGATACCTGTAAACACGCCTTTTGAAGGACCTCAAGTCATAGCACACAGGGAAAACCTCGGGAGGGAGTCCATTCCACAATCTTGCTGTACGAGGAAAAAAACCACGTGACGCTCTGACATTTTTGGAGACCCAAGTGTCAAGGATGTGGGGATGGACTTTACTCCTGTGGCGAGCGGTGCGGTGGTAGAAAGGTGACGGTGGCACCAATTCAAAAAGTTCTTCAGAACACTCCCCATAGTATAGACGGTAAAATACACACAATCGTCTGTGAGTGTGGGATCGTCGATAATACGAATTGCCCGGCGTTGGATGGAATCAAGAGGAAGGAGTTGGTATTGAGGTGCACCAGACCAGATATGAGAGCAGTACTCCATGTGGGGCCGGACTTGAGCTTTATATAATAAAAGTCTATGACCCGGAGTGAAGTACTGCCTCGCTCTATTGAGCACCCCAAGTTTTTTAGAAGCCATTTTGGCTTTACCTTCCAGATGACTCCGGAATTGGACCTCCTTCGTAATATCGACGCCAAGGATCCCAATACTCTTAGAAATGGTAAGAGAGGTGTCCCGAAACTTCGGTGCTATGTTAAATGGGGTCTTCTTAGCGGAAAACACGCAGACTTGTGTCTTAGTAGGGTTGAATTGAACTAGGTTTAGTTTACCCCATTCAGAGACCTGCTCCAGAGAGGTCTCAATGTCAGACACAAGTCTCTTTCTGTTCTCCTCCACCTGTGTTTGAGGGATATTTGCACGACCTGCATAATATGCATCACCCGTACTGTCGTCTGCATAGCAATGGATGCTACTAGTGTTAAGCATGTCGTTGATGTGCAGAAGAAACAGCGTAGGTGATAAAACAGATCCTTGGGGGACGCCAGCATTGATGGGCATGATATCGGAGCATAATCCGTCTACAACGACCTGAATGCTTCGCCCAGATAAGAAACTAGCGACCCACAAGCATAGTCCCTCAGGAAGCCCGAAAGATGGTAACTTCGCGAGAAGAGCCTTATGCCAGACCCGGTCAAAAGCCTTTGTGACATCTAGACTAAATGCCAGTGCTTCTCCCTTGCTCTCGATGGCGGCTGCCCATCGGTGTGTTAAGTACACAAGAAGATCACCAGCACTACGCCCGTGGCGGAACCCGTATTGACGGTCACTAATAAGCTGATGATCTTCAAGGTAACCAAGGAGCTGGATGTTTATCACACGCTCCATCACCTTAGAGTGCAGGGAGGTTATCGCAATAGGCCGATAGTTAGACGGGTCTGTGCGGTCACCCTTTTTAGGAATAGGGTGAACGTAGGCTACTTTCCACGAAGACGGGACTTTTCTTGAGGTGTAAGACAGCGAGAATAGGCGTGCTAACACCGGAGCCAACTCAGGGGCGCATGTTTTGAGCACAATTGCTGGAATGCCATCAGGCCCGCTGGACTTCCTGACGTCGAGAGAAAACAGAGCACGTCGCACTGCACTTTGAGTGAACCGAATTTCCCGCATTGAGTGCTCGCATCGCGGTAAAAAGGGCGGCGATGCTCCTCCGTCGTCAAGGGTAGAATTTGACGCGAAGAGAGTAGCCAAGAGATCGGCCTTCTCTTTTGCGGAGTGAGCCAGCGAGTCCTGACGATTGTGCAGAGATGGAAGTGAAGGGCGACAGAAATTCCCCTGCGCTGCCTTAGCAAGAGACCAGAATGCTCTACTCCCGGAGGGATAGCCAACCAGTCTCCTACCAATGCGCGCAGTGTGCGCAAACTTTGCTGCAGTGATCTGCTTCTTGTAGGCTCTTGAAGCTGCGTTGAACCGCTTCTTCAAATCAGAAGTATTACGATCCTTGACATTTCGCGCAGCAACCCAGGCTTCGTAGGCTTCGCGCTTGAGGTGGGCGGCATGCAAAGACGAGCAACGAAACCAAGGTTGAGACCGCCCTCCGATACGAACCGCCGAGCTGGGAATGTAGCACTCCATGCCCAGCAGTATCGCTTCGGCGACAGCTTTCGCACAAATGTCAGGATTTTCTGATGAGAAGCACAACCGTCTCCAATGGTAGGATGCATAAAACTCTCGCAATCCATCCCAATCTGCTGACCTATAATGCCACACACGACGCATACCAGGTGGTCTGGATTGCGTGGTCTGACCGGATGGAACCACAGCACGTACCAGGCAATGATCCGAGGTTCCTAGAGGGGCATCACGGAATACCTGGTAATCGTTTGGATGTGAGGTCAGCAGAAGATCCAACAAAGCAGGATTGTGTCCTTCAATATCAGGTATTCTGGTAGGACCATCATCTAACTGGTTGAGGTCATTTGTTACAGCAAAGTTGTATGCAGCCTTCCCAGCGTAGTCGGTCTTCAGTGATCCTAGCCACTCAAAGTGGTGAGCGTTGAAGTCCCCTAGGATCACTACCTCCGCCGATGGGTGCTGCTGGAGAATTTCGTCTATGCCCTTCTGTACATGCCCGAGAAGTCGGTCTGTTTCGGCATCACCGCTATGGGACCTGTAAAGGCACGCATAGAACCGGATGCGGTCACCGTGATCTACGCGCGCCCATAACAATGACAGGTTTCTGTCTTCAAGGCTGCTGAGACGTCGACAACATACATCCTCCCGTACGTACATACACACCCCAGCATTGGGCATAAACTTGTGCTCCAAGCTGAAACCGGGATACAAGAGATATGTGACGTCGGTAGGAGAGGCTATTTGTGTCTCAGTCAGGAAAAATAGAGCCGGCTTAGTCGTCTCCAAGTGATGATGGACGACATTGAGGTTGGAATGCATTCCTCTGACGTTGAAGAAGTCCACATTGAATGTGGAAGGGGGTGCCGCTGTAGAAACATGTTTTCTATTTTTCGATCTTGCCATAAAAAAGGTGGTTAACAGGGAAAAAATTGAGGATTGCCGTAGTTATGACAGTTACATAGGCAAAGTTAAGGAATGATGGCCCGCAATGAATGACCAGTGAGGTGCGCTGCTGGCACGGGGGACGGAAGGGCCCCCGATCCAACACAATGATCAGCCGCCGTGTTCCACTCCGGTCTCCCAGGCCGGCACGACGACCAATCACGAGCTATTGACACTGGCGGCAGGACAGCCTCCCTAGCCGGGACAGCCAGGGTTCGGGTCCTCTACGTACCAGCGGGCGGCCAGCGGACAACCGTTTCATCGGGTCTCCCTGGCCCCCGCGCCAACGTCGCACCCCCAATCAGACAGTGCAAGACTCCAGCCCCTAAGGGACCATAAACTGTCAAAACTACGGGAATCGGGAATGGGGATTGGCTCTCACGCGCAACCGTCGAAACACACCCAACGGTGCTTTACGATAGATTTCGGCATGAGGGTGGTCGCCAGCCAGTCGGACCCCACGAGGTCTTACCACCGAGCATGTCGGGTATTTTACTCGCCTCTTACGAGATGCCAACCTGACGGGCAGTGGGGAATTGTATTCTACTCCGTCCCCACACGGAGGAAACTCTAAATATTTAAATATCAGTTAATCTCCGAGAAGATTCCTTACTACAAGTATCAACCAAGTTGCATCCTAGAAAACGACAATTATAGAATGTACTGGGACAGAACTATACTGATTGACAAAACCGTACATTTCAATAGACCGGATATAACTGTATTACATAAAAGCACAAAATCTGTATTATACCTAATAGACATTGCCGTTCCCAACACACATAACCTAGAAAACACAAACTCAGAAAAATTGCAAGATACACAGACCTCTCAATAGGAATTAAAACTCAATGGCGAGTAAATACAGTAAAAACAATACCCCTTGTTATTTCTACAACTGGCGTCGTACCTCACATACTCCACACAAATCTACATACACTAGACCTGCACCCATCTACTTATGTCCTCATTCAAAAAGCTGTAGTACTTAACACATGCAGAATAGTCCGTAAATTCTTATCAACAGTCTAAATTTGACCGAAACCCTTTTTGTGTCGGCTCTGGCCCCACAAAAGCTCAACTACCAAGTCTTTTTAGAAGATTTGAGAAAAATATATAAAAGCATTATAATAATAATAATAATAAGATACAGAACCAGATACAGAAGGCAGCACTCCTGGACACGTCACGCATAGTCAGGAGGTTTCTTTCTCTGCAGCCTTAACCGCCGGTAGCTTGAGCCTTGCCCCGCTGCTGGCGGCGAGCTAGGTTTAGGTTTTATAATGTTTTTATGTTTTGTATCATATTTTTATATTTTACTTTTTATACAAATATTATAAAACTTAGACCTAAGATTAAAGTTAAATAAAGTGAATAATAATAATATAATCAACTCTCAATCCCATAAACCCATTAATTTCCTTTTTAAAATGCAATAGTTCCTCCTCCGGCCAAGACCTGTTCAAGGGCATATCACACATTGGTATTTCTAGGAACGGGTTCTGGCTAGAGACCAACATTACATTAACTTCTCCAAAGGGCCTCTACGTGTTGGATCTATATCCCCACGCAAGCCTCTCAAAGAACCGGGGTAACACCCGTGAATTAAGAGAGATACAAATAATAATATCTTTATTGTGGTACACAGGTTAAAAAAAGATTATAGATACAGATAATGTGTGTGTCACTGTGACCTGTCTACATAAGACGTACAATAATAAAAAGAAAATACAAACTAAAACTTCAAAACAATGTTAAAATCAATAAAATGAAAAATACTCTACTATCCTAATATAGGTAGGCTATAATTGGCCAACTAATTATTCAATTGCAGCGGCATAAAGCACTGTTCGACACAGTGCTGCCATCTGGTGGTAAGCATTTTTAAAATCCTCATTGCTCGTTGTTCAAACGTAACTTGTAACACAGCATCACCGTTTAAATGACCCCATGCAAAGATTCAGAGAAACACATCTAGGTGCGTTAGGTAATTTTTGACATGGGAAAAAACCATTGAACTCGCTACTCTGTTACCGTTACCGTAACCGACACATCTAGGTGCGTTAGGTATTTTTTGAGATGGGAAAAGCCATTGAACTCGCGGCTCTGTTACCGTTACCATAACCGACGAATCTAGGTGCGTTAGGCATTTTGTGAGATAGGAAAAGCCATTGACCTCGCGACTCTGTTACCGTATTTTAAACCTTTTGTAGTATCCAAAGAACTGCCCGAGGAGAGGTCTCCGCAGGGCCCGCGGTAAGGTCTTGCTCGGCGCGCGGAAGAACAGCATCAACCGGCTTCACGTGCCGTCCTTCCCGAACCCCAACGACCTGTACTACGACGAGATGATCTCCGTTGAGCAGCCATTGGACATGGATAAGTTATTATTGTTTTTATTTCTTTAACAAGCTTTCGCCCGCTACTCCGTCGATTTGTCGATCCCTCGGAAAGAGTAGCCCATGCCCTTGTCCGTACTCCAGAGAACTTGCATGTAAAATTTCATGATGATCGGTTCAGTAGTTACGGCGTGAAAGCGTAACAAACAAACAAACTCACTTTCGCATTTATTATTAACGGCCTTCGTGGTCCAGTGGTTAAGGCGTTTGCTTGTTGACCCGGGAGTCGTGGGTTCGATTCCCACCGGGAGCATACTTTGTTTAGTTGTTTTCAGTTTGGTTAGGACATTGCAGGCTTGAATCACCTGATTGTCTGATAAAGCAGGTGATTCAAGCCTGCAATGTCATAACCAAATTGGAAGCAACCAAACAAAGTATGCTTCTCGTGGGATTCGAACCCACGACCCCGAGTCTACAGGCAAACGCATTAACCACTGGACCACGGAGGCAGTTATGTAGGTTAAAATGTTTTAATACTGTCCTAGTAGTAACTTTAAAGTTATATTTTAAAATTCCCATAGGGGGGGGTTCCTATCATTCGGAAGTTACAATTCGTCTTTGCAAGATGAAGATATCGTGGTGATTTCCAACCCTGTGGAAGCCAGACTGCCCAGCGGACATATCAGCATCGGCACACTTAGGTAAGAGCCGACTAGTTTCAGCCCTAGTAGCCCACCAAGATGAAGATAACGTGGTAGTCTTAACTAGACAATCTAGCAGACACATCAGTATTAGCACGCTTAGGTAAGAGTCGACTAGTTTCAGCGCTAGTAGCACACCAAGATGAAGATATGTCGGTGACCTCAAATAGACTAATTTAAGTTGTGGTAGAGCCACGCTACCGGCAAAATTCATTTTTGCTAGTAGCATGAATGGGCCGGATCGTCCGGGGAAGTACCACACTCTCACAGAAAATCGACGTTTGAGTAGAAGCTTTACCGCTTCTATGCTTCGTTCGGTGAGTGACAAAGCCGGAGGCCCATCCTTTCGCCCACTTCCTTTCCCAAATTCCTTGAAAGGCCGGCAACGCTCCTGTTACGCCCTGGTGTCCATGGGCAGCGATGGTCGCTTACCACCAGGTGACTCGCTTGCTCGTTTGCCGTCCTATAACATAAAAAAAATAGACTATCTAGCGGACACATCAGTCTTAGCACGCTAAGGTAAGAGTCGACCAGTTTCAGACCTAGTAGCCCACCAAGATGTAGATGTCGTTGTGATCTGAAATAGTCTATTTAGCGGAGATATATTGCACCTTAGGTAAGATCCGACTAGTTTCGACCTAGTAGCCCATTAAGAAGATATTGTGTTGTGATTTCAACCATACTGCCTGTTGGTTTTATCAGTATTGGCTAACTATCTAACTGGACATACCTACCCCTAAGTGTTTTTAAATGGCCGGTTGGAATCGGCCTGCCTCCAGCGTTCCCTCTACGACCCTTGTTAGGTCACTTTTATTTGAATTACTTTGCTACCAGTAAGTTTATTCAAACTATTGCCCGCCGGCGTCTGTTCTACTGTAAGTCCCCGCCATGCCTGGCCGAACAGTATAGGGATGACATAAAGAACTAAGTATATACGTATTTCCTGTTCAAAACATCATCGTTTATTGTGCAGGCGAATTCTGGAGGCGCGAGCCGAGGCTGCCCGAGTGATGCCCACGAGACCGACCACCACCGGGTAAGTCATTTTTGTATTTGAATGGGGCTTAGCACGAACTTTTAATTTTTTTTACTGATGTTTCAATATATTTTACACATTTGGGAACTTCGTTGTTCGCATCTTGCAAGAACGGGCAATTTGAGTGTAAATAAATACTTATAATCTTAATATATATAAATCTCGTGTCACAATGTTTGTCCTCAATGGACTCCTAAACCACTTAACCGATTATAATAAAATTCGCATACCATGTGCAGTTCGATCCAACTTGAGAGATAGGATAGTTTTTAACTTATGGCGAAACGAAGTTCGCCCAGCTAGTAAAGCTATAAATCCATATTTAAATGTGTAACGCGATCAGACTGCGTGAAAACTTTAATAAATAGTTACTGAGATATACATGGTGAAATTCTGATCGTTTTGGACCCTTAAAGGGGTGACTCAGACCATCAAAATGAACAACTTTGCCTATGGAAACAATGCTGGGAACTAAAAAAAAATTCGACTTTCCCATACAAACTGGCCGGGCGGCGGAACTCTTTTTTTTATTTGAAAAGACATGCATGCATGTGATTTCATTTAATTTCATCAAAATCAGTGCAGTAGTTTGTTTTTTTTTTATATGAAACATTATGTAACATACACACATGTCTATGCAAATTTTTTTTTTACTCCATGTTGGATAAGGCATTTGTCTCCCATCTCACCTGATGGTAAGTGACGATGAAGACGAGGATGTTACATCAAGTTACATGCCTATCCAAGAGATTTATTGTACTTTTGAATGTCCCGGGACTGTACTTTTCATCTTACCTTATCTTATCTTCAACTATACAGGCACGTATCGCCCCTCAACAAGACAACGGACGGTGATGACGCCACGGGCGGGGACAATACTACTGACACCGGCGCGACCGGGGACACGGACGGCACCGGGGGCACCGGGGGGACCGGGGAGGGGGGCGACGGGGACGCTACGGGCGGCGACGGCGCTACGGCCGGCGGGGAAGGTGAGGCCGCATACATATATACATAGTCACGTTTTTTTTCTTTGCGGGGTAGACACAGCTTAGGTCTATAAGACCTTATGGCCACATTTAGCATGTTGGAGGGCGTTTAAGGACCAAGTCTGGATTGAGTTTCTTTCGGCGTATTCTTCTCACCAGTGGTCGTTCCGAAACGCTAGTAGTATTTCAATTTTGCATAAATTAAACAAAATATAACAAATACAAATATGACGTTCAAAAAGAGATACATGTATCCAATTTTTAATAAAAATCTTAGACTTTTTAGGTAGAAAACGGAATTAAAATAGTGATGGATTGCTAGCCGCATCGCTTAGTGACATTATTATGCAGATTTTAGCCCAATCCCTCGATCGGCTTTTACGATCTGCGTGGAAAGAAAAGCAGCTGGCACATTCTACGTTTTTTCTCATCTCCCAGACCAGCATGGTGAGGCCACGCCGACGTTTAACTTATTGCGGTTAAAATTTATCAGTCTTTATATTAGGTCTTTGAGGAGCCTGATGGCAGTCAAGACT
Source organism: Elegia similella (assembly GCA_947532085.1). NCBI lineage: Eukaryota > Metazoa > Arthropoda > Insecta > Lepidoptera > Pyralidae > Elegia > Elegia similella. Next base: position 315,649 of record OX383954.1, on the reverse strand, counting down.
AGTGGTTGTGAATATTATTATCGCTTACGCATGATAAGCAACCCGGACGCAGTCCCCACTGGGATGGGTGACCGCAAGAGGCATAAAATTATTTCGAGCTGTTCCGTGCTTTGGAAGTTAAGCTGTTGGTCTCGGCTGCCATCATTGTTGACAGTCGTTAAGCTATGTCAGTTGCCAGCAGGCTTAAAAAATCTGACACCGATGTTGGCCATTTACACACACGGCAAACAAATAAACAAACAAACATTGGATCTTTACCTATGAAGTCAGATACCGTCATTTAGGAACCGATTTATAGTCCCATTTAAACTTCATCTAAATCGGTTCATTATTTTGGTTGAAGTCGTTTTTTAAGTGAAAGCTAATTAAGCATTTAATTGTGACATTCGTCTTAAAAAAATTACGATTTGAGTCGACCAGTTTCGATCCACTGAGCCGACTAGTGTCAGGACTCAATGAGCGTTCAAGTAGGTAAATTTACTTTTTTCATCCTGTATACGTTTGCAGCCGCATTTTAATTGTGTACGCCGTGTATCGCCACTCCCTCAAAGGGGTGACTCAGCCCGCTAAAATTAACAACTTCCTTTTAACTGCCTCCGTGGTCCAGTGGTTAAGGCGTTTGCCTGTAGACCCGGGGGTCGTGGGTTCGATTCCCACGGGAAGCAAACTTTGTTTAGTTGTTTCCAGTTTGGTTAGGACATTGCAGGTTTGAATAATAATAATAATAATAAGCCCGCAGGGCAGCTTGTGGCGAGCTGTTGGGGAGTAGCGACCCCACGGACCTGAGTGCTCCCAGGGGAGGCCCCTGTTCCTCACCTCCGACTTGCCTTAGATGGTCGATCGGAGTGGAAACCGAAGAGGTAACAGGACCCCTACCTCTGGCTTGCCTTAATCGGCCGGTCAGAGTGGAGTCGCGAGAGCTATGCTCAGGGTGGATGTGAAACATAAGTGGCGAGTGGGCGTGCGTGATGGGACCCTCTAAGGATGCAAATGATCGTACGTTTAAAGTCCAGTGACACCTCTCCACCCTTTAGCCGCTCAACTAATGTTGCCCCTTTGCTGCACATTTTTGCGTCGTGCAGCCGTTTCTGGGGCCCATTGACTGAGGCGGCGAGTCACCACCTGCCTATTTTTCCGTGTGTATCAACATTGGTCAGGCAGGTGCCATAGTTATACCCATAGCCCAGATATTAACCATTAGCAATTCATCCCAATAGCCCTAAGAGTAGTGTTCCTTTATATCAATAGGTTTGCACCTTCTGGGGATTGTCTGTGAGCACATTTCTATGGTGTGTATACAGTCATGACCTGGATAGTGCCCCACCCCATTTTATAGCAAACGTCTCACAAGGCCTCTACATGTTGGACATGTGTCCCCATGCAAGCCTCAAAAGACCGGGCTTCGGCCCGTGGTTACTTAAGTAAGAGACAACATAATAATAATAAATATATACGGACAAATCACACAGAGAATATTATCAGAATCACCTGATTGTCTGATAATAAAGATGATTTCGTGCTTCGGAAGGCACGTTAAGCCGTTGGACCCGGCTGCCATCTGGTAGTCGTTAAAGGAACCACGTCAGAGGCCGAGACGCGGTTCCGAAGAACTCTGACACCAGGGTGTGCATGGTCGATTGACCGTGTCAGAAATGATGATGCGCAGTCCAGGATGCGCCGGTTTGCCTTTGCCGGTTTTCGGGTCTAGGGATCGATCTAATTAACACCACTCGGGGAGGCTCCTTCCGTGCACTCCAATTAATTTGACGTAAAAGCCATATATTCAGTACTCGACACGACGAAGAAGAATGCTGGGAACCCAAAATTCTTTCCGACATTGTCATACAAATGCCTGAATAAACGTTTCTGTATCCACAGGTGCCGGTGAAGGCGAAGCAGCTCCAGAGGGTGAAGGAGAGGGCGGCGGCGAAGGGGAATAAACTCTTGTTGATGGCAAAACAGTGTTTTTATTATATCCATCACGTCCAAACAGATTTAATATATTAGTACTGGAGAGGGTTACTTTAAAACAGTCCCTCGCAACACAACCCTTGCAACGCATTCCTCGCAACACAGCTCTCACAACACATCCCTCGTAGCACAACCGTCGTAACGCATCCCTCGCAACACATTCCTCAGAACACATCCCTCGCAACACATTTCTCAGAACACATCCCTCGCAACACAACCTTCGAAACACATCCCTCGCAACATATTCCTCAGGACACATCCCTCGCAACACAACCTTCGTAACACATCCCTCGCAACACATTCATCCTCCTCCGCTAAGCTGTCCCCACCAGAGCTGTACTGAGCGAGGCGAGCCTTTTGCCTCTTAAAAACCACATTTCTCGCAACACATTCGCAACACATACACATCTTCAAATTAAACAGTATTTATTTCTTTAACAAAATTTATTTATAAGTCTTTTATTTTGATTAGTGCTATCTCTCTGTCGGCCAATCCAAGTGTACGGCGACCACATCGAGTGCTAGTATATCCACTTTGGCGTGTATGGCGGCCGCCAGAGAGGGCGTTGACCGGCCGAGTTCGCCGTGTACCCACTCTTTCACGTATGTGCCGGCTGAGGTCAGGACTCGGATGGTGAAGAGTTGGGGGTGACCTGCAAAAAGAGGCGAATGGTCGGATCATTCTCACTCGTTCCATCGCCAAATAGTGGATCTATTTGGCGATGGAACGAGTGAGAATTTTTTGAAGTGAAAACTCCTTTAGCGGCTATGTGTACTTTAAAGGCAGTCTCACCTTTCTCCAGTCATCTCCATCATCACATTCTTTATGTTGTCACCAACAGTAGACAATGACAACTCGCGTCAGGACACCTGACTTGAGACACGTGCGCAAAGGCGAGTTTTCACTTCTTCCAGTATCCTCGTGCCGCTGTTTTTTTCTCAGTAGTTCCATTGACATTATCAGTCCACGGAACTATGGAACTAGTGAGAATGATCCGAATCGACAAGACATATATTACGACTAGCTTTTGCCTGCGACTTCGCCCGTGTGTACTTTCGTTATCAGGGCATATCATCATCATCATCATCATCAGGTCCATTTTAGTCTCCACTACAGGAGCACGACCCTCTCTGTATGGCTCTAGTAGTACTAGAGCCATACTTGGCCAGAGCAGCCAGAGGACTTGGCCTACACTCTCCACGCTGGCCAGACGGGTTTGAGAGGTCTCACAGATGTTTTAAAGCTTTGTTTAGCTTGTATTTCCTAAGTCGCCTTCTACGACATCCACGGGAAGACTTGGAGTGGTCCTATTCTACTCTGCCGGATACCACACGGCAATATATCAGGGCATATGTAATTAGCAAATTGATTTCACACATACATATATATTATCATACAATGTAAGGCCATAAGACCGAAAGGCCACATTTAGCGTGTTAGAGGTCGTGTAGGTGGAGACCAGAATCAAAATAGTGATGGGTTGCTAGCCGCATCGCCTATTGTCATGATTCTTTAGATTTTCGCCCATTCCTTTGACTTGAGGGGTTGAATTTCTAAAAATCCTTTCTAAGTCAATCCTTTCTCACTTGCATCATGAAAGGAACCTTTGTACCAGATTTTTAATCATGATCTGACCGAGGATCGAACTTGGGCACTTGCAGTCGCAGGCTGGCGTGTTAACCACTGCGCCACTGAGCTCGCCGACAAAGGACCAACAAAGGAAGTGGATAACTAAATATAGGATAACTAAACTACGCTCGCACACATTATAAATCTTTCGACGCGTTTCTTTCTACACAACGAAACCGACAGGTATCCGACAGAGACGCGAAAAAGGAAGTCAGTACCTACCTGGCACAGTCGCAGCCTCCATGGAGAGTATCTCTCTCTGGCGGGCAAGCAACGGCCGCCGGTGCAGCACTCGGATGGGTGTGCGCTGTGTAATGGTGACGGCTGCATGGTGGCTCTCAGGGGTGTTGCGGTATGAGTTTATGTTGACGATGTCTTCGGCGGTCACTGTTATGGGGTCCGATGGGGATTTCTGTGAAGATAGCAATCCCTCTCTACAATCTTTCTTATTTATAGTAAAAAATTAATGAACTCGTAATAATAAACCATTTTTTTAACTCCAGCCTCCCATAATCCTCCAAAGTAAGATGCAGTTGACGGACATTGTTCCCACTTGATTCCATAATATTATTCATGCAAAATGATAAAGTTTTTTACGATATGCTGCTAGATACCAACCGTCCATGAGTATGGTTTTGCACGAGATGTTGATGTTTTTTTCGTTACCTCCTAAGAGTCGTCGCTGTGGTCTTATCCTACAGTAATATAAATTGTCTTAAAGCGGACCCTTGGCTCTCAAGCATCACACTGAGGATACAACCGCCTACAAAGAGTACTTACATCTATGTCACATTTGGAGTGCGAGAGTTTAATGCAGAGAGCCTCGTAAGTCTTGGACTTCTGTTCCTCACCCTGCTTCAGTACAGTCAACTCTTCCCTGCAAACACATTGGGGGACATCCATTAATCACGTGTTTCGTGGTAGTTCACAGATATATTTAATGGACATTTTATTTTATTTTATTTATTCTTTATTGCACAAATTTAAAAAAAAAACATGTACTAATGGTGGACTTAATGCCTTATGGCATTCTCTACCAGTCAACCATAGGACCAACCGAAGAAATTAAGTTTGGGTGGTGCGATGGAGTGCGTCAGACATTACTTACAAGTACATAAAGAAATAAGTATTTTAATAATAAACAATTTTATAAAAAATATGAATATAAGTACATATATAAATACAACATATACACATATGTAGTTTACATCGAACCTCTTAAGTGAACGGCTGTGCGCAGCTACAAACGATATACCTACCTACTTATAAAAATGGTGATTAGTAAATGTGTTAAGTGTAAAAAGAACATTACAAAAAAATCCCCCGGCCTCGAGTGTAGCAGATGTGACAAGATTGTCCATGCCGATCCATCTTGTGCTAAACTCTCTAATAAACAAATAAATACCCTACGTAATTCCCCAGGAATAGAATGGAGTTGTGAAGATTGCTTGAAAAATATATCTCGCCGATCAATTATAATCCCTGAAGACGACGAAGAAGATAATGATTCTGATGAAGTCTGTACCAAATCAATCCAAACGTTGGATACACGCAAACTTGTCCAGGATATCTCTCGAGAACTGACGAAGGCTTTCCGACAGGAAATAGGTCACCTGGAAAGCGCTGTCGAGTTCGTTAGTGAGCAGGTTGGTACCATGGACCAATCTATAAAAAACTTAAATAATATTATTAAGGATTTGAAGAAAGAAAATCAGGACCTACAAAATAAAAATAAAAATCTTGAATTGAGGGTAACCGTCTTAGAACAATGTATGAAGAACCAAGAGCAAAATGCACTTTCATCTTCATTGGAAATTGCGGGGCTCCCAGAAATCCCCGCTAAAGAAGTAAGCCAAATAGTAGAAACGATAGCCATAAAATTGGATGTGGATAAGGAGGATGTACAGTCAACTCAGCGCCTGCCAGGTGCAAAAGGCAAACCTGGACCAATCCTTGTAAACATGAAGACAAAGGCTGCCCAGCGGCAGTGGATTGATGCTGGAAGAAAGACATCCCTTATCGTAGGGATTTTGGTGCCGGGCGTCCCGAAGGAAGAAGCGGAGAGCAAAATTTTTGTGCGTGAAGCGTTAACAAAACATGTGAAAACACTTTTATATACTGCTAAAATGCAGTTAAGCAAATCTTTTCAGTTTATATGGTGCCGTGATGGCAAGGTATGTGTTAGAAAAAGTAGCAATAGCAAAATACATTATATACGATCATTACAAGATATAGGTCTAATTGAAAATCAGCCTAACACCGCTGATAAATTTAAATTGTAATTTTTGATTTTTTTGCTATCAAAGAGTTTTTGTACTTATTTGTGTCCTTTTTTTATTTAATAAATACCAAGTCAAGTATTATAAACGACTATGGAAGTATTTAACTGCACTTCTAGTAACAATTTTTTTGAACAGATACCCTACAAACATCTCTTCGCTTTCTCCTGTTTTCATATTAATATAAGATCAACAATAAAAAACTTTGATAAATTACTACAAGTCATTCAAAATTGTAAGTATTCGTTAGATATGATCATTGTCACAGAAGCTGCAATATCAGAAAAGATCTGTCAGTTATATAATATACCTGGATATAATATGTACCCACAACTACGTCGTACCCAGAAAGGAGGCGGTATTATCATATACATTAAAAATTGTTTTAAATTCACACTCTTCCAGCATAAAACATTTACTTTTGAAAGCTTAACAGGAACATTAAAACTTAACTCAAAACAAGACCTAGTTGTGTGTTCAGTGTATAGACCACCATCAACCAATAAAAAAATATTTGTTAGGGAATTAGATAAATACTTAGAGAGATTTCAATCTAAACATAATTTCCTTTTGATTGGCGATACTAATATCGACTTGAAATCATTTTCGACATACAAAGACTCATATTTAGAAGCACTTAGTGGGCACGGACTAATGTGTGGAATAACAGATTACACGAGAATCGAAAAAAAATTAAATGTTATCACAAAATCTTGCATTGATCACATATTCGCACGAACTCCCACATTATGTCCGTACTCAGCCGTGTTAGATGTTGTACTGGCGGATCACCGAGCCGTTGTTTTTACCTGCGTCGATGCAACTAAACCACAGTGCACACAGGACATTAAGAAAGAAATAAATCTAATCAACTATAATTTACTTTACCGAGAGTTAAAAAATGTTACCTGGTCTTTGACTAATAACATGAACTCACCCGACGAAATTTATGATTTTATATATAATTCATTTAAAAAAGCAAACGAAATTGCAACCTCCAATAAAACATTTACTCGTAAGTTAACAAATAATCAACCGTTTAAACTGCCCTGGATGAACGAAAACATTAACCGATTATGTGAAAAACGAGATAAATTATTTAACTTATGGAAAAAAAGTTCTTATGATCCAAAAATTAGGCTTGAATATAACAAAATCCGCAATAAAATACACAAAGTATTAGAATTTAGGAGGAACAATTATTACATAAAAGAAATTAATAAAAGTTTTAAAGACACGAAAAAAACATATAAAATTATCAATCAAATGATGGGGAGAACTACATTATCAATAGATACTATCGTACAAAGAGCATTTGAACGACAGGGAATTACTACAAAAACCATTGTCGATAACTTTGCAACCAACTTCCAACAAACAGTCAAACACATAGTTCCGGATTGTGACATCAAATTAATTGATAAAGATCATTATTCAAAACCAAAAAACTTTTCTATGTTATTTCAAAAAGCCACAAGTGATAAAATCTATGAAATAGTTTCTAAATTAAAATCTAATAAAGCTCCTGGCACTGATAACATTAGAGTCACCGATGTCAGAGTAATAAAAGAAGTTTCAGAAGCTATTGCTAACCTAATTAATTGCAGTGTCAAAAGTGGAATTTATCCTGATAGACTTAAAGAGGGATGTGTTAGACCTGTTTATAAAAAAGGAAAACGCGATGATTACTCCAACTATCGAGCTATTACACTTCTTTCGACCGTAAATAAGATTGTTGAGAAATTCATTGATGAACAAATTCACAAGTTTTACAGGAATAATGACGTTATATACCAGAATCAGTTTGGCTTCCAAAAAGGAAAAAGTACCAATGATCTACTTGCAAAGTTCACAGATGAAGTTAATGAGAATTTGAATAAAAAACAATACGTATTGGTTCTAATCATCGATTTCTCAAGAGCTTTTGATACCCTGAAACATGAAGAAATTGTAAATAAGCTAGATGATTGCGGAATACGTGGCCCCTTGCTAAAATGGTGTGAAAACTATTTAAAAAACCGTATATTTAGAGTTAAAGTTAGCAATACAATCAGTGAACCCGTCTCAGTCACAGAAGGTACGGCTCAAGGCTCGGTATTAGGCCCGCTTCACTTTCTCTCTTACGTCAATGAAATGAGTAATTGCATTAAACACTCAAGTTGCTATCAGTTTGCAGACGATACGTGCCTTGTAATAAGTGACAAAAACTTGGAACATGCCTGCAAACTTTTACAGTCTGACTTAAATGCATTGATAAAATGGTGTCATGATGTAGGGCTAGTCATAAATGCTGAAAAAACTAAAATAATGTTAATAAAATCACCTTATATGAAGCTGAAACCCATGAAAAATATCTTAGTTCACAATCACGCATGCCTCCACAGTCGAGCATCTTGTTCTTGTTCAAACATTGAAGTGGTCCAGGCTCATAAGTATCTAGGCTTAATCATAGACTCAAAATTTAATTGGAGTAAACACATCGATCATGTATGCAACAAACTGAGACAGTTCCTTGCAAACATAATAATCTTAAAAAAACGCATTCCCCCCAAAGTTAAGTTAATGTTGTATAATTCCCTTGCTGAATCTTATTTACAATATGGTATAAGCAGCTATGGACGTACATTTAAAACTTATATTGCGCAAATATACAAATTACAAATAAAAATATTACAAAATATTGTACCAGATAAAATTAAAATTAAATGTCATGACAGCGAATTATTTAAATATTGTAATATATTACCAGTCCACTCTCAATTCAAATATGCATTACTAAAACAACACTTTTTTGAAGATAGGTATTGGAAAAAAGTAAAACATCCAGTGTACACTCGGGCTATAGCACGGAATGTCTTGGTAACAGGTCGAGCGAGTAATATGTACGGCGAAAGAACATCTACCTACATTATTCCTCGTTTGATTAATAAGTTACCTCCTCAGTTACGTGATGACATTACACCTAACAATATAAAAACAAAATTAAGGAAATATTTTATGGATAACTCTTGGTGTTTGTCTGGTTCTTGAAAATTATTCTTTTTTTTTTTTACGTAAATTATAAACTAACTTAGATATAGGTAAAGTTAAGTAGATAGGCATATTTAATAAATTTCTGTAATTTCGATGTACTCATTAGTAACATAGGCACAAACCTTCGTGGTTTTTATATGTTATTAAAACTAAATATTATATGTTATGTATTTTATATGGTAAATAAATGAAAAAAAAAAAAAAAAAAAAAAAAAAATATATAACAATATATATTATATATATAATGGGATGACTTATTTTAACTTGATAAATTTTGGTGAGTAGTGACCTCCTGGAGCAATAACTTGTGAACCGCACGCTTGAAGGCGCCACGACTTGGGGCTCTTCTAACAGAATCAGGGAGAGCATTCCAGAGCCGAATGGCTTGGACTTGGAAAGATTTATCCATAAAGACAGTACGGTGAACAGGAGTAGCTAACGCTAGGCTGTTAGATGAGCGAAGAGAGCGAGAGTGAGTAGAACTTAGGAAATTAAATTTAGATTTTAAGTAAGAAGGAGAATTAGGATCGTTAAGGATAGAGTAAAGCATAGAAAGGATTCTGGCGTTTCGACGCATGGGAATGGGGAGCCAAGATAATTGAGAGCGAAATATTGAAACGTGGTCGTACTTCCGTAGTCCAAAAATGAAACGTATGCAACTGTTAGCTAATTTATCTAATTTGTAAAGAAAAGCCTGATTTAAATTTGTGCAACAAACATCGGCATAGTCAATTACTGGTATTATTAATGATTGGGTTAGAGAGATTTTTGTTTTGAGAGGGAGGAAATGTTTATACCTATACAGAGAGCGCAGTGTACCAGTAACTTTACGACTGACTTCAGTGATGTGATTGGACCAACTAAGAGTGGAATCAAGATGCAACCCGAGATCTTTGACACTAGAACAAAATGGAATAGCGTTATTATTAAACCGAACTGATGAAATAGCTCCAGTGTCAATATTACAGAGCTGTCGTGAGCTTCCAACAATAATGGCTTGACATTTGTTTGGGTTAACAGCAACGCCATATTCTTGAGACCATTTTGCAATTTGACGGAGATCATTATTTAATAGAGAAATAGATGACTCAATATCGCGGTGACTGCATGAATGATATAGTTGCAGGTCATCAGCATATAGATGGTGAGAAGTGGAAAGACGATGAGTGAGAGAGTTAATAAAGACAGAGAATAATAGAGGGGATAATATTCCACCTTGTGGGACTCCAGTATAAAGATTAAGCCAGCTTGACAGTGACTGATCATTGCGAACGGCTTGATGCCGATCGCGAAGGTACGAAGAAAACCAATCCTGAACTGTTGACGAAAGGTTGAAACGGGACAATAAAGCAAGAAGGACGTCATGATCAATGGTGTTGAATGCGTTGGAAAAATCAATCAGGACTATAACAGTTATCTTGCCTTCTTCCATGCCTGTCCTAATATCTTCGGTAACTTTCAACAGCGCAGAGCAAGTGCTATGTCCTGGGCGGAAACCTGATTGAAAGTCACTAATAAGTTTGTTTGTTATAATAAGAGAGGACAATTGAGTATTTACAACAGCCTCAAGAATTTTAGAAAAGAAAGTTAGTATGGAGATCGGTCGAAAGTGATTGAGGCTACTAGGATTATCAATTTTAGGAAGTGGGATAACAAAGGCTTTGCGCCATAAAGAAGGGTACGTTCCAGAGATAAGCGAAAAGTTAATAATATGGGTAAGGACGGGGAGTATAAAATCGAGGAGAAGAGACACCATGCGTTGACCGATCTCATCAACTCCAACAGCTTTAGATCTTATAGAAAGGAGAATTTTTTTAACATCGTCGACAGTCACAGGAGAAAAAGTAAAGGAATGAGGTAGTAGGTAGGGCATGGAAGCTATATAAGATACGGTTTGTTGTCTAGCAGTGGAGTTAAGGAGAGAAGCAGATGAAAAGTGACCGTTAAGATCGTCCAAGGAGAAAGAAGATGTAATGGAGTTTTTAGGACCCTTGCCTAGACCTAGACTTCTAAGGAACTTCCAAATATCTGCCGGAGAGGAGTTAGAGACATTGGCATAAAAATAGTGCCGTTTCGCTGTTCTCACCATTTTGTTGCAGCGGTTTCTAGCTTCTTTATACTGAATCCAGTTAGTTTCACACCGATCGCGTTTATATTTATTGAAAGCCTTGTTACGTCTTGTCATTGCCATGCGCACACCTCTTGTAATCCACGGGCACGGAGGACGTCCCGACATATGTCCTCCGACCACGTATTAGCGAGATTTTCATCAACACAAGGCAAGTCACAGTCACGCACCGCCATTCGGTTTAGAAAACGCGCGTTCAAAGAAAAAATAAATTCATGTGATAATCTTACTACAACCTCATTACCACTAGTGATATTTCGTATTTTTTTCTCAACCCTTTACCGCACTTTCAAGCATCACGTGATTAATAGATGACACCTTGCCATCAGATTAGTGTAAAGGCGAATTATTTAACACTCAGTGCCACCCATATATAACAATTATTCATAACATTCGGCTCCTCCTTCATTAAGCGCACCGCTAAGGAATGAAATACCCTCCCCGCGTCGCTGTTTCCCGACACATACAATTTTGGTTTTTTTTTATGTATATTTGACGGCAAACGAGCAGACGAGCCACCTGATGTAAAGTGGTCACCGCCGCCTATGGACATCTGCAACACCACAGGAGGTGCTGATACGTTGCTGACTCTTAACATACCCGTAAACACGCTTGTTTACGAGTATCTTAAGAGTCGGCATTCGTTGCTTCCCATCACGCACGATTGGGGTCAAACGCACTCAAATCACAAAAAAAAGCATGTCATATGGGGGACAAGCGGGCACACAATCAACTGTAACGTCAACAACGGCGTACTGCCGGCTGACCTCATGACGCTGAGAGTGTTAAGAAATATTAACATCAATTGAATTAAATTGAGGGTCTTCCGAAATAATTGACAGCAGCACTGATTCATCGGGTCCATCATCATTCATCATTGCAGCCGTAAGAAGTCCACTGCTAGACAAAAACCACTCAGATTGTTCGTTCCATGGGAGGATATTACCATACTCACCACACTTGGCAGGAGGGTTGGCGACAGCAGTTTCTTTGGCTTTGTGCTTCCGATGCTGCTCCTCATCACTGCATTTTTAAGCTGGGGAGTGATAGGAATTTGTTGGATTTGGGAAGGTGCTGAGATAGTACTCACTCGGATGAATGGGATGGCAAAATTCAAAAATTCAAAATTCATTTATTTGCATTAAATAGGGTACAAAATAGGTCGCGAGGCCGGGCGTACCCGATGCCAAACCTGCAACCACCGGACAGGAAGTTGAGAATGACACCCTGACCTGAATATGACTCTGGCGTAGGGTCTGATAACAGTCTACTGAACCGATCCTCATGAAATTTTGCATACCCGTTGTCTGGGGGTACGGAGAAGGACATATGATACATTTTATCCCTGGAAAAAGTACTGTTCCCGAGGGATCGACATCGACGCGGGCGGAGCCGCGGGTGAAAACTAGTAATATAATATAATAATTTGGGTAACTCACTTAGAAACTGTGCACATTGTGCTGACGACCACTTTCCCGCTCTTTTGTACCTCCTCGCGGACTGCTCGCAGCTCTGCCGGCGTCGGCAAGCGGCGGGGGTCTGCCACCTAACAGAAAGACCAAGTAAGCTTACGCTAGTTAAGCAACCCCAGGCGTGGTCCCCACTGGAATGGATGACAACCTCTCACAGCAAATCGACGTTTGAAAATAAACTTTACCGCTTCTATGCTTCGTTCTGTGAGTGAGAGAGCCGGAGACTCGTCCTCCCCTCACCTATGTCTTTCCTATTTGAAAGGCTGACAAAGCTCCTGTCTCATCATCATCATCCCTGGTGTTGCAGTTGTCCATGGGCAGCGGTGATCACTTACCATCAGGTGACTCGCTTGCTCGTTTGCCTTCCTATAACTACCTAACACTAATATTATAAATACGAAAGTGAGTTTGTTTGTTTTACTAATAAACCGATCATCATGAAATTTTGCATACACGTTGTCTGGGGTACGGAGAAGAACATAGGGTACATTTTATCCCGGAAAAAAGTATTGTTCCCGAGGGATCGACATTGACGCGGGCAGAGCCGCGGGCTAATGCTAGTCATAAATAAAAACGAGTTGAAGAGAGCTCTCACCTCCACCGCGAACGGCCGGCCGTTCCCCAGACACCTGACGTCCACGTCCTCTCGTCCGGCCGACATGAATTTCAGCCGGTGATCTACGTCCTCGGCCGGGATACTGCGAGAATTAACAGGAACACGAATTATACCTCTATTCATTGACTCTATTGATTGCTTATATTTAAATATTGGCTTATACCCAGCAGTGGGTCGTGGAAAGCTGACGATGATGATGATGATGATGATGAAATATTGGTAGAAGATACAATTTTTCGGACAAAGATTGGACTGTTATAATTTAATTGCAAAATATCTGTTACAAATCAAAATTTCACAAATATTCAATCAAAAATGCCACCCCGAATCGTACCCGGCTCAAAGGTTCCCATTACTGCACCGGCATTTCCTCTTTGAATAGCCATGGAAAGCCTGAACCAGATACCACACCGGAGCGGTGATATCCTCTTTCCCTTATACGACGTCCCACCTCACAAAGTTTTTGGCTTCTGGGCACCAAGGCCCAGGAATTTCAAGGGGAAAGAAACAATTTCGTATTGAACAGGTAAATTAGAATATTTATTGAGTTTCTGTACAGTCGCGATCTTCGCCGCCGCTCCGGGTGACCTAATGGTATCAGTGTGATAGGACGCCGCGTACGGCCGGTACTGATTGGACTGTTAGGTAGAAAAAGCGAAGAGAAAAAAAAAACAGTAGGTCTCCAGGAGGGCCGACAGAAGTGAAAACTTAAACATTCGGTTACTTATATACAGAGGTTTCGGTAACGGTAACGGTAACAGTGTCCGGTAACAGTTTTCCCATCTCAAAAAGTTTCCAAAGCGCATAAAAAAGTTTTCACTAAAAAAAATCGTGATATTTACCAAGACCTCGGCATAAAAAAGGGCGAGATTCCTCCTCCAGTAATTTACGGACGCCCCTAACTCACCCGAGTATTTTGGCCAGCGGCTCGAATATAACTTCTTGTACGGACGACTCCATCATCCGTTTGCCCGCCACCAGCCACGGCGTCTGCGGCAGCTCACGAGACAGCTTTATGTATCTGTGGACAAATCAATAAAAATATATATTTAGTCCGTCAGTTTTATCTAATACTAGCTTTAGCCCGCGACTCCGAGCGCGTGACGATTACTCGAGAACAGTACTTTTTTTATTGAATGAAAGGTACCCTATGTCCTTCTCCGTAACCCAGACAACGGGTATGCAAAATGTCAAGACGATCATCATCATCATCATTTAAAGTAGGTGTCACGGTCAATCGACCATGCACACCCTGGTGTCAGAGTTCTTCGGAACCGCCTCTCGGCCTCTGACGTGGTTCCTGTAACGACTACCAGATGGCAGCCGGGACCACCGGCTTAACGCGCTTTCCGAAGCACGGAATCATCTTTATTATAAGACACTCGGGTGATTCAAGCCTGCAATGTCCTAACCAAACTGGAAAGAACTAAACAAAGTATACTTCCCGTGGGAATCGAACCCACGACCCCCAGGTCAACAGGCAAACGCCTTAACCACTGGACCACGGAGGTTGTCAAGACGATCGGTTCAGTAGATGGGGCGTGAAGGCGTAACAAACAAACAAACTCAGTTTCGCATTTATAATATTAGGGTTAGTGATTATTAAGGTCACAGATGTCGGGTTGAAGGCAGCAAAACTAAAGTGGGATTGGGCGCGTCACATATGCCATAAGCACTCTGAAAGATGGACTCACATGTCAACTAACTGGTTCCAACAGATGGCTATAGAAAGAGAGGAAGACCGAAGACGAGGTGGTCGGACGACTTGTGAGCATTCCACAGGCTTTGGGAGGAAAATTACTAAAACTTTTAAGAGCCCGCCATATGCCAGGCGGCGTGGCGATACAAACGCGGATGGTCTAAACGCGTTGGCTACTTTGGATATTTTCGTTTTTTAGGAATATTCAAGGGTTATTCGAAAAAGAAAAACATATGATGGCTGCCTTATCTGTAATGCAATAATAATCAAAAGTTTCAAGGCAAATTTTAATGTATTTGGCGAATAATGCTATATACCGAGTAAATTAGACGTGATTTGGAGGCAACTTTGCAATTTTTTTCTATCGAGAAAATTTAACGCAATCGTGTTTTTGAGTCATATAGTTACCAGAGTTAGTCCTGAACTTTGCTGCATTTTTATTTCAACTTGAGTATTCAATTTTTATTGATATAACAGTCAATCATGCAAAGCAGTGTGAGGTAGTACGGGCCCTTAACAAGCGCGGTGTTCCAGTGCCGCCTCCACTTTCCGAGTCGTTATTGTGCCCCTGGACTGATCAACATGCTATGTAAGATGAATGATAAAGAAAAACTTTAAAGTAAAATAGATTATTGCCAAAAAATAAAATAGCTTTGTACAAATAAACATTTAAAAATTAAAACTATTCGTGTATTCATTTATACTTTGAATTCTTACTTCTCTTCTTCTTCTGGCGCAGAAGAGTGAGGAGACCAGACCCCAAATAACGGGGAGAAGAGGGTCGGCTTGTCCTTATTTTTTCTTACTCTAGAGGCTATCTTGAATCAACTGGCATACATCGTCTTACGTAATTTCCGTAATATATACGTAAAAATAAAAATATTGAATGAATTTACTAAAATAGCTTTATTCATCTTATGCTATGGAAATTTAATTATTTGGGTTTTGTAAATTGGCTCAATTATTGTATTAGGATTAAGCCTGTAATAATAGTTGTAAGTTTGGAAATAAATCCTCACTTATAATATTATAAATGCGAAAGTGAGTTTGTTTGTTTGTTTGTTTGTTACGCTTTCACGCCGTAACTACTGAACCGATCATCATGAAATTTTGCATACAAGTTCTCTGGAGTACGGAGAAGGACATAGGCTACCTTTTATCCCGGGAAAAAGTACTATTTCCGAGGGATCGTCATTGACGCGGGCGGAGCCGCGGGCGAAAGCTAGTAAAGTAATAAATAAATGGGCAGCAATGAATGTGTGAAGATCAAGGTGACATCATCAACTGCCCGGTGTGTCAGGTCTGACAATGCGCGCGCCCGGCCTCCCGACCTGCTACAAGCTTCCCCCCATTCATCCGAGTAAGTAGTATCCCACATTCCCTTCCAATCCAACAAATTGCTATCCTTCCCCAGTTCAAAAATGCTTCCGATGTGCAGCAGCGTTAGAAGCACAAGAAGCCAAAGAAACTGCGCTCGCCAACCCGCCTGCTAAGCGTGATGAGACCAATATCCTCCCAAGGAAAGAATCCTTGGGAGAGCCCTGTCCACCAGTGGAGTTCTTACTGCTGCAATGATGATCAATTATGAACGTGTTTGTACCCCTCACCTGCCCCCGATGTAGATGGGGTCCCTCGCGCAGGCCACGCTCACACACCTCGACGTGATCGCTGGCTCCAGTTGTTCTCCGACCTGGAATGTACATATGTGTCACATAAAGAGGCATTGACGGACGAAACTCGAGGCCACCACACCCTTTGGATTTAGTTTTGAAGGTTACACGTAGCGCCATCTAGTGTAAAAAGCTTTGTACTAAACATGATTCATAGAATGTCACTTTGACAGGTTATATTGTCTGTGCACTGACAGCACACCATTTTTTTAATTCTTTTCAAATACACGACTCGTTTTTTTTTTTTTCATATTTGTTTTACGGCATTTGGCTTTCTGTGCCTTTTAGCCCATCATATTTTCTACGTGTTATCAACGAATTGGTGGTGTAATTCATTTCGGTGATTCAATGGAGCCCCTGGCGACAATTCCCACGAATCCACTGGTTTGATCATAGACGCAGTAGCAGTAAGGCGAGCGACCACCAGCCCGCTATGTAAATCTCACTACAGCCGCACCATGACACTTCATTTTAGTTATTCCACACATTGTTCATAAACATGGACATTTATAACACCAAATTACACCGATTTCACATTATAAAGTCCACTAGAAGCAATTTGCAAAACAATCCAAAACAAAAACCGTGCAGTCCGTCGAAATTCCCGCCAAGAACTCTACACGACTCGTCTTGGCAGCATTGATTTTTTTTCTCTCTCAATAACGAAGAATAGTAAGTAGAAACGAAGACAGCAACGGCAATAAGATTATGTCTGTTGTATGGGAGCCCCCCTTTAATATTAACTTTATTTTGTTTAATTATTTATTTTTAAAGTGATTATATAACTAAATATTCTGTGAATATTTTAAGCGTCTACCTGTTGCTGTTATCAATATCAAGCAAAAACAGGCAAAAAAAATCACGTTTGTTGTATGGGAGCCCCCTTAAATATTTATTTTATTCATTTTTTTTTTTGTATTTGTTGCTATAGCGGCAACAAAAATATATAACTTGTGAAAATTTTAACTGTCTAACTATCACGGCTCATGAGATACAGCCTGGTGACAGACGGACAGCGGAGCGACATTAATAGGGTCCCGTGTTTACCCTTTGGTTACGGAACCCTAAAAAGTAAAAAATCGAAAAAAAAATTAAGACCCATACAAAGTCGCCGATAAGCTGCCCGAGTTCCTAATATAAATATATACGGACAAATCACACAGATTGAGCTAGCCCTAAGGTAAGTTCGACACTTGTGTTATGGGATACTAACTCAACGATACTATATTTTATAACAAATACATATATAGATACACATCCAAGACCCAGGCCAATCTGAAAAAGATCATTTTCCATCTTGACCTGGCCGCGGATCGAACCCGGGCACTCTCGTGTCACATGCTGGCGTGTTGACCAGTCCCTATGGATAGTGATGCCTGGAGCCCCGCCATATCTAAGGTAGCCACAGAGCTCACCTTCCTGATGTTCCCCGCGGGGGCCTCGAGCGCCTGCTCGGCTGACTTCCTGGTGAACTCCACCGTGAAGCGCCGCTTCTGCTTGCTTCGCGACTCGAACAGCTCCGGAGATATGCTTTTTAGCAGTTCCAGCTCCTAAATACATATTACAATATGACATTCTTCCTCCTGACTTATGATTTGGTAAACACAATAGTCACGTCCTCATCCCGTACGAGGTATACAGAGCCTATCAGGCGTACTTGCAAATTTTGGAGGGAGTCATGCGAAAGTAACTCAATCTGTCACCTTTTTACGCAGTGCCGGCGTCTGCATTACTGGCGCCCTGGGCGAGATTTCTACGAGCGCCCCCTCTTATTTGGGAGAGGGGGATGCAACTGCCCTGCGTCCTCTGCCCTTGCTTGGTTGTTTGTTTTTCGTGTGTGTAAGTGGCCAACAGTGGTGTCAGATTTTTCAAGCTGCCTAAAGTCATCTGTCATAGCTTTACGACTGCCATCAATGACAGCAGGACCTTTCTGCCGCATCGGCCTAACGGCTTAACGTGCCTTCCTTGCTTGGTGGGGGCGCCCCTTCCATATCCAGCGCCCTGGGCGCTCGCCCAAGCGCGCCCTACACTAACGCCGCTACTGTTTTTACGCTTCAACCATTGAACCAATGAATGAAATATAGGTATGCCAATTCAAAATCAAAAAGTTTATTCAGAAAATAGGCCTTTGCAGGAACTTTTTCACGTCAAATCACATTTTAAGGGATCTAATTTATTAATATTTATATGATTAATTAATGTGCAAAAGCTACAGTCTACTAGCGTTTCGGAACCGACCACTGCAGAGAAGAAACGCCAAAAGAAACTCTTTTCAACAGTATTGGTCGCCTACTCCCCTACAAGATATCGTGAACTCACCGCAGCTTCGTTGGGATACTCCAACGTGACCGTGACGAGCAGCGGACACACTGCTCCGGAGTCCAGGCTCTTGTTGATGTGTTTTGCCAGCACGGAGCCGTACAGCCACTTCCACGCTTCTTTGAGTGGTGTCACCGTATCTAATAAAACCAAATATAGCTAATAATATACAATAATTAATTGAACATCTATACTTCTATACTAATATTATAAAGCTGAAGAGTTTGTTTGTTTGAACGTGCTAATCTCAGGAACTACTGGTTCAAATTGGAAAATTCTTATTGGAGTATTACTCATTTATATCATTAAAATACTTTGTCGGGATTGCCGACTATAGTTTCGGACTCGTCAGGAGTATAATTTCGGCGTCGCGCATCCCGAACTCGCCTTAAAATGGACTCATAACGAGTCCGAATCTATAGTCGGCAATTCTGACCAAATAGCACGTGAGTGACCCGTTTTCAAAATATAATGTATTTATCTCTCGTTAGTTTTAATGATATAACGAGTAACACTGAGACTGTGTTCAGACTTACTGCCATCGTAGTCAGGGAAGGCGTCCTGTATCTTCAGCGCGACCACCTTTTCCCGCAGCAGCGTCGAGATGGGGGCCGATAGCGCGCACGCGAATGTTTGGGACTCATAGCTGGAAGTAACATGATAAATACATTTTTATAAAAAAAAAAACCGGCGATGTGCGAGTCGGACTCGCGCACGAAGGGTTCCGTACCATTATCTATAAAAACGGTAAAAAAAACATGTATGGCAGCCCCATATAAACATTAATTTTATTTTAATTTAATATAATTAAAGTTTCTAACCGCTGCCTCCAGAGAGTGATCCAATACTTTGTGTACATTGCAAGAAAACCTGCCGACAATCTGGATAAACTTGTGGTTACTAGTTCAGAGCTTTAAGAATGAAATTGGCTTGAAATGGGTTCTGTAGGTATCTAAACGAAGAGGTGTTGTGTTCTGACGCCACGTAAATTACACCATATCTCTAACTACATTGAGTTGATATTTCTTTGAGTTCCTTTGCAGAGTGTGACTTCTGTACGTAAGCATTAGTACTTAATCTAACTACCTCCGTGGTCCAGAAGGCACGTTAAGCCGTTGGTCCCGGCTGCCATCTGGTAGTCATGAAAGGAACCACATGAGAGACCGAGAGGCGGTTCCGAAGAACTCTGACACCAGGGTGTGCATGGTCGATTGACCGTGTCACCTACTCGAAATGATGATGAGTACTTATTCTGTGAGCAAAGGAAGGATTTCTTTTCATCTTTTCGCACTGACTTGCAATGTTCTGCCTGATATAGCGTGATTGTAATGACATTTTATCGGCTTTATATTGAGTGCAGTCAATAATAAAGTGCAGGATAAGATAACTGAATCTACATAAAAGCAAGTAAAATGGGTAACAGTTAATAAATCCTTTGATAAATAAACAAATAGATTTGAATGATTCACCATTATGACATATATTTTAATTCAAATTAAAAATAATGATCAACCCCTTCCCACATAGTATAAAGGCGGCAATATAGAGTAATCTTTGTCATTTGTTGCTTAACAATTCGAACGACCAACATCCAGGTTTCAACTGCCTGAAGATGTTGCGTGTAGAGGCGAGACACGTGTCACGAGTACGACAGCTAATACTGTTGCAGCCTCAACGAATGCAGCAGTATCGACCAGGGTGGCATGCATCAACTGTTGGTGGCGGGCATGAAGGGACTAATTGTAGTGGGTGGGCGCTGGCTAGCAATAGTTTGCAACTAACTGATGGCGGAAGCACGCAAAGTAAATTATCTCACAGAAAATGCAAGTAAAATGGATATACCCTTTCTTGTCTAACACCTCCTTCACCATTTCATTGCACTCCGACCACGACTCTTCTTCCAAGATCCCGAGACAACTAACACAGGCTTCCACCTTCATCCTCTTTGATTCTGGACCATCATCTGTACTGCCTTTATCTTCTGCAGAGTTTGTATGCCCATTTTCAGAACTTCCAGTTTCATTTTCAACGAGTTTTGGATTTGGTGGATCTGTGGTTTGAGTTTTGTCTGTGGTTTCTGGTTCTGTTGGTGCATCTTGGTACTGAAATTTTTAAAAAAGTTATGTTTGAGTACTATATATTTCTTTTATTTTTTTATTAGCGTGTTATTGTGTCCCACTGCTGGGCAAAGGCCTCCCCTTCGTTTCGTGGCGTAAGGGGCCCATGTAACATCTCATGACGCCCGAGTCATCCTCACCTGCACGCGGTGCGCCCTGCTAATAATCAACGAGGCTCTGGCGACCTGCTAACTCGCGCTGAACCCGCGTGGTGGGTTAAATGTCCAAATCTCCCTTCTATAATATTTATATAGCCAATGGTAGCGAACACAGATGGGTGCTACCAAACATCCCAGTCATCAAGACGTGTGTACAATATGTCGAAAGAATAAGGTGTTATCAATCTAAAGTTGGTAAGTGGCCAACCAAATACACTTTATTGATTTTAATACGGCATAAACATGCTGCTTCAAACTGGACCCTGGCCTCCCAAAGACAACTCAGGATGAAACCGGGAACACTCTCAGATGAGAAAAGTGAGGTTAGGATATTGTTTACATTTACAAGAAGGACGAAAAGCACTTCCTTAGTCAATTCTGGCTTACTAGATGACCGTATAATGTGTTCTCCTATATTGAATTTTTAAGAAAATATATTTAAAGTCGAAATAACGATGAAAATATAAAAGGTAACCTTCAGTACATGTTCCTTAAGATTTTCATACACATTCGGTTTCCTCAAGCCTAAATAGCGCACAGCACAGGCGTCACAGCATCCTAGCTCTTTGCACAGCTTGAAAATTGCTTTGTTATCCATACTTAATGTTTATAATCTTTATAAACAACAAACACTTGCATAAAAGTTAGATGCTCGAGACGCTTGAAATGTCTATATGATTTATCATAAAATCTATTGATATTGAGTTTTATACGCTCTGCTATAAAGTTTACTTTGCAATAACACTCTATCGTTCTTTTAATTTGACATGAACACTCCTATTTACGCATTTTATGTCCTTTCAATTTGTCATTCAACAAAGTGGATGAACTTAACACCAAAGCGAGACCCCCCTTCATTTCTCTTTATAGATCTCTTTGTAGGTCTTGCTTTCCCTGTTGATTTGACAAATTTCGTTTTGTGTAGGTCGTCTAATGGAGTTAAGATAATCCTGGCCGTAACGCCGCCGATTATTCCTGTGAGGTACATTTCGACCCCGAGTTTCGACCTCATAATATAATAAATAATATTTTATGATGCCGTCCTACCGACCAAAGTCCTTGTCATAGATAGAATCAAAGAGTATATAATCGCTACGCTTTAAAAGAATCTCTCGTCAGAGAATATTATTTTCTTTGGATAGTAGAGGGTTAAGGTAGGTATCAAAGAAAATAATACTCTCTGACGAGAGGTAGGTATGTACAAAAGATGCGTATAAAGAAGTATAAATGATGAAGTATGTGAAGTCGATGAAATTGCCACACTACAAATTAAACAGCTGATTTATATTTATGTTTTATATACTATTTTATTATATTATATTTATACTATTTTATTTTAGTTATTAAAACCAGTAGAAAAATAGGTATAATAGTGCAGAGATTTTGATTATTATTTGTAATCTAAATACAACGTCTCCATTATGTATTGATTTCTTTTAAAAAATGTATATTTTGACAACTAAATCACAGTGTTGTCATGTGTACGACTGCCGTCGGCCGTCAAACTCTTGTATTTTTATGTAATTCAAAATAAAAAAATTCCAAATTATTTTAAAGATTGAATTTATTTTATTTATTCAATACAATATTAAAAAGAGTTAATAATGGGCACTGTGCATGCCAAGGTAAGGTATTTTAATTTTGTTTTTGTTGAGATAAATCTTGATAATTTTTCAGGTTATCTTCGTAAATATATTGAGTAGATTTCTATATAAATTATATGCTTTATACCTTTATCCTGTATCCTGTAGCACTCTTGATAAAAGCCAAATGGCTATATAAATTAATGTCCGAAATGTGTATTCAAAATACTGAGGTCATTTCTCTATTTACTTCGGACCTGGGTTAATATTTTCACCTTCCTTGTTAGAAAAGGGTTTATCTCAAAAAATCAAAAATTTTATTTTTTATTTTTTGAGTTGTGGGCCCCATATGAATCCCTTAACTCAAAATTTATTTACTTTCGCAACAATATGTATGTATTTGCATCCCCCGAAAAATAGTGTGCCAAAATTCTACTCAATCAGGTTACTAGATTAGATTCAGAGGTAATGGTTGTGACATTCAAAGAAATGAGTGGTAAGGGGGATAAGGGTTTAAGGGGGATTTTACGTAATAGAGGACCCTAAAAAATACCTGGCAAGAAGAAAATAATGGAACTTGAAGTTTTTGATATGATAATGTCTTATAAACGTTGGGAGTGCAAGCTAGAGTGCGGAACAAGCAATAGAGAAACACGAACGGCTTCGGCTTGTGATGCATCTATCTCTCTTCCACTATTATCACATAAAATTATTGACTTTCCAGACAACCTTTTATTTTTGTGTCATATATTTTAATAATTGTTAAAGTTGAATAAAGAAAAAGTTGAAAAAAGGAGACATTCAATCGCTGGCTAAGGAAACATATGTTTTATGTGTTATTTTTCAGTCAGAGCAGAATGACATCGGGGAGGTGGGTGGGGGTGGATTATTTGAGTTTGAGGAGCCCATTGAACTTGAAGACGAGCCGATAGCTAAGCCTACCATCAAATTAGGAGGAGTACGGGTAAGTTTCGATTGAACAGTATTTTCAGCTTGAATACTGGTGCAAGCTTACTTCCGAAAGTCATTGTCATCGCTAACGCTCGGCTTTGACCATAACTAAGAGTCCGGCAAACCGATTCACGCCAAGGCATGTATAGTGCTTTTCTCAATATATGTGAGGAAATTATGAAAGATGTTATACTGGAAACAAATGAGTTTAATATAAAAAAAACTAATAAAGGTTATAAAGCAATTAATTAATATTCCCGGGCCTTTCCTTTTTTTATTTTTCTATTATCAATAAGTGCTAAAGCGTCTATTACACCACACGGTGTTCAGTCAGACTAAGTCTAACTAGCCTAGTGTAATAAGAGTTAGACTGTCTTACTCTGAATTCAGTCAGCAAGATCGGGCTCGGCGAGGCTAACTGGCTTAGAGTCTGAATATCGAGTAGTGTAATAAGTGTACGGGCCACGGCACGTACAAATCACGAGTGTCAGCGAATTTAGACACCGCGCGGCGCTCGGCCGCATAAAACAATCAGTTCACGTCACGTTCACGTCAACGACGGTACAAGCAAAGCAGTGTCGTGTGCTCGCTATCATTCTATCAGTTCTTCTATCATTTTATCAGTGTATTCCGGTCGAACTATCATCTATCAGTGTTATCATCTAGTGCATCTATCATTTCTACTATTTAGAATTCTATCAATAAACTCTTTTACTCTCTCCAGTACTGGCTATCATTTATATCAATCTATCAGACTCTATCATTACTCTATGTGTGGGTAACAAACCGCACATAGTTTTCACTTCGCGTAGCTCAATCGAGTCTGTACATCGCTGCACTTCAGTCTGTTGTTCATGGTGTGTAGACGGGCCGCAGGGGTCGCCGCGAGCTGGCCTAGATCAGTACTGGAAGGACTATCAAGCAAATCATTTGAGTTTACTGGACCTCGAACATGCGAGGTCCCATTCTTATTTTACGACAAATCAATTTGATCACGTTAAAGAGCGGTACGAAAACATTCGTGCGGCGATTAACAACTATCAACCGAAGGACGACCGGCCTTCGACCCCTGTGCTGAAGCCTGCAATGCTGTATTTACCAGGCCAGTCGCAACAGCCTACGTCGCAGGCGTCTCCACTAACTCAGTCTCAGGGGAATAACAGTAAAATAGACGAAATGTTGCGTAAACAAAGTAGCAATTTTAAAGCATTAGAGCATACCTTTTCTAATATCAATTTAGATCTCATAACAGAAAAATGGGAATTTGATAATTTAATTAAGACAATAGAGTCGCGTTGGTCGGTAATTGATACTTTGCATTGGGAGTTAGACAGTGAGTTAGGTGGGAGGAACCAGGAATATGAAGCAGCATTCTTTAGTTATGAAGCAAAATATAACGAGGTTATAAAGTCAGTGAACCGCAAGTTATGGTCTGTGTCGCATAGGCAAAAAACCACCCCAACTCTTGAAATACCAAACTTTGGGGGAAGTTATCATCAATGGACATCGTTTAAGGATCTTTTCACCGAAGCTATTTATTCCAATCCGTCACTTTCTAGTGCGCAAAAAATGCAGTTCCTAAAAACGAAAGTTAAAGGAGAGGCGGAGAGGTTGATACAGCATCTGCCTATAACATCATACAACTACTCCATTAGTTGGGACATACTGAACCATCGGTATAATAACAAGCGGTTGATTTTTAACTCGCACTTAGATATTTTACTCAACATTCCATCCTCTAATCAAGCCACATATCAGCACATCAAACGCATTCATGATACGACATTAGAAACCTTAAATGCCATCAAGAATTTAGGGGTCGATGTACATTCCTGGGACCCGTTGCTTGTTTACCTACTCACTCAAAAACTTGATTCCGAAACTCATGCCGATTATCTGGGTTTCGTGAAGCGTCCACGAGATTTACCCACTCTGCAAGAATTGTTATCATTTCTCGAAAGCAAATTTACTACCCTTGAGTCTTCTAGAAAGAAAACTGATGTACCTAGCAAATCATTTCCAAATAATAGCAACAATCAATCACGTAAATTTCACAATCAGAATTTCAATAAATCATCATTTCCGGCGCATGGTCGGGTAATGGCGCAACAATCATCAAGTAAAGTCAGCAATTTCACGAAACATTATAAATGTGCCATATGTAAGTCTAATGATCATGGGATATTTTATTGCCATCAATTCTTGAATATGCCTTCTTACCAAAAGTGCAGTACATTGGCCAAGCTAAACATATGCGAAAATTGTCTTTATTCTCATAACAATAAGCCCTGTATATCAGAAAAACGTTGTCGTGAATGCAATGGTAAACATAACACCATTTTGCATGAAGCATTTACGCAAAACCGACAATCAAGTAATTCTGCTTCGTCGAAAAATTCTGCAAACGTTAGTGCGCAGAAATCGGAGCCTTTGCAACAATTGCGCACAAACTCGCACGTGACATTGCAATGTGACATAGCCGAGGTACTTTTGGCAACTGCATTACTTCAAGTTAAGCACATGGATGGCACCAGGATAACACTCCGAGCATTAATCGATCAAGGCAGTCAAGCTTCCATCATGACGGAGTATGCAGCTCAGTTATTAGGCTTGCCGCGAGAAAAATGTAGTGGCGTCATATCAGGGGTAGGCGCAAAAAACAGTAACTGCAAGGGACTAACTACAATTAACTGCAAGTCGATACATAGCGATTTTGAGTTTGAAACAGATGTAGTTATCATGGCAAAATTAATCAACCACCTCCCTAGTAATACTTTCTCGAAACCAACCTGGTCATATCTGAAATACATCGCTCTAGCAGATCCAGAGTTCCATCTTAGCAGACCGGTCGATTTACTTCTAGGCGCGGATGTCTACGCCTTAATTTTGTTAGAAGGAATATGTAGAGAAGGCCTTAACATACCGATAGCTCAGAATACGCGCTTAGGATGGATACTAACTGGTAATGTGAAGTCCTTGCAATGCAATGTCGTTCTTAACAACTTAGAAGACATTTACAAATTTTGGGAAATAGAGGATATTAGTAGCGAATCACCAGAGTCATTGGAAAATCAAAAATGCATCGAGCATTATAAATCAACAACTAAGAGATGTAATGATGGTCATTACATGGTGCATTTACCAATGAAATCAGATTTTTGCGAGAAATTAGGAAAGACTAAAACAAAATCAATAGATCAGTTTTTATCATTAGAACGTAAATTTATCAAACACGAAATCATGGAAAAACAATACAAAGCGTTTATGGAAGAATACCGCGCACTCGGTCATATGATTCCCGCGTCAAGCAATACGACGCCCGAGTATTATAGCACACATCATTCCATTCAAAGCGAAACAATAAATTCTAAATTTAGAGTAGTTTTTAACACATCTAGTAAAACTTCATCAGGATATAGCTTAAACGACGTCATGGAATGCGGTCCGAATCTCCAACAGGATTTGCAATCCCTGATCCTCAAATGGCGTGGTTATAGAATTGCGTTTACAAAGCGACATTGAAAAAATGTTTCGGCAAATTTGGATGCACCCAGAAGATCAAAAACTACAAAAAATAATTTGGCGTGACTCCATTGATCAGCCTCTTAGAGAATATCAACTCACCACGGTGATTTACGGTACTAGGGCGGCTCCCTTTCTAGCGATGATGACGTTGAAACAACTCGCGTCTGATGAGAGAAACAATTACTCAGAACAAGCCATCGAAGCTCTTGAAACATCTATGTACACAGATGACTTGGTCTATGGAGTCCATTCGTTAGAATCAGGGAAACGTCTTAAAGAGGAACTTATCAGGTTGTTGGCAGCAGGAGGCTTCCACCTTAGGAAGTGGAAGGCAAACAGTCCTGAGCTGTTAGACGACTCAACAGCAAATCAAGAGGAGTTTAACTTTAAGAATGATCAGCAATCCAAGACTCTGGGCCTCTGTTGGAACCCTCAAGAGGACACATTCACCTTTCAATCAAAATTTGATACAGCATATGAATCAACACATATCACTAAGAAAAAGCTATTATCAGAAATATCCAAATTATATGACCCACTCGGCTGGTTATCACCTTTATCAACGAAACTAAAAATTATTTTTCAGAAAATATGGCAATGTAATTTGCAGTGGGATGATCAAATTCCTAATGATATTTACGCCGAGTGGAAGAAGATCAAAGATGATATACACAACATCAATTTATTAAAATTACCAAGGTGGATACGAACACGGGCAAACGACAACTTTGAACTGCATGGGTTTTGTGATGCCTCAGAGAAGGCATACGCCTGTGTTATATACTCTCGCGTTAACAGGAACGGAGAATCATCAGTCTCGTTATTGATTGGTAGGACAAGACTCGTACCAACAAGCCAAGCAGTTACACTACCAAAATTAGAATTAAGCGGTGCCCTTTTACTTGCAAGACTTATTGAAGAAGGTCAAGAAATGTCTCAGCAATCACAACATACAATCGTATGGCTGGGTCGACTCAATGGTTGTCTTGGGCTGGCTAAACGGCGACCCTGCGAGGTGGAAAACATTTGTGGCCAACCGGGTCAGCGAGATCACACAAATAATGCCCGCTGAAAACTGGCATTATGTTAAATCAGAGGAAAACCCTGCTGATTGTGCGAGCCGAGGTCTCAGTGCATCACAATTGAAAGATCATAGTTTGTGGTGGCAAGGACCATGCTGGCTTCCATCTTACAACTACAAACTGAAGCAAAAACAATATACAACCGACCAAGAGATCAAAAAGCAAAAGCAAGTTAATTTGGCTACACAACAAGTGGACGATAATATCATTATGAATTTGCTAACAAGATGCAGTTCATTTAACAAAGCTGTCAGAATCGTAGCATGGATTCTTAGATTTAAAAGCATTACAAAAAAATCATTTAACAAATTCCTATCACTATCAGAACTTAAGCAAGCAAAAATAACAATCATCAGAAATGTTCAGCAAATATTATTTTATTCCGAAATATCAGATCTACGTAGCGGAAAAAGCATTTCATCTAAAAGCAAGCTATGTGAGCTACATCCGTTCCTGGACGAGGATGGGCTATTTAGAGTCGGTGGTCGTCTGCGACACGCTAACCTCGACTCGGAAATGCAGCACCCTATCATCATTCCATGCGACAGTCGTCTCTCCGACCTCTTAATTGACCAAGCACACGAGTTGACATATCACGGGGGAGCGCGACTTACATCTGCGTACTTACGTAAAAAATATTGGATAATCCACGGCAACAGGGCCACTAAGAAGAGACTGCGTCGTTGTGTTCTATGTAGAAAACATGATCCAACCAAGCATCATCACATCATGGCAGACCTTCCAAGCGCAAGATCAAATCCTTCTCGACCCTTTAGTAAAGTTTCTGCCGATTTAACGGGTTACCTGTTCATCAAAGCAAATGTAGGCAGGGGTATCAAAACAATAAAGGGGTATATTGCAGTCTTCACCTGCATGGTTACCAAAGCCGTGCATTTAGAAGTAGTATCAGACCTGACAAGTTCTGCCTTATTGGCAGCACTGCGGATAATGTCAGCTCGCCGAGGAACACCTCGTCACATCTATACCGATAACGGCACAAACTTCGTAGGTGCCGACAAGGCCCTACAACAAGAATATCAAGAGATACTTGCCTCTTTAGGTGACGAATTCCATTCAGAAGTAGCCAGCATGGGCATTACATGGCACTTTAACGCACCCTCCTGGCCCTCGGCAAATGGACTTTGTGAGGCGGCAGTGAAGAGCCTGAAACGTCACTTAAAAAGGGTAGTCGGTGAACATAAATTAACATATGAAGAGCTCAGTACCATCTGCGCACAAATAGAAGCATGCCTTAACACAAGGCCGCTGTGTCCGATGACGGAAGATTCAGAGGACCTTAACTATTTAACACCTTCTCATTTCTTATCAAGCGGCCCAGTACTAACAGTCTATGAGACAGAGAACGATTTACGTACCCGCTGGTATCTCACACAGAAAATTTTTCGGGACATCTGGAAGAGATGGCAAAACGAGTACCTAACAACATTATCAGCACGTAGCAATTGGCGGCAGCCACAGCCTAATATCAGCCTAAACGATAGTTATCATACACGATGCCAACTTGCCACCTGGTAAGTGGGCGCTTGGCCGCGTCGTTGACCTGCATCCCGGGAGCGACGGTCACATCCGCGTTGTCACCTTAAAGACTAAAAATGGATATCTAAAACGGCCCATCGTGAAGCTGTCAATTTTACCTGTTCATCCTGAATCTGAAAACAATACCTCACCATCACTGAATGCGAAGGAATCTACATATAGGGCCAAAACTAAGAAAAGCAACTTCGCCGGTATCGCTACCGCACTTTTATTATTTTTCATGACCCTCATTACAAGCTCTACGTGCGCATACAGTACAATACCATTTCAAGGTAATCAAAGTTTATTTTTCGACAAATTGACAAATATGAAACTTGTGAGAGATCATTGGAAGTTGGTGGTCTACTATGACTTATCTCCGTACTGGGAAGGCACGGCGGCAGCCGTCAAGTACATCGATTATCTCGAGAACACATGTTCCAAGAGAAGAATGCAATCACACTGCGAGAGTATCATGTTACAATTAAATCACAGCTACTCGGAGCTCGCACATCATAACAATTTGTTACTAGAACAGCACTTTTCGACGCGCACGCGACAACGACGAGGACTTATTAATTTTGTGGGAAATGTAGCAAACACATTATTTGGAGTCCTTGATAGCAATTTCGCAGAAAAATATGAAAAAGATATTGAGTTGATCAAAGGAAATCAAAATCATTTAGTACAACTTTACAAAAATCAGACCTCAGTCGTTGAAGCAGAGCTTAACCTCATCAAAAGAACAGAAAGCATCATGAACAAACAGCATAAGACCATACATAAACAATTATCAGATATCGAAACATCTCTAAACACCCTTAAATCAGCGACACAAAATTCCTCGTTTATCATAGATTTTACGTTATCCGTCATCATAGCAAATAACTTATTGAACACATTACGTAACATGCAAGATGATATCTTATACACTATCACCGACGTTTATCATGGGCGGCTCAACTTACATTTGTTGTCCCCCGATCAGCTGCAGCGAGAACTACACATGATATCCTCTCAATTAGCAAATGACTTATCATTACCGACAGACAACGCTATGCTTTCAAACATATATAAATTACTATCAGTTAGAGCGAGAATATCAGAATCATATCTTATGTTTGAAATACAAATTCCCTTAGCATCGAGAGACATATATGAGATTTTTCACACGATACCAATACCTAAGCAACTTAATGACAGCATGGTTTACATTTTACCTATCAGCGAGTACATAGCTATCAATTTACATAAGGACGCATTTATATCAGTAACCGAGCAAGAACTGGGTCTTTGCGTACAGCAATCCCCTGAGACTATTTTATGTTATTTACAAAAACCTATCTTTCGAGTGAAGAATGATCATGATCTTTGCCTCAAAGACAGCAGCAGCCTATCATGGTAGATCAACTTCCAAACAGTGTGAAGATATTTTCGAGGCAACTAGCAAATCAAATGTTTATTTTTATTTCTGTTGCAACATATGTTACATGAAAATGATATGCGCGGATCACATTACCGCTATTCAATTGATGCAAGCTGGGCTAATGACACTCGGTCAAGGATGTCTTATCAGATCAGCTGATTTCTCCTTTTATTCACATCGGCTCCTAAAGAGCAACATCAGTATCAGTTCTAATCTCGATCTCTTAGAGATGGCTCCTATCAATCATATATTAAATTTAACAATATCGCATCCTCATATCAATGAGACCGATGTTATGAATGAAAGACAGCTGCTAGCATTACAAGAGAGAATCGATATTATGAAACAGAATGAACCGCTTGCTGAGATTGTGTCCTATCACGACGTTCATCATTACGTCGCCATTTACGTGTTAGTGGGCGCTGCGCTGGTGGTCGGTGCGGCGTTCGTGTGGCGCCGGGGGAAACGCGCGAGGCCAGCTCGCGGCGACTCCTGCGGCCCGTCTACACACCATGAGCAACAGACTGAAGTGCAGCGATGTACAGACTCGATTGAGCTACGCGAAGTCAAGTGTCAGTGTGGTGTATCAAGTGAAAGTGATCAAATCAATATCAGTGCGCGTAATCAAAAGCAAAATCGAGGCACTTCACCTATCCTTGATTCGGTTTTTACTATCAGTAACAGCAGACTTTAACTTCTTTTTAGTTTATTCCGTTTAGAATTTATAATAACAATCATTTTGTGTAGTAATATATAATATGTTTGCCTATCACCTTGTTAGTTAGGATTAGTACATCTCATCTCATTTTCCTCTCATCTCTGGCCCGGGAGCATGTACGGGCCACGGCACGTACAAATCACGAGTGTCAGCGAATTTAGACACCGCGCGGCGCTCAGCCGCATAAAACAATCAGTTCACGTCACGTTCACGTCAACGACGGTACAAGCAAAGCAGTGTCGTGTGCTCGCTATCATTCTATCAGTTCTTCTATCATTTTATCAGTGTATTCCGGTCGAACTATCATCTATCAGTGTTATCATCTAGTGCATCTATCATTTCTACTATTTAGAGTTCTATCAATAAACTCTTTTACTCTCTCCAGTACTGGCTATCATTTATATCAATCTATCAGACTCTATCATTACTCTATGTGTGGGTAACAAACCGCACAATAAGCGTTTAAGGAAACATAGCCAATGCAGCCCAGTCATATTTTATTTTAGATGATTGTTTTTTTTCTTCCGCAACGAAAATTAAGCACGCATATTTTCCCCCCGATTTTGCACGGATGCAATGTACATATAAACCTTCCTCTTGATTCACTCCGTCTATTAAAAAAACGTCAAAATCCGTTGCATAGTTAAAGATCTAAGCATACATAGGGACAGACAGACAGCGGGAAGCGAAATCAGGAACTGACAAATGTAGCACGCCCTCTGTGTATAGTTGTAGAGCAACTCTAGTTTGTATAAAACTTCGTGGACACGACAATGATACCACCAGTTCAATATGGTCTTGCCCCGACTTTCTCCGGCTCCGAATAGCCAGAGAAATCCCACTATCCGAACCCCTCGCACTTGCCACCGGAACAGAGTTCGTAGAGTAGGATTAGCTTCGATTACTGGTGACCGCCCGGTGATCCCGGGTGACTTGGGAGGCCCTTCTGGCAACGTAGCTTTCGGCCCATAAGGCAAAAGATGAGAGGCTTTAAGTCCGCCATTACACTTGTAACTGTGTATGAAGATAAATATATTTAAAAAATTGAGACTTGCTGCTCTCCAAAGGCTTTGCCATTGTTTCTCAGATTGGCTCTTAAGGCTTGCATGCACGTATACGCGGCCCGTCAGGCAATATTAGCTTGTTGTCTCTCCAAGCCTTGCGCACACAGGCAACGCCCAAAGCCGAGGTCCGTCCCTCCTGGGGCCCTTTGGTGATGTAGTCTATAAAGGTTGAGGGCACTCTGCCCTCGCCTCAAATGCCCGGTGAAGTAGCGAAAGCTCACTTGGAGCTAGTACATAGTCAATTAAAAAAAAACAATGATACCACTAGTTCGATATTGTCTATGGTCTACAAGTTGTATCGCAACGTTCCAGGCAAGAGTAGACCGAGTACATGTGGACGGTTTGAACCGCACCAAAGATGACATCATCCGCAGCACGGTGGACGACCTGTTCCACGCGACCGACTTCGAGGATGTCATCCTTAGGGCACATAAGGTATGACAACGGAAGATATTTTTGAAATTTAAATTGTACGAAGTAAGTAAGCTACCAGAAACGCCTACAGCGATGGAAGTACCCAACACTGGTGTCAGAATTTTCAAGCTGCCTAAAGGCATCTGACATAGCTTTACGATTGCCATCAATGATGACAGCCGAGATTGACGGCGTAACGTGTCTAAGCACAAAGGAGCTCGAGATATTGTTATGCCACTATTGCAGTCATCAATTCCCAATGGGGATCGCGCCGCGGGTTACTTTACCAAAGTGGTCGGACGACCTGACCAAGGTCACAGGGAAATGCTGGATGCAGGCCGCTTCCAACCGGTCATTTTAGAAATTATTGGGAGAGGCCTATGTCCAGCAGTGGACTTCTTGTGGCTGACATTATGATATATAAATATATAGGGACATATCACACAAATTGAGCTAATCTCAAAGTTAGTTGCGAACTGTCGTAGGATACTAACTCGACGATACTATATTTTATAATAGATACTTATATTGATCAACATCCAAGACCCAGGTCAATCTGAAAAAGATCGTTTTCCATCATGACCTGACCGGGGATCGAACCCGGGCACCCTCTTGTCGCAGGCTGGCGTGTTGACCACTGCGCCACGGAGCTCGCCTATGATGATGATGATATGAGTGTATTGTCATCAGGTCCGCCGCGCGCTGGACGCGATGGGGTGTTTCCGCGACATCGGCGTCTACATCGACGTGTCCTCCGGACCCGGTGCCACGCCCGAGGGACTCGAGGTGAGGGGGGGGGGGGGACCACTCGCACAATTGGTGTGTTAGTGTGTATCAACCAAACTGCCGGGGCTTCGAATCACCGCGTCGAATTATCTCATCCATTCATCATCATCATCAGGTCTTTTTAGTGTCCGGTTTCCGGCAGAGTAGAATAGGACCACTCCTAGTCTTCCCATGGATGTCGTAAGAGGCGACTTAGGAAATACAAGCTAAACAAAGCTCATAAACATCAATCATCATTGGAAATTTGTGGTATTCTACTTCATTCATATCCGATGAATAGAAAGTTGATTAAATTGGAGATATATTACAACGTTGGTTGAAGGGGTGTACTTTTTGAAAGACACTCAGTGGAGGTTCGTACTTCAATGAAGTTATTACATTTCATAGGGTTTATATACATGGTAAAATAGAGTATGGTGTAATACATGATAAATGGAGTCGCTATGTGGAATGACAGTCTTAGACATAGGAATATGATCTAGGTTG
Source organism: Elegia similella (assembly GCA_947532085.1). Lineage (NCBI taxonomy): Eukaryota > Metazoa > Arthropoda > Insecta > Lepidoptera > Pyralidae > Elegia > Elegia similella. Next base: position 280,986 of record OX383954.1, on the reverse strand, counting down.
AAACATGACTACGTTCGAGTAGGACAGTAATGAGGGATAAAATAGTGATAGCTTGCTGATTCCATAGACCAGCAACCATTCAGCCCAGTCCCTCGATCGGCTTGTAGATCTGCGCGGGAAGAGAAGCAGCTGGCACATTCTACGTTTTTTCTTTTCTCCCAGACCAGCATGGAAGGGACAGAGATACCCTCTACCTATATCTTGTATTTTCTCTTAAAGTATAAATAGTAATAACATGAAAATTTATATTAAGACAGACTTCATTAAAATCTTTCTGTATATACATATTCATGTTATTACTATGTATAGTTTAAGAGAAAATTCAAGATATAGGTAGAGGGCATGGTCAGGTATCTCTGTCCCTGACTGTATATAACATTTTTTTTTAGCCTGTTGTTTCCCACTGCTGGGCAAATGCCTCCCCTTTCTGTTTCCACACTTCCCGATCCGGGGCTATTTGCTGCCAACCAGTTAAAAAGCCGTTTATATCGTCTCGCCATCTTCTCCTTGGTCTGCCTCTCTTCCTTTGCCCCTCTGGTTCCCATAACGTAGCCTTTCGGGCCCATCTACTTGGGTTCATCCGAATAATATGTCCTGCCCATGTCCACTTAAGAGAGGCTGTCTTGACACCCACGTCCATCACTCGGGTTTTTGAACGCAGGGTATATAACATACACCACAATATTATTATTGTTGTAATGGCAGGTGACGTTCCAAGTGAAGGAGCTGTCTCGCATCGTGGGCGGCGTGAACACCACTGTGAGTGAGAACGAGGGCAACTTGGTGCTAGGTGAGTGAGCGGGGAGGGACGTTAGCCCGGGGGCAGGGGCTTGTGGGGGCGCCGGCTCCCCCGCATCTTGTTCGCTATTATGACAATATGGTAGTCATTCGTAGGTCAGGGGCGTCCTCCTCCACTGCCTGTCTGGTGGTGTCAGCTATAGCATCGGGTACGGCGCCCGGCCTCCCATTCTTTTCGAGTGAGTAGTATCGCTTTAGATACCTTAATTTCCTTTCCAAATCCAACAAATTCCTACCCTTCCCCAGCTTAAAAATGCTTCCGATGTGCAGAAGCGTCGGAAGCACAAGCGCTGAGGCTGAAGAGGGGGCGCTCGTAAAACTCTCGCCCAGAGCGCCAGTAAGGTTGACGCCGGCACTGCCCATAGACCCCCCCCCAATTACGTTTCGTAAAATGTATTTGTGATGGAATGGCTACTGCCTAGAGTAGAAGTCGGTGGGGAATGCGCCTAAAATTGGTTAAAGTGCAGGGGGAATGACAGTGTTATCGCCCCCTTCCCTCCTCGTCATAACCGTGCGCTGTGGGATACATTACGAGGACATTGTATGAATCACATGTGGTTGGGTTGTTGTAGGTGTAAAAATGCCGAATGTCCTCGGGCGAGGCGAGAAGCTGCAAGCGGAGTACAGCATGGGGTACCGGAGTTCCTCCAACTTCAGCCTCGCCGCCACCAAGCCCTACCCGCACAAACCCTTGACGCCCGTGTAAGTTTTTTTGTTTTTTTCTGGTATAGCATTGCAAACGAGCTAGTGAGTTACACCAGGATGTAACAGGAGCGTTGCCGGCCTTTCAAGGAGTTGGGGGAAGGACATGTAGGAAATGGGAGAAGGATGGGCCTCCGGCTCTCTCACTCACCGAACGAATCATGGAACTGACAAAGATAAAAAGCTACTCAAATGTAAATTTTGTGTGAGTGTGTGGTACTTCTGCCTATGTTTGCTAGATTTGGAGACAGCAAATTCTCATATTGACTGATGGGCTGAGATTGCTTGCATGCATTGCCTTAAGAACCATTGGTAAAAGCCTTTGGAGAGCAGCAATTCTTGGCTTTTGCCTTACGGACGGGGCGCGGAAATTTCCCCCCCAGCCCCAACCCCAAGACAAGCAACGAATGACCATGTGGGTCATTAGTTGCTTGTCATTCGAACGTTTCACTGCCTGAAGATGCCTCGTGTAGAAGGCGATGGCCGACATTGCTGCAGCCTCAACGGATGCAGCAGTAACGACCAGGGTTGCATGCATCAACTATTGGTGACGGCATGAAGGGACTAACAGTAGTGGGTGGGCGCTGGCCAGCAATAGTTTGCATGAACTGACTGGTGGCGGAACCACGCAAAGTAAATTGTCTCAAAGTAAACATATATATTTATTTATTTATATTTATATGTGTGAGCAGGATAGAAGATGTATGACGACAGACGGTGTTCAGGAAAGTTCTAGACTATTCCATTCTGGGAACTTCGCAACAATACTAGTATAGATGGTGTTGTTCGCAGTGTGTCGGCGTCGCTGTACCAGCAGAACCACGAGTACCCGTGGTCGGGGTACCGGCTACTGGACCGCGGGGTGCTTCTCGACCTCGCGTTCAAGACCTCGCCCTCGGTATGTGACATTCATCATCATTATTATTCCTGGCAGGGTCGCCGTATAGGGTTGGGCGTAAGGAGACGCATTTTATACTTCCGATAAGGAAGAATCGAATTATTCGAAGTAAAGAATTTATTATAAGCTGAGGGAGATTGTGCACTGTGGTGTGCCCTTGGGGAGGCCTACGTCCAGCAGTGGACTGCATTAGGCTGTTTAATTGATTGAAACGCTGAGGAATGATAGGAATTATTTGATTTTTGGAAGGGAACGAAAGTATTGGGATTCTACTCTCTCAGATGAATGTAAGGAAAGCGTGAAGCAGCTCGGGAGGCCGCGTACCCGATGCCTGCCATCACCCGACAGGCAGTTGGTATGACTAAAAAACCTTAACGAAACTGATCTCCACTGAAGTTTTATTTTTCTTAAATATAATATTGCATCCTATATATAATAAATATTATTAATCCTTTGTTACATATTTTTAAGTGTTATATTTTGCATTCACAATGCTATTTTGATATACTCTTATCTAAATTAGGAAAATAAAATTTTAAGCGGGCGGGATTTGAACCTGCGACCTTACATAGACTTAAGGTTGCAGGTTCAAATCCCGCCCGCTTGAAATTGTTTTCACCATATTTTATTTTCTTAATTTAATAAGACCATTTTTATTGTTACATATTTTAATTATGTCGATATATCTCATTAGTTTTTATTAAAAAATATATTTGTGTCCCCGTTTTGCAGACGAAACATAACCTGCAGTGGGAGGGCCTGGTCCGAGACACGTCCGTACTGAGCAAGACCACCAGCTTCGCCGTGCGCGAGAACAGCGGTCAGTGTCGAGTCCAAACAGAGCAGTCGGCGCTACATGTTAAGGGCGGGTCACACCGCCCGCGAGCGAGCGAGGCGAGCGATATGAGCTAAGCGATGTGGTTCACACCGCGAGAGAGAAACCTAGCGAGCGAGCTCTCTCGGATATGTTCAGTCACATCGCTCATATTGCTGTGTGAACAAAGTTTCATGAAACGATGTTCGCGGAGTTCTTGGCGGGAATTTCGGCGGAGAGCACGGCTTGTGTTTTGGATTGTTTTGTAAATTGTTTCTAGTGGACTTTTTAATTTGAAATCGGTGTAATTTGGTGTTATAAATGCCCAAGTTTATGAACAATGTATGGAATAACTGAAATAAACTGTCACAGTGCGGCTGTAGTGAGGTTTACTAAGCGGGTTGGTGGTTGTCTGCCTCGCCTCATTGCGTCTGTGATCAAGCCAGTGGGTTCGTAGGAATTTTCGCCAGGGGTTCCGTAGAAACAATGAAATGAACTACACCACCGTTTCATTGATAACAAGACTTACCTAGAAAAAGCGCGGGAAAACTCATTTATACTCGATACTGGCTAAATACGTAACGCGTGAAAGCCATAAATAAAAGAAGAAGTAGAACGATGTTCGCTCGCCTCTCTAATACTGTTGAAAAGAGTATCTTTCGGCGTCTTCTTCTCTGCAGTGGTCGGTTCCGAAACGCTAGTAGACTGTAACTTTTGAACAGTAATTAATAATTTGAATATAATTCAATAAGTATTATTTACAATGTAAATTGACGTGAATAAACCTTTGAATCTCTTGCCTCGTTCGCTAGCTGGCGGTGTGAACTGCCCTTTATAGTTGAAACTGAGCTTTCAGAGAGGTATGGAGTGCCCTGCTCGGCATCGAATTACAACACCTCAATCCGACAGCATACTCAACTTGGTGAAAGTCCCACCAGGAAGCGATCTCCCGTGGGCAATTTGGAAGTCCCTCAATAGGCTCCGGAAGCGTGTGTGCCAGTGGCCAACACTGCTGTAAGATTTTTCAAGCGGCCTTAAAAGCATTTGACATAGCTTAACGGCTACCATCAATGATGACAGCCGAGACCATGGCTTAACGTTCCTTCCGAAGCAAGAAGGGGCCCGATATATTTTTATGCCACTTGCGGTCGCCCATCCAAATGCGGACCGCGCCCGGGGTTGTTTGACATACGTAAGCGTTTTTAATGCTCAGGCCCACTGAACCATCGGGCTCTTATCTTAGGCTGAAAAGTACTTTTTATATTAAATGGGTTTCCTCTTGACCATAATCTAGGCCAAAGGTAAAGATGGTCTAGGATCGAGCGAGCTCACCCAGAAGAAGCCTATTCACTCTAACTTTGACGAGATTTAGGTTATATACGCTAGGAAATACAGACAGAAGCAACGCACTCCAATCCCAAGCTGTGCGCATAATAAAAGATGCTGAAAATAGCTTGGTACAAATTCTAGGAATTCTTGTCTATTCCCAGGCCCCCAAATGAAGTCGGTGATCCGCCACATAGTGTCAGTGGACCACCGCGACGAGCCCATCTTCCCAACGCGGGGGACGTACGTGCAGTTCACGAGCGAAGTCGCGGGCTTGGGCGGCGGCGTGGCGCATCTCAAGACAGAGCTGAACGCCCAGGCTAATGTGCCTCTCGCCGAGAGCGTGGTGAGTTGATGTTTCTTGATACTAGATGGCGCTAAAGTCGAGTTAGATCTCGCTATTAAAATTATTAATCGACTGTTTTTATTAGCTTTTTTATACTTTTTTTATGTAATTCTGATTCTAGAATTTCAATATACTTCAGAGGTTCAAAATCACACTGTACCTATATCATAGAATTAGAAAAAATATGAAAGCGTAACTCTCATACAACTAACGATTCAATATCAGTACCATTTACGCAAACAAACTTAACTCAAATCACAACAAAAACTTACGCACTCATAGACGAAGCTAGTTTGCGATTGGCCGCGTCGAGGTCACGGGGCGGTGTCAATATATCTAATGAAGGTTAGGGTTTCAACATAGCGGTAGCTAAATAGGTAGGCTAGCAGCTCGCCATAAACTAAGGGTAGTTAGTTAGTAGGGACTAGTTAAGTAGGGACCACGGAGCAGATATAGAGAGGAGTTGCCCTAAGGAATATTTTCTATGAAACAATGCGTGGCACTTACAGGGGGTGAGGGGAGTATTATTTGTCTCACTCTACTTGCTCTGTGTCTCACTCCCTCCTTTATATCCATCTAGCGGCGAATAGCCCAACTACTTAATAAGTTCGATGTTGATCTTTCTTTTTAGTTTATCTATCCGTCACTAGATGTCCCTAACACCTACTGCTACTAAAAGAGAATTATGAAACTACATAAACAAAATCTTTTGTCAAGGTAAAAGTCTTTAGGTATAAATTTAGAACAAATTTCAGTACTTATGGTTATTAGTTATTACGATAATTAGCTTTAATATATTTTTATAGTTCTTACGTCCCATTACGCAAAGTGGTGCCATCTAACGATGAGTAGCACGGAACGTCGCCAAAAGATTCTTCTAGAATAATTTAAGTAAATTACGAATTAAAATACTTACAAATGAAATGTGATTCCTACCATAGCATCTGAACGTTTATCGGAGTAGTTTTTACATGATATAATACAACACTTCATGATTTTCTTCGTAAAAAACAAGAAAAGTCCGAAAATCTCACTGTGTGCACAGAACGAACCAAGTACGAACATTGACAGCTACAACAGCAGACTAATAGGCCACGCCTACTCTCGATGTTAACGTGATGACGTCAGGACCTAGTTGGAATCACAGTGCACAGTAGCTTACGCCGTCTCCACTCTATATCTGCTCCGTGGTAGGGACTTAAATGAAAAAATATTTTACTCGCCATGTTAAGTTAAAAAGTCTTCTATATCGTCTCACCATCTTCTTCTCGGTCTGCCTCTTTTCCTTTGCCCCTCTGGTTCCCATAACGTAGCCTTTTGGGCCCATCTGCTTGGATTCATCCGAATATTATGTCCTGCCCATATCCACTTAAGAGAGGCTGTCTTGACACCCACGTCCATCACTCGGGTTTTTAACTGGTTGGCAGCAAGTAGCCCCGGATCGGGAAGTGTGGAAACAAAAAGGGGAGGCCTTTGCCCAGCAGTGGGACACAACAGGCTAATAAAAATAAAATGACAAGTTACTCCTGTGTCACTTTTCCGTCTTTCCTTGCGTTGCCTGCCCCCGTAGTATGGTACACGCTACAACGTTTATCGACTATCGCCATCTTGTTATCCGTTTAAAAAAGAGCGAGATGTGGATAGTTTATCACGCGATAAAAACAGTGTCGCAGCTACGGGCGCTGCACCACTTTATTGCATAAATAGTATTTTTTTTCTTAATTCGCTAAGATTACGCCGTTGTTCACAAAAAATATGTCGTTAAATGCTTTTATCGACGCGTCCTTTCGTAGCGGAGCGCGCGGCAGACTTGTTTGCGAAAAAATCGACTTTTTAAGCCCCGCCCGCTTTGAGCTTATTTGAGTGGTGTCAGTTTTTGAGCGCAATGCTGCTTCCATAGTTTTTCTAATTCAATCTATATCTATACTAATATTATAAATCTGAAGAGTTTGTTTGTTTGAACGCGCTAATCTCCGGAACGACTGGTTCAAATCGGAAATTCTTTTTGTGTTGGATAGTCATTTATTGAGGAAGGCTTTAGGCTATAAAACATCACGCACGCTGCGACCAATAGGAGCAAAGCATCAATAAAAAATGTTTAGAAAATGGGGGAATATTATTCATCTATGCTAATAAAAACCTAATTAATCATAATAACAGAAATTGCCGCGGACGAAGTCGCGGGAAACCGCTAGTGCTGTATACACGGTGAAATTTTAATCGTTCTGGACGCTTATAGGGATGATTCAGCCCGTTGATATAAACAACTTTTCCTATGGGAACAATGCTGGAAACTCAAAAATTTTTTTGACGTTCCCATACAAGTTGACCGGGCAGCCGAATTTTTTTTTATGGAACTTGCCCCTTTTTTTTTGAGTTCCCAGCATTAGTCCCATCGGAAAAGTTGTTCATATCGACGGGCTAAATCACCCCTTTAAGGGGCCATACTATGCCAGACTGCTTTGCATGATCGACTATCATATCAATAATAATGAAATACTCAAGTTGAAATAAAAATGCAGCAAAGTTCAGGACTAACTCTGGTAACTACATGGCTCAAAAACACGATTGCGTAAAATTTTCTCGATAGAAAAAAATTGCAAAGTTGCCTCCAAATCACGTCTAAAAAGCATTATTTTGTCTAATATTCACCAAATACATTAAAATAAACCTTGAAACTTTTGATTACAATTGCATTAGAGATAAGGCATCTATCACGAGTACCGAATTTCCGAATAACCCTATAATATTCTTTAAAAACGAAAATATCCAAAGTAGCCAACGCGGTTAGACATCCGTTTGTAGGCCGCCACGCCGCCCGCGTCCCCTCTCAGACGCGCTTCGGCTGTCCTAGGGGGAGGCTGTGTCACTTGCGCTCAACGCACTACTTGACTGAAAAGATCGCAACACAAACAAGTCGCGTGAAAATAATTTGTTTCTTGTTTATTGTATACTAGCTAACGCCCGCGGCTACGTCCGCGTTAGTTTCAATCCCTCGAGAACAGCAAAATTTCTCGGAATAAGAAGTACCCTGTGACCTTCCCCGGGCCTGGAACTACCTCTAATACTAAATTTCATCCAAATTGGTTCAATGGTTGAAGCGTGAAAAGGTGACAGAAAGAGTTACTTCCGCATTTATAATATTAGTATGGATTTTTGACGTGAAACGTGTTATATATCGATGTACGCAGGCTGCATGCAAGAAAAATGTCACGTTCACGTTCCGTTATTTTTACCCGACTGACCTACACAGAAGAAGGTAATGTTTTTCGCGCGTATGTATGAATGTATCATCATCATCATTTCGAGTAGGTGTCACGGTCAATCGACCATGCACACCCTGGTGTCAGAGTTCTTCGAAACCGCCTCTCGGCCCCTAACGTGGTTCGTGGTATGTATGTATATATGTACGTATGTGTGGTGAGGCCTATGTCCAGCAATGGACTTCTTGCGGGTGATATGATGATGATGATGTGTATATGTGTGTCTGTTCCATTGTCGTCTCCTGTAGCCTAAACGGTTTGACCGATTTTGAAGTGCGAGGTATCATTAGATTCGTATTCTTCCCTGGAGTGCCATAAGTCACATAGACGTTAGCAAAAAAAATATATGGCGGTGGTATTTTCGTGAAAGGGAGATGAAGTGGAAGCACGCTTACCGCTCGTATCGCGTTGGCGTGGGCGCCTAGGTATCTGCGGCGGCCGGGATGGTTATTGTTTCTTTCTTCAGTCTTCACCTTCTTTCACTCCGGTCTAGACACCGGTGATGCTGACCGATATCGCGGCGGTTGACGGGACAGGTTATTGAAACGCGTGTCGACCGAACGGCGGCGGAACTCGAACAGAACGATCAGTCAGAGCTGACGTCTCGGGTTTTGTTGGTTTACCCTCATATGCGTGCATAAGGAAATATGACAGGAAATATGAGGGTAGATGAGGATGATGGGACTACTACCTATGCATAAATAACTAACATAAGCCGCCCCCCAAAGAGCTGCTAAGCTCTTTGTGTTAATTCTAAAGTTGATGAAGCTGATTTTCCATATTTTTTAAGATTACTTAAGGTGATTTTCCATATTTTTAAGTTGAGTTTATATTAATGAATTGAAATAATACTAAATTATAATCTAAGTTACCTATTGCTAAAAAGGGTTTGATAGAAAGTTCAATTTAATTTGTACCGGTATTATCTACTGGCAAGGGACAGACCTTGCTCACAGATCGAAGACATGTACCAGTTTTTGTTCTCAACTCTACCACGCGGACAACACCGTCGGCTCCAGGATGGAGCTTGAGCACACGACCTTTTAGCCAGCGCAAAGGTGGCGCTTGATCATTTTTTATGAGAACTAAGTCTCCGATTTTTAGGTTGTCAATAGAGTTGTGCCATTTGGCTCTTTGTTGCAGGTGGCGAAGGTACTCAAGCCGCCATCTCTGCCAAAAATGTTGTGCTATAGCTTGAATAAGTTGCCAACGGTTGAGTCGAGACATTGGAGTCTGATCGTAGTCGTATTCCGGTAGACAAACTAATGGCTGTCCTATCAAAAAATGTCCAGGAGTTAGTGCTTCAAGGTCGTGCGGGTCGCTCGACATTGGGCATAACGGCCTGGAGTTTAGAACGCTTTCAATCTTCGCAAAAACAGTTACGATTTCTTCGAAGGTCAGCACTTGTTCTCCGATTGTTCTTTTTAAAAGTAGTTTAGCTGATTTGACCGTAGATTCCCATAGTCCCCCCATGTGGGGACTATAAGGTGGGTTCATGTGCCAATTGACCCCCATTTTAGCCAAAGCGTCGCCTATTTCACCTTCCTTAGAGGTAAGAAAGGCCTCTACCTCTGACAAATATCGCTTCGCGCCTTGGAAATTCTTCCCACAATCAGAATAAACGTCTGAGGGCAAGCCACGCCTAGCCGTAAATCTGTCAAAGCATGCAATGAATGCATTGGTGGACAAGTCGGAAGTTACTTCCAAGTGGACAGCCTTAACAGCGAGGCAGATAAAGACACATAGGTAGGCCTTGCGCAGCTTAGCATTCCTGATTGTGGATACCTTGATATTGAAGGGACCTGCGAAATCAATGCCGATTTTCGAATAGGGACGTGATTGACGAATGCGATTAGGCGGCAGGCTGCCCATCAGAGGCTCGAGAGGTTGGGCCTTGAAGCGATGACAATTGTGGCACAGATAAACTCTATGACGCACAATGCTTCTAGCAGATAATATCCAAAATCTTCGGTGAAGAATACTGAGCAAAATGGAGGGTCCAGCATGAAGATGCGTTTGATGATAGAAATCAATCAAGATATTAACAAAATGATGTCGCTTTGGCAGCAAGAGTGGATGCTTGGTAGCGAAAGGTAAGTCGGAATGCTGGAGCCTTCCTCCTACGCGGATAGAACCATCGGAATCGATGAAAGGATTTAATCGCGCTATGGCTCCCTTCAAACGCAGCCCTTTATTAAGATGAGAGATAATATCCGAAAATGCCTCATCCTGTACCAGCTTGATGACTCTACCTAGAGCACCTTCCAACTCTTGGACTGACAGGCGTCCAATCATTTTATTTTGTCGATTACGCGAATTGTGGATAAAACGAAAGCACCACGCAACTGTGCGTTTTAAACGAGAGAGAGAACTGAACCTTGACAGAAGAGACTCTGAAGGTTCTGTCTTTTCAGAGATATCAACATCCGCGGTGAGATACGACGATGCACTTGGTTTAAGTCCGGGTAAATTTTCACATGCGTCAGTGACGTTAACTGGCCACCTTGACGGATCGTCCTTACACCATGCAGGACCCCACCATAATTGGTGGTGAACGATGTCCGAAGGAAGCATCCCTCGACAAGCGCAATCAGCGGGATTGAGCGCTGACGGCACGTACCGCCATGTAACGTTGGGGATAAATCCGTTTATTTGAGAGACTCTGTTCGACTCAAAGGTTTGTAACCTATGAGGAGGAGTCTTGAGCCAAGCAAGGGCGATTGTAGAGTCGCACCATACGATTGTGTCAGCAATGGGAATACATTTGCCGAGCACAGCAGAGACGTGATTGAGCAGTTTAGCGAGCAGAACGCATCCACAGAGCTCGAGCCTTGGAATGGTAAGCTTCTGTTTAATGGGAGAAACCCGCGATTTCGATAAAAGAAGATGGACCTTGACATCGGTGTGAGATGATTGGACTCTAAGATAAACTACAGCTGAGTAGCCCTTCTCAGAAGCGTCGCTGAAACCCATGAGATCACACCGAATGTCTCCTTGACCAAGCACGAATCTCGGAAGGCTAGGCAACTTCAAACACGCAAAACCTTCGACAAAGCACTTCCACAGTTTGGAAATGTGCTCCGGAAGAGCGTCGTCCCAGGATACGTTGTCGAGCCACAACTGCTGCATGATGACTTTCGCGTAGAAAGTTATCGGAGCGAGATAGCCACACGGGTCGTAAATCCGTGCGATACTTGAAAGAATTTGGCGTTTGGTACTACATTCCCCTATATTTGAAACGTGAAAGATGAAACTATCTGTTTGAGAATTCCACTCCAACCCTAAGACCTTGAAAATCTGATCACCTGATTCTTCGAATCGAAAAGGCTGCTCGTGATGATCAGATGGATAGCTTTCTAGAAGCTCGTCATAATTGCTAGCCCACTTTCGCAGCTGAAAGCCTCCCTGAGCCAGAGTCTCTACCACTTGCCTTTGTAGATCTTTAGCGGACTCTACATCGTGGCTGCCGCTGATGACGTCATCAACAAAAGTATCCTCGCGTAGGACTCTAGCAACCTCGGGTTGGTTGGACTGATTCAGACTGGCCAACTCTTGAATGACTCGCATCGCGAGATAAGCGGAACTAGAGACGCCATAGGTGACGGTAGTGAGTTCGAACTGCTGCAAAGGCTGATCAGGCGATTCTCTCCAAAATATGGTCTGGTACACGCAGTCTTCATCGTGCATGCGCACCTGTCTGTACATCTGTTTAATGTCACAAGTGAAAACGACAGCATGGGTCCTAAAACGCAAAATAATGTCCTCTACATTCTGCTGGAGCTTGGGACCGGGCAGCAACACGTTATTTAAAGAAACTCCAGATGAGCTGGGTGAAGATGCATCAAAAACCGCTCGTAGTTTAGTAGTGCTGCTGCTCTCCTTTAGGACTCCGTGATGCGGAATGTAGTAGCGATTCTTGGACAAGGGACCGAAGACTGGTCGCATGTGACCGGCTTGTTGATAATCTGCCATGAATGCTCTATACATGGTACGCAGCTTCTCGTTCTTCATGAGCTTGCGCTCCAAATTATGAAAGCGCTTTAAAGCGTTAGAGTGAGTCTCACCTAAGGGTTGGTAGGAGTTGCGAAATGGAAGACGAACGATAAACCTGCCGGTAGAGTCACGAGAATGTGTCTCTACAAAATGAGTCTCACACTGCACATCCTCAGGATCTTGGATGACCTTCGTAGGAGCTTCCTCTACTTGCCAAAAACGAGTAAGTAGAGTGTCCAGGTCAGTAGTGCAAGTCAAAGCGGTCGTGCCGATTGTATGAAATGACACTGAGTGTGCCGGTGCCTTACCCCGTAGAACCCATCCAAATATAGAGGCATGAGCGATGGGAAGGCCCTCTCCGAGCTTCACTCGTCTACCGTCATAGATTTCATCATACAGGTCGAGACCGATAAGCATGTCTATAGGTCCAGGAATGGTACACCTACTATCCGCCAGTATCATGTCTTTACACTTCTCGAGGACACAGGATGAGACTGCTATGCATGGAAGATTATTTTTTGTAAGTTTCTTCAACACAATGGCTGAAGTTATAAGTGGGGAATGAGTATTATTAGAAGATAGAGTTTGAATAATACAATTGACCTTACCATTTGTATTATTGCTGCAGGCACCTATACCGTTTATAGGTCCATATTTAGATCGAGGCAAGCGTAGCTTTTGAGCCAAGCTCTCTGTCATTAGGGTGACCTCCGACCCGCTATCAAGGAGAGCTCTCGCTTGATGGACATGACCGTTGATATCCTGGACACCAACAAGTGCAGTACCTAACATCATAGTAGACCCACCTTGAGTACTATGACAAGATGCATTTGTTGAGCTATGAGCTGCAACATTACCTGACGGTGCTGCAGTTGGCGCAGAATCCTTAGAAGATAAAGATTGATAATCTAAGTGAAGTTTAGTATGATGACGCCCCTGACACACCTGACAATAGCTCTTAGACATGCATTTATTAACAGAGTGTGCGCGTAGACAATTATAACAAAGTTTGTTTCCTGTAACAAATTCCTTGCGTTCATGTGGCGTCATGCTATTAAACTTGTCACATGAGTATAAAAGATGATCCCCCTTACAGCATATGCATGGGTTGCTTGATGAAGAGGAAGTAACCGTATGAGATGATTTAGGGGTATTCTGAACAGCACTATTAGATGAGGTTCCTTTACTGCCAGATACAGCCTCTAATACCTTGAGATGAGTTTCTAAAAAAGAAATTAAAGTTTCAAATGTTGGTATGTCTGACGTACCATGCTTTAATTCGAAATTACTACGTAGTTCGGTGGGCAATTTCCTGACAATTATGTGGAGAAGAATAAAACTCCATGATGAAACGTCAAACCCCAAAGCGGACAATGCCTGAAGATTTTCCTTCAGAACATTGACAGTCTTACGCAGACCACTAGACAACTGATTGGAATTTAGATTGTTGAGTGACAAGATAGCTTCTAGATGTTTATCAGCAATAAGCCGCTTATTCTCATACCTTTCACAGAGAATTGTGTAAGCAATATTATAATTTGAGTCAGATAATTCCAGATGCTTAATTAAACTAGCTGGCTCCTTCTGGAGAAGGCTAAATAAATAATGCATTTTTTGGACATTGTTGAGCTCAGCACAGTTATGAATCAAACTATCAAACATTGCCTTGAAGTTGGGCCACTCTGTATAAACACCAGTGAAATGATTAATTGTAATTTTAGGTAGGTAGAATTGATTTAGTTTAGGGTGATCCGAACAGCCATTAGGTTTATCCTTAGTAGGATAGAAGGTCTCATATAAAACCTTTATTGAGTAATACATGTCATGAAATCTAGTAAATTCTTCATCACAACGCGATCGGAGCGTTTGATCTACACATTTCGATGCAAATGATGAGTACGCGGACTCATATTTATCACGATACTGGTCGATGTCCTTGTATCTGGCGCTAAAATTCATCAAAACATCAGGCTTGGCTTTGCCTTGTGCTCCAACCACATCATTCGCGTATTTATACAAACTTTGCATAAAACTGAAACTAATCTGCATTGTGACGACACTCGAGTCATGTAACGGATCTTCCAAACCCTTTTTAGCACGTTCGCCAGTCATTTTCGTGCAAAATAAGACTAATTTTTATAAGAATTAATTATGTAAACAAAGTTGACAATGACTGACACTTGACACTACCGTGAATGAACAAAGTGAATGAAAGAACGATTCTTTCTATAGTGTTGGTACGAACCAAAGTTGTCTATGGTGGAACCTATAGATGATTACCGATTAAAAAGTAAAACAGTACAGTGTGATAGAACCTTTAGTCATTCAATTGACAACTAATGTCAAATTGAACATGACAGATGAAACCAAGATCACGGCCGACAATCTGCTAATATCGGAACGCAACGCGTAGCGGCCATCTTGCCCACTATCCTACATCTTTTCTGTGATTGGTTGATGCCTTGCTGACGTCATGGTCTGACGTTCGTCGCTGGCGCAAACGTAGTAGTTTGTGCATTACTGTCATTGTGTGAAGACCTGTGCTTATCCTCTCCACTTTACCAGTAATAGAGCCCTTTGTATTTCCCTAGTGCTCCTTGCGTTTTGGAAAATGCCGTATTACAAGTGTTGTGTGTGTAAGTGTTTGCGAAAGGACTCTAGTTATTTACACCGTTAACCTAAAAGTTCCGAGAAAAGACAAGAGGTTAGAGTGCCTAAATCGTTACGATTTTATACCATTAGAGAAAGAGATAAACTTAGCGGTTTGTCAAAAACATTTTGAGAAGAGGTTCTTCAGTGAGACTAAACATCGGCCAAACATAAATTAAATAATTGTTTTGTAAATATTGCGAGTTAATAAAAATTACAATAATAATGATAAATGGTATTATTCATTTTCCTTTACCCCCCATGTAAATAATGTATGCATGATATACAGTATGCATTAAAAAGCACAATAAGTATATATATGAGTATAATAGTTGTATATCTATATGTGTATATCTATAGATAACATATTAGCAATGGAAATGCACGTGCACGTTTATTCTTTTGCTCCAAAACTTAAATTATAAAAAAAAAAACAAATGTCAGTTAAGATATTGGAAAATTAAAAAAAAAAACGCTATGGTTTAAATTTTTTGTTCACAGTTGGCAGTCTGATACGTAGTATCTCTTAATAGTTTGTGACCAAGATGGATACGTTATTGGGAAAATATTTTTGAACAAAATGAAGTAAAAATATGATTTTTCCCCAAGTAGAAATGAAAATTAGATATTTAGGACGCGGGAACAGGGAATTCGGCAGAAGGACCAATGGTATTTTCGTGAAAGGGAGATGAAGTGGAAGCACGCTTACCGCTCGTATCGCGTTGGCGTGGGCGCCTAGGTATCTGCGGCGGCCGGGATGGTTATTGTTTCTTTCTTCAGTCTTCACCTTCTTTCACTCCGGTCTAGACACCGGTGATGCTGACCGATATCGCGGCGGTTGACGGGACAGGTTATTGAAACGCGTGTCGACCGAACGGCGGCGGAACTCGAACAGAACGATCAGTCAGAGCTGACGTCTCGGGTTTTGTTGGTTTACCCTCATATGCGTGCATAAGGAAATATGACAGGAAATATGAGGGTAGATGAGGATGATGGGACTACTACCTATGCATAAATAACTAACAGGCGGACATAATAACTATCAAAATAGCAGCCGGGTTTTTTTATTTTTTGAAATAATCCACTTGTTATTGTAATTGTTAGTTTTTGGTTTTGCTTGTGGTATTGGCATTGGTTTTGGTTTTGGCATTGGTATTGGCGCTGGCACTGGCACTGGCACTGTCACTGGCACTGGCACTAGCACTGGCAGTGGCGCTGGCACTGGCACTGGCACTGGCACTGACTTTGGCTTCGGCTTCGGCTTCGGTTTCGGTTTCGTTTTCGTTTTTGGTTTTGGTTTTCTTCTTGTAAATTGATGAACGCCGGCTGCACGCTCGAAAAGTGTCACGTTCCGTGTGCAAGCGAGAGCGCGGAACAAGCGATTGGGAGGCACGATCGGCCTATCCCTCGCGTTCGATTTGTGATGCATCTATCTCTTCACGTTTATCGTTATCACCTAAAGCTATTGTCCGTAAACAGACTTTACAAATAACCATTTTTTTACAAAATGAGAAACGTTTCTTCCATGTTGGTCAGTG
This sequence comes from Elegia similella, assembly GCA_947532085.1. Taxonomy (NCBI): domain Eukaryota; kingdom Metazoa; phylum Arthropoda; class Insecta; order Lepidoptera; family Pyralidae; genus Elegia; species Elegia similella. Next base: position 264,659 of record OX383954.1, on the reverse strand, counting down.
ACAAAGGAAAAAAAAAGCAGAATATACTAGCTGCTTCTCTTCCCGCGCAACCCGTAAAAGTCGGCCGAGGGAATGGGTGAAAATTTACGGAATCATAGGCGAAGCGGCAAGCATCACTATCGTGATTCCATCTTCAATCTATACGCCCACCAACACGCTAACGTCGTCTTTGGTTCTTATGACCTTAGGCTCTGTCTATCCCGAAAGGGATACACGTGATAAAATGTATGTTTGTAAAAAGAGAAAAAAAACAAAGTTGGCGTAAATATAAAGATAAACACGTCGGCAACGCCATAAAGTAAGTAGGGTCATTGCTTTGGAAAGCGACCGGTTGCCGAGTTACCCACTTTAGATGAAAAAAAAAGTAATTACCCACTTTAGATGAAAAAAAAAGTAAATACTACATGCAATAAAGTATATGTTTGTGCAAATTGGCTCCCAGTTTATTCTTCTTCAAATGTAAAACGTGAAATATAATACTTTATACCATGAATATACATATAGCCAAAATATCGGATAGCGACCACTTTCATTAGTCTACGACCACTAGTGATCTGGTTTGCGACTACGCATTTTTTATATTATAAAATATGCTAATAAAACAGATAAAGTCGTTCAAAGAAGATTTTAAACATGTTTATACTATAGTACAATTATATTAATTATACTTAATTATAAACAAAATAACATGGTATTAATTTGAACTAGATTTACCCATGTTTATTTATGAAAAATGATATAACTAAATTCCTCGCTAACCTGACGGCGAAGTTCAGTCGGCTTTTGTACTTTCACAAGATGCTGAACCAACAGAAGAGGTCAAATCAACGATCAAAGGACAAAAAACAGGGACTAGTGCCAAAATAACGCCATAGGAAGTCAATATAGATTTCCCCAGACGAAGGGAGTATGGACCCTATTTTATTAAGGATCGTAATGGGAGGAAGAACACGCCTGTTCACTTCCTGTACTTGGATATGCAGAAGGCGTTCGATTGTGTTCCTCGAAAGATGATGTAGTGGGCACTGAGGTCAGTGCCCACTACGTTACTACCAGATCTATATTAACATTATCTGTGACTCCGATTCCATGGCGTCCTAGCCAAGCTATTGATTACACCCAATATTTTCTCGTTAGTTATTCCACCCAGGATCGGTCTTCAACTTATTTATTTTTATTTAAAGAATAACTAATGAAAAAACCAGCCAAGTGCGAGTCGGACTCGCGCACGATGGGTTCCGTACAATTATTTATATATATAAATATGGCCACCATGCATTTTTTACTGTCACATTCACATGATAAAGCAGCCATCTTAAAATTTTGAAGAACACAAATTTGACTAAATAATATATAATCAGCAATCTCAAAAACCCCGAATACAAAATCATAATCAAACATAATAATGTTTTATATGCACTTGCATAGATGTTTAATTAGTGAAATCATTAAGTTTTTATAGAATCACTTGGTTGTCCGTCTGTCTGTCAAGAGCCTTTTTCTCAGGAACGCGTTGAGGTATCAAGCTGAAATTCATATCAAATACTCAGATTTACGGTCAATGAAAAAAGTTTCATTCGAATCCGTCAAGTATTTCCGGAGATTAGCGTGTATAAACAGACAGCCTTTTTTTTAAATTCCTACTCTATTAGTGTGTCTACATCGCCCTATATATATTTTTTTTTAAATATCTTCAATGTACAGATTCATTTCTTTTTTACTCTTTTATTATATTTATGATTTTGATGTACGGAACCCTTCATTCGCTAGTCCGACTCTTAATTGGCGGGTTTTTCTTATTAAATATTAAAATTACAATATTAATATCGGTCTAAAAATATCTATACAGTGTGAATTGATATTGTAATAAATAAAAATAACTTACGTACAATTCGATTTAGGAATCTTTTTATGATGATAAAATTTTGAAAATCCAATACGCAAGCCGACTCAAATAGTGAAGCAAAGAAACAAGTCCAGTAAACAATAGCCAGGGTCAAAGAAAGAGCAAATAATAAAATAACACGAAATAAACACTGCGCAAACGCCGTAATCAATTCGCCGACCGCAAAGTGCAAAGCGGCGGCGCGGCGCTGGTTTCGTACGGTCGGTACGGGGTGCGGGGCGGTGCGCCATGCATCCATTGACAGTTTCACTCACACGTCGATAGCCCTGTTATTTGGGCACGGCGCGACAGCAATAAATTTTACAAATACCTATTTTTCAATTCTCTCTAGCGCAGTGTTTCCTCTTAATAGAGGGTCATGCACCTGCAGTGGAGACTAAAAAGACCTGATGATGATGATGGTGAGCATTATTTTGTTTTGCGTAGTATAATCCTAATGGTTCTTTTATAGTTTAGGGGTAACATTATTGTAGCGTAAAGATGCAATTATTTGGTAAGCGACCACCAGTTTTTTTGAAAGAACTTAGTTTAACTTACCTATAAATATTGTGTTTTAACAGGTGGTCACTAACCCACATCATTGATATAACACGGTTTACGGCCACCGACATTCGAACAACAGCCGCCAACCAAAGTGTGTTTTCTTCTATTTAATTTGTTAGTGTAATCTGACGAATAGTAAAGATTACTATTTTCCTGTTCGAATAAGTTGTGAAAATCAGACAAAACAACGACATCCATTTAGGCACCAAATAAAAAGGAAGACTGTCCAGTACGCCGTATAAAAATGTTACAATGATATTCGAAAGAAAGAGAAGGGAAAATAAACAAATAAACATGAGTAAAAATACTCCAAATTATTATGATATTATTCCTAAAATGATCCTTGTAGTTTTTTTAATTTTCCGGGAAAATATTCCCCACCTGGCAACTCATAAAACCTGGCTGTCAACGTTATCATTATTTGACAGATTGACAACGTCGTGTGATTAAACATGGGAATATTGCTTTATAAATCCTTCATAAAGGATTTTCAAAAATTTATAAAAAAATTAAATTAGGTAAAAGTAAAATAAAATTTCTTCCGCTTAGATGCAACTTGTCAATTTTTAATATAATCATACTTTAGTAAAATATATAATATATATATGTAAACACTATTTATAATATTAAAAAACTGGTCACTAACCAGCTTACTAGCGGTCGTAAACAGATGAAGGTGGTAGCTATCCGATGTTATGGCTTTTTATAATTATATTCACTTTTTCATTATTTTTGAATAGTTTATGGTTTAAAGTAGGTGTTATATTTTTTCATGTTTTATAACCCAACTAGCATTCGCCCGCGGCTCCGCCCGCGTCAATGTCGATCCCTCGGGAATAGTACTTTTCCCGGGATAAAAGGTAGCCTATGTCCTTCTCCGTACTCCAGAGAACTTGTATGCAAAATTTCATGATGATCGGATCAGTAGTTACGGCGTGAAAGCGTAACAAACAAACAAACAAACTCACTTTCGCATTTATAATATTAGTTAGGACTAGTCTGTATTCTAGTCAGTTCAGACTATTTAGAACTTTGGAATTTACACTAACATATATATATACTACTAGCTTTTGCCCGCGGCTCCGCCCGCGTCAATGTCGATCCCTCGGGAATAGTACTTTTTCCCGGGATAAAAGGTAGCCTATGTCCTTCTCCGCACTCCAGAGAACTTGTATGCAAAATTTCATGATGATCGGTTCAGTAGTTACGGCGTGAAAGCGTAACAAACAAACTCACTTTCGCATTTATAATATTAGTAAGAATAGTAAGGATGTTGCGTGTAGGCAAAATTTTCTTTTACTTTTCTAAAATGGGTAACTCGGCTAACTGGTCGTTATCCCAAGCAATGACCCTACTTCGTGTTTGATCCCCGGTCAGGTCAAGATGGAAAACGATCTTTTTCAGATCGTCCTGGGTCTTGAATGTTTATGTTTATATTATAAATATAAAACAAATTTCAGTGGGGCTAGCTCAATTTGTGTGAATATTTTCCTATACAAGGCGACTTGTAAAAGGTATATAAAGCCGTGACAAGGCCATACCCCGAGGGTTATGAAAATCATATGGCGGTGGAAAGAAACGAATATCTTGTTAAATATTTTCCATACAAAAGTAGAAAAACATATTTTTTTTGTTTTGGTCACACCCCTAATTATGCATAATATTAGAAAGAAAAGAAAGACTCATTGATAAATTTCGTTACTCGCGGCAAAGCCCTTGTATGTCATATGTTCCTAGTACTTTTGTAGACACATCCTAATAATAGCATTTATTTCTAAACACAAACACAGCTGAGAGCATTTCGAGCTCTTGCTATGTTCTGCTAGCCTAGTACAATTCAGACACCTACCTATTTGTTGACACCGCGCCGGCCGGCGCGCCGCTCTTTCAAAGAAGCCGCCTTCCCTTTGCGGCAAATCGCTTTGCGGAACTTAGCAACAACATTGTTTCACAAATTTGACACTTATGTCCCTATGTCGAAGGTTGAAAATCTGTTGCGTTCAAAAAAAAACACTGATTTCGAGTTTTGAACTGGATTAAATGAAAATTTAAGAATCATACACGACACGTATCACCACTTAGATTTAGGTACACAATTCAGTTAATTTCCGGCTCAGTGTCCTCCACCACGATCTCTGCACAATTGCGTCCTCTTTTGGATTGAGCTTACGACGTTCAAAAGCATATCCGCCGGGACAGATTGAAACGCCGCAAGTATCAGCCCACGCATTTCTTGCGGGCTCTCACATTCCACGGCATACACTTTTGTTTTTATGTAACCCCACAAGAAGAAATCGAGTGGGGTTAAATCAGGTGATCGTGGCGTGAACTTGCCACGCGGGAAGCCTTCGGGTTCTCGTGCGTCCAGACGTGCTCATTGTGGCAGTTAAAGAGGCCCCTTCTTGTGAAAGACGCCTCGTCTGTCCACAGAATGTTCATGGCCACCGTCGGGTCCCTCGTGACTTCGTGATCGTACCACGTGCAGAACTGAAAAACTGAAAAAATCCCGAGTCAGGAGCTCCTGGGTCTCCCGGTAGTGGTAAGGGTGTTGCCCATCAGTGTTCAGTGTTTTCCACACTTTCCACTGTGACACTCCTAATACTGCTCCACAGCGACGTGTGCTGGTGTCCGCCGAAAAATGGTCCAGGATCTGGTCTTCCAAGTCACTTCGCCCGCGCGGTGGGCCCTCGCCAGGGCTCGGTTGTAGCCTGCCGGTGGTGTGCAGCCGGTTCACGAGGTTCCTGAAGCACGCGTAGGAAGGAAGCTGACCCGTCAGCTTCCTTCCTTTCGTTGGGCCTACCCAAAACGTAGCGCTCCTCATACAAACGACGAGCAGTCGCCAGGTTGCCGTCGCATGACCCCACACACATAACCATATCATAATACTCCGAATTTGAGTAGTTCATGTTCGAAAAAGTCGATAGTAATGATGACACGAACGCGTGAGATAATCACTCTTTTCGCTAAGAATGTTACCGATCGACTGACTTCCTTCCTTCCGATACAAGCGCAAGCGGCGACATCAAAGTGACCTCTTTCATCTATCCTGTATGCCTAGTACTTAATTATGGTTCCGCAATGCAATAAGGAGAAACCTTTTTTAAAGTATTTTTTCTTCATCTCGTGTAGGTAAGTTAGGTAAGGTCTTACGACCCCACATACCCTGGTGTCAGAGTTTCTAAACCGCCACAAGTGCATTTGACGTGGATTAAGTAATTTATTTAATTAGACAAAAGACTTCCAGTCTAACTGACCGTCGTGTTTACCGAAGTTTATGGACAGCAGCTGCGATATCAAAAATCTTTTGAAGATGTGAAAAATCTTACAACTTCTGTACGCAATTTTTTGTATCTGAGGTATCTGGTGTAATTTATAAATCGGTATTCTCTTTAGTGCAAAACAAATCCTATTAAAAAAAATTGTTTTTATGTGAAGAGCGAAAAACTAAAAATAATAATTCGTGATGACTTTTTTTTCTGGTCAGTGGGATTCCAACATTGCCCTTGGCGGTACGTGGTCGTTATGAGAGAACTTTATTACCCCAATGGCTGTCAGTCTTGCGCGTTAGTGCCTCGCCCACTGCCACTTCAAGGATCTTAATTAATTCAATTCATGTACGAATAATGTTTTACAAAGCTAAGTTAACATTTAGTTCATCGTTCCAGTAACAGTTAAAAAACTTATTTATCTGATAGCAAAAAACGGAATTTTAAAAATTTAATACGGAACCAAGCCTAAAATATCAAAAAATAAAGCGAATAATGAGAGAGCGAGACAGAAAATTACGTGCATGAAGATGAATAATATTCGCAGAAGAGATAATGCATTGCATCTAGGTAAATTGTTTCTACTTTGGAAATGACATAAATGTTTTTTTGTCGTTTGAAATTTAATTGTTTATTGTTAATTCGAGCATTAATTTATGTCAAGATTTTACATACCTACGATTTGATATCAGCTGTTTTTACTTTAAATGATGGGCTTCTACTCTGTAAGAAGATTTAACTTTACCCGTAATACCAGTGACTTTATGAGGATTTTTTTTATTATTATTGTTATTGATATGTAATAAAAATCAAAACCAACTAGCAAGTTTGTCCACGCATAATTAAATCCAATTGTTTGATTCGCCGGTAAATTATTTTTAAAAATTACGATGCAGTTTGCTGATAATGTTTTACGTAAGTATTCATTTAGTGATAATCACTAATTGACAGATTTTAAATTTAAGTGATAGTACTACCACTTAAATTAAAAATCCGTCTCTCAGAGACACAAGGATCTTGGGCAATGATTATTCGTTATGGTCGTTGTTTAGTCTTTGTAATTGTAATTTCTTAGCTTCTGGTATTCTAGGTCATTGGTCAAATGATAGTAAAAATTGTAGATTTTCGTAATGATGAATGACAACAGCTGATGCAGGGTTGGTACCTTAAGATTTTTGTCTAATTATGAAATGTTAATTAACTCGGTATTGTGACCCTTTTCTTACAAGATGTTATTTTATCTAGCATGTCGATATGATACCTTACCTACCACTTTTCGCTTTATATACCTCTTACCAGTCACCTTGTATATTTATTTATTACTTAGAATGTACTAAAAAATTACCTACTTTATTAAACGGTTCATACTGTAACTCTACTACCTACGAGTACGATGTCATTGACCTTATCCTAATAACTTTGTAAATATTTAATACTAGCTTTCGCCCGCGGCTCCGCCCGCGTCAATGTCGATCCCTCGGGAATAGTACTTTTTCCCGGGATAAAAGGTAGCCTATGTCCTTCTCCGTACTCCAGAGAACTTGTATGCAAAATTTCATGATGATCGGTTCAGTAGTTACGGCGTGAAAGCGTAACAAACAAACAAACAAACTCACTTTCGCATTTATAATATTAGTTAGGATAATATTAGTTAGGATACTTAATATTTTGAATATGCAGGTACTGAAATAATCTGCATGCCATTTATATATTCTTTACCTAGATTTGCGTAACCTCGAATAACCTCTATCGGCACATTATTACGCGCGCGCAAAATCTACAAGCGATGCGTGCGGGGCGGGGCGCGCGGCGCGGCCCCGGGTGGCGGGGGCAAAACTTAGATTTCCGCTGGGGTATGGTGCAGCCTTAAGGGTCCAGAACGATAAAAATTTGACCGTGTAAGAACGTGTTCCAGGTGCTGCAGATGACGGGCGCCGTGGGTGTCCTACACGATATGTTCGGCACAGCGTTACCCGACCGGCTGTTTCTGGGCGGGCCCACCTCCATCCGCGGCTTCGGCCAGCGCGGCGTGGGGCCGCATCAAGATCAGCAGGCGCAGGGGGGACAGGTCAGTGCCTCATCCCGGGTGCATCCTTAGCTGGAGCGCTCTCCAGGGTTTGCTAAAGAGAATGGTCATAAAATGCAAGAGATCTAAAAGTACCAGGATAGCAGACACTACGAGGAGGTCTTTCGCTGTGCGGGGTGACCTCATTTCGTGTGTCTGGAGTGGTTCCAGTGTCTGCTAAAGGGAGCGTGAAATGGTCAGAAGATGCAAGAGATCTAAAAGTACCAGGATAGCAGAAACAACGAGGAGGTCTTTCACTGTGCAGGGTGAGCTCATTTTGTGTCTGGAGTGGTTTCCAGTGCCTGCTAAAGAAAACGTAAAAATGGTCAGAAGATGCAGGAGATCTAAAAGAACCAGGATAGCAGACACAACGAGGAAGTGTCTTGGGTCTGCTTATCATTGGGAGCTCTGCCGGACTGACTGTTCCTGGGCAGGCCTACCAGCATTCTACTTCGTCACAGGTGAGTGTGTCGTGCCATCTGCATCCTCAGCTAGTGGAGTCTGAGAACAGGGTCATGTGGATAAAAGACTACTGAAAGTACCAGGATAGTAGACATAACAAGGAGGTCTCTTGGTTTTACTCATGATGGGCGTAAGTTTACCTGAACGGCTGTTTCTTCGTTTCTTACACGATTCGGGGCTTCGGACCAGCAAGTACGGGGCTTCGGACCAGCAAGTACGAACAAGTCAGTGTCTCATCTCACAAAAAGTAAATGTTAAATCTCCTGGCTTATCAGCAAAGCTATAGAACTGAGGAAGGGAGAGTGTTAGGGGTATTGTAGTAATGGGCGTGGTGAAGTAGGTACACAACTCACAAGCCATACTTTCTCTTTTCCTTCTAAATAAGAGCAATTACCATCCAAAGTAACAACGGCACTGAAAGTACCAGGACAGCAGACACAACGAAGTGGGCCTTGGTCTGCTCATGTTTGGGAGTTCTGCCGGACTGTTTGTGGGCGGGTGTACCACCATCTCTACTTTGGACAGCTCGCCGTAGATCCCACCAAGACAGGCAGGCACAACGCGTACAGTATCTCATCCCGGATGAATCCTCAAGTGAGTCCGGGGTCAGCTGAAGACAGCGAGAAATGGGCATAAGATTCAAGAGATTTAAGGGTACAGCGGCTCTAAAGTACCAGGATAGCAGATACAACAAGGAGGTCGTTCGCAGTGCGGTGTGTTTATTACTCAGCAACTTAGTTCATATTTTGAATGCATCCCCATCTGTAGATTGTGTGTGATCTGTAGGGGGGGAGTAGTATTTACGTTGTAATGTAATTTTTTTTATGATATAGTAAGTCGAACGAGCAAGCGGGTCACCTGATAGTAAGTGATCACCCCTGCCCATGGACAACTGCAACACCAGGGTGTGACAGGTGCGTTGTCGGCCTTTCAAGGAGTTGGAGGAAAGAAATGGGGAAGGGAGGGGGAAGGATGGGTCTCCGGCTCTCTCACTCACCGAACGAAGCTTCTACTCAGACGTCGATTTTCTGTGAGAGTGTGGTACTTCCCCGGACGAGCCGGCCCATTATTGCTACTAGCAATTCATTTTGCCGGTGGCGTGGCTCTACCACGACTAAAATGTATGGTTCTAGATCAACGAAAGTAGGGGACAAGTTAGTTGAGTAATCATCATCATCATCATCATCAGGTCTTTGTACTACCGGAGCCATACCTGGCCAGAGCAGAGGATTTGGCCTACACTCTCCTCGCTGGCCAGATGGGTTGGAGAGGTCTCATTGATGTTTATGAGCTTTGTTTAGCTTGTATTTCCTAAGTCTTACGACATCCATGGGGAGTCTAGAGTAGTCTCATTCTACTCTGCCGGATACCACACGGCTTAGTTGAGGCTTAGTTAGTTGAGTAATAAGCCCCGTTATTCCAGATGTACTGGGCGTCAGGTCTCCACATCTACACGCCGCTGCCGTTCCAGCCGGCTAAGATGGGGCTGGGCTCGTTGTTCCGGTCGCACCTCTTCGTCAACGCCGGCTGTCTCGCTGACAACGGTACGTGCAGCACTTGTGCTACTGACTTAAAAATTCTATATAATTACCGAACCTGCTCACAAAATTTCATGAGAATCGGTTGAGAAATGCAACCTGTAGGCGAGAATAGACAGACAGATAGACAGATGGACAGAAGAATTTTCGGCCTGTCGAAACTGAGACGCTTCGCTCGCTCGGTCAAAAATTTGTTAGTAATACAATAACTTAAAAATATGTGTTAGTACTTAAATCGACCTACTTAATAAAATGTCATATTTGGCCATGTAGCTTATACTATATCTTAATCATCAAAACTTATGGTGTAGCGGGGAAAAGGATATTAGCGCGAAGATCCTAAATTCATAATCGGCGTATATCAATTATGGAACTTACCTATACATGGTCTTCTTTAGCGGCGTAGGCGAGTTGCGTGTGAGACGTATGTGGTACAATAGAAGCGGTGCGTTGATCAGGCGTCGGGATTAACACATCACCGACAAGCGTATATAAGATAATCACAAATTGTTCACACAATGAAAAAAAGGCGGCGGTGAGGCGAAGTTTATAAGCGCGGCGTGCGGGTGTGCATCTCGCATCTCGACGATCACTGGCGCGGCGTTTTGGTTGAACGCAATGCAGCACAAAGATATTCAACATCCATTACTCTCAATACCAAAAACTTCATCTAGCGCGCCGCATCGAGCCAACGTACCCAAAATACTGGCAATATTACCTCGCTGTATTGCAAGGCTGATCCGCTGAGCAAAATAACTGCCAGCCCTCGGGTCTCCTGTAACCTCGAAGAGGACCGATGTGATATCCGTTAATCATTTTCTGGCTTCAGGGCCCCAGGGACTCATCGTTTCTATGCTTACACTTATCTTCCATTACGTTTACACATGCCTTTAGTCTATTTCACATACATCTTGGTTTCGCGCATTTTAAACCTTTCAACGCCACAGTCATATGTGACAAATCAATATAGTGACCAATATATTCACAATCTGTGGTGCTATCAGACTGACCGGCGCGGGTAAGAAATTGATTTGTCACATATATCAGACTGTGGTGTTGAAAAGGTTAATGTATCATTGTATGGTAGGGTTTTAAGAAAAATCCTGAAGACAGTTTACTCGGAGCAATCAATCAATCATCTTTGTTGTGCCTCATAGATTAGATAGCAGTAGTATGAGCTTGTACATATATATTACCACGTGGTCCCAACGTGTGTATGATTTTTGTCAGGCTCATCACATGTTCTGATTGTTAGACGGAACATAGATCGTAGACAAATATCAAAAAGAACAGAGGACAAAGATACGTGCCCTGTGGGATACCTGAAGGGACTGCTTGCGGTTGTGACTTAAAACCACGTACAACAACTAGTTGGGAACGATTTCTCAAATATGATTCATACCATTTTGAACTCCCTCTCGTCAATGCCCACTCCTAACATTCCTCAAATTGTCTTTAGTCCGGTATCTGATTGTGATGTTGAGAAAACTATTCGCTCTATAACATCGAATGCCATCGGTACTGATAATATTAGTCGGAAAATGATCATACCTATCCTTGATATCCTTCTCCCAACGTTGACTATAATTCTTAATAACTCCCTCTCCTCAGGTATTTTTCCAAATACTTGGAAAAGTGCTAATATCACTCCACTTCCTAAAAAATCGAATCCATTAACCCTGACTGATTACCGTCCCATTTCTATTCTCCCTTTCCTTTCCAAAGTCCTGGAGCGAGTGGTGCAACAACAACTTAATCATTTCCTGACTGTTATTAACCTACTCAATCCTCTTCAATCCGGCTTCCGTCCCGGTCACAGTACGACTACTGCTCTTATCAAAGTTACGGATGACATTCGATTGGGAATGGACAACAAACAGCTGACTGTCTTAACGCTTCTGGATTTTAGCAATGCTTTTAATACAGTTGATGTCGACATTTTGCTGGCTGTTTTACGTTCTTTCAATATATCTCCAATGGTTATCGGATGGTTTCATTCGTACCTGTCTGAAAGGCAACAGCGAATCCGCATCGAGGGTCAGTACTCGGCGTGGTGTACGATATCTGTTGGCGTTCCACAGGGTGGCGTTCTATGTCCGCTACTATTTTCCATTTTTATAAATTCTATCACTACCCAACTTCAGTCTCCCTACCACCTTTACGCAGATGATCTGCAAATTTATACAAGTGCCGTACAGCGTTTATAATATCTGCCAGCCAGACAGCAATTGCCACCACTAACGATGATTTGGAACGCATCGCTGTATGGAGTAAAAGTCACGGTCTAGTTGTCAATCCTCTAAAAACAATGTATGATTGTAGGAAGTTCTAGGCTACTAAGTCAACTAGGTCATACTCAACTACCTATAATTTTGTTCGATGGAGTTAAAATTGAATACTGCGATCGTGTGAAGAATCTAGGGCTTTATATAGATAAAACTCTTTCTTGGACAGCTCAAGTATCTGAACTCGGCAGAAAGATCTTCTCAGCTTTCGGATCACTCCGAAGACTTAGTAGATTCCTGCCTACCGACACCAAAATTATGATTGCACAATCCCTTCTTTTCCCTATCCTTGATTACGCCGACACCTGCTACTTGGACCTTACTAAGGAGCAACTTAATAAACTTGAGCGTCTCCAAAATCTTTTCATTCGTTTCATATATGGACTTATATGGTAAATACGACCATCTTTCTAATTTTCGTAATCAACTCAAGTGGCTCCTTATTCGTTATCGCCGAAACTGGCATACCCTTTCACTGTGATATACTGTTCTTTTTAACCCAAATTCTCCACTTTACTTAAGACAGCTCTTTACTTTTTATAAACATGCGCAGACGAAGCCCCTTTGCAGTGCTGAGAACCTGCGCTTGAAAGTTCCACAACACCACTAAATTCTACGCCCGTTCTTTCACTGTTCGAGCCGTTCGTCTTTGGAACGCACTACCACTCTCTATCCGGTGTGCTCAAACGCTAGCCAGCTTTAAGTCACAAGTGAAAACACATTTCTTATCTCTATGATACTATCCTTTCACACCGCTATCTTTTATCTCGCCCAAACGTGTAAGTTATTATATATATGTGTATATATAATATATGTAAATAGTATATAACTAAGTTTATTTATTATTGTTTAGTCAGTATTTTTTGATATTATATAAATAATCTAGTAATGATTTATCTACCCCGCACCGAATAACACAAGAGCACAAGAATACAGTATTCTAGAGTGATTTTTCATAAAGGTTGCCTGTAAGAAATTGCTCTGCGATAAGGCCGCCTTTTGCGCATTTTCTATATTATAAGATGATACATGTATTAATTTTTGTTTCTCCTTGATGTGCAATAAAGGGTTTCTATCTATCTATCTATCATCTCAGCAAAGACTCACATATTCCGGCATGAGCAAGTCCCAGTAAAAGTATGTTGTGATCAACCACATCAAACGCATGGACCTCATTATTTTTCTCCAGTGCTGCAGTAATATCATCCACATACCTCAAAAGGTTAGAGACCGTCAAGCGACTAGGCAAAAAACCATGTAGATGGGCGTCAAATAGAGGTTTAAAATAAAAATAAAGATGATTTTGTACCAAACATTCAAATAACATGCCCATAAATGATAAAATCGAAATCGGTCTGAAATAAACTATATTTGTTAATCACCTTTTTTGCAAACCGGTGTAATGTGGCAGTTTTCCACTTTAAAGGGAAAACTCCATCTGAAAGAGATTTATTAAAATTATATAAAGTGGCTCTAGTAATTGTGACGCACATATTTTAAAGAACATCGGAGGTATAGCATCCGGACTTGGACCCTTTCTGATATCAATGGATTCAAGTGCTTTAAAGATTTTGTTTCTGGACACACAACATGTACTAGGGGTAGCATGGGCAGTATTTGTAGTGGTGACCATAGACGGCGTTAATGGATTACTAATATAATTTGCATTGAAATAATCTGAAAAACGGTCACTAATTTGCTGTCCAACTTGCGCTTGCGATTCTCTAGAAACATTTCGTCTGGGATGTCAGTGCTATTATATCTCAAAGATTTAATATATTCTGATGGAACCTAATAATTAGACCACATGGGATACGATGAAAATCGTTGTTACCCGATGGTATCCGATGTTATGCATCTTTCGCAATTTTCAAGTGGCTCCGTGCGATAAGTCTGAAAACCCATTTGAATAAAAGTTCCAAAATAGAGCCAATATGCCATACTCACAACGCTTGACAAGGAGGTTGGCGTTTTTTTGGTTTCTTGTGCTCCCGATGCTGCCATCGGTAGTATTTATAAGCTAGCCAAGGACACGAATTAGTTGGATCTGGGATGGGAATACTACTCGCTCGGATGAATAGGGAAAATGAAATAGCAGTTCGGGAGGCCGGGCGTCGTACCCAATGCCATATCTGCAACCACCGGACAGACAGTCGAGGTTGAAACCCCTGACCTCCATTCTTTATTCCGTATTCTTCCTCGCGCAGACGAGAAGTCGAGGTCATCAACGCTGTCCGCCCTCTGCCTGGCACGTGTATCGTGCGGTGCGGGCGTGGCGTTGAGACTGGGCCGCGTGGCGCGGCTCGAGCTCAACTACTGCGTGCCCGCGCTGTGCCGGCCCGGGGACCGCGGCGCGCCCGGCCTGCAGCTGGGCGTCGGCGCTCACTTCTTGTAGAGGTGACACACACAGCTCCCTTCCTGTACAGGTGACACACACAGCTCCCTTCCTGTACAGGTGACACACACAGCTCCCTTCCTGTACAGGTGACACACACAGCTCCCTTCCTGTACAGGTGACACACACAGCTCCCTTCCTGTACAGGTGACACACACAGCTCCCTTCCTGTACAGGTGACACACACAGCTCCCTTCCTGTACAGGTGACACACACAGCTCCCTTCCTGTACAGGTGACACACACAGCTCAACTACTGCGTGCCCGCGCTGTGCCGGCCCGGGGACCGCGGCGCGCCCGGCCTGCAGCTGGGCGTCGGCGCTCACTTCTTGTAGAGGTGACACACACAGCTCCCTTCCTGTACAGGTGACACACACAGCTCCCTTCCTGTACAGGTGACACACACAGCTCCCTTCCTGTACAGGTGACACACACAGCTCCCTTCCTGTACAGGTGACACACACAGCTCCCTTCCTGTACAGGTGACACACACAGCTCCCTTCCTGTACAGGTGACACACACAGCTCCCTTCCTGTACAGGTGACACACACAGCTCAACTACTGCGTGCCCGCGCTGTGCCGGCCCGGGGACCGCGGCGCGCCCGGCCTGCAGCTGGGCGTCGGCGCTCACTTCTTGTAGAGGTGACACACACAGCTCCCTTCCTGTACAGGTGACACACACAGCTCCCTTCCTGTACAGGTGACACACACAGCTCCCTTCCTGTACAGGTGACACACACAGCTCCCTTCCTGTACAGGTGACACACACAGCTCCCTTCCTGTACAGGTGACACACACAGCTCAACTACTGCGTGCCCGCGCTGTGCCGGCCCGGGGACCGCGGCGCGCCCGGCCTGCAGCTGGGCGTCGGCGCTCACTTCTTGTAGAGGTGACACACACAGCTCCCTTCCTGTACAGGTGACACACACAGCTCCCTTCCTGTACAGGTGACACACACAGCTCAACTACTGCGTGCCCGCGCTGTGCCGGCCCGGGGACCGCGGCGCGCCCGGCCTGCAGCTGGGCATCGGCGCTCACTTCTTGTAGAGGTGACACACACAGCTCCCTTCCTGTACAGGTGACACACACAGCTCCCTTCCTGTACAGGTGACACACACAGCTCCCTCCCTGTACAGGTGACACACACAGCTCCCTTCCTGTACAGGTGACACACACAGCTCCCTTCCTGTACAGGTGACACACACAGCTCCCTTCCTGTACAGGTGACACACACAGCTCCCTCCCTGTACAGGTGACACACACAGCTCCCTTCCTGTACAGGTGACACACACAGCTCCCTTCCTGTACAGGTGACACACACAGCTCCCTTACTGTACAGGTGACACACACAGCTCCCTCCCTGTACAGGTGACACACACAGCTCCCTTCCTGTACAGGTGACACACACAGCTCCCTTCCTGTACAGGTGCCACACACAGCTCCCTTCCTGTATGTTCTGGCTATTTGATCCAAAAATACGGTTGTTAATTTAAAAACAAACACAAAATGCTCAATTTAGCCTGGCAGCTAGTGCGATTCTACCTCCGATGCAACTTTTGAAAGACGTTCTCGCCATACATTTGTTTGTGCAAAATAAAATCACGTGGTTTTTCCCTGGTAAAGCAGGATTGCGGAATGAGCTTCCTCCCGAGATTTTCCGTGTTCCATAACTTAGGGTTCTTCAAAAGGCGTGTTTTACAGGTATCTTAAGAGTCGGCAATGCATCAGCACCTCCTCTGGAGTTGAGATGTCCGACGGTGACCACTTTCCATCAGATGACTCCACTGCTCATTTGCCATCAAATATACCTACATAAAAAATATACCTTCGTGTTCATCCTATAATTTTTGTTGCAGATATTTGCTGTGACGTCACATCCACGAAGTGGAACGAAACGAAGTATTGTTGTGTACATACAAACGCCTGTAAATCACCACTGAGCGCTGTCATATAAATTGTTTAGTTGTTTAAAACGTGTTTTATTGACTACTAGCTTTTGCCCGCGGCTCCGCCCGCGTCTGTCGATCCCTCAGGAATAGTACTTTTTCCCGGGATAAAAGGTAGCCTATGTCCTCCTCCGTACTCGAGAGAACTTGTGTGCAAAATTTCATGATGATCGGTTAAGTAGCTACGGCGTGAAAGTGTAACAAACAAACAAACAAACAAACAAACTCACTTTCGCATTTATAATATTAGTTAGGATCCCATTCACTAGCAAATTGGTAAGCCAATGTGGTCTGCAGAGTTACAAATACAAATTCATTTATTTGCTTCTTCTTTTCTTGTCGCTGGCTCAAAACTATATTTTGTCCTTCCAATAGGACGCCACCCTGATAGCTCTCTCTGAAGCTCCATAGAGGTCAGCTTTTGTGCGGGTAGTGGGACATGAAGGGCACGAGAGATGTGACGTGGTCTGATATTCATGACCACACTGACACTGCGCTTCCGCCAAACCAATGTAGCCCCAGCGGTTCAAATCATGCCTGCATCGTCCTACCTCAGTTCGGAGTCAATTTAAGTACTTCGACGCTCGTGCCCAAGGAGCAGTTCCTCAGAAGTAGTGTAAAGTCTGCAGAGGGTGGATTTAAGTTTCGCCACAACGATTTTGGGTGGTCTAAAAGTGGTTCCGTCTGTGCAATAAAACTACTGCGACTATTGCGGCTCTTTAGTCGGCTGTTTATTTGCTGTAATAGTTGAATGGCATGAGTGGCCTGGCTCTTGGATGTTTATCTATACATGTATTTGTTATAAAAATATCATTAAGTACCGTTGAGTTAGTGTCCCATAACACAAGTCTCGAACTTGCCTTGGTGCTAGGTCAATCTGTGTGATTTGTATATTTATCATCATCATCATCAGGTCCTTTTTAGTTTCCACTACAGGAGCCCGACCCTCATACATATAGTACATTTATAGTTATTTATTATTTATCACGTGTGCGCTGTATAAAAAATCTTATAAAGTGTTTCATTTGATTACCCCCTTTCATATATCTGACATCTATAATTAGTTATAGGCAGAACAGCACTTAGAAGCGAAGCTAGAGCTTGTATTATCCAACTCCGCACACACATAAAGACCATTCATGATTTCCTCCTTCGTTGATGTATCCTGCTAACCAACCTGGGCTTACCGTCACAGCGCCACAGGCGGCAGTCGTATCTAGGCACTTTTACACGCGTAAAATTTTACGAACGTAGGTACAATTTTCACAATATCCTTCGTGTTATGACGAAAACATTATCACACAGATTTATAATACAGATTGAGCTAGTTCCAAAGTAAGTTCGAGACTTATGTTATGGGATACTAACTCAACGATACTATATTTTATAACAAACTAGCGACACGGGCCCCGGCTTCGCACGGGTGCATGTACATATAAACCTTCCTCTTTAATCACTATCTATTTAAAACACCGCATCAAAATCCATTGTGTTGTTTTAAAGATCTAAGTATACATAGGGACGGACAGACAGCGGGAAGCGACTTTGTTTTATACCATGTAATGTCGATACATAAACATCCAAGACCCAGGCCAATCTGAAAAAGATCATTTTCCATCTTGACCTGACCGGGGATCGAACCCGGGACCTCCGGTGTGGCTTGATGACCACTAGGCCACAGAGTCTGTCAAAGATTTCAGATTTATTCATTGAGGTAAGAAAAACAAACCAGGTCAAAACTAAACGTTTTATTGTGATAAACTAACACTATATGTACAAAATACCTATTTAATATAATTACCTCTATAATACAAATAATTTATATTTAGCTGTAGCCTGAAAGCAAAAGTAACGTTATGACATTGTGTTAAGGTTTATTTTAATGCCATCTTCCTGTTCGTAACTGTAGAAAGTGATCATCTTCATTCATCTTTTATTCTTAGAGGACTTTAAATGGAGTTTACGTTATTGCTTTAAAGGTTCGATTTTATTCGTCGATTTAATTCGTGAGAAAGACGTCTACAATGGACTTTTAACTTGATGCCGTGATGTTAAGGTCTTGAATTTCTGTCAACTGTTGTGCTAAATGAAAATGATCTTTAATGCATCTCTTTCTCATACAAATTGTCGTAGTGTAGCCTGGACTGGAGCATGTCGTCTTCGTTGAGTTCGATACTGAGAGGTGGAATCACTGCGCCGGCCACTGACCTGCCACAGATAAATGGTCAATTAACTGCGAGCATTGAATTAGAAAAATTATGGAAGCGTAACTCTCATACAACTAACTATTCAATATCAGTCACATTTACTTAAACAAATTTAACTCAAATCACAACGAAAAGCGTACGCATTCATAGACGGAGGAAGTAATTTTTTTCTTAAAATATGTCGTTAAATGCTTTTATTAACGCGTCCTTTCGTCACGGAGCGGCGGCAGACTAGTTCGCGAAAATATATACTTTTTAAGCCCCGCCAATGAGTGTCAGTTTTTGAGCGCAATGCTGCTTCCATAGTTTTTTAAATTCAATGCCTGCGAGGTTATCGGCGTTTTACTCGTATATGGCACTGTGTGGGGAGGGGGAGTCACAGGATTACTATACATCGTCATATTTTGTTCAGCTGTGAAGTCCTCTGCAGGTCAAAGGCCCCTGCTAAGGATTATTCGTTCACGACTAGCAAAAATGAATTCTGCCGGTAGCGTGGCTCAGCCACGACTAAATTGTCACTATCACCCGACTACGTCAAATCGTTACTTATTTTTTTCGATTGCATGTATTTTTATTTCTATGACACACTACCATTTAATCTGCTTGAAGGAAGATGGATTGGTCCTTCGAGGCCGGAATCTTCACAGATCTTACCTTCCCTCAGCATTCAAGAAGTTAAAGGTGGAGCACGCGTGTTCCGTGGACAATAATTCCACGTTGAGGTTGAGAGCCCGCGCGGCCTTGAAGGCCGAGTCCATGGCTTTTTGGTCCTTGCATTCAAGACCTATTACCTGTGGAGAGAACATAACCATTTGGTATGAAAAGATTCAAAGATTTATACACAAAATATTTCTTTTCAGGCTTTTTTGCACATCAATTCACATTTTTAAAAACAACAATTACTTATATTCGAATTATTAATTACTAGCTTTCGCCCGCGGCTCCGCCCGCGTTAATGTCGATCCCTCGGAAATAGTACTTTTTCCCGGGATAAAAGGTAGCCTATGTCCTTCTCTGTACTCCAGAGAACTTGTATGCAAAATTACATGATGATCGGTTCAGTAGTTACGGCGTGAAAGCGTAACAAACAAACAAACTCACTTTCGCATTTATAATATTAGTATAAGTATATAGTATATTAGTAATAAGGAAAGGATTGTTCATAATATCTAAAAATGAGTCTATGTTCTCTTAAAAGGCCGGCAACGCTCTGTCACACCCCAGTGTTGCAGTTGTCCATAGGCAGCGGTGATCACTTACCATCAGGTGACTCGCTTGCTCAGTTGCCGTCCTATGTCGTAAAAAAAATACCCACCACGCTTGGCAGGCGGGTTGGCGAGCGCAGTTTCTTTGGATTCCTGTGCTTCCGACGCTGCTGTCATCGAAATATTTAAGATGGGAAAGGATAGGAGTGTGTTGGATCTGGGAAGGGAATGAAGGTACTGGGAAAACTCCCTCGGATGAATAGGGGAAAAGTAAGTATGGGATGCCTGGCGCGTACCCGATGCCATAGCTGCACCGCCGGACAAGCAGTTGCGAGTCTATATAATTAAATAAACTTACCAATATGTCAATACTGGGCTCCAGCAATTTGAACAGCTTCAGAGACTCCTCGTTGATGTCGTGCGAGCTGCGGACTTGCCACGCCAGTACTGTCCTACAAAGAACAGAAAGGATTAAATCGTTTGAATATATTTTTTTATGACAGGACGGCGAACGAGCAAGCGGATCAGCTGATGGTAAGTGATCACCGCTGCCCATGGACAACTAATTTTCATTTATCATTCTTCTTCCTATTTATCCTTTCCCCACTATTACGTGGGGTCGGCACATCTCGTCTTCCATATTGCTCTGTCGCTTGTCAAGTTTTCTGTTACGCCCTTCTTATCCATATCCTATTTGACGCACTCAATCCAGCGTTTCCTTGGTCTTCCTCTACTTCGACGTCCCTCAATTTCATTCACCACTACATGCTGGTAAAAGACAACTTGGGAGACCTGTACTCGAATTGAATGTCCAGTAATGTGTTCACCTCTCCAACCCGTCTGGCCAGCGAGGAGAGTGTAGGCCAAGTCCTCTGCTCTGGCCAAATAAGGCTCGGATAGTACAGAGAGGGTCATGCTCCTGCAGTGGAGACTAAAGAGACCTGATGATAATGAGTTTAAGTCGGAGTAGGGGTCAGGTAGTGACGTTCTCAACTGCCTGTCCGGTGGTAGCAGGTATGGCATCGGGTACGCCCGGCCTCGCGAGCTGCTACTTGTTTTTCCCCGTTCATCCGAGTGAGTAATATCCCAACCTTCATCTCTTTCCCAGATCCAACAAATTCCTATCCTTCCCTAGTTTAACAATGCTTTCGATGGCTAGCAGCGTCGGAAGCACAAGAAGTCAAAGAAACTGCGCTCGCCAACCCGCCTGCCAAGCGTGGTATGGCAGTATCCTTAAATGGAACGAAGAATCCTTGGGAGAGACTTCTAGTATACGAGTATTCGAGCATCGGAGGGCGTAACTTCGAAGTTCGTCAAGTTTGACGACCACCACTATCTAGCATCATCAGGTCCTTTTTAGTCTCCACTACAGGAGCACGACTCTCTCTGTACTACTAGAGCCATACTTGGCCAGAGCAGCCAGAAAGCAAAGTCCGGCTTTCACTCTCACAATAATAGAAATAATATTCGATACAAAATTAATTCTAATCCGCACAGTATGTTTTTACTTCCTACAGACAGTTACGAGGTACAAAAAACTATTCTATCATTAAACAATACCCCAGCAGCTGGTTATGACCATGTAACAACCAATATTTTAAAAAGGTGTGCTTCTATAATAGCACCTGTTCTTGGATACATAATAAATTTATCTTTTTCCCAGGGCGTATTTCCCGAACGATTAAAAACTTCAATTGTGAAACCAATACACAAGAAAGGAGATAGAGATTTAATTGTAAATTATCGTCAAATAGCACTAATCTCAATATTTTCAAAAATATTCGAAAAAGTAACGCAGAATCGCATCTCTTCCTTTCTTGTCAAAAACAATATATTATGTCCCCAACAAAATGGTTTCCAAAAAGGAAAATCCACAACCTTGGCAGCGTTTAACCTCATAAACAACATAACAGAAAACATCAACAAAAGAAACCCGACAACTGTTACGCTGTTTGACATGTCGAATGCTTTCGACCTAGTCTGTCATAAAATATTGCTGACCAAATGTGACACAGTTGGCATTCGTGGAAAACCGCTAGAATGGTTGAAATCATACTTAACGGAACGAAATCAATATGTAGAAATTGCAAAACTAAACGAAAATAACGAAGAGATATTGTACAAATCTAATAAACAAATAACTAAATTTGGCGTGCCGCAAGGTAGCATTCTGGGTCCACTCCTCTTCTTGCTCTACATTAATGACCTACCAAATGTCACACAACATGAATGCTCACTCTTCGCGGACGATGTAGCATTGGTAGTACCATGCTCAAATAAACAGACCTATAATAAGGACATAAACGAAGCCATATCGAATATTACACAATGGCTTGAACGAAATAATTTGAAGGTCAACACATCCAAAACAAAATACCTGCAGTTTCATAGTAAAGGTGGTAGCGGACTGCCATTAAAAGTAACCCTAAATAATGAGCAAATTAATGAAGTTGCAAAGGCTGAATTTATTGGCATAACATTGGACAAGTGTTGTCCATGGAAGCAACATGTCGATAAAGTGTGCTTAAAAATAAATCGCTTTGTGTACGTTCTAGGACGTCTCACCGCGGTAGCTGACAAAAAGGCGGCTATGCAAGCTTATCACGGATATGTTGCTTCTAATTTAAGATATGGCATTCTGTTGTGGGGAAATTCAGTAGAAATAAATAGGCTCTTTCTTGTGCAGAAGAAGTGTGTTAGAGCAATATGTAATGCTCCTCCTCTAACGAGCTGTAAAACACTTTTTCAAAAACTCAAACTTTTAACTCTTACAAGCCTTTACATATACGAGACCTGTGTTTTTGTCATTAATAATGGGCACCTGTTCAGAAAACGAGCTGATCATTATAGTTACAGTTGTAGATTTCCGGATCGCCTGCTCTTGCCTAATAGTAGAACTGCCATCTGTTCTAGAGGCTCCAGTACCATGTGTGTAAAAATATTTAATAGAGTACCTTATGAAATCAAAAGATTGCCTGCTAAATTGTTCAAAAGAAAATTACATGAATGGCTAATTGGAAAATGCTTTTATACTATAAATGAATATTTAAAATAATTGACATTTAATAAATTGTAAATTTTAATTTCCTATCTCCTTTTGAAATATTGTACTATTGACATATTGAATTTTTTGACTTAATGTACTTTTGACATAATGAAATACACATTTCTGAATTTATATTAACTTTGACATGTATTTGTAAAATCATTTATTCATTTTGCATGCTGGAAACGGCTAAGTGTACGCTTTTACCTTTTAATGCATTCCACCTGTTGTACGACACTTATGCAAATAAATTTCATTTCATTTCATTTCATTTCTCCACGCTGGCCAGATGAGTTGGAGAGGTCTCACAGATGTTTATAAGCTTTGTTTAGCTTGTATTTCCTAAGTCGCCTTCTACAAAATCCACGGGAAGGCTTGGAGTGGTCCTATTCTACTCTGCCGATATTTATACCACACGGCTACATTTACCACCATCTAGCGCAAGACTACTATTGTTATACGAAAGATTGGCGTCAGGCAGACGGTTGAAAAACTATTTCAGCATAAATGCCATCATAACTGCGGACCTCGGGCCCACGGCACAGCTGAGGATACAAAAGGGAAAACACTCAGATGAGGAGGTCTAAGCTAATTAAAACTATCACTTGTGTCAATCAGTAAAACAAATAGACCTTTTCAGGCACTTTTTCACGTCAATTTACATTTTTAATAATACATATTATATTATATTCAAATTATTAATTATTTTTAAAAAGCTACAAACTACTAGCGTTTCGGAACTAACCACTGCAGAGAAGAAAACGCCGTAAGAAACTCTTTTCAACTGTATTGGCCGCCTACTTGCCTGAAGGGCTTTGTATGATATTTTATATTTTTATCTTTTCTTTTTTTCTGATGTCATGTTATTGTTACGTGGTTAGGGTTCAGGATTTGGAGTAAAACACCAAACTCTTCAGAGGGAATTTATTCACTACGGAATCCCAACACTGACTGGTCTTCCAACACGTCGAATATCCAAAACGCAAAGCACTCGTAGTCCTGGTCCGTTGCTGTGGTCGTAGAAATTATCACTTATCAGTCGCACACATCACTCGTATTAGTATCGCTCACTAAGAACACTCGCGGTAAACTGATTTACGATCGCCACGTCCGCTCCCTTATATACTGACTTATGGGTCTCTAGAAAGTTCCATATACTTCCGGTCCCGACGGCCGACAACCAAAACATTCCAGAATATTCGAGTATGTGTATGAACGGCATAGAATACATATGTGTGAGCAGGATGGAAGATGTATGAGCGCGACAGACGATGTTCGGAAAAGTTCTAGATTATTCTGTTCTGGGAGCTTCGCGACACTGCCCCCTTCTTAGAGACGCTCGTCCCGAGCGTCACTGTTGCTGCCATGATAACGTGCTAAGCGGTCCACATGCACCACTTTGAATGCTCCTCTTGGCTGTCGTTAAATGCGATATGTCACATCGTTCATGCGGGTGATCACCTTATATGGCCCTTCCCATCTCGTCTGCAGCTTTGGAGATTTTCCTTTGCGGCGTATTGGGTTGTGAAGCCACACTAAAGCTCCTTCTTCATAGCCACTCGTATTTGCTCTTCGGTCGTATCTAGTTTTCATATTCTCACTTGCTTGCAGCCCGTTTTCCCGAACTAGGTCATATACATCTCGCATTCTTTCCCGGAGATCCGAGACATAATCTGTCACAGTGTGAGAAGCTTCTGGTGGTCTTCCCGTTAGCAAATCTACCGGTAACCGAAGTTCTCTGCCAAAATTTATAAAAGCTGGAGTCACTCTTGTGCTTTCGTGTTCCGAAGTCCGGTAAGCGAGGAGAAATAGCGGTATGTACTTGTCCCAGTCTCTTTGATGGTTATCAACCAGTTTCGCCAAATGCCTCTCCAGCGTCTGGTTAAAGCGTTCCACCATGCCATCTGACTGAGGATGATACGGCGTGGTCCTTGTTTTGTGCATTCCTAAAATCTTACAGATTTCTTGAAATAGTTGTGATTCGAAGTTACGTCCTTGATCGGAGTGGATTTCCAAGGGCACACCGAACCGGCATATCACTTCCTCAACCAATTTGGAGGCTACTGTTGTAGCTTCCTGGTTAGGTATGGCAAATACTTCAGGCCACTTGGTGAAGTAATCCATTACCACCATGAAGTATTTATTTCCCGACTCAGTTATAGGAAATGGTCCTGCCACATCAACTGCAATGCGTTCCCAGGGTGCCCCAACGTTGTAGAGCTTGAGGTTACCGCGATTTCTTGTCGATGGCCCTTTCACAGCAGCGCATATGGTACATTTGCGACACCAATCCTCCACATCTTCTCGACAGTTGAGCCAGTAGAACCTTTCTCGTATCTTTGTTAATGTTCTCTTGACGCCAAGATGTCCGCCGGACACCCCATCGTGGACTTCACGTAGAACGTCTTTTATTTTAGCTCTTGGAACAACTACTTGTAGGTGAAACTCTTTGCCATTTGGTTTTTCCCATTTACGGTAAAGTATTCCGTCCTCCAAGACAAAACTGTCCCATTGAGCCCAGTAAGCTTTGGTGATTGGGCTTGTAGGTGCAACTTCTACCCATTTAGGTTTTTCTGCTCCGCGTTCCTTCCATGCAATAATAAGCCTTATGTCTTCATCATCCTCCTGAGCTTCTCTGAAGATCGCGTCATCCCATGGTTCCGGCGGACTCGTCCTTGTTAATTTCACAGCGATTTCTTTAGTCTCCTGTTTGACACAGTGTTTACAATCTTCTGAGCAAGGCCTTCTTGAAAGCGCGTCAGCATTTCCATGTGACTTTCCACTGCGATGTTCAGTAACAAAGTCGAACTCTTGGAGTTGTTCAATCCAACGAGCAACTTGACCTTCCGGGTTTTTAAACTGAAGCAACCACTTCAAAGCAGCATGATCAGTTCTCAGTTTAAACTTTCTGCCGATGAGATACTTGTTGAAATGTTGCAGCGTTTTAACCACAGCTAAGAGTTCTTTTCGTGTAACGCAGTAGTTCCTCTCAGGCCTTGACAAAGATTTACTGAAGTAAGCTATTACAACTTCTGCGGCACCTTGTTTCTGAGATAACACTCCGCCAATAGCTGTGTTACTTGCATCTGTGTCAACGATGAATTGAACACATTCATCGTTGACATTGATTCGTCTGTGGATATCCCAAAATTGGAGTTTTACATAAATATTCCTTCAATTTTTGGAAGGAACTCTCGCAAGTTTCGTTCCAGAAGAAAGGTCGTTTGTCTTCTGTCAAACGATGTAAAGGTTTGGCAACCTCTGAGAATCCTTTGACAAATCTCCTGTAGTATGAGCACAGTCCCATGAAGGCTCGCACCTCTGTCTTGTCCTTCGGGGTAGGCCACTTTTGCACTGCTTCAACTTTATCAGGATCGGTTTGTACACCCTCGCTGCTAATTACGTGACCGAGGTAGTTTACTTTGTTCCTGAACAGATGACATTTCTTTGAGTTCAGTTTTAAGTTTGCTCCCCGTATCTTCCTTAGGACTTTCTCTAGATTCCGCAAATGATCATCAAAGTCTCTGCCCATGATGATGACATCATCCAAATATACTAAGCAGGCATCTCCTACTAATCCAGCTAGTACACACTCCATAAGTCGCTCAAAAGTAGCCGGCGCGTTGCATAATCCGAAGGGCATAACATTGAACTGCCATAAACCTTTGCCAGTTGAGAATGCGGTCTTTTCTTTATCCTCTGGGTGTATTTCTACCTGCCAGTAGCCAGATTTTAGGTCCAAAGTAGAGAACCATTGCATTCCACTAAGAGTATCCAAGGTGTCATCAATTCGGGGCAACGGATAACTGTCCTTCTTAGTGATCTCGTTTAGTCGTCGATAATCTACACAAAACCGTGTACTGCCATCTTTCTTCTTAACTAGAACCACAGGAGAACACCAAGGACTTGCAGATGGTTCTATAACTTTACTTCTCTTCATGCCTTCCAACATTTCTTCAACTTCTTTCTCCTTGGCAATCGGTATTCGTCTTGCTCGCTGACGAATAGGTCTTTTGCTGTCAGTGTCAATCCTGTGCTGAACTAATGAAGTTCTTCCAAGATCTTCTTCTTTCGAAGAGAAGACATCTGCAAAACGCAACAGTGACTTCTTTGCGTCCGAGTATTGCTTAAAAGTCAGATTATTTTTGCTGTCTTTCAGAAGATCAATAATTGTAGAGTTATTCGCGATGTTAGGTGACACTGAGCTCAGCTTTGATTGACACTTTCTCATCCACACAACTTCTTCGCATTTTCCCACAGTATCTCCTTCATTGAGGCTAACCTCATGGAAGTCTAGGTTAACCACTCTAACCACTGCAGTATCGCTTCCACGCACTAAGGTTCTTGCTGTTAGAAGTCCTCTCGCAGTTGGTTCGTGTAATGTGTCCTCAATCAAAACACATCTCTTTGCCTCCGTTTTCTTAGCCGTCGTGGGCAGTCTCACCATTATTTGAGCCTGTGTTCGTCCAGGAATAACAATTTTGTTAAGGCACGTTACTTTTCCAGTGGAAGTTCCAAGAATGAAGATTTCTTCATTACCACACTTGAAAACACCATTCGTGATATCAATTCCACAATTATATTTCTTCATAAAATCTAGGCCCAGTATGCAGTCATCAATGATTTCAGCTACGATGACATTGTGAATATAGGGTGTCTCTCCCACGTACATCGTAACTGCCATTTCTCCTAGGACAGGTATTGGCTGGCCAGAAGCAGAAAGAAGCCGACAGTTGATGTTCTTGCGTCCCCTTGCCGCTTTCACTAGATGTGGCTTAACTATAGTCCTAGATGCACCTGTGTCTACTGTCATCCTGCAGTTTTTCCCATCCACTGAACCACATATTGCCAGACAATTTTCATTGCTTGCCTGTGAGATGATTATTGCTGGGGCTTCTTCTGAGCCAGCCAGTACCCGCCCCTTAGTCCTGGCTGTTACTCGTTTCCCTGCTTCTTTGAAGGAGAGATCATAAACTGATTGCTTAGGTCTTCCTTAATCTCTTTCTTGATCTCTTCTTTAAGCTGTTCCCTGAGCTCTTCCTTTAACTGTTTCTTTTTGCGGCAATTGAGCTGTAAATGGCCTCTTTCACCACAATTCCAGCACATAGGACCAGTTCCATTATCCTTTTTTGAAGGGGCCTTAACCGCCTTGACTACCTCGCTCATCTCGTTAATTTCTCTCAATTTATGAACTTGCACATCTTGTCTTACCGCTTCCACTTCAAGGGCGTGTGCAAGGGCATCTTTAAGCGAGGTGTGATGTTGGAGCTTTACTGAAGCCCTTACCTCTGAATTCTTAATTCCATCCACGAAGGCTTGCAGTAGATTTTTCTCCACCATCCGAGGGTCTTCTGAGGGAAACGCTTTCCTTACGAGCCTCTCGATCTCTAGTGCCCACTGTTGTAACCCTTCGCCTGAGCGCTGGACTCTGTCGCGAAGCTGGGCTCGGAATACGTGTTCTAAGTGGCGTTCTCCGTACCTTGCTTCAAGAGCCTCCAACAAGTCCTTGAAGTCACTACCTGAGTTAGGTAGTGCTTCTAATACTGTCAAAGCAGAGCCCTTCAGTGCAACGGTGAGGGCTGTCAGGCTCTGTTCATTAGTCCATCCATTTGCTGCGGCAACAGTTTGAAACTGCTGTTTATACGCGGCCCAGGAAGTAGTTCCGTCGTAAGATGGCACTTTCACCTTGGGTCCAGGTGCATAAGCAACAGCGTCGCTCGACGTGACTTTCACGCCTACTGTCTCCAGGCGCAGCACTTTCTTCTCTAGTCCGGAGAAGTTTGTTTCCAGACCTGTCACGCGATTATCCACCAAAGTCTCCAAATCTGTCACTCGGTTCTCTACCAAATCCACATCCCTACGGATCTGGTCCACCACGTTGCTGACTTTGCTGACAGCTGCTAATACCATTCGTTGGTCCTCACTCAGCTTTTCCTGCATACGTTTTTGCTGTTCCTTTTGCTCTTCCTGCATATTTTGTATTTCTCCATTAAGTTCCACATTGATGCGTTGCAGTTTACTCTGGTTCTCATTTATGCACTGCAACATTTGCATCAAGCTACCAAAATCAAAAGATGCTTGAGTGGGAACCTGGTAAGAGGGGCTAGGCAACGTGGCTTGATGATGGGCGGCTGGCATTTGTTGAGCGGCGGCAATCACTTGGGAGGCCGTAACTTCTTGGGTGGCTGTGACAACTTGGGCGGCTGTGACGGCTTCGGTGGTTGCGACGTTTTGGGCGGCTGCCCTGTCTTGGGCGGCTGCCATGACTTGGGCGGCTGCCATGACTTGGGCGGCTGCCATGTCTTGGGCGGCTGCCATGTCTTGGGCGGCTGCCATGTCCTGGGCGGCTGCCATGTCCTGGGCGGCTGCCATGTCTTGGGCGGCTGCCACGATTTGGGCGGCTGCGACCTCTGGGGCTACGGGCGGCAGTTGCTCAGCTGCGATGTTTTGGACGGCTGGCGCTCGTCGAGCGGATGCAACTTGGGCGGCTGCTGCGGTAGCCTCCATTGCACGTTGTGCCCGGGTCCTGACGCCTTCCTTATCTTCTCCGTCCCACGGCAACACTGGCATTTCCAAATCCCACACTTCTGACACCAAATGTTACGTGGTTAGGGTTCAGGATTTGGAGTAAAACACCAAACTCTTCAGAGGGAATTTATTCACTACGGAATCCCAACACTGACTGGTCTTCCAACACGTCGAATATCCAAAACGCAAAGCACTCGTAGTCCTGGTCCGTTGCTGTGGTCGTAGAAATTATCACTTATCAGTCGCACACAAATCACTCGTATTAGTATCGCTCACTAAGAACACTCGCGGTAAACTGATTTACGATCGCCACGTCCGCTCCCTTATATACTGACTTATGGGTCTCTAGAAAGTTCCATATACTTCCGGTCCCGACGGCCGACAACTTAAACATTCCAGAATATTCGAGTATGTGTATGAACGGGATAGAATACATATGTGTGAGCAGGATGGAAGATGTATGAGCGCGACAGACGATGTTCGGAAAAGTTCTAGACTATTCTGTTCTGGGAGCTTCGCGACATTATATACAATTTCAATTTACATATTTTTGTGGAACACGTTATGTTAGCGATCGAGCGTGCAACAACAATGCAAGGAGCATTATATGCAAGGAGCCAAATAATAACAGACTGGTACCCAAGAGATGGAAAGAGACGTCGAGGACTACAACAAATGTGCTGGGAAGATGAGCTGAAACTTACTGCGGGCCCCAAATGGAGGAGAGTTGACAAAGATGGCAAGAGGAAGCAATGGAAGCTACCGGAGGAGGCCTTTGCCAACAGGCACACTGAGTTGAGAGACATCCTATAGCCAAACACAATTTATTTTATTTTATGACATGACAATGGAAGCTCAAGTCCACACATTTAGTTCTAAGTATGTCGTAGATTGTAAGTTGATGTCATTTGGAGAAAATGCGCTGTGCAGTTTGTTGCCGCTTCTTCTGCACTCCACCTTGGAAGCGGTGTAAACTTAGCTTTAAGTAAGTTATTGACGTCAACAATAATAATGTGTTATTTAAGTTAACGTTCACCAAATGATATTAAAAATATCTTACGATGAATAAAATATTTGACTATTGACAACAGCCAACACAATCAAAAACATATATTCTTTCACACAGTGTAACGGGCTAAATAAATAAATAAATTATATGCAAGGAACTTACCTGGCAAATATAGCGATAGGGCCTAGCACCGTGATACCATTGTTGAGACGAAACCCATACTGAAACATAGGAAAAACAATATTTGAGCTTGTCTTGTTCTAAAACAAACTTAACAACTTAAGAAGATTTATGAAGAATCATTATCGTCCTCACTAGAATGCCTCCTTCACATCATTGACTTTCGACCACTCACACTTTTGGTGATCAAAACCCCTTTTGCAATGCCTTCATGTCCTTCCCAAATCTGACAATTTTTAAACCCGATGGGCAGCAGTGTGGGGTGTGGTATCAGTGGCAACGAGGATGGTTTTAACCTACCTAAGTGTGGAAGAGCATGTTAAAATGCAGTTTATAGGGAATTTGTGGGGACAAAGGGGGAGGTGTGGTATCCGTGGCGACCAGGATGGATGGTAGGTTAAAACCAACCTCGTCACCTCAAACTGCTGCCCATCGGGATTAAAAATTGTCAGATTTGGGAAGGGAAGGAAATGAAGGCATTGGAATACTACCCACTGAGATTAATGGGGAAAAACAAATAGCAGGTTGAGAGGCGTTTGTACAATGTCAATCCTGCAACCACCAGATAGATAAGCAGTTGAAAATGTTACCCCTGATCTAAAGAGAAATCCTTAAAATCATAACCTTTCTTGTCTACTGTGGCTCGCTGTGTACTAGAAAATGTGTCTAAATAGAGAAAATGTCCCTTACTCACAGTTGCATAACTGTCTATCATGAGTCCCAAATCTGGCTCCAAGTTCAGAACCCGAACTGTGGTCTTCCCCTCGCCTTCATAGGCAGCTTTGGCATAGCCTGCCGACCTGGAAGTAAAGTATTTAGATTCATTACTTATAATATATAACAATACATGAACACTTTATGGCACCGAAACTAAATATCACTTAAAGCGATCTATCTCCCCCAGACAACTGTTTAATGATAGAGAGAAGAACAACTAATAAAATGGGTGGTGCAGAATAGATTAATTAACAATACATACAATAATTTACCTTCAGCCCACAAATTATTCACCGCCATTGCCAAGAAGTTAATTGAGGTATCTCATGACCAGATGGCCGGCCTGTATTTTGGTCAAAAGATTAGCATTGCCATACAAAGTGGCAATGCTGCCAGCCTTCTGGGCACGTTACCTCGCGGTAATGAGCTGCCAGGTCTATTTTATTTGTAATTTAGTTTTCTATTTATTGTATAATCCTTACTTATTATTTGAATAATTTACCTACAAAGAAATTTGAACAAATAGAGTTACACCACACGCACGATAACACAAGTTGACAACTTACTTTGAGGCTGGCTCAATCTGGGCTGTTTGTCCCGAAATATCTACCTTTATTTACTTACTTTATCAAAGGTTTCTGTCTCAATGCTGCTGCACTTATTTGTCTTATCCTATTAGCCAACATTTCTGTAAACTTTCTTTCTATTTACTGCTAAATAATAAAAAATACGATCTCTTTTAATTTCTTCACAAATTCACAACAACATAACCTATATCAAACAGCTGACTGTCAACTGTCAATGATCGGTACAATGTTGCCAGCTATGAAGCAAAAAACAGTCACTTTCGATTTTTGTGTATAATTGCTTATGTATGTTATGTATGGTATGGTATGTATGACTGTCATAGAGACTCACTGCGATAGAAGTAAAAACAACACAAACTTGTGAATTCGCGCTATATATGACGCGAATCCACAAATTTATCCTACTAAAAATCACAAAACGCGCGCGCCTGACGAATATTTCTCTTTAATAACAGGTACATATTCTAAAAATAAAATCTAACTATACATAATATTCTCTTTTGTTAGAATTTTGGTTAATATTTACTGAGAAGTTCGCACATTTAAAAAGTCCTGCCGTATGAGAAAGGAATGCAACATTTTAGGCGCTGGAATGACAGTGACGTCATCAAGTCAATGACGTCACATGCGGCAGTGCGTGGGCACTGCAGATGCGCGGCATTTGAAAATTTCCTTCTAGCTTGCGATTGATTTTCCCGCATCCGCGTTAAAAATGCAAAACATTTTCATTGCATTCTATTTTAAACCATTTCTAAAGCGGTTTTACTCCTGAGACTACGACTGTAAACAATTTTGTGATAGGATAAATTCTTTACTCAATTACGGAAATGGAATGTGCCGGTGTAATCACAGAGGCAAGGAGCACAGAGGTTATACACAGAAGAGAAAGTTACAAAAATAGTGATTACACTTTAGATATGTGGAAGGAAGTGAGAAAGCGGTGGCTAGTTTTTGGAGTGCTGTTTTCTATAATGCTGGCCGTGCTATCGCCGCGCGTGGGAGCCCCTGGAGGCAATGAACGCATGCTCTTAAAATCATTAGAAACATTGCACCCATTGCCATGTAATTAAACTTTTTTCTTTGAACTTTATGCTTGTTGCAAAAAATGCATTGGTAGATAAGAACCAAATTTGGCCGGTGTTATTATTTCTTATATTGTGAACATTTAACCTAGCCAAAATACATTTATGAGGAATAAATACACTGCGTGGGTCGAGTCAGATCGCAGTCATAGGCAAAAACGTTCTAAGTAGCATTTAAATATTTGAATTGAATAAATAATGCAGTTTTTGGACTTATCTCCCAATGCTAAACGGATTGTCTCTATAGCAACTAATTGACCAAACTACCAACCCGTCATTTTGGGGTCAAAAATTTAGGCCGATCGAGCACTTAGCACACACGAAGTGTTCATTTCCACTTTTTACTCTTTTGAAATAAATGGCATGATATTTTGATAGAAATATTTTTACAATAATTACTAAATACATACTTACTTAATCATTAGAATAATCGCTAGAGAGCATTAAGTTTTTCATTAATAATAGATTTAGATGAATAATAAATAAAACAATTTTTGTTACTGCTATAGATTAAAGTTAAAAATGCACTGTTTTGAAAAGAAATACAATAGCAAAGTTTGTTCTATTAATTTTTCAATAAAGTAGTACTTATGTTAATAGCTTGTTAACTAAAAGAGCTTGAGTTTAGACTTTAAAAATGCGTAGTTACCTAGTCTTTAGGCAACTACACTACAATAAATCAGACACTTAACAACGAAGAAAGACATGCGAAATATAAAAACAAAATCGCTTAAAAATTTTAAAAAGCATGTACACTACAACCACTTGCCTTTTTTATTAGACGACGTACTTAATGGACATTTTCCTGACTTTCCTATATTGTATTGGACATTATTCTACTTAAAAGATCATTTTAAAATTCTGGATAAAATTTGTGCAAACTGTAACTTATCGAAATTTTTGCTTGACTCTAGCTTAAATACACTTTTTGTAAAAGATAATGAAATTCGGAAAAAGCAACAAAATTTTGACTAAGTAGATAATAACACAAAAACTTCCATATTAGTAAAGTAAAATAGGTACCTAAAGAAGATTCGTAAAAATGCTGTTCCTCCAGGACCTCTCCACATGGAGTACATATCCTTCGCGCCGCTCACCTACATCTACTTCAACGCGGGGCGCCGCTACAGATGCAACGCAGTAAGCCGAGCGACCGCGCCGAACACGCTGAACAAGGCGAGCGCGCCGAACATGCATGTTCGACTGATCGCAACGAGTGTGCTTCACGCTCATGTGGCAGCGCCGGCGTTATGTGTGGTCGCTGTGGCTGCTTTTCAGGATGTTTTAGATCATAGAATTATTAAAGGGTGAGTCGAAGCGTCTAACGAAATGGTTCTAGGTAATTTAATCCCCTTTTATTCATTAGGCATTCAGGTTCAAATCGTTGAGGACCCAAGTGACACGATGAGCCGTTGGTTTGGAAATTAAACTACGTAGCTTTCATATTATATAGTTATAGGATTCTCAGAATCCTTCCATCTTGGTGCGGAGAAAAGAATATGTGAACGTAGAATACACCACAGCTACTTTGCTTCCTACGTATCATATGTATAGGCCGATCAAGGGAATGGCGCTTAACTAAACGTGGTCTCTCTGTCTAGTCCTAGGATCTGTCCCGCGTCACACTCACACAGTCAGCATGGAGCCTACGATATCACGATATTGTGTCAGTTGGTATCAGAGCCCTAGCAATGATGGCGTACTGGGAACGTAGCGTATGTTAGCCTAGCTGGCAAAGCTGGAGACTCTTTGACAAATCAGACCTTGACTAAAATGAATAACGCTTGAATACTTTTCATGATTAATACTCTCCTCGATGATTTATAATAAAGCCGTGTGGTGTCCGGCAGACTAGAATAGGACCACTCCTAGTCTTCCCATGGAGGTCGTAAGAGGCGACTTAGGAAATACAAGCTAAACAAAGCTCAAAAATATCAATGAGACCTCTCCAACCCGTCTGGCCAGCGAGGAGAGTGTAGGCCAAATCCTCTGTCTGCTCTGGTCAAGTATGGCTCCGGTAGTACAGAGAGGGTAGTCATGCTCCTGCAGTGGACACTAAAATACCTGATGATGAGGATGATATATAATTCTCATTTTTATTTAAAATCTTAATTTCATTTCCTTTTTATTTATTTATTTATTTATTTATTTATAGCTTACTTCTAGGTTTACAATCAATACTGTTATGTTTTTGAAATATTCACTCTTTCCCTAGATTGTCTTTTCCGACATAAGCCTCCTCCAGGAGTTTCCAACTGTCTCTGTTCCTTGCCCTACTTGGCCACGTCTTCCCTGCCACCTCTTTTATCTCATCCTCCCATCTCCTAAATTGTCTCCCTCTTTTCCTTTTTCCTTCTCTCGGGTACCATGGTGTTATTCTCTCCGTCCATTTATTTCTGCCTTCTCTAATCATGTGAACTGTCCATTTCCATTGCATTTCCTTAGTTCTACTTATTTCCTCTCTCTTAGTTGTGAAGCTTGTGGTGGATACCTGACTGCCTGACCTGAATGTAATTTGATATAAAAATGCATGGAACAACGAAAAAGACATACGAGTAAAATCATAAATTGAGCAAAATAAATGATGCAGTAATGTTTAAATAAAATAAAAGAATGTTAAAACCGTTATTGTAGGGCACTGTTCACGTCCGTGGGCGGTCCCTGCGCCTGGCTGTCGCTGTCGCTGTCGCAGAGCTCG
Organism: Elegia similella; assembly: GCA_947532085.1. Taxonomy (NCBI): domain Eukaryota; kingdom Metazoa; phylum Arthropoda; class Insecta; order Lepidoptera; family Pyralidae; genus Elegia; species Elegia similella. Next base: position 228,995 of record OX383954.1, on the reverse strand, counting down.
TCCGCGGCGGCGGCTGTCGCGACCAGTTACGTGCTGTCGCTACTGGCCGCGCCACTCGCCATGCTAGCTCTAGTAAGTACACCTGGCGATGATCTTGTCACCTATAAGGCTCTCTCTCTCTCTCGTGAGGGATACAGACGTGACACTGTATATGTAACTGTATTTATTTATGTAATAAGGCACGCTTACCTTACAGCATTACTTATAGTACATCAAAATGTTACAAATAGGCATCGTTTTATAAGTAAGTGCCAATTACTAGCGTACACAGCATTTACATGAATGTACATAGTTCGCTACTTGATACAAATGTAAGAAATCTATATCTATACTAATTTTAGTATAGATATAGATTTCTTCAAACAACGTTCGCGTTCAAACAAACAAACTCTTCAGCTTTATAATATTATAAAGCTGAAGAGTTTGTTTGTTTGAACGCGCTAATCTCAGGAACTACAGGTTCAAATTGGAAAATTCTTTTTGTGTTGGATAGTTGAGGAATGCTTTATAGGCTATAAAACATCACGCTGCAAACAATAGGAGCGAAGCAACAATAAAAAATGATTTGAAAACGGGGGAAAATTATACATAGTTGAGGACATCCGAAGCGTATTAAAGAATAATTCCTCTTTAAAAGAGCTAAAAAAATGTCCGCGACAATATATGTCTATAATAACAGAAACTGCCGCGGACGAAGTCGCGGACAACAGCTAGTTATAGAAATAAAGAGACAAAAACAAACTACCTAAATAAGTAATGTATATAGTTGTAGATATTAAAAGATATACGAATATAATAAAATGAAAAATATGATTTGGTTTATAAATTATATTTATGAGAGACTAGCTGTTGCCAGCGACTTCGTCCGCGAAAGCTATCCTATCTTTCAAGTTGGATCGAACTGCACATGGTGTGCGAATTTTATTATAATCGGTTAAGTGGTTTAGGAGTCCATTGAGGACAAACATTGTGACACGAGATTTATATTATATAAGATATTGTTACTTCAGTTCCACTGCAAACACTTCGGGCACAACCCAAAGTGTTTCAGCCTTTGAAATGATTTAAACAAATCACACGAACGAGCCTCAAAAGTTTTATTTAAATAGATCTAGTTACCTACTTTGTTTTAATTTCCACGCATTATATTAAACAAAGCACTATACAAACCTTGCCTGCAATCAAGCATTTAGGGACCTACGAATGTGTGCTTGAGCTTTGCCTCGGCCCACATTCTCACATTCGTCCATCAACGCCCTTTTCATGATCAAAAGTAACATTAAACTGTATTATTTTCAGTGTGGGCGAGCAGCCATCCCCCCCGTCGGCCACATAGTAACCGCCATGGTCGCGTCGCTCGCGCCGTTCGTCCTCGGCGCGTCCCGCCCCGCGCCGCCCGCGCCCCCCGCAGTCCCCCAGGTCGCCGCGCTGGTGTTGGTGTATGCAGATGTGTGCGCGAGGCTGGTGGAAGCTGAGGGCAGGTTGTATGTGGGGGATGTGCTGAATACCTTGTGTTTAGGTAAGTTTTGATGCAAGATCTAATTGGTTACCATGTCAACTGTAACTATAAGCCTTACACCTAGCCGATATTTGGAAAAGGAAATTCCGATACAGCTCATCCCGTATAACCTGTAATTACGTGGGCTTTTTTCCATGCCGGGAAGGTAAAAAACTAAAATTCCAACCAGCTCAATACACAAAACTAAAAATAGTTTGATTCCCAAGATCTTTACTCAGTCTAAGTCCAAAATTGCTTTCGTTTATTTTCTGTGCGTGAGGGAGGCCTTTGTTCAGCTATAGACTTCTTGCGGCTGATATAACAAAAATATAAGTATATATAAAGGGACATGTCACACAAATCCCAAGGATCCCAAGGATATAGCAACAAAATACAAGTAAGTAATTTTAATCCAAACATTCGGTTTTTTGTACAATTATTTGCTGACATTATTACTACCTTTGATATACTCTTCGTCAGCCCCGGGTCTACAAATTTTTAAGGGTGTCAAGCCATTGCTACACGTCCTTCTAATCTACTTTCATCTGAATTTATTACAATTTTTGTTTGATTTCCACCTATTCATGCATAAAAAAGAATGTCGTCTAAACGAAATTAAGCGCAGATAAAACTCACATGAACTTTAGGGAGGAGGGATCATTCTTCATCATCAGTCCAGCCGTTAAAGTCCATTTTTGGACAAGGGCCTCTACCAAGGATTTTTCGTTCCTTGGGAAGATATTCGTACTGACCACGCTTGGCAGGCAGATTGGCGAGCGCAGTGTCTTTGGCTTCTTATGCTGCTGACGCTGCATCGGAAGAATTTGTAAGCTGGGGGATGATACAAATTTATGCATTTGGATGGGAATGATAGTATTGGGATACTACTCGCTCGTGAATTGGAATAAGTAAGTAGCAGCCCCGGCCTCCAGAGCTGCTATTTACTGCTTATCCAATGCCAAACCTGCAACAGTCTGACAGGCAGTTGTGGCTAACACCCCTGACCATACACCCTGTTATATACTCTATAATAGCACTTTAGCACTTTAACTGTTTCCCAGCCTCGTCAGCATTTTGTTCGCCTCATGGCTCATATTTTAGTGTATTAGCCAGTTAGTAGCTGGAGCTCGGGAAAGCAACAAATCGGGATACAGTTAATTAAGTGTATTCGGTTTTGAGCCTTGTGGTTTCCGGCAGAGTAGAATAGGACCACTCCAAGTCTTCCCATGGATGTCGTAAGAGGCGACTTAGGAAATACAAGCTAAACAAAGCTCATAAACATCAATGAGAACTGTCCAACCCGTCTGGCCAGCGAGGAGAGTGTATAGTGTCTGCTCTGGTAATACAGAGAGGGTCATTCTTCTGCAGTGGGGACTAAAAAGACCTGATGATGATGATGATGGTTTTGAGTTAAATAAAAGTGTGGTTTAAGTGCATGGTTTTCAAGACCGACAGGGTCATCCTCAGAACAGCCCCTTGCAGCGGAGTAAGTGACGAGCTGGTTGCAGAGCTGGTGTTCGTGTGGGGCAGCGTGGCGCTGATTGCGGCGTACGCGCGGAGCGGGCTGCTGCCGCCGCGGCTGGCGCGGACCGTGGCCTTCTGCGCGCTGCCCAAGGACAAGCACCACGGTCAGTCCCAGCGTAATCTAGGTTCACTGAATTCACCCCCTTCCCAAAAAAATCTTTACTGATCACGTGTCACTCAAATTCTCGTGCTGTCTTTTTTACGCCAAGACAGTGACAGAATGAGATTTGAGATCGATTTTAGTTAACTCTTAAAATGGTTTTAAGTACTCGGGCGTTAAGCACTCATCAATCACTGTTAATTACAATGTTTCTTCGCCTCAAGTCATAGTGTCTTGTTACTTGTTTTTAAATTGTTTGTCTGTTAAGTCGGTTGACGGACGATAATTTTACATGATAATGATGAAAGAGAGATAGATGCGTCACAAGTCGAACGCTTAGGCCGATCGTGCCTCTCTATCGCTCGTTGCCCGCTCTAGCGTGCACACGATAGTGTCACTGGACAATCACCGGTTTGACGTTGTTATGTCAATAACCATAGGTCTGAGAATGTTTCAATAACAATAACTATTACCACAACTCCCCCTCCTATGACTTTATTTCAATTTAAGTAATTATTTATTTTTAATATGAATATAACTAAATATTCTATGAATATTTCAAACGTCTACCTGTTGCCGTTGTCAATATCGAGCAAAAAAAAATCACGTTTGTTGTATGGGAACTCCCTTAAATATTTATTTTATTCTATTTGTTAATATTTGTTGTTATAGCGGCAACGGAAATACATCATCTGTGAAAATTTTAACTATCTAGCTATCACGGTTGATGATCAGATACAGCCTGGTGACAGACGGACAGACAGACGGACAGCGCAGCGAAATTAATAGGATACCGTTTTTACCCTTTGGGTACGGAACCCTAAAAAGCGTAGTAATTTATATTGTATTTTACCTGTACAATGTGAAAGAGCAATAAATGAATAGAATGTGTTTGAAGTGATGATGTGTGTGTCAGGCTGGGAGTGGTCCCCGCAGTGCGGTGCGTGGGGGCTGGGGTCGCTGCCGGGCGCCATGCGCGCGCCCGCGCTCGCGCTGCTGCTGGCTGCGGCCGCGGGGGACCCCGACGCAGACCCCAGCCACTAGTGAACCTCCCCGTCAACCTCCCCGTGAACCTCCCCGTGAACCTCCCCGTGAACGGTCCCGTGAACCTCCCCATGAACCTCCCCGTGAACCTCCCCGTGAACCTCCCCGTGAACCTCCCCATGAACCTCCCCTTGAACCCCGCGGCTTTTACATCTTCCACGCTGGTATGGGAGAAAAGAAAACGTACATGTACCAGCTGTTTCTCTTCCGCGGATCGTGTTAGTAGGCTATTCGGCTAGCAACCCATCACTATTTTGATTCCATTTTCCACCTAATGCTCACCAACATGCTAAACGTGACTTTTAGGTTTGAGAGACCTCTCCAGCCCGCAAGGGAAAAAGACGTGTGCTACTATGACTCATAATGTTAATATACTCGTACTATGTATGGTTATATGTTAATTGTGGTAGAGCCACGCTACCGGCACAAATCATTTTTGCCAGTAATATGCGTATATAGCGTTGACGGCCTTTGGGAGGAGTTGGGTGTGGACATGGGGTAAGGAAATGGAGGAAGCATGTGCCTCCGGCTCTCTCACTCACCGAATGAAGCATAGAAGCGGTAAAGCTTCTACTCAAACGTCAAGTTTCTGTGAGAGTGTTCTGTAAGAGACTTTCCGGACGAGCCAGTCCATTCCTGCTAGTTGCAAAAATGATTTTGGCCAGTAGCGTGGCTCTACCACAACTAAATAGCTTTTTGTGCTGCCGGCGCTGCTGGCTATCGGAAGCATTAATAAGCTGGAGAAGGACAGGAATTTGTTGGATCTGGGAAAGGAATGAATTGGGATACTAATCACGCGGACTCGGGTGACGTACCCGATGCTACACCTGCAACCACTGGACATGCAGTCGAGGATGACACCCGTGATATAATTCCTCATTATTCAATTAAGACAGTAACCGCACTGAGTATGGCGCGTGTAGTCCTAGTTTGCTGTCGTCACATCATCAGACCACCCTCGCTGGCGTTTTGATTTCAGATAATGCCTGGCTCGGATCTTCATCATGGGCATATTGAAAGGCCCATGGCGATAGACTAGATGATGATTGCGCTGCCAAAAGATTAGTATTACATCGACCTATAGACTCGTTGGGCTGTCGTCCATGAAAATTGTTTTCTGATGGTATCAAATTCATGATAAGTACTTGTATCTGTGTATTAACCCCATTTTAAAGTAGACTTAGGTAGACCGCATCTTTGGGGCCTTATTAAATTTTAGCCTTCCGTAGATTACGAATATAGCTATTTACTCGTATAGAACATTTTGTGATTTTAACTAACGTAAGTTACTAGAATAATTAATATGTGAAATACGGGTTACTCACGTACAAAGTCAGCTACAGGCCGACATGTTTCGACCTCATCCGGAGGGCGAATGTGAACCGTCGCGCGCACGAAATCGGCCCGAACCTTTTGTTCATTGATGATTTGAGTGCGTTTGACCCCTATCTTGCCTGAAGGGAAACAATTATGAAGTCGACGGTGGTTACACGCAAACTCAAATAATGCCTATTCACGTCTTTAAAATCCCCTAATTGTACGTCGGGAAACAGCGACGCGAGGAGGCCCGTTTCATTCCTTTCGCATTACGAAGGAGGAGGCGAATCTAGAGGTGCGACGAGCAAGAATATCGAGCCGTGAGCCGCATTGATGCACATCGCAGATGCGTTCATACGCAGTGGCGGCGCAAGACCTAAGTTGGGCGTAGGGAAGTGGGCAAAACACGTTTCCCGAGACTTCGTGGCTTTTTTTTGCAAATCGTAGGCTTCCCAACAAAAGCTCGTCTACTTTATGCACGAGGCCGTTGGCACTGGCCTACACCGCCCACGCCTTACGCCGCCTCTGTTCATACTCACGTCACGTACGTGTGACAGTTGATACAATCAATCGTGAAGTGCTGATTCAACGTTTAATATTAATGAATTGTCATGAGATCAGGATTATTCTGAGTGAAGGCACTAGCTGGAGGTCCAATTTTAAATAAGTAGGTAGAGATTCAAATTTTAGATAAAACAAGGCATATTCACTTAAAGCATTTCAGACACTAGTTCTTTAGTGAGATATTTAAAAATAGTCTGAATTTTCCATTACTTGTGATTATTTTCATTCTTCCGAGTAAGTACTTAAGTAAGTAGTTTTTAATAGAATTGTTTAGTCGTCACTAGGTAGATTTCACTTAAAATTAAATAGACTGATCAGTCAATATTATAAGGATTGTACTGCTTTGAGATTTGATGGAGTGAGACTTGAGTAATGTACGAGACTTTTTTAAATAAAGCAGATAAAAATAGGGGGAAATTATAATTGGTATAAAAATAAAGAAGACCCCTTTTTGTCCAAACGTTAAGCTCATCTTATTACTAAATTGTTCCTTGGTCCAATTAGTTACTCGTGATCATGTTAAAAGTTTTAGTTTATATTTAAGTAAGTATTGTTATAAATTAAATACAGTTTTATCGAAACATTTGTTTTTATTTATCACAACTCTTCGTGGCTACATTCATAATACAATAATATAAATTATTACAGTAATAATTGACATTATTATGATTCTTAAATAATAAGGATGGCAATACGAGACAAAACTACAATCTTGAGGTACAATGTTGGAAATTTTGATTTTCATTGACAGTGTTGTTTATATAAGGTACACTTAAATTAAAAGCTGTTTGACCTATTTTAATAAATCGATACGCTACTTTTTTAAGAATATTTGAAATATGATCAAATATTTTTTATGAAAATAGATAAATCAGCTGTTTTGATTGTAGACGTCAGTGAATTAGTGTCCATACCTAGTAGGTAATAAATAGTAAAAATTTGTTCGCCAAGAAAGTGTATTTTTGTGCACAGATGTATTTGCATCTGTTTTTCTAAATGTTCAAGTCAAAATAAGTATCCCTAAAACTAGCGTGTCGATTTATTTTAAATTATTTTTATGAAGTTATGAATTAGGCATTGTCTCCCATCTCACCTGATGGTAAGTGCATTTTTCTAGCTTGTGGATGCCAGCTCTTAAAATACTGGCGCTTAATTTGAATGGACCTTATATACCTACATTACGTAATTATGATCATAATGTATAGACTATATTTATGATTATTAATTAGATTTTTTAGAGTTAAGGATATAAAGGATACTAAGAGTACGAGTTAACTAACACAATATATCACTAATGTAAGGCAATCTATGTAATAGAAACAATAACTGTCATGGTGTATTATAGCCACACTAATAAAATACTACTAACAACGTAATAAACAGTCTTAAAACTATTGTTAAGCGCCATTTGAAGCAGTTTGGACCACACGAAAATAGGTGATTAAGAAGTAGAAATATCAGAAATAAAATAATAGAAGCAGAAACAATTTAAATTTCATAAAAATGAAGGACCACGTTTTATAAAATCAGCAATAAAACCAAAGTTACCAAAGAATATAGGAATATTCTATACTTATATATATTATAATACTCAGGAGAGTACAGTAGTTTAAAGAGTTCATGTCGTGTACTTTTGTAGAACTCAGTGGAAATAAGAAAGTGTTGAAATATTTTTTTTTTAATCATTATATTAAACATTGCCATTTCCGAAGTTTAAAGACGTTACAAAAAATATATTATTGAAAAGAGCTTATTATGGCATTAATGATTATTTCGTTGATAAAAATGCTTGGAGTCGAGACCTCGAGTGGTATGCAGGACTTCTCTAAACGCTTTTATTTTAATTTTACTTATAATTGTTTTCTTTTTTTTGTTGCTGCTATTTTATTTTGTATAATTGTCTAAAATAAACTCTCAATTGTAAAACATGTATATGTTTGCGGTCAACGAGTGTCGACAATTAGTTTTCGAGTTTTGTGCTTGAGATCGAGTAAGTCATGCTCACTAAAATGTTCAAACTGGTGGCGGCGTTGTGTGTCGGGTCGTCGAGTTCCCTCTAATATGGTTGAGCTCAGCGATGGCTGATCCATGCGTCAACTCGTGAACGGGTGCTGCCAGGGGGGACAGGTCTGCTCGGCCTCTTTGACACTTTTATCATATCTGTTGTTGTTGCACGCTCGATCGCTAACATAACGTGTTCCACAAAAATATGTTAATTAAAATTGTATATAACATGACATCAAAAAAAAAAGAAAAGAAAAATATTAAATATCATACAAAGCCCTTCAGGCAAGTAGGCGACCAATACTGTTGAAGAGTTTCTTTCGGCGTCTTCTTCTCTGCAGTGGTCGGTTCCGAAACGCTAGTAGTTTGTAGCTTTTAAACAATAATTAATAATTTGAATATAATATAATAAGTATTATTTAATTTTAAATGTGAATTGACGTGAAAAAGTGCCTGGAAAGGCCTATTTTCTGAATAAATCTTTGAATCTTTGAAACAAAATGTTTTTACTCACGTATGCTTATTCGGAATATGCCGACAGTTTCAGTTGCCTACTAAGCGGGTGCCGCGCGGATGAAAAACCTCGCAACTGCGCAAGCTGTGCCATTAGGTTGCGCAAAACCATTAGGCGATTATGTAAAAAAATAAAAAGTCTTAATTTTTTCATATTCATATTTTTATAAAAAAAATTAAGAAAGGTGGCACCTGCGAGATGTAAATATAAATATTGTCATGTAAGAATTATTGTTTTAGACGAAAAATTTTTAAACGTTTCAAAGAAAATGTTTTTAGCATAACATATATATTGTTTTTAAATTTAATATATATCTGTTTCAAATTCTAACAAGGAGGTCTTGTTTATGGATCATCGATCTAAATTATACAAATACTTTTGATGTATTTAATTAATTCAGCGTATAGTACCTACAAGAGATTTGAAAACACGTAAATTTCCACAATTTTTTGCAGTACCTTCTTCAGTAGGCTTTCTCCAGCGCGCGAGCGGGGCCGTCCCACGGCCGTCCGCGACCATGTCAGCATTTTCCAACAAAAAATTCGTGAGTGGCCCCGATTTGATTAATACAATGTTAAAATATATTAAAATATGGCCCAAACGCAGCTCAAACGGTACAATTAAATAATATTTGTACATAATAATACTAACAGACGTTCACATCGACGTTAAAGTAGCAAACTAACTTAATCTAAAATAATAACTTAAATAATCACAGTCATGGCTAAAAACTAAACTCAAGTTTAATCTATTTTAACTAAATTATACAGCACTTAACTAGGTATTAAGTATCTAACACTTTGTAGCCTAACAATTGAGATAAATGTAGATTTTTTTACATTTCTCACTTTATTTGTCTGGATAATACCTACTAGTACGGAAAAACATTATTTTATTTACTAGTAGACTTTAGAAAAAGTCTCCCAGCACAGCGGAAATAAAGGAGATTTTATTCTGAGATGAATACGAAAAAATTAAATAAGAATTTCCGCACACTGCAGTCTTTCCATCGGCCGATAGTTAATCAGTATGACGATGCAACCGATACCGAATGGGTGCACTCGCTTACATCTTCGTACTGATTAAGAGACCGTCCAAACTATCGGCCGATAAATAGTCTGTGGTCTGCGGGGACTAATAAGTCTCTTTGCTTTCCGAATAATTATTCTTTTTTTAATCCATAGAATAGAAATAAGGCACCTCGTCTGAGGGCATACACAATCTCTAATCGGTAACAGATACTCCAATTACTATTAGGTAGGGTAAGCTATCTATGGTTTCCTTATCCAAACGGTTGTTGTCGTTGATAACACACCTACTACTCCCTAACTTTTGACAACATTTTGATTGTCACTTTAAAATACATTGCGGCTTTCGCATAATTGACTTTTTAATTTAAGATATATAAACCGTTATGAATGTTTAAGTGACCATCAAAACGTACCGTAGCTGTCAAAAAAATCGCGAGTAGGCCGGCCGCACTGTGTATTGAGGCTACAGATGTGTCATTCTTAAGGTCGGCAGCGCGCGATGTACCAATATATTAGAGCGAGAAACCTTTAAACCTTTTATTTTACGTTTTTTGCAGGAAATCATAGCTCTACATACCTAAATATAGTAAAAAGTAAAGTTCACACTAAAATAGAAACGAAAAGAGTTAAAAAATACATTCTAACATTGTCTACAAGTGCTTTCGCATGTGAACACATTTATAATAACAACGCCTCCCGCATTCGTGTGCCTACTTTAAAATATCGTTACCTTCACAGTTCACAAAAAATAATTTAGTTTTTCATTGGTGGTTCATCAAGTGATTTTGTGTTATATAAAATAACTATAAAAAAATTATGTAAAGGTGTGATAATTTGATGGTCACCTACATTTTTTTTATAGATCGGACAGTCGAGTTTACGATAAGTTTAATGAAAACGTTAATATTTTAGAACACTTATTAATACACTAGTACCTAACTAATAACATTTACTTTTTAGACCTATCAATGAGATTCGAAATAACAGGAAACGATTGAGTTAATTCAATTGTGCCAACAACCCATTTATATTCCTTAAAAACACGTCACAAAGACGTTCTTATTAACTTCTTACCTTTCTGTTCAACATTTAACACAAACCTACCAGCTTAAATAGACACTCTTTAGTTTATTATTTAACACCATCCACCAAGCGATGGCTGCATTCACTAAATGTCTACAACAAGCTAAATAAGGATACGTTCCACCTGGTCATGTGGTGCCGTGACTCGGACGGCTGCAACACCAGAGATGATAGTACCATTACCAGAGGTACAAGTGACAATACGTCAGGGGTATTCTAGACGCTAACTGGCCTGTACGAGGTCGTGGTATATTAAGTTGTCGTAGACTGTAAGCCAAACCCTAACAATCAAACAGGTAGCTATAACTTTTTCTTTGTTAATCTGGGAGAAAGGAAACGTAGAATGAAACAGGTGTTACTCTTCCCGCCAGGGACCGGAACCACTTACCTTTATTTAGGGTTTTCGTTGGGTTATTTGATTGACGGCTAGAGAAAGAAGTCAATGTTGTCCTTGAGACGAATGTCTGGCTTGTCAATCAATAATTTTCCTTCTAACTATGTTATAAAACTCATAATACGTTGTTGACAATCGTTTCGATGAGTTGGTAAGTACTCGGGGATGGGGTAACACTATCTGATGGTATATAGAGTTAATTAAATAAAAGGGTTTTCCGGTCCCTGCTTCCCGCGCACACTGAAGAAGCGACCTAGGGATAGCTTCTTAAATCTAAGCAAGCATGGTAATAGTCAATGCAGCTATCAATCACTACTGTGACTCCGTTATCCATCTATACGGCCACTAACATATAACGTTGAGTTTCATGAGGCTATCCACCCCGTTAGGGTAACGACATAACAATATTTATTATAAAATCAGCGATGTAGAACAAAGCCAGCGTCTGCGGCTTCCGTCTAAGAGTCTGCGCCGACTTTAACATTGTACTAAACAAGATGGCGTCAGCTGGCTCTGTCTTTACGCCGCCGCGTCCGCCGGGCCCTGCTGTTGCAGCAGCTCCCAGTACAGACCTCGTCTCCGCACCAGCTCATCGTGAGAGCCGCTCTCTGCTACCGTACCTGGAAGAGGTAATTGGTTAACATCTGGCCAAGATACGCAACATCACTGAGACGCTGAGCTCGCCGAACGGCGCAAGTATGTATAATTAGCTGATGATTATATTTTTGTGCCGTTTGGCGTAGAAAAGTTAGAACCTTGGGTAGGCAGCGCGGGGTGATTCTATAAATAGACTGCCCCACGGCACGGTTTCCGGTGATACGAGGGGTGGCTGCTTTTTCGCCCAACTGATTAGCATAGCTGTCTAATGGGGGAACGAAGTCAGCGTTCTTGTTACCATGCTACTCCGGCAAGATTTCGAAGATATTTAAATTTGTTTTTAGAGATGTTGATGTTGTATCAGGCTGGTGGCCAGCACAAGATTTTGACCTAATTATATGCTTTTTAGAGCTACTTGCAAAGACAATACTGACGTATAGACTGCCAACATCATAAAAAGAGATTAAATAAATAAATAATAAATATATACGGACAGATTGACCCAACTTAAGGCCTGGTAAAAGCAGCAGGCTGTTGCCGGCAGGCTGTGGTAGTTAGTTCCACTAACTGCCACTATGGGCGGCGGAGAGGGCGCTGCAGTGCAATAGTTACAGACTTTACACTAGATGGCATTAGCCTAATTTAATAGAAGTCAAAAATATATTTTTCATATATGCGAATACCGATTTTATTTTCTCATAATATAGTGGATACATCGTTGTGAATAAACCTTTGGCGCCATTTATGTGAGAAGCCTGATAAAACTCATACGCAGTAGACGTTGGGCATATGTGGCCCAACATGCTACTAGCTCTGAAACATCAAGACTTAAGTCGCAACCGGAGATGCGCGAGGATGTGAGAGGTGATAAAAGATGTTGGCCAACCTTTGTCTATGACGGCGATGGTGTCGGCGTGTCTCACGGTGGCGAGCCTGTGCGCGATGATGATGGTGGTGCGGCCCACGGCGGCCGCTTCCAGGGCCTCCTGGACCACCTGTGGACGACATGATGATTGGAATCACTCAGTCAGAAAGGACATCACTCTGTCATGGTTTGGAATATAACTTACTTGTATCATAATGAATACATTTTGGTAATTTGTTAGGGTATAAGTAAAAACCGGAATTCAGAATAGGCTATCATCATCATCAGGTCCTTTTTAGTCTCCACTACAGGAGCACGACCCTCTCTGTACTACCGGAGTCATACTTGGCCAGAGCAGACAGAGGACTTGGCCTACACTCTCCACGCTGGCCAGACGGGTTGGAGAGGTCTCACAGATGTTTATGAGCTTTGTTTAGCTTGTTTTCCCTAAGTCGCCTTCTACGACATTCACGGAAAGACTTGGAGTGGTCCTATTCTACTCTGCCGGATACCACACGGGTAGAATATGCAATGTAAAATACTTTATTCAAATATTCGTTTCTTTCTTCTTTCTAGTCTCATATTTTTCAGTCCATAATTGACAACATACTACAAACCGGAAGTGATGGCTTTTATTTATGCAATCGAAAGTACCTTAAATGTAAATACTTCCAGAATATTTTCAATTTTATTTATCCAAATTTCGATTTCTACGAGTTTTTGAAAAAAATACATGTAGGATTTATAAAGCAATATTCCCATGCTTTACCACATGAAAATGTCACATTGTTAATCTGTCAATTAATGATGACGTTGACAGCCAAGTCTTATGAGTTGCCAGGTTGGGGAATATTGACATTGTCATGTGATGAAGCATGGGAATATTGCTTATAAATCCTACATATGATTTTTTTTTTCAAAAATTCATAAAAAATTAAATTTTGGTGAAAAAAAAATTTAATAAATTCTGAATGTATTTACATCTAAGGTACTTTCGTTTGAGTAAATAAAAACCATCACTTCCGGTCTGTAGTATGTTGTCAATTTGAACAGTCCCATGAAATAAGATATAAAAAAAATTTGGTCAATTTGAAAAAAAAATATTTTCTATTTTGTCCTGACCGGGTATTGAACCCGGGACCTCTAGTGTGGCAGCCTGGCACGATGACCACTAGGCTACAGAGCTCGGCAAAATGATTAGACATAGTTACTGTCTGTTTGATTGGACTTAGTTACTGTCTGTTTGATTGGACTTAGTTACAGTCTGTTTCATGGACTTAGTTAAAGTTAAATTTTCCTAGCCACTAAGAAATGGTACCTTCTCGCTGGCGGCGTCGAGCGCGGACGTGGCCTCGTCGAGCAACAGCACGCGCGGCTCCCGCAGCAGCGCGCGCGCGATGGCCACGCGCTGCTTCTGCCCGCCCGACAGCGCCGCGCCGCCCACGCACGTCTCGTAGCCCTGCGACAGACCAGCAGTAAACACTTTGCCAAATCCTGTCACAGCATTCTCCTTCTACTCTTTATCCCATTTTATATGGAGTTGGGGCTGCAGAATGTTGCAAAATTGCAGAACGTTGGGAAGCATGAAGTTTCGCCGTCCTGTAGCATAATCTATAGGACGGCAAAGCTTAACTAACTAAAACTTATTATTATATAATACATTGATGTATATACAAGAATTGCTCGTTCAAAGGTATAATATATAAGATTATGACTAGGAAAAGTACGTACAGCTGGCAGTGAGGCGATGAAGCCGTGTACGTTGGCCTTCTGTGCGGCGCGGATGATGTCGTGCATGGGCACGGCGCGGGCGGTGTCGCCGTAGGCGATGTTGTCGCGGAGCGAGCGCGCGAACAGCGCCGGCTCCTGCTGCACCAGCCCCAGCTGCGCGCGCAGCCGCCCCGGCGACAGCGAGCGTTTGATGTCGCGCCCGTCCAGTTGCTGGGGACAAACACGGAACTGTGAGCCTTCTCTCACGAAACGACTCTCTAGCGATTTGTGTTTCGTACGTGAGTAGCCGCCGTACATATTCAGCTACTTTCGCACACGACGAGACGCGTCGACGACGCGTTTGATATCAGTCGCGCGCTACCGTCTTGCCGGTCGCACGCTACCGGAGTCGTATACGTAAAATGGCGTCGGAACAAACTCTTAACATTAATTTGCATTTTGCATGGATGCAATCTATATAATGGATGCAGTTTTCTATCTTGATCTGATTGCGGATTAAACCCGAAACCCTGTGTTTAAAGATCTTTGCAGCACCACTAAGCCACACAGGTCGTTATAAATATCATCGCAACAGGCTAGTTTCCTGGGTCGTAATAATAACATAACAATTAGTCCGTCAGTTACATAATCAAAAAATATTGGAAACGTATTTTTTCTTTTGTCAAATAGGTAAACAATAAATAATAAAGATAAAGCGCGTCAAAGTTTAGGAGTGGGGGCTCGTGACGTCAAAGTTTGCTAAAAATTGTAGCAAACTATGACGTCACACGGAACTTCAAAGGACTATGCTATATCTTTATCTAATTGACGGACTAATTATATTTATTTAGGAAACTAGCCTACATACCACACTACCAGAGTCGGGGTCATAACTCCTCAGCAGCAGATGCATGACCGTGGACTTCCCGCAGCCGCTGGCGCCCACCAGTGCCAGCGTCTTCCCCGCCGGGACTCGAAGCTGCAGCCCCCGCAGCACGGGCACCGCCGGCCGCGTCGGGTAGCGGAAGTGGACGGACTCGAAGTTCAGCTCGCCTGTCGCCGTCTGTTGGCACATTTTTGACGATTACACGAGTGAACATTGAGATTTTCCTGCATAATTAAAATTGAAGTTGAATATGTATTATACAAGCTCTTAAACATCAAGAGGCCTCTCCAACCCGTCTGGCCAGCGAGGAGAGTGTAGCCCAAATCCTCTGTCTGCTTTGACCAAGTATGGCTCCGGTAGTACAGAGAGGGTCATGCTCCCGCAGTGGAGACTAAAAAGACCTGATGATGATGATGATGATGATGATGTATCATACTGATAAAATGAATTAAAATTTTAAAATTTTCAGTTTTCAAAAGATTTTCTAAATAAACTTTCGATTTTGACCAAAATCAAAACGTTTATACAGAAAATAGGCCTTTGCAGGTGCGTCACGTCACATCACATTATTAATTAATGCGCAAACGCGCATGTAATGTGCATTAATGTGTGTACAGACTATTAGCGTATCGGAATCGATCACTGTAGGAAGAAATGACAAACTATTGGTCACATACTAAACAACTCATCATGGAACGTGGACTCTTAAGCATCGAAGATGCACAACATGCTCAGATCATCATCATCATCATTTCGGGTAGGTGTCACGGTCAATCGACCATGCACACCCTGGTGTCAGAATTCTTCAGAACCGCCTCTCGGCCTCTGACGTGGTTCCTCTAACGACCACCAGATGGCAGCCGGGACCAACGGCTTGACGTGCCTTCCGAAGCACGGAAACATCTTCATTATCAGACAATCAGGTGTTTCAGGCCTGCAATGTCCTAACCAAACTGGAAACAAAGTATGTTGTATAGGCAAACGCCTTAATGAAATGCTCAGATGACACAGAGAAAGAGGGTGGGAGAAGTAGCGCATACCCAGCTAGGGTCGTCGTCGGCAGCGGGGTCTGTGAGCACGGCGGGCGTCCGCGCCAGCGCGGCGAGGATGCGCGCGCCCGAGCGGCGCGCCGCGGCGAAGTTGGGCGCGAACGACAGCGCCTCCGCCAGCATCCACGCGCCGTAGATCAGGGACTCCGCCACTCTGTGCCGGACATTACCATATTTATACATATTTATACTACCTTTTTAGGGTACCGTACCCAAAGGGTGAAAACGGGACCCTATTCGGGAGACTGTCCGTCTGTCACCAAGCTGTATCTCATGAACCGTGATAGTTAGACAGTTGAAATTTTCACAGATGATGTATTTCTGTTGCCGCTATTACAACAAATACTAAAGAATATTATAAATATTTAAGGGGGCTGCCATACAACAAACGTGATTTTTTTTGTTTGTTTTTGCTCGATATTAATAACGGCAACAGATAAAAGCTTGAAATATTCACAGAATATTTAGTTACATATTCACTTTAAAAATAAGTAATTAAATAAAAATAAAATTTATATTAAAAGAGGGCTCTCATACAACTGATATGTTTTTTGCCGTTTTTATGGATAACGATACCAACGGAACCCTTCGTGCGCGAGTCCGACGCGTACTTGGCCGATTTTTTTTTTTATAAAAATCGGTGTTTATAAAGTGGGTTTAATCGATAATTTTACGTAATAACGGTGGAAAAGAGATAGATGCGTCACAAGTCGACGTATACCAACGCTACAGCAATTCTTTTTTAATTTGACGGCAAACGAGCAGACGAGCCACCTGATGGGAAGTGGTCACCGTCGCCCATGGACAACTGCAACACCAGAGGAGCTGATGATGCGTTGCCAACTCTTAAGATACCTGTAAACACGCCTTTTGAAGGACCTCAAGTCATAGCACACAGGGAAAACCTCGGGAGGGAGTCCATTCCACAATCTTGCTGTACGAGGAATAAAACACATTTTTGTCCGAGTTGTCATGTAGAACGATGGATTACTTTTATTTCACAAGACGACAGTATCGACGACCAACTTAGTGCCGAGACGTCGGGAATCATTAGCAATGCGGGGAAGCCCATCTTTCTCCGCGGGCCAGGGCAGCCTCGAAACTAGCAAATCTTGGTACAGCACGTGTAGATTGTGCATGCAGAGGCAACAACAGCCTCCGCAGCAACCTCCGCATATCTTGGGTCTAAGCTTGCTTTATTCAGGAAAAGCACAACTCTGAGCTTGCTTGATTCAGATATGAAGAGCACAAATTACGAGCTTAAATAGTTATGGAAGATATGCGACACAAGATATCCGGCTCGAAGGACCAAAAAGATGTTGGGTTTTTCAACACCTTTGATGTAAATGTTAAATAGATGCACAAAATGTTTATTGTTATAATATGTTTAAAATGTTATGTTAGTACACGCGACCGTGTCGGCGTCTATACATGTACTGGCCCAAGTTATACAGTAAAATAATGCCGACGCGTACGTAATGCGCAGTGCAAACGGAACAGCGGTATTTTAAAACTGACGGTGTTAAGAAGTGATGATTGTTATACTCACAGGATGGCGTACTCGTACTGCAGGTTTTCTCGTGCGATCAGGTACCCCCCGTAGGCCAGAGCCACGGCGTACCCCAGTGTGGGCGCGCACAGACACAGGCCGTACACGGGCCCGCGTACGCGCCCGCCCGCGCGCGCCCGGGCTGCCGCCTCCGTCAGCGCGGACAGGTAGCGCGACAGGACGGTGTTCTCCACGCCTGCACCAATACCATCAATACTAATAAATCTGTAAGGGCGAACGCTATCCGAATAGCCAGAGGAATCCCACCATCCGAACCCCTGGCACTAACCACCGGAACAGAGTGCGTAGAGTAGGATTAGCTCCGATTACTGGTCCCGGGTGACTTGCACCCAGGACAGGCCCTTCTGGCAACGTAGCTTTCGGCCCATAAAGCAAAAGATGAGAGTTGCAGCTCTCCAAAAGCTTTTGCCGTTGATTCTCAGATTGGCCCTTCAGGCTTTGCATGCACGTATACGCGGCCTACCAGACAATATGAGAGTTTCCTGACTCTCCAAGCCTTGCGCACACAGGCAATGCCAAAGCCTTTTTGTATCTATAAAAGTTGAGGGCACTTTGCCCTCGCCTCAAACGCCCGGTGAAGTAACGAAAGCTCACTTAGAGGTAGCTTCATAGTCCTTCCAAAAAAAGGCGAACAGAATTGAGAAGCGTAGAAAATTGATTGAGTAGAAGCTACAGCTTCTTCTCAAGCAATTTTCTGTGAGCATGTGGTACTTCCCCTCAGGATGAACCTCATTCATGGTACTAGCAAAAATGAAGTTTGCCAATAGCGTCTACCACAACTAGTTTCGTTTTAAATATTACAAAAACAAGAATATTTATTTGAATTCATCGATACAACTGACCACGATGAACCTTGTTGAACATGCTTCCGATGGTCAGCAGCGTCGCACAATTATCTACAAGGTCCATTTAAATTAAGCGCTAATATTTGAAGGGCTGGGCTGCGTCCCACAGGTCAAAGAAAAGCTTTAGTAGCATATTTTAATAAATCGAAACGCTAGATATTTTTTCATACAATTTTTTTTTTATAAAAATGGATATATCAGATGTTTTGATCTTCGAGGTCAGTGACCTAGTATCCATAGTAGATAATAGTAAAAAGTTGTTGGCCAAGAAAGTGTTTATTTGTACACAGGGTGTTTTTTTATTTTTTATTTTAAATATTCAAGTCCAATATCTCGAAAACTAGTGTGCCAATTTTTTTTATTTTGCTTCTAAAGCATTTTTCTAGCTTATGGGAGTCAGCCTTTAAAATATTTGCGCTTAATTTAAATGATTTATATATAAAAATGAATCCCTATATCCCTCGGTCACGGCATCACATGTGAACGGCTGAACCGATTTGGCGAATTCTTTTTCTGTCGTCTTTGTTTTCCTCAGGAGAAGATACTTATGAAAGAAAATATTAAGAGAGAACATATTAAGAAAGTTGCGGGGAAAATAAAAAAAAAAAATAGATAAAACTTAAACGAAGTTCCAACCGGTCGTATTGGAAATCATTGGGGGAGGCCTATGTCCAGCAGTGGAATACTTGCGGCTGATATGATGATGAAACGAAGTTCGCCGACACAGCTACTAGTTTTATATGAAAAGGCCTCTGAAATATAATTGTAAGAGTTATGCAGTACAAGTATCAGCAGGAGTGAACTGACCGAGGCTGTGTACGGTGCGCACATTGAGCACGGCTTCGGTGGCGATCCGCGACGCCTGCTCCAGCGCGCGCCGCTCGCGGACCTCCGCGCGCTTCGTCACGAACCCTTCCAGGCAGATACCGCCGATCACCTGACACAGCATCAGCGCACATTAAGAGAGGAGACAGATGGAAGGCGGATAACAAGATTACCGGTGAGACTAGGCTTTAAACAATTTAAAGTAACTAACAAATATGTAAAAAATAAAAAACTTTTTAAACACAAGCGTTTATGTATATAACTTTATGTTTCAATTTATTTTCTGCGAGTCCTATAATTTGATATCCATATTGTCAAAGTGCATCAAAAAAGGTAGTCCGCCATCTTAGGCTGTTCCGCCATGTTGGATTTAGAATGACGTCATACAGCTTGCTATGCATTGTCATCTAAACTAAACGAGTATACAAAATTTCAGCTCAAATGGTGGAAGATATCTGCTAGAAATTGAGTTGCAAGATTTGACCTAAACAAACACAGTTACATACAATACATGGCAAGTTAAACAAAAGCTTGTAAAAATAAAGATATTGCAACAAATCATACTTTTTCTAAATAAATATATATACAGTTCTACTGCTGGGTAAAGGTCTCTCCCGTCTCACTTCTTCATTTATATATATTTTTTTCTCTGAGACATTGCGATATAAATTAGTTCTCGAATCGTAGTAGATATATTTTTGACAGAACACTTAAGAGATGAAATAAATAAATTTAGCGACGTCTCACCTCGGAGGTCACAGTTCCAAAGCCGGTACAGCGGCAGCTGCGGCGGAAAACCTCAAACGGTGCAAATATCAATGCCTCGGCAACAATTATATATTTTAACAGCTTGGGGTTGAAACTCTTGGGCCGTGGGGACCTTCAGCCCACAAATTATTCACCGCCATTGCCAAGAAGTTAATTGAGGTATCTCGTGACCAGAGGCCTGTATTTTGGTCAAACGATTGCCAGCCTTCTGGGCACGTTACCTCGGGGTAACGATCTGCCAGGGCTATTTTATTTGTGATTTAGTTTTCTATTTACAAGTAGTTTTTAAGTTATTATTATTAAAATTCCTAAAATGCAGAAAGAAAGTGTTATGGAGTAATAATTCCGCCAGAGAGAATAAACTCACGCAGGGCACGCTGAGCAGGCTGACGAGCGTCATCTTCCAGGAGTAGGCCATGGCCAGCGACACGCCGATGGCCATGGTGCTGGCGCCCTGCAGCACCGTGCCCAGGCGGGTGCCTGCCCACACAAACCATTCTTGTTAGGGCTCTATTCGAGCGTAAATATACAACAAGGAATATGATTTAACTAGCTTTCGCCCGCGGCTCCGCCCGCGTCAATGTCGATCCCTCGGGAATAGTACTTTTTCCCAGGATAAAAAGTAGCGTATGTCCTTCTCAGTACTCCAGAGAACATGTATGCAAAATTTCATGATGATCGGTTTAGTAGTTATGGCGTGAAAGCGTAACAAACAAACAAACAAACTCACTTTCGCATTTATAATATTAGTTAGGATTAGGATACGGCGTGATTTCACACCTCTAAATTATACACGGTTAAATTTTGATCGTTCTGGACCCTTAAAGGGGTGATTCAGACCGTCGATATATACAACTTTTCCTATGTGATCAACGCTGGAAACTAAAAAAAAATTTACAGTTTCATACCAAAATGTTCGGCCGCCCGGTCAATTTGTATGGGAAAGTAAAAAATCAAATGAGTTCCCAGAATTGGTCCCATAGGAAAAGTTGTTCATAACGACGGGCTGAATCACCCCTTTAAGGAACAAAATTTAGAACGACCAAAATTTATTGAAATCCAGGAATCCCTAATGGAATACAGAATTGCAAGAAAAGAGGTAATAAACGAAAAAAATATTGACCTTCCATAGAAATTCTGCTGATCGGCGACTTAGTATTGGGAAGCCTACATTTTTTCCCCCTTTTTTTGTTGCAATTCTATATTCTGGTTCCAACATTTCAGTATAGTTCAGAGGTTCAAAATGACGCGGTATTTCACTTAGGTCTATTAGGTCATCATTAGGTCTATTGCGTACGATTTGTTTCAAACTCATCAAATAGATTGGCGCTATCGATTTATTCGCAACTAAATCCACCATTATATTATTATTTTGTATTATCCTATATCGTCCCACTGCTGGGCAATGTATCATGAGAAAATAAAATCAGTATTCATGAAAAATATCTTAATTAAAGATCAAAAATTGTTTTGTCTTATGTCAATAAAAATGTTGGTCTTCAAAACAATATTTTTAGTTTTACTTGTTTACCCAAGTTTAGGCAAACGCCATCTAGTGACGGGCGGAAAGGTTTGTAACTATTGCACTGCACCGCCCTCGCCGCCCATAGTGGCAGTTAATGGAACTAACTACCATGGCATGCTTGCCAGGTACTTTATATGTGCTTTTAACAGGCCTTATTCGCACGCAACTGTCATCGTCACATATTTTAAAATGCAACTAATAAGGGAGTAGTGATTAATACGAGGATAAAGAGCATGGTTGAAAGTCTAACGGAATAAATTTCAAAACTAAGAAAAGACGTGTTTATTAGATTTCGGGCGTATGTTAAGACATTTTTGATGTATGTTACCTAATGCCTATTGATTTTGTTCTGATAAAACCTTATCATTAGTAAGTTTGTCAGAATAATGTAAACGTATATACACTGACCAGTAGCGCCTTGCACGGCGGCGCAGTCTGACGCCAGCCGCGCACACAGCGCGCCCACGGAGTTCTCCGGCAAGTCGAACCAGCCTTGTTCCTGTAACGACAACCTTGTTTGTTCACTTGTTTCATATCTTTCGCCTTTTATATCAATAAATAAATAAATATATACGGACAAATCACACAGATTGAGCTAGCCCCAAGGTAAGTTCGAGACTTGTGTTATGGGATACTAACTTAACGATACTATATTTTATAACAAATACATATATAG
This sequence comes from Elegia similella, assembly GCA_947532085.1. Taxonomy (NCBI): domain Eukaryota; kingdom Metazoa; phylum Arthropoda; class Insecta; order Lepidoptera; family Pyralidae; genus Elegia; species Elegia similella. The sequence continues at coordinate 206,606 of OX383954.1, read as the reverse complement.
ATAAACATCCAAGACCCAGGCCAATCTGGAAAAGATCATTTTCCATCTTGACCTGGCCGGGGATCGAACCCGGGCACTCCGCGGGCACTCCGCAGGCTGGCGTGTTAACCACTGCGCCACGGGTCTGTCAATGGTACAACCAATAGTCTTTGACGTGTCCACGACATCTCATGCAAACTTGTTTCGCTACAACTATACACAGAGGGCGTTACCTGCGACATTTACCTGATATTCATACTACTACTAACAACAAATAGCATCTTTGATTACGAGTATTATATTTATTCAGACACTAGCTGTTGCCCGCGACTTCGTCCGCGGCAATTTCTGTTATTATAATTAATTCGTTTTTTTTCTTAGTATAAGTAGATGAATAATTTTTCCCCGTTTTCAAAACACGTTTTACTGATGCTTCGCTCCTACTAGTCGCAGCGTGATGTTTTATAGCCTAAAGCCTTCCTCAGTAAACGGACTATCCAAACCAAAAAGAATTTTCCAATTTGAACCAGTAGTTCCTGAGATTAGTGCGTTCAAACAAACAAACAAACTCTTCAGCTTTATAATATTAGTATAGAAGTATATATTATTTTTATCTTTTGAATAAATGCGTTATATAAAATTTTACGCTTTAACACATTCAGACTGGTCTAGTTAACTAGCAGTGTACTGCCATCTTACGGTGACTTTTGTAACTAAGCTTGCCAGAGCTTTGCTTAGCAGAGCACGTGCCGCCGGATGAGATATATAAGTAAGTAACTATTTTATTTGAGAACTCACAGACATATACAATTAACACAAAAGAGAGAATAAAGATTTAAAAAAACACATACACAAAGCTATTAAGTAATAATCTGTGACTGCACACTAGGGTGTCCCAAAAAAATCAAAGTCGTTATTTTTTTACGCATACCCTCTATTTTTTTTACTTTTAAGTCAAAACGATTATAAATAAAATTTCAAGAAGATAGGACCACGGTAACCCGTGCCGACTTACATTGATATATGTCAGTACTTGCTCTCTAAGGCTTACGCGACCTATCGTGTCGATGTGCTTGTGATTACTTAATAATTGGTTATAGAGCACGCATTGTTTTCAATCAGTCAACATGTCAGTGGAAATATACTGTTCCAAAAGAAGTATATTTTTATTAGGTGACGTAAAACATCTAATAACGGGTTCAAAACTTCCGTATAATGAACAAGTTCTAGCAGTTTTATTTTACAATATCCGTGAAGTGAATTTAACTGTCAATGAAAGCGCGAATCTCACTATTCGCGAGTGTATTATCTATTGGGAAAAGGCACGTATTCCTACTAAATCTTTACCTAATTATGTGAAGAAACTTATTAATTTATATCAAGTTCGGAGGGACTTCCAAAAAATACATAAAAGACACAAGACGCATTTAAGCAGCGCTGTCAAGAGTCAAGACTGACAACGATTTAGATAATTTGTTTGATATTACACACCGACGCTCTTCAATTTTTTTAAGTAAATGAGTTTATAATCTTTTTACAGCGGCAAAGAGCGCCAGGCCGACCTGGTCACTGAGCAGGAATGGATACAAAATTTACTGATAGAGAGGAAAGAGCGCGCCTCAGTTCGTCCCAGTTCTGAGGCGCGCCCTTTTTTTGAAGAACAAAATGAAAAACAATGGGTTGCACTCCTGGAGTCAAGTCACGTGTCCATCTTACGAATTTTTGATCAGGTCACGTGTTCTGACGCGAGTTTAACATTTTTTATCCATCCCAAAAGGTGCACAACGCCGCAAATTTGTCTGAGCCGACTCCTTCCACATCACCTTATGTACTGAATCTAATGTAAACTTAGATGTATAAAAGGACGTACTGAATCTTGTTAAATACATGCTGCAAAACACCTCTGCAGAAAAATTGCATTACTCCAAAGCTAGTAGCAGCGCTAGATAGGTGTCAATTGAATTCGAGTATGAGAGATTCTGTGTTCAGTCTTGAAGCAAATATTGAAGCACTTGGTTATAATATTGATGAATTTCCGATAAGTAAGTCTTCTCCAATGAACTTCAGCAATAAATCACCTTACGAGAAAACTGATAACACGATCTCAAAAGCAGCTTTGCAGAAGATAACTCAGTATTTGTAGTTAACTGACGAATTTTCTATATTATCACTATTTGACGATGAACCGTGGACCAAGAAACTAAAGTTAAAATGGTTGATAATTTACCCAAAAAGCAAAAAAAACATGGAAAACGATACTATCACATCGAGAGAAGAACTTTGCGGTTCATTGTACAGTTCATTGTACGGTTCATTGTAAGTTTATTAAAGAACATTGGCATTTATAGTTATTAGATGTTTTTACCTTCGTTTTCTGGAAAAGTATATTTTTTTAAGTCATCACTTATTTATGTTTTAGGAAAAAAAAACATCTCTGACTTCATTTCACTAAAAACTTGCAGCAAGTCCATGTTCAATCGCCTTGAAATTGAAGACAATATTTTACATGAATGTAGAATATTGTCGTCTTTGTGGACGATTAATACTGCGTTTTAAGAGCTTTAGCTTCTTAGCTAGAAAGAAAATTTCGGCACTGAGGGTAGTAAACGCTGTAGTGAAAGAGCAATTAGGTTGATGCAAGACTTTCATGGATTAATCACAGTTGAGGAGGGACAAAACAAGTTTTATTACATTGCGTAGGTACAAGAACACCGGAAAATTTATCCTGACTGCAAAAAACAAACGTCAGAAAGAAAATTTGTACAATTATATTATTTTTTAATGTAAATGAGTAAATAATATACTATTCGGGTGCATTGGTGTTTTAATTAAGTAACAAAAATTAAATTCTTAATTCCTCCTATAGTACGTCAGTACAAATTTTCATGTCAAAAGTTTGGCATCAAGTCGGCACGGGTTATTATTGTCCAATCGTAATAATATTTATTATTTGAGTCAATAAGGTCAAACGAAATAAAAATAGAGGGTATGCGTATTTGATTTTGCAAAAAAATTTTTTTTCCTTATGTCTTGGGACACCCTACTGCACACAACTGCGAGAAGACTGCTTGCCTGACTACGACAATCTCATCATCATTTCGTGTAGGTGTCACGGTCAATTGACCATGCACACCCTGGTGTCGGAGTTCTTCGGAACCGCCTCTCGGCTCTGACGTGGTTCCTTTAACGACTACCAGATGGCAGCCGGGACCAACGGCTGAACGAGCTTTCCGAAGCACGGAGTCATCTTTATTATTAGACAATCAGACAAGCCTGCAATATCCTAACCAAACTGGAAACAATTAAATAAGGAATACTTCCCGTGGGAATCGAACCCACGGGTAAATAAGGATCTTTCAGTGTGTGTACTAAATTACTAATGCGACTCACACTTGGCCAGTATTTATTTAGTAAGTATATTATCGTGGCACAACCAGGTAAGCACTCTTCTTCTCAGTCGTAAAGTCCTGACGGAGTGGTCGTGGAGCACTGGACCACGGAGGCAGTGACTGCTGTAGTTGGTGTAAAAGGACAGTGGAAGCACTGACCTGCTGGAGGTAGTTGTGGAAGGTGCGGACCCGCAGGCGGTCCGTGAGCGCGGCGCCGGCGCGGTTGAACAGCCACGTCTGCAGGAACATCACCAGCCCGCACACGCCCGCCACCGCCGCGAACAGCGCCGCGTACAGCTGCGACTGCGACAGGATCAGCTCGCCGTCCGACCCCGCGAACATCTGCAACCAGGGCGCCGGTTACTAAATGTTTCGGCTTCTAAATGGTTGTGCTGTCGTCTGTCGATGTATCTCAATGGTGTTATCCAATCTATGGGTCACATCTTGGTGTGCCTAGAAAGCCCAACTTTTAGCTCTCAAGAAAATCTGAATGAGGCAAACGAACGGGCAAATACGGTAGCGATCCACTCGTCGAAACATGTTTAATGTGAACGCAAAGCCATTTTACGACTTGATAGAAGTACAAAATGTATCTGTATGTGTCTATTTATTGACATGTGAATCGATTGACGGGTCGATCTGATCTGCTGAATGTCGATACATTGATCTTACGATGTCATGAACACTTTTAATCTGTCTGTCTTATATGTAAGGCACAGACGTAGATGTACATAGGTGACGTGAATGCACCTACTTCGCGTGTCTGAACCCCGACCGAGCTTCCAGGTTAGCCGCAGCTACCGAAAGTCCGCGTTCTGGATGTATTCATAATAAAATTATCGCATTAAACCAGTCAATGAAAGTTTTTAAAGTATTTTTAATTATTAATTTTAAATATTTGTCAAACTGTTCATCGATAACATTAAACTTGTGTTATCTGCATATACCTAATACCAATTTTCCCGGTGGTAGAGCCTACTTACTCTTAGCTACAGCATCATCTTTAGCTCATAAATCGGGCTGGCTCGAACCGGCTAGCAACCACCCTCTCACAGAATACCAGCGTCAAATAGGAGCATGTAAATGCTGCTGTGTTTCGCCTGGTGAGTGAGAGTTCCGGTAGCCCAATACCCCTACAGATCTTCTCCAATATGATAGCGGCAATTAAAGAGAAAATTACCCCAGGAGGGTACCTGCGTTCATGCGCAGGAGAATCCCTCCCTGGGCAACAATGCTCAGGCTGCCCTACGTATTCTGGGGAGGGCAAAATTCCGCTTTTGAAGGTTGAGAATCCAAATTACAACCAACATAGCAAGCGCTCTCCGGCCGAGCCCCCTAAGCTTTTAGTCGATTTCTGTAACATTAGGGGGATACATTCCAATCTTGATGCAGTCCATTACCACCTCGAGACTGCCAAGCCGGCCTTGCTATTTCTGACCGAGACGCAGATCAGTAATCCATCAGACCTGTCATACCTGTATTACCCAGGCTATGTCCTGGAGGCCAAATTCCACCCCCACGCGGGCGTGTGCATGTATGTCAGGGATGAGATCTGTTGTCGGCGTCTCCATGACTTGGAAGTTCCGCATTTTTCTGTTTTGTGGGTTCATGTAGATACTGGCCTTGATCATATTGTTTACGCCAGTGTCTACCGTTCGCATAGCGGAGACTCTGAGACAACTCGGCTCATGGAATATCTCAGCGATGCTGCAGATAAGGTCCAGCAACGTTTTCCATCTGCGCAGTTGGTGTTTCTGGGGGATTTTAACGCCCACCACGGAGAGTGGCTGTACCCGTACCGGGACACCGACCATGCTGGGAGAGAAACCTATAAGTTTGCATTGACTTACGGTCTCTCCCAACTTGTCAACGAATCGACGCGCATTCCTGACGTTGCTGGCCACACTGCGTATTGCCTGGACCTTCTGCTGACAACCGATCCTGACAGGCATTCGGTGTCCGTATCACCACCGCTCGGGACATCGGATCACTGTGTGGTGAAATCTGTATCGCACTACTCGCTTCCTGACACCAGCCCCAAAGGCACCAGGCGAGTATGGCGATACAAGTCGGCAGATTGGGATGAGATGCGACATTTTTTCGCATCTTATCCTTGGCGGCAGGTTTGCTTCTCTTCTAGGGATCCATCATGCTGCGCTGATGCTGTCTCGAGTGTGATATGTAAGGCAATGGAGTATTTTATTCCTTTTGCTGACGTATCCCTTGAAAACAAAGCTCGCCCATGGTTCAATGCTCAGTGCCTCTTAGCTGAAAGGCGTAAGCGGGAAGCATATTTGTCCTGGGCTGATGCCCGCAGAATCAAAGCTGATGATCTTCAAGACAGAAAGAGAGTGTATAACGCTGCTGCCAAGTCCTGCAAAAAGGTGTTCAGAAGAGCTCGTTTCGACCACGTTGGCCGTATTGGAGACAAGATAGCTTCCTGTCCCTCAGGAAGTAAAGCCTTCTGGTCTCTAGCCAAGTCAGTGGAGATGAACTTCTGTCGCCCATCGCTGCCACCATTGCAGAAACCTGACGGTTCTCTGGCCCATGGTGCAAAAGAGAAAGCAGACTTGTTTGCCAATCTATTTGCAGATAATTCGCGTCTAGATAGTAGCAATAAAAGCCCACCCCAGTTACCTTCGTTCGGCCCCAAGATGCGGGCCGCTCAAATCCACCAAAAAGAGGTACTTAAATGCATGCTAAACCTAGACGTGAATAAGGCTAGTGGACCCGATGGTATTCCAGCAGTGGTTCTGAAGCGCTGCGCACCCGAGTTGTCCCCTGTACTGACACGCCTCTATAGACTTTCTCTAGAGACTGGCAAAGTCCCAAGATCTTGGAAGCTTGCCAATGTACAACCAGTACCTAAAAAGGGAAGTCGCTCCGACCCGGCCAATTATCGACCTGTTGCGATCACCTCCATATTGTGCAAGATTATGGAGCGTGTATTGAACAATCGTCTCCTGGCATACCTGGAAACCAACGAGCTCCTTAGTGACAACTAATATGGTTTTCGCAAGGGTCGCTCAACCGGTGACCTACTGGTATATGCCACTCACTTATGGAGCGAAGCCTTGGAGGGTCACGGTGAGGCAATTGCTGTTTCACTAGATATATCCAAGGCTTTTGACCGGGTCTGGCACGAAGCTATCCTCAGTAAGCTTCCAGCGTATGGTTTACCAGAGGACCTTTGCAACTGGATATCCGATTTCCTGAGGGAACGGTCGATTCGAGTGGTTATGGATGGCTGCTCTTCCGACCTAATGGCTATTAATGCCGGGGTACCTCAGGGATCTGTTCTCTCTGCAACCTTGGTCCTGCTGCACATTAATGACCTTCTTAAATCTGGCATTATTGGCTATGCTGATGACAGCACCGTTGTAGAGAGTTATACATCTAGTGCCAGTGCAAGTCCACAAGAAGTCCAGTCTCTTAGAGAATTTATGATTGAACGGGTTAACTCGAAATTACAGAGGGTGTCCGATTGGGGAGACGCCAATCTTGTTAAGTTTAACCCGTCCAAAACACAGGCGTGTCTCTTTTCTGCAAAAAAGAGTGCTTTCCCACTTGCACCCACTTTCCAGGGTGTTTCCTTGCCGTTAGTTGACCACCTTGGGCTTTTAGGCATGACAGTCACGTCCAAACTAAGCTTCGGCCAACAGATTGAGTCGATGGCACTAACTGCTTCCAAGAAGTTGGGCATCATCTCAAAGGTTCGGCGGTACTTCAGCTCTGAACGGCTGCTCAATCTCTATACAGCCCAGGTTCGCTCTTGCATGGAGTACTGCAGTCACCTTTGGGATGGCTCAGCGAAATACCAACTTGAAGCATTGGACTCTGTTGACCGAAGAGCCCGCAGGCTCATAAACAACGACGTGGTCTCAAATAGGAAATTGCAATCCCTGGAGCATCGCCGTAAAGTCGCTTGCCTATCGGTATTTTATAGGATCCATTTTGGAGAGTGTGCGAAAGCGCTCTTTGAGCTAGTTGAACCCTCACCATTCCTCCATCGGACTACGAGGCGCAGACTGAAATTTCACCCTTTTATCGTTGGAATACCAAAGAGTCGAACTAAACGCTTTGACAGTTCCTTTTTGGTTCGAGTAGCTAAGGTGTGGAATGAACTGCCTGCGTCTATATTCCCAAACAAGTACAGTCCCGGGACATTCAAAAGTAGAATAAATGGGTATCTCTTGGATAGGCATGTAACATCCTCGTCTTCATCGTCACTTACCATCGGGTGAGATGGGAGACAAATGCCTAATTCAAATTTTGTAAAAAAAAAAAAAAAAAAAAAAAAAAAAAACCAATTTTATTGATTCTGGCTCAGCAGCGCACGTAAAATCTACTAAATCATCCATGAAAATTATGAATAATATAGGACCCAAGATACTTCCCTGCGGTACTCCGGTTTTAACATTTAGTCATTTTGATGTTTATCATCATCATATCAGCCGCAAAACGTCCTCTGCTGGACATATGTCCATTTTTGCAACACTTGGGGAATGCATATGCCTCCCCCAAGTGTTGCAAGAATGACCGGTTGGAAGCGACCTGCATCCAGCGCTTTCCTGCGACCTTAGTCAGTTCATCCGACCACCTGGTCGGTGGGTGCGCTTGCCGGTACGTGGTCGCCATTCCAGAATCTTTCTGCCCCATCGGCCGCTATGTGCCCCGCCCACTGTTCATATATACCTGTTCACATATATGGTCATCCTGGTATGTAAATAATTTGAAGAAACAGTCGTCTATTTTAGGGTGTTATTGCAGTTGGTACATTATTGTGTTAGGAAAGGTATGTGGAGCGACGGCGACGACCACAGTTAATGGTGGTGCCTCATATAGGGCTCCGCTTACGCGCGCGCTACGCATACACAACCAAATTCGGCAATTTGGTTGTGTACAGGGTGGATACTTTCAGTTGTTCATTGTGTGAATTCACAAAGGTTGCTATATTTATAATTTGTTATAATTACGTTTAATCAATCATGTTTATTCTATTGCCTTAGATACAAATCTGTAATGATAGAATAAGTCAAGGAAATAAATAAAGAAAAAAAATGAGAGATAAGAGATGAAATTAGACTCACTCCATACAACTTGGAGAGCAGCAAGGCGAACACGGGCATGGTGGCGCCGACCACGAGCGACGCGGCGCCGCCGCCCGCCAGCAGCGGCCACTCGGCCGCGTTCAGCCGCAGCAGCGACCACGTGGACGCGGGAGGGACCGCCTCCTCCTCGCAGGCTTCTTCCTGCGACACAAAAGATAAACTCATACAGTGTTATTATAAAACGAGGACTAACTATAGTACCTGGTTTAAACCATTATCCGACCAAAATAAGTCGACACTTATCAATTTGACGTTTGTTCAACTGTCATTGTCAATTAGAGTTGGACGGATAATGGTTTAAACACGGAGTAAGGGTTTAAACCTGGTACTAAAATTAGTCCTCGTTTCATAATAAGACTGATAGTGAGCGAGTAAAATATTCATTGTCCTATCAATGATTTATAAGACGAATTATTAAATGGCTCGAGGAAAAAATGTTTTATTCCATTAATTAGTGACTATTAAAATAAGTAAAATATAGTATAAATGCTAATGACATGTATATTTTGACAGTAGAAGAATTTTGTCAATGGAATAATTTTGACACTGTAATAATTTTTACAATATGCATTAATTTGTTAAAGTTTAAATTAATTTTTTAAAATGTATTTTAATATTTGCATGCCAGACTTGGTAAAATATGTTTGACCTTCTGTAAACTATATGTATAACATCTGATGTACCAAATTTTACGCAAATAAAATGTTCTGATTCTGAAAACAGTATGTCGCGTTATTTGGATATATTGTCGATAGACTGTCCCGAACTTCTCTCAAAGATACAGCTTAGAACCAATCTCTTGAATTTCAGACAACGTCCATTACTTTATGCGCCTTAAGGGGGTATTATACCATCCTGAATCGGATCCGAAGAGAGGGACGCCGCTATACGTGCGATACGATTGGAGATATCTCGCATCCTTTCTAACGTATAGCGGTGTCACTCCCATCGGATCCTAAATTCAGGATGATTTAATAGGCGCTTAACGTCGAACCGAATATAGAAAAAAAACATTCATAATTCGAGCCTCTGAGCACTTCAACGCAATTTCCCATCAGCTCGACTTGTTACAAAGCACTCGAAAAGCAGTCTCCAATTTACTCAGCGAATTTTTTTTAATGATACCTGAAGTATATCTGGAAATATGTACTTAGTATTTATTTGTGTTAGATATTCTTATATTATATTAATGTATTGTCATACATATTCAACCTATTTATAATTTTCTAATAATTATTCCAATAAAATTATGTGTTCAGATAATGTACTAATTACGTATCTTAAATAGTTTTGGATTTGACTCGTAAGTCATAATATAGCCACGTGCGTTTTCAAATATTTTTTGTATCGAGTCACACTATACGCACGTGGCAATAAAAATAATCACTCTTTGATTTTTGGTTGCAAAAAGTATATAATAATTTTAAATAATATTTTTTTAAGAATGTATTGTGATTTAAATACATATTAGTCATTAATTTGAGAATAATCAGTTTATTTTTGAGTGGGAGAATTCTGTATAAAAGCGGAACAAAATCAGAACTTGGCACATTCGATATCGAGCCGTTGAAGTGAACGGACCTCAATATACTTTGTTTTCGTAACATTTTGTTTTATTGCCACCTGATTCTTACATCAGAAGTGGGATTACTTTAAAATGGTTAACGAAAATGGCAGCGAGGACAATGGCCGTAGTTCGCGTGCCCGTTCTCGGCGCAGCGGACGTAAGCGTCGTCGCCGCCACAGCACTTCGGATGCTAGTTCGTTTAGCTCGGAGCAAAGTGAGGAGGCCAAATCTCGCCATAGGAGAAAGAAACAAAGGCAAAATAAACGGTCTTCTCGCCATTACAAAACGGTACCAGACCAAGAAAATGGAGAGGTATTATCAAGTGTGGAGCCAAATCAACTGCAGCAGGCAAGTGTTTTTTTTTTTTTCTTTTTCTTCTTTCTTTTGTTTATCTTTATTCTGGGCCTGTTACTTGTTTATTTCTGCAATTCATATTTTATTCTTTTTATATTTTTATTTATGCAAACGGCTCACTGTTTAAAATACTCACCCATTTGAAGTTTGTTTTGTTTGTTTCTTGTGTGTGTAAATGGCCAACACTGGTATCAGAATTTGAAAGCTGCTTTCTTGTCATAAAGCTTAACGATTGCCATTAATAAAGCCAGGACCAACGGCTTAACGTATCTTCCGAAGCACAGAGGAGCTTGAGATATTTTATGCCACTTGCGGGCACCCATCAGTGGGGACTATATGAGCGCTTCTAATGCTTACGACCATTGGGCCATCGGGCTCCTCCATTTGAGGTTATCAAGGCATTTAGTGTATTTTTTTTTGTTGTTGTTTTTAATTACCTTAAGTGACATTGAACATTGTCCCCTTACAAAAACCTTTTTTTTTTATTGTGTTCAAATACATATCGAGAGGATGTATATTCCAGGCGACTGCACAAACTACCCCAGAGGCAGCTGCGCAGACTTCGGTCACAGAGACTCTGCGCGCTTTGGCAGCAGAGCCGCGTGAATCATCAGAGCCAGTTTCGACAGCTGATACAGTGACGTCTCAGCAACGGGCGACCACTTCGATGACAACGCGCCTAACGGATGAATTCTCAAGTAAATCAAATTTATTACTTAATATTGATGATATTTCTAAAAAAGTTTTGTAAGGCCAAATTCTCAAATGACTTATGACAAAAACATTATACCTACTTTTGATCCAGCTCAAAAGAATCAGCGCATTGAGGGGTGGATAGCCAAGGTTAACGAATGCGCAAAAATTTACAACTGGACTGACGAACAGACTTCCCATTATGCTTTGCCTAAATTAGATGGTCATGCTAAAAAGTGGTATGAGGGTCTACAAACCATCTTGCTAACATGGACTGAATGGCAGGATAGGTTAATCAGGGCCTTTCCATCAGAAAGTAATTACGGTGCTTTGTTAACTGAGATGTTAGAACGGCGAATGAAAGTAGGCGAATCAGTAGATGAATACTATTATGATAAAACAATGCTGTTGACCTCATGTGGTATTGTTGGCAAAAAGGCAGTAGACTGTTTGATATTTGGAATTGATGATAGGATGATTAGGGCAAGTGCTTCTTCTGCCAGATTTCAAGACCCAGAAAGCTTACTTAAATTTCTGAAAGATTTATGTAGAGAATCTAGTTCGCGTTTTTCCAAACGAGGGCCTAATGCAAACGTTTCCAATGACATAACATGCTTTAAATGTAACAAACCTGGACATCGTAGTAATACCTGTCGTGTAAATACTTCCGAACTTACATGTTTTAATTGCAAGGAAAAACGGCATACATCGCATAGATGTCCAAAGCCCATACTTCGATGTGATTCATGTAAACGAATTGGACACAAAACTAGTGACTGTAACAGAAATTCTGGGAGTGAACCGAAACTTACAGACAAGAAGACTATGTTCACTCAGAAGTCAAGTTCAGATTCTAAATATTATAAGACAGCGATAATAAACAATGCATTTAAAGTTAATAGTTATGTAGACTTTGGAAGCGATTGTACACTTATTAGGCAAGATGTTGTTCAGAAATACTCTTTACCTGTTCTCGATAATAACGTTCCTAACATTCGTGGTTTTGGTAATGGCTCTTCAGTGCCATTAGGCAGAACACGGTTAAATTTGGGAATCGGTGAAGTTACGGCGGAAATTGATGCTTATATAGTTGAACCTTCACTACTTGCTGAGCCGATACTGGTTGGTCAGGATTTTACCGAGGGAGAGGATGTACTAGTCATTAAAACCCATAGTAAATTAGATATATTGAAAAGAAAAGTACCGACAGACTTGATTGATATACATACAAAAGACTTGGTAAATGAAAAAGTAGTCTTGAGAATAAAAATCGACACAGTAATTGATAAATTTGATTTTGTTAACTGTATTGAACAAAATAAATCTACTTACGATGTTTACATAGAAAACAGTGTGAGAAGACTGGACAGTGTAGATTATTGTGTCATGGGTGGTGTTTATAACATTAAAGATGGGGAATGTCAGGTAGCAGTTTGTAATTTTTCCAACAAACCGTTCTTCTTAAGCAGTGATACTATTTTTGTGCGTTGTAGTCGACTTAGTACATCCGACCCGCCTTCTAAAGACAATTCTGGACCAACTTGTAATTACGTTAATTGCAGGCCGCTTTCACCGATACTCATGACCGAGGTTAACATCAATTCTAATTTGTCACAGCAACAAAAAGTATCTGTTCTTAATTTGATTAACCAGTATAGGGATTGCTTTGCACAAAATCTTTCAGAATTGGGGTGCACAGATGTGGCCAAAATGCATATTGACTTGGAGGATAGCACTCCTGTGGTCTATCGGCCATATAGATTGAGTAATACGGAAAGAGAAATAGTAAGAACTATGGTTACAGAGTTGATAGATAATAATATTGCTGAAGAATCGAGTTCTTGTTATGCAAGCCCTATTATTTTGATTAAGAAAAAGACTGGTGGTTACCGTTTATGTGTAGATTTCAGAGCACTAAATCGTAAAATTAAGAAAGATCATTTTCCAATGCCTAGAATAGATGACCAGCTTGATTTGCTTAATGGTAATAAATATTACAGTAGCCTTGATCTTGCAAGTGGTTATTACCAAATCCCAATTAGCGATGATTGTAGACACCTTACGTCTTTTATTACTCCCGATGGATTATACCAATTCAAAAAAATGCCTTTTGGTCTAGTTAATTCTCCAGCTGTATTTCAAAGAACAATAAACCAAGTTTTAGGAAAAGCTAGGTTTGATTCTGCCCTCGCTTATATGGATGATATACTCATACCCGGAAAAAGTTTTGATGAAGGTTACGAAAGATTAAAACATGTCTTTGAATTATTACGAAATGCTAAACTTACATTGAATGTACAAAAATGTAATTTCTTTCAACAAGAAATTGAATATCTTGGTTACGAAATAAGCGAGAGGGGAATCAGACCTGGTAAAGCAAAAATATTATCTGTAGAGCAGTTCCCAACCCCGTGTAATGTACATGAGGTCAGACAGTTTATTGGACTGGCTAGTTATTTCAGAAAGTTTATCAAAGATTTCGCAATTATAGCCAGACCTCTCACTGACTTAACTAGAAAAGGTGTAGCATGGTCTTGGGGTACTGAACAACAGGAATCGTTTTCTAAACTAAAAAAGGCATTAATTGAACGACCTGTACTAGGTATATATGATCCAAAAAATGATACGTTTTTACATACAGATGCAAGTAAACATGGGATAGCTGGAATATTGTTACAAAAAACCAAATATGATGATAAAATGAGACCGATTGCATATTTCAGTAGAAAAACCACATTAGAGGAGCAAAATTATCATGCGTATGAGTTGGAAACATTGGCAGTGGTAGCATCACTCCAACGCTTTAGGGTGTATCTGTTAGGGACTTCTTTTACGGTTGTTACTGATTGTTCTGCTCTGAGATCTACTTTCACTAAACGGGATTTGATACCACGAATCGCACGTTGGTGGATGGCAATACAGGAGTTCGATCTTCAAATACAGTATAAGCCTGGTCACACTATGTCACATGTGGATGCTCTGAGTCGAAATCCGCAGCCTTATGAATCGAATGTAAGTCAAGGTGCTGATCTATCTGTTCTCAAAATTAGCCAAGAAGATTGGTTACTTACATTACAGTTAAAGGATTCAGAATCGCAAAGGATTAGACAAATTTTGGAAGATTCAGATAATTCGGAAATAAAGAAAAATTATGTTCTTCGTAATAACAAGTTGTTTAGGAAAATTGGTGATCAATTGAAGTGGGTTGTGCCCAAAGTAGCTCGCTTCCAGTTATGTAAATTAAATCATGACGACATTGGTCACTTTAGTGTAGAAAAAACATATAATAAGATCAGTAAAGACTTTTGGTTTCCAAAAATGAAACGTTTTATAAAGAAATACGTTCGATCATGTTTAGAGTGTGCCTACAGTAAAGAACCAGCAGGACCTAAAGAGGGACTTCTTCATTCGATTCATAAAGTTGATAGACCTTTTGACACCGTCCATATTGACCACCTGGGTCCTTTTGTAAAAAGTGCTAAGGGAAATGCCTACCTTTTAGTTTTAGTTGACGGATTTACCAAATTTTGTTTACTCAAACCATTGAGATGCCTAAAGTCTGCGCCAACAATCAGGGCATTAACAGATATCTTTTGCACGTTTGGTTTTCCCGATCGACTTATATCAGATCAAGGTAGTTCATTTACTTCCAATGAATTCAAAGATTTTTGTAAAGACTCTAAGATTAACCATGTTTTAAATGCGGTTGCTTCTCCAAGGTCTAATGGCCAAGTTGAGAGATATAACAGAACGGTATTAGATGCCCTAACAGCTTATACGGACAAAATAGGCGAAAAACACTGGGATCAATCATTAGGTAAACTTCAATGGGGTTTAAATAATACTTTGAATAAAGGAATAGGCAAAGCCCCATCCGAAGCACTATTTGGGATACAAATGGTGAGCAAAGGGGATAACATATTCAGTACAATTCTTAATGAGACACGACAAATTGAAGAAATTGGGGAAGTAAGAGAAGATATTAGTAAACACATAAATAAAGATCAAAAACTTCAAAAAGATAGGTATGATAAACATAAAATTGAAGCGCGGATATATAAATTAGGTGACTTAGTAAAGATTTTAAAACCAGTTACACACAATGATGGCAAAAGCAAAAAGTTACTTCCAAAATTTACAGGCCCCTTTAGAATCACAAAAGTTTTAGAGAATGATAGGTACGAAGTATCCAGTATACCGGGTACCAAAATTACAAATAAAAACTATTGCAATATCTGGGCCGCTGATCGTATAAAACCTTGGATATCCATCTGTGGTGCAGATGATTCAGACAACAAGAATAGCAGTGAGAGTAGTGACTCAGACACGGAAAAGTAATTATTGAATGTTTGATGAATTTGGTTATTAGAAATAATATATTAGATATATGATTATTATATAATTGATGAATTTTTTAATATGGATGAATTGCTTGATGTTGATAGAACCATCGGCATTGTCAATTGATAATGAGTTTATTTGAGGAGGATTGACTTCTTAATGTTGAAAGAACCATTGGAATTCAATTTGAAGGCAGTTAAATTGAGAATATTTGATGTTGATAGAACCATTGATATTTTCAAATTAAAGTATATGACGAAATAAAATATCTGATTTTGATAGATCAATCGATATTTTATTCTATTTTAAGTCGATTATGTTATTGGTGATCTGATATCGGATGTTGATAGATCCATCGATATTTGATACCTATTTATACTTAAATGAAAACATTCGATGTTGACAGAACCATCGGTGTATTCAAAAAAATTGAGAAGTTTTGTGTTATAGTTGGTCATGATTTTGGTAATTGAATATCTGATGTTGATAGATCCATCGATATTTAATAATCATTTATATATGAAAACATTTGATGTTGACAGATCCATTAATGTTTTTATATAAATTTAGAATGTTAAGTTAATAAATCTTATTCTGGAGAAGTTTGAGGACAAACTTAGTGTCAGGAAAGGCCGAATGTTAGATATTCTTATATTATATTAATGTATTGTCATACATATTCAACCTATTTATAATTTTCTAATAATTATTCCAATAAAATTATGTGTTCAGATAATGTACTAATTACGTATCTTAAATAGTTTTGGATTTGACTCGTAAGTCATAATATAGCCACGTGCGTTTTCAAATATTTTTTGTATCGAGTCACACTATACGCACGTGGCAATAAAAATAATCACTCTTTGATTTTTGGTTGCAAAAAGTATATAATAATTTTAAATAATATTTTTTTAAGAATGTATTGTGATTTAAATACATATTAGTCATTAATTTGAGAATAATCAGTTTATTTTTGAGTGGGAGAATTCTGTATAAAAGCGGAACAAAATCAGAACTTGGCACATTCGATATCGAGCCGTTGAAGTGAACGGACCTCAATATACTTTGTTTTCGTAACATTTTGTTTTATTGCCACCTGATTCTTATATTTGTCATTCAATACGAGCACGCACTTCCTTTTATTAAATGGAAGATCTATCAGCGAGGATTTGTTAGGTATTTATGATAAGTATTTCTTGTTATATTCGCCTGTAAATGTTCCTTAATAAATAAAATAATAATAAATAGTTTCGATTTAGCCGGAGATTAGGTCTTTTCATGCCGTAAAAGTACCCTGTCCGAGGAATCGGTGCTATACACGGGGTACCATGTTACAAAACCGGACCGTAACGAATTGGTCTATATCACCTGACGTTAATAACTACAAAACTATTCATCGTAGAAACATGATTTTAGTGACATTATTTAGCGTACAGCTCACTGCTAAGACTTTGAGTTTGCATCGCAGCTGGTGGTCTGGTTTTCTTTCAATCTTTATCACTAAAAGCGACTTGCTGATATAGACTTTTCACGTTAAAACCAATGGCCGTGTGAACCGACACAGCCCCACCACATTTTTTCTTCTTCGTCTCGAGTCAAAATGGCTTTCTTTACACTAATCTTCACCAGAATTAATTAATTAATCATTTGGCTGGTTGACTGGTAGATATCCCTTTATGGGATAAGTCCGCCATTGTATGTTTACTTTTCGTTTATACTATGTTTTATGTTCTGTGTTTTTTCTCGTACAATAAAGATATTAAACAAACAAACAAACAGAATTTGGCCACATCTACGGCTCGAGCGTTTGCCTCAACCGGATTCACGGTACAAGAATTTGGCAGCTAGGGCAATACATCATTAACATTACCGCGAGCGGAGTCGCGGGTGATAGCATCATCATTTCGTGTAGGTGTCACGGTCAATCGACCATACACACCCTGGTGTCAGAGTTCTTCGGAACCGCCTCTCGGCCTCTGACGTGGTTCCTTTAACGACAACCAGATGGCAGCCGGGACCAACGGCAACGAGTGATAGCTAGGAAATAATATAATGTAAGTTACCGGCGTGATGACGTCAGGCGCGGGCGAAGTCATGCGCGACGACACGGAGCCAAGCCGGCAACTGCTGCGGATCAACGACTCTGAAACACAACCACTCTACTCGGTTACCTCGTGTCTAATATTCATAACCATCATCAGGTCTTTTTTAGTCTCCACTACAGGAACACTACCCCTCTCTGTGCTATTAGAGCCATACTTGGCCAGAGCAGTCAGAGGACTTGGCCTACACTCTCCACGCTGGCCAGACGGGTTGGAGAGGTCTCACAGATGTTTATAAGCTTTGTTTAGCTTGTATTTCCTAAGTCGCCTTCTACGACATCCGCGGGAAGACTTGGAGTGGTCCTATTCTACTCTGCCGGGTACCACACTGCGTCTAATATTATTACCTCATTATTTTATGAAACTTCAAATATGAGGAAGATGTGAGTAAGTCATACTGGGTATGTAGTTAATGAACATGATCTGATTGATTTGAAAATAAGTAACAGAAAAATATGACGATTTAAAAGCGATAAGGACATGTTTCCTATATAAAAATTATTCAGTTTCATTTTAGCATAACTTAGTTACAAAATTAGGTACATCATACTACTGGCGACTACTATTGTATGAAAATGTCGATTGGTTTTCGAGTTCACAGCATTGGTGGCACAGGGAAAGTTGTCCAAAAGACGGGCTGAATGGAAGGTGAAAGTGAACCCTTATAAACGGTATGTAACGTTGCAGCATGCCACCTGCATGCTGCATCTCATCCAACCTCATTTCTCTCATCCTGTCCATTTTTTCATTCCTTATTTTAATTCAAATTTCATTCCATTCCATTCCATTTTTAGATTACTTTCTCTCTCTCTCATCACTCATTCTTCAGTCTGCTACCACCTTTCAATCTGTTAACATCTTTCAGTCTACTAATATCTTTGAGTCTACTACCATATCTTAGAGCATAAGTCTCTGTTATTAATTTATCGAAGTTGTAAAGAGAAGTTATAATAAATTTATTCTCTGTTTCTGTGTGTCGTCTTGTGCTCTCTCTAACATCCTTATATGTGGAACTCGGCTAGAGCGTCGGGACGGTCGAGCCTTCAGGTATATAGCAGAGTGTAAATGATAAGTATAGAGAATTGCACTGCCCCCATTGAATATAAAAACTATAGAAGCGTAATTCTCATAAATAAAAATAAAATTAATATTAAAGGGGGGCTCCCATACAACAGACATAATTTTTTTGCCGTTTTTATAGATAACGGAACCCTTCATGCTTGAGTCCGTCTCGCACTTGGCCGGTTTTTGTTTATTGGCCGAGCGAGCAACGAGCGTGTCCGACTCACTTCACACGTTACGTTTCCTGATGTAGAGTGAATCCATCTGTTAAACAGCGCCATCTGACGGCTTACTGTAAACTAAGGTTGAGCGCCACCTAGCGGAAAGATTTCGAATTATCTAATACCTTTGGCAACATACGTAATAGTTCTCGGGATTTCCGTGGGGGCGCTTAACCGGACTATATAAAATGAGTGACCAGTGTGGCTCGCTCTCTGCTCTTTGAAGACATTTAGCGAATTAATCCAAATAAACAGTTTGTATTGCAGATCCTCTTTCTTATTGGGCACCCGATTTTACACCGTCTCACCTCTGTGCAGAGAGTGCGCACTGGCCGCGCTGTTGGTCCTCCGCACGAGCGGCCGCGGGTCCACGGCGGGCACGTCCGCGAGCTCGGCGGGCTCGGCCTCATCATCTACTGGCGCGACCGACGGCGGGAGACCCCTGCCCGACAACATAAATAAATAAATATATACGGACAAATGACACAGATTGAGCTAGCCCCAAAGTAAGTTTGAGACTTGTGTTATGGGATACTAACTCAACGATACTATATTATATAAAAAATACATATGTAGATAAATATCCAAGACCCAGGCCAATCTGAAAAAGATCATTTTCCATCTTGACCTGGCCGGGGATCGAACCCGGGCACTCTCGTGTTGCAGACTGGCTCGTGACCGCTGCGCCACGGAGCTAGCTAAATTTAAATATTAGTGAACTAGCTGTTGACCGCGACTTCGTCCGCGGCAATTTCTGTTATTATGATTTTCCTCCGTTTTCAAAACATTTTTTATTGATGCTTCGCTCCTATCGGTCGCAGCGTGATATGTTAATACCTAAAGCCTTCCTCAATAAATGGACTATCCAACACAAAAAGAATTTTCCCATTTGAACCAAACAAACAAATAAACTCTTCAGCTTTATAATATTAGTATAGATTTGTGGCCATGTTCTGGTAAAGTTATAAGCTTGTTCCCTTAAAAAAATACCATTTAAAATAATTAGTCCGTCTTATAGATTATCGAAAAATGTTTGATACATATTTTTTTTTCAATCAAATAAAAGATGATAAAGATAAAGTGCATCACAGTTCAGGAGTCACTCATGACGTAACATCCCGGTAAAAAGTGTACCAGTCAGTGACGTCACGCAGAAATTTAACGGGCTATATCTTTACTTTATCAATTTTTATTTGATTGACAAAGAAAAACACGTGTCCAATCGTGAAGGCCTTTTAGCCCTTCATATTTTTCTACGGGTTATGTACGTACTTATTATGTACGGATTATGTATGGGGTACGGGAAATGGTGGTGTAATTCATTTCGTTGATTCAATGGAGCCCCTGGTGCCAATTCCCACGAATCCACTAGTTTGATCATAGACGCAGTAGCAGTAAGGCGAGCGACCACTAGCCCGCTATGTAAATCTCACTACAGCCGCGCCATGACACTTTATTTTACATAATCCACACATTGTTCATAAACATGGGCATTTATAACACTAAATTACACCGATTTCACATTATAAAGTCCACTAGAAGCAATTTGCAAAACAATCCATAACAAAAACCGTGCAGTCCGCCGAAATTCCCGCCAAGAACTCCTCAATAATCTTATTATACTGGTAGATACCAGTCGGACAATTTTTTTTCAAAAGTATTTTTTTTAAAACATCCCCATTCTTAATTTTAGTTTAGTTGACGGTCTCGGTGGCGCAGTATACAACGTGTAACAAAATGGGGGTTAACAATAACGGGGGCGACGGGGTCGGATAGTGGGATTCCTCTGGCTATTCGGAGCCGAAGAGGGGTCGGGGCGGGCTTGTGCGATGTCAATAGGATCATCGGGATCGTCAAGTACGTTCCTAGGACGTCTACGACGTAAGGTCGTATCGTGTAAGTTGGGGGAGTAGTTAGCAGCTTGCACCACTAACGGGTTGGGGTGGCGTGCGGCTTTCTCAAAGTAACGCTTGGAGGCGTTTTTTAAGATAGCCGCGGATAGATGGGAGATCTAGGTCGCGGTGTAGGTCTGTCATGCGCAAGTACCGATGGTGACTCATATTTGTGGCACGGGTGACGAAGCGTTTCTGCAAGCGTTGCAGCCGATCGATGTGGGAGGGCGCGATATGGGAGAAGACTACGCCGGCGTAGGTCATGATAGGGCGGACGCAAAGCTTATAGAGTGTCAACTTATTTCTAAGTGACATCTTAGCATTGCCTATCATGGGGTGGAGACGGCCTAATACGAAGGGGGCATGGTTGCGGACTTTGGTGATGTGGGGGCCAGAGGTCATCGCGCTATCGAGTACGACTCCAAGGTATTTAGCCTTGCCTGCCCACTGAATGGGCTTTCCGTACAACGATACTGATCCTAACGAGGGGAGTTCTGCCCCGGACATGGTGATTTTTCGACGTGACACAGCTTGGTTATCCTTTGAGAAAAACACAGCTGTGCTTTTCTCCGGATTAACTTCGATGCGCCACCTCTTGAACCACCTGCCGAGGGCGTCCACGGCGGACTGAAGACGATTCACGATGACCGTTTTAAGGTGATGGGACGTGTAGAGGGCCGTATCGTCGGCGAATAGTGCCACTTCTACATTTGGGGTCTTTGGGATATCGCTTGTGTACAGCGAATAAAGGAGGGGCGAGAGAACAGCGCCTTGCGGGACGCCGGCTCGAATGGGACGGAGCCTCGAGAGGCATCCCTCTACTCTGTACCGAAATGACCGATTCGACAAAAAGTCTCGTATGATGTGCACGAGACTATCCGGCAGGCCCAAGTTGGTCAACTTGGATATCAAGCCTGAATGCCAGACTTTGTCGAAGGCTTTCGCTACATCGAAGAAGAGTGCTCCCGTAGGACGTCCCCAATTTCTCAACTTGAGAATATGCTCCGTGAGGCGGTGCAGTTGGTGGTGACATGCGTGTTTGGCCCGGAATCCAAACTGTTCGTCGGGGATGAGACTTTTGGACTCTACGTAGTCCTTGAGTCTTTTAAGGATGATCCGTTCGTAGATCTTGCCTATACAGTTCAAAAGACTGATAGGCCGGTAGGAGGAGGGGTTCTTCAGGTCTTTGCCTGGTTTAGGGATCCCGATCACGATTGCTTCTTTCCAGGCGGCTGGAAAAGTGCAATTTGCAAGACAAGCATTGAAGATGCTTACGAGCAGGAGGAGGAGGGTCTGTGGGAGGCATTTGAGCACTCCGTTCGAGAGTCCGTCAGCGCCGGGCGGTTTTCGGGGTCTGAGATCGCAGATGCTTGACTTCACTTCGTCAAGTGTCGTCGGGGCAAGGGGGGTATTCGGTGGGATCGTCTTAGAAGCCACGAAGCGTTCTACGTGCGATTCCACCTCGCGAAGGTGATCGGGGTCAACTGGCTCACGACTAGGGGAGCATTGGCTCTCTAGGCTGTCTGCTAGGCATTCAGCTTTTTCGTCATCATCGAAGGCGATGGAGCCGTCTGGACGCGTGAGGAGGAGGGGGGGGGGGGGGAGGCCGCAACCGTGTCGGTCTTGAGGCTTCTGGCTAGTCGTCAGTATGCCTGATGGGAGGGCGTCATCTCGGCAAGGAGATTGCCCCAGCGTTCGTTCCTAATTTCCGCGATGCGTTCTTTGACTCGCCGTTGCAAGAAACGAAGGTGGGCACGGGCCTCTTCAGTGGGATAATTGTCGTGTAAGCGTGAAGCGCGATTCTTCTCTGTCAACAGCTGCTGCATATTCTCGGGGAGCTCCATTCTGTGGGTGGGATCCACAGAAGGGACTTCCCGAGAGCATTCCTTGTAGGAAGCTTGCAGGTGGCTGGTGAGACAGGAGATTGCGCTGTCAGTGTCGTCAGTCGTGGTGATTTTGTCAGGGAATTTGAAACGATTTTGTCCAAGTGCGGTGTTGGCTGGTTGATAACTTTTCCAAGTTTCTTCCAGTCAGTCACCGTCCTTGTATGCACTATACGTCCGTTGTCTGTTGGTCTAGTTGTAACACTACAGGTCGGTGGTCGGAGGAGATGTCAGGGTGGACCTCTACTGAACACACCTGAAGGGTGATGTTCTTAAGGAGGGCAATGTCAAGAACGCTGGGGTTTTGTCCCTCTTGTGTGGGGTAACGCGTGGGAGCTAACGTGGCAACAACGTCAAAATTTAGTTCGTCATGGAGACTCTCTAGGATAAGAACGTTGGGCGAGTCCGTGACAGAGTGCCAGCGGACTGATTTGCTGTTAAAATCTCCAGCCAAAATGGTAGAGTTTGACAGCGAGAAGAGGGATTCGAGGTCGCTACGGAGCAACGTCTTTTTGCAGGGGAGATAAATCGAGGCGATGTTGATAGGCGCATGACCGGTCATGGCTATCCGGAGGAGGGAGCACTCGATATTTGTAAGAGCTGGGGGGTCTAGCTGGGTGCAGTGAAGCGACCTTTTGTAGTAGATTACTGTGCCACCCTTTTGGGTGCGTAATCTGTCATTACGGATGATGTTGTAATTCGCAATCCGAGGATTGCGATGGTGGGGCTTCAAAAAGGTCTCTTGTGCAAGGAAAATGTCCACCTGATGTGTTGTAAGAAACTCCTGGATGAGGGGTTTCACATCGGTGAATTTGCCGTTGGCGTTGTAGTACGCGATAGTGAGGGAGCGGGGTTTAATTCTCTTATTGAGACTACCCATATTAGCGCGAGGGGAAGTAACGCGCGTGGAAGGGCGCGTTTTCTAATCTTTCGATTAGGAATCGGTGTTGGAACACGATGTTCAAGATCGCGTAAGCGTCGCCGTTGGTCGCGATAATGGCATGACAATAAGGTAGGCGGTAGGCTTAAGAATTATATCCCTAAAAAATAACAATGTGATGTGTGTGTCTGAGTATGTGTGTGCTTGTGTGAGGTGCGGGTGAAAGTGTGTGCGTGTGTGTGTGTGAGGATGTGTGTAATGATGTACTGACTTGCTGGTGATGTCGTCCTGCACCAACTTGTAGTAGGCTCCCCTCTTCTCGAGCAGCTCGGAGTGCGAGCCCTGCTCGAGCACGCTGCCCTGCTCCATGTACACGATGCGGGACGCGTTCACGATCGTTGACAGTCTGACCATTGAAGTAAGGATTAAGTATGTTAAGCAACTCCGGGCTGGTCCCCACTGAGATGGGTCACCGCAAGTGGCATAAAAATATATCTGGCACCTCCGTACTTCGAAAGGTACGTTCAACCATTGTCCAGTCTCTTATAATTGATGGCAGTCGTTAAGCTTTATCAGATGCCTTTAGACAGCTTGATAAATCTGACACCAGTGTTGCCCACTTAAAGTACCTGCTCAACAATATAATGAGTATAGGAACGAACCTGTGTGAAACGACCAGTGTAGTCCTCCCCTTACTAGCTGCGTCCAGCGCTGCTTGTACCTGTAACAAAGTGCACTTACAATTAATTCTTGCACTGTACAAATAACTTTGTGTCCGAATGAAACGTCAGTCGTTTTTAAAACTGTGATGTACGCTCCTCTAACAAATGGCGTATACAAAAGGTTTGATGAAACTTTAAAAAGTACATTTTGGGCTCTTTAAGATAAGAGTAGATGAGAAGTTTTATCAGCTACCCCGTTTCTTTCTCTCTCACCTCAGCGTGTTCCTGGTTGCATCCTCAGCTGAAATGCTTCTTGGACCCTTAAAGTAACCACTAACTCACATTCTAGTAATCCATACTAATGTTTTGAATGCGAAAGTAACTCTGTATGTTACCTCTTCAAGCTTAAACCAATGAACCAATTAAAAAGAAATTATGTGGATATAGTTTGAGGGTCGGCAAAAGCTATTAGGTACCTTTCGTCTTGGAAAAAGCTAGTTACTGTTCCCGATGATCGACATTCACCCATACGAAGACGCGGTCGTAAACCAATTGTATTTTTTTTTTTATTCATTACAATTGACGAACCATGTTGGGGTGAACGTTTGTAAGTTTTGACGAAGCGTGTTGCTGGTGAACCACTGTAGCTATTTGACGAAGCGTATTGCTGATAGACTTGTGCAGAGTTTTCGTTGAAAAATATTGGCTGTCTGTAAAGTTGGTTTCCGGACGATAATTTTACGTAATAACGATGGAAAGATGCGTCACAAGCCGAATGCTTAGGCCGACCGTGTCTCTCTATCGCTTGTTACACGCTCACGCTTGCACACGGAACATGACACTCTTTCTGATTTATAACACGTCATCACATCATCATCATTTCGTGTAGGTGACACAATCAATAGACCACGCACACGGTGTCAGAGTTCTTCGGAACCGCCTCTCGGCCTCTGACGTGGTTTCTTTAACGACCACCAGATCACGTCAAAAATTAACAATAAATTGCAATTGAATAATAAAAACCACTAGCTAATTTTATCCTATGAGATAAAATGACTGACGTACTTGTCTTTCAGCAGTGGGGTCTAACGCAGACGTGGGTTCATCCAGCAGCAGTATGGCGGGCCGCCGCAGCACGGCGCGGGCGATGGCCACGCGCTGCTTCTGTCCGCCCGACAGAGACGCCCCGCGCTCGCCGATCATTGTGTCGTAGCCCTGGACATACTTATTCGTTAAATATACGTTGGATTCATAAAAGTACTTGCTGGAAATTAAAATGATAAAGTTAAAACCTTCCATACTGGTGTGTCCCTGCGGTTGGGGGCGGTAAAATATATATAAAGAAATAAATATTTTAGGTACAAATCACAAAGATTGAGCTAGCCCCAAAATAAGTTCGAGACTTGTGTTATGGGATACTAACTCAACGATACTATATTTTATATTCTGCCAAGACAATGAAAAACAAATTAAACTTGATATAATTGCTCAATATCACACCAAAAAGCAGTTTGGAAAATTTTGGAAAAGTACTAACAGTCTAAACCCTGCGCCGACTCTTCCTGTGAGCGTGGCTGGTATGAGTGACCCACGTGATATCGCAAATATTTTTCAGCGTCACTTTCAGGTGCAGTCAAACCTCAGTCCGCTGACTCAGAGGCGCGATGCTGAGAGCTGTTATGAACCAGGTCAACATGTGCATTTTACTGCGAAGGAGATATCCGCGATTATAAACAAAATGGAGAGAGGCAAGTCCCCTGGACATGACAGACTCAGCATCGAGCACCTGAAGCACGCGGGAGTGCATCTCCCAAGGGTACTGGCCTTGCTGTTTAATTTGTGTATTAGTCATTGTCACTTGCCCAACGATCTAATGTATACAGTTGTCGTGCCTATTATGAAAAATAGAACTGGCGATGCCTCAGACCTGAAGAACTATAGGCCTATCTCACTCGCCACTGTAATAGCCAAAGTATTGGACAGTTTGCTTGACAAACATTTGGGAGCGCACATTGAGTTGCATGACAATCAATTTGGCTTCAGGCCTAGCCTGTCTACAGAAAGTGCGATCCTATGTCTCAAGCAAACTGTACAGTATTATACGAAGAGAAACACACCAGTTTTTGCCTGTTTCCTGGACTACTCACAAGCGTTTGATTCAATCGCGTATGATGTACTCTGGGAAACAATGGCTAATGACACAACGCTGCCTCGGGATATTGTATCAATATTTAAATATTGGTACGGTAATCAGAGGAACAGTGTTAGGTGGGCAGGCGTACACTCGGACGTATACAGGTTGGAGTGCGGAGTGAGGCAGGGGGGGTTGACCTCGCCCAAGCTGTTCAATCTGTATATGAACCGACTAGTTGGGGAGCTCAACAGCACCAATATAGGTTGTCACATAGATGGCGTTTGTATTAACAATATTAGTTATGCAGACGACATGGTGCTGTTGAGCCCTTCTCTTGGTGCATTGCAGAGGCTGATACACATTTGTGAGGTGTATGCAGGTTCTCATGGGCTCAGATATAATGCCAGAAAAAGCGAGTTTTTAATATTCAAATCTGGGTCTAAAACTTACTCCACACCGCCTGTAAGTCTGTGTGGCACCAATTTGATAAAAGTGGATAAGTTTAAGTATCTGGGCCACTGGGTGACCGAAACGTTAAGTGACAACACTGATATTGAACGGGAGCGCAGAGCGATGGCTGTGCGGTGTAATATGCTGGCCCGCAGATTTGCACGATGTAGCAAAGAAGTAAAACTGACACTTTTTAAAGCTTACTGCCAGTCCTTCTACACGTGCAGTCTGTGGGCTGACTATTCGCGGCGCACATACAGCGCTTTGCGCGTTCAATACAATGATGCGTTCAGAGTATTGTTTGGGCTGCCGCGTTTTTGTAGCGCGTCAACAATGTTTGCCGCCGCCAATACAGACTGCTTTTATGCAATTATTAGAAAGAGGTGTGCGGCACTATTAAGTCGCCTACGTGGTAGCTCAAATAGTATTCTGCGCGTGTTAAATGACAGATGGGACTCGCCACTACTGGGCCACTGGATGCGACTTCATACTGAGGTGAATGTACAGATACCTGTGGCCAGTGGAGGGCGACCTTGCTGTGAGTAATGTATTGTTGTTTTGTTGTGTGATGTGTGTTATACGTGTTTCTTGTTACTAACATTAGATTAAGTACATCTGTCATTACTAACATAATATGGATTATGTCCGAAATAAAGATTATTATTATTATATTATTATTATTATAACAAATACATATTATAGATACACATCCAAGACTCAGGCCAATCTGAAAAAGATCATTTTCCATCTTGCCCTGGTCGGGTATCGAAACCCGGGCACCCTCGAGGCGCAGCCTGGCGTGTTAACCACTGCGCCACGGAACTGTCAACATATAACTATGTATAAGGCACTTACATTAGCCAGTTTAGTGATGAAGTTGTGCGCATGCGCGGTCTTGGCGGCCAGTATCATCTGCTCCTCCGACACGTCCGCCATGCCGAACGTGATGTTGTCGCGGATCGTGCCGCTGAACAGCACCGGTTCCTGGCCTACTACGCCTGGAATACAATAAATTAAAATAATTACGTTTTTTCTTAAAGTCGTCCGTAACCTCGCTTTCGTCGGTAATCAGCAGTGTTCGAAACACGTGGCATAAAAGTATCTCGAGCTCCTCCGAGCTTCACGTAAGGTATTTTAAGCCATTGTCAAATGCCTTTAGGCAGCTTGAAAAATCTGAAACCAGTGTTGGTCACTGCACACACGAAAAACAAATATCAGTGATACACTAGGTACAAAAGTAAACTACCGTGGTGAAAAAGCGCGCAGTGTTGGTGTCATCCGCGCTTTTACAATCAGCTTCCTGGAAGTTTAGGTAAATACTTCATGCGTACCGCCCACAAGACATCAGCAATGACTAAATATATTCTTATCGGTCTGAGTGCATAAATAAGGAAGTGGAAACATTCTTAGTCCAAAGGTGATATTTGAGAATACAAACATTTCGAAAGGTGTCATGATTGCTGTTTTGAGTATATTGTGAATTGACCATATGACAAAAAATTTGATGACCTTTTTTATTTGTTTTTCAAATAGACAGCGAAAAAAGGGAGGACCCGTATATTTTAGATTTTTTTAAACATTGCGTAGATATTAAAATAAAAATGTTTAAAAAAAATAATTAATTTGCCGGAAGTGACGTACTCTAAGGCTGTATATACAGTGATGCTTGAACTTCACATATCCGGTTTTCATTTAAAAAATGTTAATGTCAATGTCAATGCATCGCCAAAATGTGCCAAACAAAAAAATACGACTTTACGACTATTTACATTCAGTAATAAGTATTAGATAGTCCGTGCTTACCTTCAAATTCAAGTAAGTATTATCCAAACCAATGATCCAACCAAACAAACATAAAAACAAAATAATAACAGTACCGACCAAACCGACAAGACCGAGTACCTGCCACTGTCATCTAGCTGTCAAACAAAGTAACATGCTTGCCATGTTAGTTTTTTTTGTAAGAGCTGTCGCGAGCAAAGGCGTACGCTTAAGTGAGGTTAATCTGTGACGTCACGAAAGGTTTGGTATATTTTTTTTCTCACTAAATATAGATTTAAAAAAATTTAAATTATTTTTCTCGAACTATATAAGGGCAAATCTAGAAACGGTTTTCTCTCTTTCAGTGACATACTTTTTTGTCACATGGTCAATTTGATGTTGCACCTAAAACCTTAAGTAAGATTGCAAGAAACGAGGATAATAGTTATACTCGAACGTTATTTCAAGAAATGAATTTCTTTTTTTTTTTCGTTTTATATAGGGTTTCATTCATAATCAATTGTAAATTTTCTGAAAGTGATGTCGTTTCCATGAATGCTTTTATTTTATTGGTATGGCAGAAAATCTACATTCTTTAAACCCAATATCATGTATGATGTCTATAATTAAGATACGAATTATTTTTCGGAAGAAAATTCCCCAAAATACGTTTTTTTTCTTAAAAAAAAATAAAAACTATTAAAGCGCAATGAGTCCACGAATGACGTTACAACCCGTGAAATTTATTTATTACTTATCTCGGTAATCATTTATTTTAACAATGACTAGCTCCGTGGCGCAGCGGACAACACGCCAGCCTGCGACACGGAGTGACCGGGTTTGATCCCCGGCCAGGTCAAGATGGAAAATGATCTTTTTCAGATTGGCCTGGGTCTTGGATGTGTATCTATATATGTATTTGTTATAAAATATAGTATCGTTGAGTTAGTATCCCATAACACAAGTCTCGAACTTACTTTGGGGCTAGCTCAATCTGTGTAATTTGTCCGTATATAGATATTTATAATCATTTATTTATTTATAAAATATTTTGTATCCTTTCTATTTGATGCAATTTATGTATTCATCTAAGATTTCGGTAAATCTGAAAAAAGATAATTTTCCATTTTGACCTGACCTGGGATCGACAGGATCTATGCTGTAACATCGCGATACGACTTCTAGTCCACAGAGATCGTCATAATATAGTAAGGACTTACCAATGCTATGCCGAAAGTGATGCAGATGCAGGTCGGGGAGCGACTGGCCGTCCACGCTGATCCGGCCGCTGTCGGGCTCGTACAGCCGCTGTAGCAGCTGCAGCGTCGTGGACTTGCCGCAGCCCGAGCCGCCCACCAGCGCCACCGTCTCGCCCGCGCACACCCGCAGGCACAGCCCGCGGAGCACCTGACACATGTACCATTTCTACCACCGCACCGCTCGCCACAGGAGTAAAGTCCATTCCCACATCCTTGACACTTGGCTCTCCAAAAATGTCAGAGCGTCACGTGGTTTTTTTCCTCGTACAGCAAGATTGTGGAATGGACTCCCTCCCGAGGGTTTCCCTGTGTGCTATGACTTGAGGTTCTTCAAAAGGCGTGTTTACAGGTATCTTAAGAGTCGGCAACGCATCTGCACCTCCTCTGGTGTTGCAGATGTCCATGGGCGACGGTGACCACTTTCCATCAGGTGGCTCGTCTGCTCGTTTGCCGTCGGATATACATTAAAAAAAAACCTTGACCGTCCCGGCGCTGTATAAGGAAGTAAGTAGGGAGAACACAAGACTCGACACACAGAAGATTAAATTTAATTAAATAAAAATATGAAGGGACTAACAGTAGTGGGTGGGCCAGGGCGCTGGCCAGCAATAGTTTGCATGAACTGACTGGTGGCGGAAGCACGCAAAGTAAATTGTCTCAAAATAAATTTAATTTAATTGTCATTACTCTCACTTATGACTTCGATATAACATTCTTTTTAATAATTCATATATAGCTCAGAGACCGTTACAATTTATTTTTATTTATTTTATGAGAAAGAAATGAGGTTGGACGAGAACGTTACAAAGTTAAAGAGAAGACGGCTGCTGACAGCCTCTGATGGCTATCTTCAAATGAAAATATTTATGAAAAACCGTTTTAGTAGTTGTCCCACGATGTCTTATGTAATTTATGGCTTTTGCCCACCGGGAACAGTTCTTTTAACGGGCTCAAAGGTATTCTATATTCTTCCCCAGGCCTTAAACTACCACCAACTACTGAGCTGATTTAGATCATCATCATCATCATCAGGTCCTTTTTAGTCTCCACTACAGGAGCACGTCCCTCTCTGTACTACTAGGGCCATACTTGGCCAGAGCAGCCAGAGGACTTGGCCTAAACTCTCCACGCTGGCCAGACGGGTTGGAGAGGTCTCTTAGATGTTTATAAGCTTTTTTTAGCTTGTATTTCCTAAGTCGCCTTCTACGACATCCACGGGAAGACTTGTAGTGGTCCTATTCTACTCTGCCGGATACCACACGGCTAATTTAGATGGACAATGTTGATATCATAATTTCAAAAAGATTAATGACTTATATTATTGTATGTCCTAATTGGGGCAGGACACGGCTGCACTAACACTATTATAAGAACTTTTTATTTACCTGTGATCCACAATAAAGATTATTTGTATTGATAAACTTCATTTAAATCGGCTCAGTGGCAAGAAGAGGTAACAGAAATTTAAGTTAAACTTTGGATTTTAGTAAAACTGTTACAGAACAAACGTTATTACTCTGAACCGCTGACAAGCCTTACCGATTAAAATATGTGAAAAAAAGCGAGGTACTCCGGGTGTTGCGAAAACTTGAACATTCAATTACTTATATACAGAGGTGTCGGTTACGGTAACGGTAACAGTGTCGCAAGTTAAACGTATTGTATCTGTTATAATTTTTGTTTAAGACAGAGGACTGCAAACGAGCAAGCGGGTCACCTGATGGATGAAGTGATCATCGTTGCCCATGGACAACTGCAACACCAGGGGTGTGACGAGAGCGTTGCCGGCCTTTCAAGAAAACGTCTTTAGGGTTCCGTACCCAAAGGGCAAAAATGGGACCCTATTAATATGGCTTTGCTGTCTGTCTGTCTGTCCGTCTGTCTGTCACGAGGATGTATCTCATGAACCGTGATAGTTAGACAGTTGAAATTTTCACAGATGATGTATTTCTGTTGCCGCTATATCAACAAATAGGTACTAAAAAACAGAATAAAATTAATATTTAAGGGGGCTCCCATACAACAGACAAGATTTTTACGGCGTTTTTATAGATAACGGTACGAAACTTTCGTGCACAAATCCGATTCGCACTTGGCAGGTTTTGAAGATTCAGATTATAGTAAGATTTACTTTTACAAAATGATAACTTGAAATTACCTTTACGTCAGGCCTCGACGGGTAGTTAAAGTACACGTTGTCGAACTCAATGTCCCCCCGGAACCTGTCCGGCTTCAGTCCGTGGTCCGTGAGCGCGTCGATCCTTGAGCGGCGCTCCAGCAGTGCGAACAGCGAGCGCGCCGCGCCGCGCGCCGCGGAGAATATCTCCAGGTGCGGGTGACACATCGCGATGTTCTGCGCCGCCATGAACGTGCAGAACAGGATCTGGTTGGACAATGTACAATTTTGAGGAGTCCGAAGACCTAGTGGGCATTAGCGTTTACGCAGGTTCAACAACTATGGGATGGCCCCCCACTGGGATGCGGTCACTAGTGTTGCCAGGTGTCCCGATTTGCGCGGGACGTCCCGCTTTTTAGGGGTCTGGGGAGGCGTCCCTATTTGTAACTCTAAATGGCCCGATTAAACAATATAATTAAAAAGTTTTGCCATAAAAAATGGTATATTTACGCTACGTAATTTTTACTTATTACATTACGATTTAAAACAAATCGGGCGTAGCAAAACTAGTCGTCACCAATCCCCAGTGTGTGCAAGTGGCATAACTCTCAAGCTCCTCCGTGCTTCGGAAATCACCTTAAGTCGTTGATCCCGGCTGTCGTCACTGATGGCAGTCGTTAAGCTGTGTCAGATACATTTAGGCAGCTTGAAAATCTGACATCAGTGTTGGCCACTTACATACACGAAAAACAAAACAAACAACTTACCTTTAACTCGCGTATGTTTAGTCGGAAAAATGCCGACAGTTTCAGCCTAGTCAGGCATTTTTCTAACTAAAAATACTGAGTTAAACCGTTTTGTTTAATTACTAAAATGATATCTCGCGTAAGTTTTAATAATACAACGTGATTTGGAACCCCCTAGCTATATGGAAATCTGGGAATCAGAATTGCAAGAAAAAAAGGTAAAAAACGAAAAAGAAAATTTGGTTTCCCATACAAAGTCGCCGATCAGCTGGACGAAATTCTATGAAAGGTTAAATTTATTTTTTCGATTTTTACCTTTTTTTCTGTCTTCCATTACGGATTCTGCTTCCCAGATTTCAATATAGCTAGGGGTTCAAAATCACGCTGTATAAATTGCCTTTATCTTAGAATATGTGTACCTTACGTGGTGAGTGGCATGAAATATCTTGAAGCTAGCTTCGTAAGGCATGTTACGCCATCTTACCGAATTACTATTTCGTACCTTTAAATAAAACCAACTGAAGTTGCGAAACTAATTAAATTATATTCTTGTAAACATGTACAATCATCTGTATGGCACAACAGCTGGAAAATGTCGCAGAGTGAAAAAATATTCAAATCAGGAACGCTCTTCCTTAAACTATTCTTTACTGTGTTATTAGTGGCCAGTGTTCTACGGTGTAAGCAGGTTATATACTCATCTTGTCAAAACGATCTAAACACCTTGTTATTTTTATTAACATACTGCGTTGGGTTATTTTTGGGCAACTTGAAATATCTATCCAGTGATATATTTTTCATGATTGTAGATTGAGCAATTTGAGCATACAATTTCAATTAAAAATTTTAAGTGTCGCTTAATAATTACTACTTTTTCTTTACTCTCATATTTACTCAACATATATCTACGCCACATTTGTTTTCTCCTTCTCACATACCGCGACTTAGTTTTGCATTGTGAAACAAATCTTAGTTTAAATGCTTGAGTTCACAAACATAAGCTTGTGAAATCAAGCATTCCGAAAGGTATCATGACGCTTGTTTTGGGGTTTTTAATACGAAATCAATTTGCGTCTACAGGCGGGGGCCGTATGAGTCTTTTAGAGAGAGAAATCTAAGTTAACGTTCACCAAATTATATTTAAAATATCTGACGATGAATAGTATTTTCCTTTTGATTTGATTTGACTATTGACTATAGAGTGTTAAATAGTACAAGTCAGTGGACCGCACTCACCGTCAACATAATTCCCGGGTGGTACTGTTGTTCCTCGGGCGGCAGGTGCATGTCTCGCACACAGAGCGCGGCGCCGTAGGCGAACACGATGGCGTTGAGCGAGTACGTGAGCAGCCAGCCTAAGCCCGCGCCCACGCCGGCCCACACCCCGCGCCGCCGGGCCGCCCTGGCCGCGCCCGTCAGGGCCGAGGAGTATCTGGACAGGGATGTGTTGGTACAGATATAAAGGCCAAAGGCCGCAAGACCAAAGGCCACGCAGGACAATCAAATGAAATGAAATAAATTTATTATTACTAAGTCACGCGTCTACAAAATACTATCTTAGTTATATATGTTGTCGATGTTACGCGGTTAGCGGTTACGCCCTAGTTGGGGACGTTTGCTCGCTTCACTCGGTCGCTTCTGTTTTGATCATAAGGTAACATAACGAACCTATCAAACCCTTTGTGGCCATGTTGTTTTTGTTATATTGGTGTTTAGCTCTAAGTTGGGATGCGTGGCATTTAAATAACCTGTCAAGTATGAGTCGGACTCGCGCACAAGGGTACCAATCTGTATTAAGTTTAAAATTATTATAAAAAAAGTAATAGATTCAGATGTTACTTTGCGGAAGTCAAAGCTACATTTACTTTGAGACAATTTACTTTGCGTGCTTCCGCCATCAGTTAGTTCATGCAAGCTATTGCAGAAATATAATATTATAAAAATATTTTTAACATTTGATGTAACTAAAACTTTTTCTTTATCTGTGCTATAAGACGTTGCTTTGTACCATATTTCAAGATTCTGAGTTCACAGAAAGTACCGTAGAAAATTTGCGGTATAAACGGCTGCATCTTTTGATTGCGTTGGCTTAGAAATTTGATTATTTTCACAGCTCCAAGGGACAATAGATCTGAATATTTGATAAGAGTTTAAGCTTGATACCTCCACGCGTTCCTGAGAAAAAAGTCTTGACAGACAGACAGACATACGGATAACAAAGTGACCCTACATGGCGAATTAGTTTATTAGAAGCCTTCTAATTTTCCCGTGGCTTGATTATGAAATCAGAGCACATCAGAGGTAACCAGCCTCTGATTTATCTCTGATCCGTGGTAAAAAAATCTGTGTCTTAACTTATGATTTCCCTATTTGGTTGACACCCACCTCTCGACCTCTAGTTTCTCTCCTGCGTACGCGCGCACGGTCCGGATCGCCGACAGAACTTCCTCCACGATCCTGCCCGCCGTGCTGTACGCCACCACCTCTTCTGACGAGCACCGGGTCTGGTACTGTTCAACAAATTACAATATTAAATATTTCCTTCACGCAAAAATAAATTTGAAAAAATGTTGAGGAAATTTTACAATGTTGTTTCCATAAAAATATCATAAGTTTTCATCATCATCTCAGGAAGTCCATTGCTAGTCATAGGCCCCCAAGGGTTTCCACCACAGGAGGTTTTTGCCATACTCACCACGCTTGGCAGAGGGGTTGGCGAGAGCAGTTTGTTTGGCTTATCTTATCCGATGATGTAATGAAACCGTATTAAAGTGAAAGAAGGGCAGGAGTATGTTGAACTGGGGAATCAGGATTAAGGTATTTGGGATGCTACTTGCTCGGATAGATTAGGTATGAGAAGGTAGCAGCTCGGGAGGCCGGGCGCGCGTACACGATGCCGTACGTGCTACCACTGGCCAAGCCATGTCTACCAGTAAAACCTAGTTTTGGTTTTACTGGCAGTCATTCACCTAATCCAAGTGATTAGGTGAATGGATTAGAAAGAAAGAAAGGAAATTATTTATTTGGTGCAAAAATTACAGTTATAATAAAAGGTAAATACAATGTAAATTAACAAAATTATAAATTTAAACACATTTGCAAGCAAAAAGGTGTCCACTCAGCATTTAGGTGAAAGAACGTACCTTAGATACGGTCGCCGCCACCAGAATAGCCACCGGCACGACGGACAGCCCCGCCAGCGTGAGCTGCCAG
Organism: Elegia similella; assembly: GCA_947532085.1. Taxonomy (NCBI): domain Eukaryota; kingdom Metazoa; phylum Arthropoda; class Insecta; order Lepidoptera; family Pyralidae; genus Elegia; species Elegia similella. The sequence continues at coordinate 170,791 of OX383954.1, read as the reverse complement.
CCGTAGGACAGCGCCAGCGCGCCGCCGAGCACCACCGACCCCCCGAGGTACGCCGTCATGGCCACGTGCTCGCCCACGCCCGCGCGGAGCTTGTCCATGTCCCTGGGGAAAACCATTTTCAGTTCCCCGGAGGCCTTTGTCACTTGGTTGGCTGTGTCACTCGCACAATCCATTTTTTAAAGATTATTAAAAAAATATGTCTTATTTTTATAAGTGTCTCATTATTATTCCAGATAACTATATCGTAGATATGTTAAACATATTTTTGTATTATGTAGACATGACTACATCGTAAATTAGTTGATCAAAGACTTTAAAGTTTTGATCAACTACTAATAAGTTAAAATTTCTAAAATATCCACGTTATAGTTATCTAGGGTAACAATGAAAAACTTTTGTGAAAATAAGACACATTTTTTAATAATCTTTCATCATCATCATCATTAGGTCTTTTTAGTCTCCACTGCAGGAGCATGACCCTCTCTGTACTACGGGAGCCATACTTGGCCAGAACAGACAGAGGACTTGGCCTACATACACTCTCCTCGCTGGCCAGACGGGTTAGAGAGGTCTCATTGATGTTTGTGAGCTTTGTTTAGCTTGTTTTTCCCAAGTCGCCTTTTACGACATCCATGGGAAGACTTGGAGTGGTTCTATTCTAATACTCTGCCAAAAACCACACGGCTAATAATCTTTAAAAATGTTTAATTGTGTGAGCGAGACAGCCAACCTACAGTTAAAGGCCTCTTAATTGATCCTCTTGTAATTCTCTCGAATGATTTAAAGTATCATTCACTGGGTCATAGTTAAGTGGAACTGACGCGATCAATAGAAGAAAGAAACTCATTTTCAACTACAAAACATTTTTCATTGTACATTTAGCCATCGGATAGAGTGTACAAAATATAACCCAGTAGATTATCTCATTGAAATAGCAATTGTACGCAAATCTTATGGCCGATCAAGCGAAAAGTTTGTTGGAGTGAAACCACTTACCGGCAAACTTAGTGTCCGATACTAGTATCCAGGCGGTCGGGTGATTGACCCGGGTTCAATGATAACGCTGGATATTTTTAAGAAAGGTTTATTTCTTGCTTGGAACTATTGTTAAAGATAATAAGTTGAAATATGAGAGTAGCCAATTTGTCAGGAGTACATTGACTACATACCTACTAACAGCTGCTTGCGGCAAATACTTGGCATTTCCTGGCCTGAGAAGATCTCCAACGAACGCCTGTGGGAGGCGAGCCGGGAAATGCCAATTGGCAAGCAGATCATGCGCCGCAAATGATCATGGGTAGGCCATACGCTCAGAAGAGAGCCCAAACACATCCTGAGGCAGGCCCTGGAGTGGACCCCCTAGGGAAAGCGGAAGGTGGGCAGCCCCAAGCAGACCTGGCGGCGCACTGTGGCGGCGGAGATGAAGTCAATAAGGCTAACCTGGCCTGAAGTAAAGCGCGTAGCCAAGCATAGATCGCAATGGCGAAATACTGTGGAAGCCCTCTGCCCCACCTTAGGACCTTAAGAAGACATTGAATACATTGATGGTACTCGTATGTACTTACTCTGTGAGCGTGGAGGCGAAGTTCATGGTTGTATTTGTGTCAAAGAACGCTATCTCTTGGCTGATGACGGAGCGCAGCAGGCGCCAGCGAAGCCTTGTTATCTAGGAGAACGAGAAAAGTATACATTTATAAAAAATATACCTGATAAAGTACCCTCGTGCGAACCAAATAAGCGTAGGTACATCATACGATTATAACACTATTGCTCTTGGTTAGTTAATTTTTAAGAAACTTAAAATTTAAACAATGGTTTAAATTCTTCAATTACGGAATTTTTTTGGAAAACTACACTACTTTAGCAATAAATAACTACTTGTTTCAGGCCCATTTTTTGGAAAGTGAACGAATTTAATAACGATTTCTTGAATATATGAGACGAGCTCAGTATGCCAGATGACGGCAGACGCGGCAGGAAAGGACACCACAGAGGTGTATGCTCGCCTACGTTACTTAACATGCGTTAGCGATAAATGAGTATACCCACTGGACCATAGCTCCAATAAAAGATTTAGCCACTAACACATATCAATATGTCTAGGAAAAAAGTCCGAAATAGAATGCCATTCGCAAGTACCAGGTAAGCAGAATATTGGTGGAGCGTGAGATACATAATCCACACTAGTTTATAGTCACCAATCCGAGCGGTATCTTCGTCCGGGGCTGCTGAATAAGCATAACCGCTAATAATTGGGCCATAGTTGAGATGCTATTAAAGTGATGACATTTTGTGCTTAAGAAATCAGCTCAATATACCTTTCACAAGTACCAGGCTAACAGAAAAGTGCAGGATATATGGCATAGATTCTTAGATCCTTAAGCTATAAGTATAGGCGTACTTTCAGCCTCTTATCCTCGTATACGGCTGTCATATAAAGGTGTTCTTCGTGAATAATGTAGGTATCTTGGTGAAATAAATGTTTTTTTTATTCTCACCATCCTACCAGCAGCCCAATTTGCCAGCGTGACAGCAGACGCAGCGGCTGCGAACTGGATGATCATGATGACGACGCTGGCCACGCCGAACGCGATGGAGTCATCCACAAGTGCGTCCATGTGACTGGAGCGGTTGCCCGCCGGTCTGGAATTAAAAATACAAGTTAATAGGTAAAGACAAGGTCTGGGTGCCGTACTCAAAGGGCCGGGGTATATCTTTTTCTCCAGTCTCCCAAGTAAGCAGTATCCCAATACTTTCATTTCCTTCCCAAATTTAACAAATTCATATCCTTTTGCAGCTTAAAAATGCTTCCGATGGGCAGCAGCGTCGGAAGCACAAGAAGCCAAAGAAACTGCTCTATAGGGTATCAGAAGCATGTATGAATTCTTAAAAATGGTCCAATACCGGCCGCTAATCTCTCAGGAGATGCGCCGTCGATCTAATGATATGAATGGCAAAGATGACCGCAGAAGCCGAATAAAAACTACCAAGATGGCAGGACAGAAAGCAGTCCACTTAAGTTATAGCTAGAAGTAAGTATGTGAGATGCTTGCAATTGTGTTCCACCACCAAACAGCCCATGAAAGTTGCTTGTGTCTCTGTATCGTGATTTCTATATAAACGGCGCCTGCGCAAATCAGGCCGAAATAGAAGTACCAGGGTAGCAGAATACTAAAGAAGGTTATCTTACTCGATTATACATATATAGCAAGCTCAGGTACTCACAATTGTGTCCCCCCACCAAACAGCTTCAGTATGTGTGCGTGGGGTGTAGTAGGGGCTGCCTTGTGTCTCTGTACGAAAAGTGACGTAATTTCTCCATAGATCACAACTGCGCAGATGAGGCCGAAGGAGGAGCACCAGGAGAGCAGGACACCGAGGAAAGTGGCCGCGCGCTCGCCGGTCGTTGCGTAGCGCCACTGCAACAAACGTCATTTACATTGCATTTGAAGAACTCGAGGTTAACAGTAGATTGTTAAACAAGGGTTGTAATGTAAGTAATCAATTACATCCGAGATATTTAGGCTCACGAGCGAGCTTATAGTTCGAGGGTGTAATTGATCACTTACACTAGAGTTGAACACTCTACTTTTCATCATGATAGCGAGGAAATAAGGAAAACTGTTATAACAAAATATCTCCTTTGAAATCGGAGGTAATAAGTTTTCTATGACTGCTTTTCCCTCTTTTTTAACCGATTCAGGCGTCAAATCTAAATCTTCACATGAACTCGTAATTTTTATAAAAACTTTCACATTGCAACGAAAACTATAACAAGAGAATTTTGCGCGCCAACCTGTCTTTTTTTATGGCCTTGCGGTTTTGGCGCATTCAGCCATAAATGTAGTGGCCAGAAATAAAACTAAATTCATCCATAAGAGCAGAGAGACGCATTTTTTTTTTAAATCTATGCATACGATCACACGATTATTATAGGCGCCGATGCACGGCCGCCTTCGATTTTCAAATTTACTCACCTCCCTTAGGATTTACAACCCGGATTTCGAGTAAAATACAACCTCCTTTCAGAGCTTGAAGGATGAAAAATATTGAAAACTGAACATTTTTCAAAATGCTTTACAAATGTAGGAGTTGTACACGGGCGAAATACACTCTGTATATCCATCATGGATTGTGGCTATTATTGAAAAATCATATAGCCACAAAGGTTGATTTGCCGGATTTCCCGTTTGACACAACATGTTGACGAAGGTCCTGTGTGCTTTTTGCGCGAGATAACTGTTTGCCAAAATGTTCATTGTGTTGTAATTATTATTATATAAGATAATATCACCTGGGAACCTCGTCTAATGAAGGCGACGAGTTTTTGTTGATTTATGTTATTTTAAGAAGGTTCAGAAAAAAAATAGATTCTTATCCGTTTTGAACCGCACAGTTTATTATTCCACGCAAAAATCGTTATACTAAGTACTACGATAGTACAATCTGCAGTAGAATAAATGAGTAGAATCTGCATTAGTAAAACAAGTTTTTTATTAATAGTATTACAATGTCATAGCGTAGAGCCGATGGCCGATGGGGCAAAAAGGTTCTCGAATGGCGACCACGTACCGGCAAGCGCAGCGTCGGACACCCACCTACCAGGTTGTCGGACGACCTGACCAAGGTCGCAGGGAAACGCTGGATGCTTCCAACCGGTAATTTTGGAAATCTTTGGGATAGGCCTATGTCCAGCAGTGGACTTCTTGCAGCTGATATGATGATGATGATGAATGTCATAGCAAAAATAATCTTTCATACGAAAAACCGACTTCAATCAAACTACTTAATTATTTATATTAACTGCCTCCGTGGTCCAGTGGTTAAAGCGTTTGCCTGTAGACCCGGGGGTCGTGGGTTCGAGTCCCACGGGAAGCATACTTTGTTTAGTTGTTTCCAGTTTGGTTAGGACATTGCAGGCTTGTATCACCTGATTGTTTGATAATAAAGATGATTCCGTGCTTCGGAAGGCACGTTAAGCCGTTGGTCCCGGCTGCAATCTGGTAGTCGTTAAAGGACCACATCAGAGGCCGAGAGGCGGTTCCGAAGAACTCTGACACCAGGGTGTGCATGGTCAACTGACCGTGTTACCTACTCGAAATGATGATGATGATGATGACTTAATTATTTATGATATTCTATGTAATCTAATAACAATGTAAAATCCTACGCCAACTCTGGCAGAATATGTCTGACACAATTGCTATTGAAACATCTTTAAATCTTGAATCTTGAAAAAAAGACAACTATAACTATTGCCTGCCATAAAATATATAGCCAGTGACTTTATTTTTATTAGTCTGTGGCACAATTATTGACACCCAGTGGTGAAGGTTAACAGAAACGGCAGCACTTAACCCCTGACGTCCTCAACACGGCGCAACCATTAGTACATGGAACATTATTGTAAGCTTTTCAAACATACATTTTATGATAGTCTTTCTGTGCCTTAACTGTCCCACTACTGGTACAGGACCTCAATGAGACTAATGATAAGACGATCACTGTAGCCAAATATAGTCCAAAGATTTCTATTACAGTCACAGCTCCGTGGCGCAGTGGTTAACACGCCAGCCTGCGACACAAGGGTGCCCGGGTTCGATCCCCGGTCAGGTCAAGATGGATGGAAGGTTTCTTTAAAAACATATTACAGTTTAAAACTTTGTTTTTTTTTAATCAATGTTGGATTAGGCATTTGTCTCCCATCTCACCTGATGGTAAGTGACGATGAAGACGATTATGTTACATGCTTATCCAAGAGATAGGTACCCATTTATTCTACTTTTGAATGTCCCGGGACTGTACTTGTCTGGGAATATAGACGTGGCAGTTCATTCCACGGCTTAGCTACACCTTAACTACGAACCAAAAAGGAACTGTCAGAGCGTTTAGTTCGACTCTTTGGTATTCCAACGATATTGTCCCATAGGCCGTACTGACATGTCCCAGCTGCTTTTTCCTCAAGATCTCTTTATTCTTTGCAAGATCTCTTTATTGTAGAACACAGGTAAGATGAGATGTTACAAAAATAAATAAAGGCCACCATGCTCTGCCCATACTGGACATACAATAATTAGCACCTCGAGCAGGAGTTCAATTCTTGAACTGGTAATCATTGTGACGTCAGCACTGTGTAACAGACACAGTCATTTACAGAATTTTCATCGTATATTTTTTTTATTTATATACTTATATAACAATACTGTGATTTACAATTATTAAATAAAACTCGCTTTGACTCAATGTTCTAAGGAGGGGCATTTATCAATAAAAGAAAAGGATAGCTATATTTGCCTTAGCCATTCAGGGTGAATTAAGTAAAATTCGGAGAATTTAGGGGTGTGGCTAAGACAGGGAGATTGGCAGTGACGGGGGTGGAAGGGATCAGGTAGTCGGGCTTGGGATGCGTGTACGCAGAGTCGTAGCAAAGATTAATTATTAGAGTTTCGTGTACGGATCGATTTTTGAGTTAGTCGGGAGTGTCTCAAAGAAAATTAATTAAAACAACGTATAAAAATTAGAAAATCACACTTAATTCGATAATTACGGGAGACAAGCTTGTTGTTCCGAGTCTTTAAAATAATTTGTATTAAATCTCGCGTTAAATTAATATGAAAATCAAAAATCTGCTGTAAATTTTAAATATATAATTAAGTGATTAGTGAAGTAGGGGCGAATCTTCACAAGACTGCGCAGATATCACCTGGTAAATTTAACATCACGCTACAAAGGTTGTATGAAATTTATATTTTATTATTTTATAAATCTTATTATTCTATTGTATTTCTTCATATAATTGCATGACAATTAACATTGTATGTTAATGTCAGAAGGCGAGGTTGTACAGTCCAGTCTACGTTGAAAAGTGAGATTATGAGTCGCTGCATTATACATATTTGTTTAAGTATTTATTTCTTGTGAATGTCTTGATGTCTAGCTGGAGATCATGTCAATATAGTAATGGATCTGAAATAGTACTAGGTGTTTGATAGGGACGTATTTTCATCAAGCCCTTACTTTGACACTTGCTTTTTTGTAACATTTCTTAAATTATCAGAAGCTATTACTAAATTTATTTTATTAGTTAGAGCGTCTGGTGACTTTTGTAGACTCCACCATATCACTATTACTCAATTAATTTAATTATAATTATTTTGCAGTCATAAGACATAGTAGCTACAATTTTCTACTCAAAGCTTAAGGCTTTCGTCTAGATACGGCAGTAGCCGCAGCGAGGGAAGCTAACTGTAGACAGCCGCAGTTCTAGGGAATATTGTCGAAAGAATGAGGTTTTGAGCCTGGAATTGATAGCTGTAATTATAAATCTAGAGCTAGGTGATCTGGAAGAGTCGCCGGCGTAGCGTAGGCTTAGGAAAAGTAGGTTAAAGACGTCTGCAGACGAAGTAGGATAGGAAATAGGGTCTAGGGAATCTAGGTTAGAAGGTCGATCAGCCAGGTCGCAGGACACTTATAGCCAGGTGCATGTGGAACATCAGCACCCTCCAATTCTGTCTTGGAACTGGCTATAGTGTGGGCGGGTTGCTAGGATGGATGGGAGACCCGCATATATCCAATTTTTTCATAGGAATTCTACAGGTCTTATGACCTGCCTCAATACATTTTCTTCTAGATGGAGTTTTGGAGTTTAAATTGGTTTTTATAGCTTAGTTTAACTTGAATATTATATGTATATTTTATTTACTATAACATGACCTGTAAGACCCCATCATATTTCTATTATATAAATATAAACTTGTGGGAAAACCTGTTTCATGCGTGAACGCGAATCGAGACACTCCTGATATGGCAGACGACAGAAATCGCGAGGCGAGATTATCATACGGGACATGATGAGGCGTCACTACATCACTGAGGCGACGCAGTATCAACGTCGGCAGTAATTCAAAGCTAAGTGATAGTTTTAGTCCTGCTTTTATTTTTATGCGTGCATTCCTTTAATCAAATGTATTAAACAACTACTTCGTAACTGATTTAAACAAAACACAACGTACGGGTCCTTGTAAGACAAATAAACGATCACATTTTCTGGCCATGACGACGATTACGCTTGTTTAAATAATAAAAATTAGTTTCCTTAAATGTTACATGGAGTAGAGGGTGATAGGAAAAATTAAGGTAAGGGTGTGAATGTTACAGAGTGGTGCCGTGAGTGCCAGGATGTGCGTCATACAATCTTGAACTCTTTGAGCTCAAGAACGCATTTAAAAGAACCTGGAAGTTGCTATGGAAATATGTAGGATAAAGGCATTGTAGGTTTAACTCTTATTACAAAATAGAGAACTGTTCAACATCGTTGAAATTGAACTAGTTTAGTGAAGGATGATATTTTTATTTAAGTTTAATATTTTATTGCTTAGTTATAATCATACTCCGTAAGTCTAATTTATTTTATTGAGAATAAGTATTAAGAGCTAGGGGCGAAACAGTTAGGGTCAGTAACAAAAAATATTATAATCATAGAATAAGATTATTCAGAGAGAGAGAGAGAGAAATAGTCGGGTTCGAATCCTGAATCACATATTCAGTTAATTTAATTGCTTTTAAAATTAAAAGTAGGTGATTTCCTTGGTTTCCTCACGATTTTAATAAAGTAAAATATATCCTTTTCTGTGCTCTAAATATATGTTTATTGCATTGTTGAGTAGTTAAGGTTAAAAGGAAATAAAGAATGATAGAAGGGTGAATGGTTATATTTCAAATAATTGTAGTCAATTATAGACTTCTAGTTTAGGTTCGACTCCTAAACAATAAAAAAATATTATTTGCCGATTTATGAAGAGTTTTATAGAAACTTATGTTATATAAACTGTAGGTTCATTTCCTACGCAAAATATATATTACATACAGCATCAGGTATTGATATATGATTTCTTCAACAAATAACTATACCTAATATAAATATTTTTAATAGATCTGTTCTTGACTTAGCATGTATAAATTTAAGAGAGGTTCGATTCCATCTCAAAAGATGTGGTGTTTTTATAGAATAATACAAATACCAACAAATTCTTAGTCGGATTCAAATACCGTGCTAAAATATGTAATTTTCTTTTATTTGATACTAGTTTAAAACGATACTTAATATAGGTGGGTTCGATTCCCGCTTAAATAACTAATTTTTATGGCAATCAAATATATATCATTTAGTTGTATCACTGACTGAAACCACAAGAAAACGTTAGGGTATAAGAAAATAAAATAAGAAGCATGAAATTGCAGGCAGGTTCGATCCCTGTATGAAATATTGTGATATTTAGTTTTTAGTAAATAGAAGGAAGAAATATTAGTTTACTTTAATACTAATACGAAATGAATTTTAAGGCATAAAGTTTCGGGTTCGATCCCTGTACGAAATGATGTGGTATATCGTTACCTAATGAATAGAAGGAAGAAATAATAATTTATTTTATAATTTCTACCGCTACTTCGTTAACATCTTTAGTGGTCCCTTGGAAATGGTGGTTCCTTTTGGAAGCCTATGTCCTTCTTTGTACCTAGAAAGTATCTATGCAAAATTCTATAACAATCGGATCATTGATTGAGGCTTGAAAACGTATCGAACTAATGATCGAACTAATTTACTTTCTAATTTATAATATTAGGATACCTTTCTAAAGAGTAAGATAGTAACTGTTTTGTAAATGAAGAAACTGATATTATGATTTCTATAATGTTTTGGATGACGAGAATTCCAAGATTAATAGAATAAATAGCACGATGCTTAATTTTATCCTTGATTTTATGGCGGGTCCGCTTTAGAGTAAAGTAAATAATCAAAACTAAATCTTATGTCGGAAATTGGTAACAAAGGCATTTCTGTTGAACAAAAAAACCTATACAATTTCTTTAGCAGTTTTAAAATTAGATAAGAATTTGACTAAAGCAATATGACCCTACGAGACCCATTTATTATCTGCACGTGTAAGTAGAGCTATTGTCTCACAACTTCGTAAAATTTCCGAGTTATTGACGGCAATAAAGATGTCCATTAGAAAAACAAAAAAAAAAGGTACCCATCGTAAAGTTTGGTAATTTTGACGTTTTGAATTGGTGCAGCATGGGAATAAACATCTTAACATGTAACTTTCGAGAACTTAAGAGAGTTGTGAAGTACTGTTTTTTATTTATGGGATTGTTGATGGCATAATATTTCACGTCACACTTTGAGTTAAACACTTAGTGGTTTCAAAAATATAGGGTTCATTCTTTTGTGAAATCCAAATTTAAATATTATTTACCCAAATATTAGAAACTACACATCACAGACAAGAGTTTTGTATAGGGGGATTTTTTTGTGTTAGGTTAGTTTTATTATTCCATGGATATAATCATCCTTTGGAAATAATCCCAAGTGTTATAACACCTGTATAAAACTCCATACTCCACAAGAAGCTAAGCTATGATGAAATTACACTATACATTTTCCAAGACAGTATTATGGAGTTGTTTAGATGTAAGTTTTAGGTGTGACTTCGGGATATAGATTATAATAGTTTTTGCTATAAGTGCTGATCAATTTTATGGATGGACATGATAGTAGATACGTTTCTGATTAAAAAGTCTAATCAGTTCGTATGTGCTATTGTAGGATTAATAGGATCTGTGAGCCTCACAACCTCACATTGTCCAAAAAATTTGAATTAACATTGTAAAAAGCTATTGTCGTTTATAGGCTGAAGTTTTAAGCTTAAAGCTGAAGTTTGAACAATAACGAATACTCTCTCGGTTTAAAAACATATTACCCTCGAAACACATACACTAGGGCTACATACAGGTACACTTCTATGTTTTTGGGAAAATAATATTCATAAGGAGGCAAATTTATTAACCGATTGCGGCGATGTCAAGGGGGGTTATAGTATTTAGTGCAGGTGGTAGTATCAAATGTTTATTTATTATTATACTTGTTCTCTCTATTCTATTTATTATTGTATGCGTTTAATCGATATCTTTGTTTTTGTGTACACTTGTTTTGTTTAATTTAGTTTTATATATATATATATTTTTTTTTTTTTTTTTGTGTGTGTGTCGTATAGTGCGTGTTTCCGTGATGCCTCAGAAGGTGACGGCTGAAAATCAGTGCTGGATTAGGGTATCCCTAGTCCAGCGTAACGCTGAGCCGTCACCTTTTGTAACACTGATGGCACTGAACTTTTATTTGTACTTTTAAATAATTTTATTTTATATTGCTTTGTGTGTGTCCAAGTGTTATAATAAAAAAATATTCTATTCTAAAAAAAAAAAAAAAAAAAAAAAAAAAAAAAAAAAAAAAAAAAAAAAAAGGATCGCAAAGAATAAAGAAATAAAAAAAAACTAGAGGTGGATTCTTGGGGATTTTGTAACTAGTTTTTTATTTTTACATCTATATTATACCTTTGTTGTTAGGCAATAATAGTTATTGGTTGTAATTTTAAGGGAGAAATGAAAGGAAGAAAACGGTTAACAATAACAATACAACAAATATTTATTGTTCTTTATGCCCTGCAGTAAAGATAAGCTATTTTTGAAACATGGCTTGCACATGTTGAAAAATACAAAAAAAAACAAAAAAAAGAGGGTCTGTTACGCAGTCAAAATTCTCGGATTCGATAAAAACAAATGAAGTACCTACTTAAATCTTTGAGCGATAAGGTTCGTGGGATTCTGAACAAGGTACAAGTGTGAATAAACAACTTGTTATGTAAAATTAGTAGTGCTCTTAAAGAGACCATAATTTATGGTTAGGAACTTGAAGTTATGTTATCGCAACACTTAAACACAATGCAACCCTCATATGGTTTTGAAATAAGACTGCAAATAATTCATTTCTGTAAAATTAATGTTATTTCATACAAATTTCTCAATATCATTTAGTAATCATAGCCTATGTAAATCAATTTCAGGTTGCAATGGGCCTAAGTTAAAGATGGACATATGCTGGCAACTGAAATAGGGGCGTTGCCGAACATACGAATTCAGCTAAGTGATCAATAATTCATTGTGTATTAATTAGTTTAAAATAGCGTGATCGTCTGCATGGTATGGATAATGATATTGTCTGTAAATTATAGAAAATATACAATTTCTAAAAAAATAGAATGAAATCCAATTACTTATGCTAAAATATCACGCAATTTTTAGGTAAAGTTTTTTTTTTATTTAAGTAATATAAATTCTTTGTTATTTATTATTTAAATAAAAAGGCAATAAAATAAAAAGAGCAGAGAAATTTAAAGGAAAACTAAAGCAAACATACGTTATAAATTAGTTAGGATATAGGATATGTACTTAGATCGAAATATACACGGATGAGAAAGAAAGTAGAGTCGGTAATATTTAGTTACGAATACTTGTGATGTTGTTAAAACATACTATGTATCTTTAAGGCACTGCGGCTAGCAATCCATCACTGTATTGATTACGTTAGTATACGTCTCTACATATACGTTCAATAAAACGCTGAGTGTGATAATCGGGTTTAGTGACCTTGGACATTAGCAGGCCCACGTTGGATAAGAATGTGATAATATCATACGTGTACGTACTTTCAAACTGATCAATAATTTTATAACCTCATCAGCATTACAACTCGATCTTTATGTTTAATACGTATTGCGTTTGCCTTGGTCGATTTATAATACTACTGAATTGATTAAAATATAGTTTAATTTAATTTAACGTTCTTGCATTTTAAACAATGTGAAGACTTTATTATTGATTAACAAAATAAATGGGAACTTAAATTAATCATGTAACTTGATACATGAAGCTTTCTCTAAGGCGTAACAACAATTATATAATAACAAAATATTTTATTTGAAACTATTATGATTAGATTCTAATCAGAATGAGAATATATGGTTCTAGAAGGGGTAGGCTATAATCTTATAATATAACAACAAAAATCTAATGTGATTCACTCGAAATTTCCTTATCATAAAATTTATCGTTCATCAAGGGGCGCTCTGTAACAGACACAGTCATTTACAGAATTTTCATCGTATATTTTTTTTATTTATATACTTATATAACAATACTGTGATTTACAATTATTAAATAAAACTCGCTTTGACTCAATGTTCTAAGGAGGGGCATTTATCAATAAAAGAAAAGGATAGCTATATTTGCCTTAGCCATTCAGGGTGAATTAAGTAAAATTCGGAGAATTTAGGGGTGTGGCTAAGACAGGGAGATTGGCAGTGACGGGGGTGGAAGGGATCAGGTAGTCGGGCTTGGGATGCGTGTACGCAGAGTCGTAGCAAAGATTAATTATTAGAGTTTCGTGTACGGATCGATTTTTGAGTTAGTCGGGAGTGTCTCAAAGAAAATTAATTAAAACAACGTATAAAAATTAGAAAATCACACTTAATTCGATAATTACGGGAGACAAGCTTGTTGTTCCGAGTCTTTAAAATAATTTGTATTAAATCTCGCGTTAAATTAATATGAAAATCAAAAATCTGCTGTAAATTTTAAATATATAATTAAGTGATTAGTGAAGTAGGGGCGAATCTTCACAAGACTGCGCAGATATCACCTGGTAAATTTAACATCACGCTACAAAGGTTGTATGAAATTTATATTTTATTATTTTATAAATCTTATTATTCTATTGTATTTCTTCATATAATTGCATGACAATTAACATTGTATGTTAATGTCAGAAGGCGAGGTTGTACAGTCCAGTCTACGTTGAAAAGTGAGATTATGAGTCGCTGCATTATACATATTTGTTTAAGTATTTATTTCTTGTGAATGTCTTGATGTCTAGCTGGAGATCATGTCAATATAGTAATGGATCTGAAATAGTACTAGGTGTTTGATAGGGACGTATTTTCATCAAGCCCTTACTTTGACACTTGCTTTTTTGTAACATTTCTTAAATTATCAGAAGCTATTACTAAATTTATTTTATTAGTTAGAGCGTCTGGTGACTTTTGTAGACTCCACCATATCACTATTACTCAATTAATTTAATTATAATTATTTTGCAGTCATAAGACATAGTAGCTACAATTTTCTACTCAAAGCTTAAGGCTTTCGTCTAGATACGGCAGTAGCCGCAGCGAGGGAAGCTAACTGTAGACAGCCGCAGTTCTAGGGAATATTGTCGAAAGAATGAGGTTTTGAGCCTGGAATTGATAGCTGTAATTATAAATCTAGAGCTAGGTGATCTGGAAGAGTCGCCGGCGTAGCGTAGGCTTAGGAAAAGTAGGTTAAAGACGTCTGCAGACGAAGTAGGATAGGAAATAGGGTCTAGGGAATCTAGGTTAGAAGGTCGATCAGCCAGGTCGCAGGACACTTATAGCCAGGTGCATGTGGAACATCAGCACCCTCCAATTCTGTCTTGGAACTGGCTATAGTGTGGGCGGGTTGCTAGGATGGATGGGAGACCCGCATATATCCAATTTTTTCATAGGAATTCTACAGGTCTTATGACCTGCCTCAATACATTTTCTTCTAGATGGAGTTTTGGAGTTTAAATTGGTTTTTATAGCTTAGTTTAACTTGAATATTATATGTATATTTTATTTACTATAACATGACCTGTAAGACCCCATCATATTTCTATTATATAAATATAAACTTGTGGGAAAACCTGTTTCATGCGTGAACGCGAATCGAGACACTCCTGATATGGCAGACGACAGAAATCGCGAGGCGAGATTATCATACGGGACATGATGAGGCGTCACTACATCACTGAGGCGACGCAGTATCAACGTCGGCAGTAATTCAAAGCTAAGTGATAGTTTTAGTCCTGCTTTTATTTTTATGCGTGCATTCCTTTAATCAAATGTATTAAACAACTACTTCGTAACTGATTTAAACAAAACACAACGTACGGGTCCTTGTAAGACAAATAAACGATCACATTTTCTGGCCATGACGACGATTACGCTTGTTTAAATAATAAAAATTAGTTTCCTTAAATGTTACATGGAGTAGAGGGTGATAGGAAAAATTAAGGTAAGGGTGTGAATGTTACAACTGGGTTCATATTCACATCTGATAAAACCAACGAGTGGTCCTGGTTTTACTTATTTTTGAACTGTGCTAACAGTTCTAATGCGTAATGAGTGGTCTCGGAAAAACCATTAGAATACCTAATGGTTAAAAAAAGCCAATTAAGACTCACCATGCGGAAGCTTGACAACGAGTGGCGAATCGATACTACCGGTTCAAAATAAAGCTTCAGATCATAAAATCTGGGCGAACGGATAGGCGTCAATCTGAGGAATCATGCAATTAGGCGATGCGACTGCAATTTACAATACAGGAGTGTTGCTGGCTTTCAAGAAGTTGGGGAGGGAGGAAATAGAGAAGAGAGGGAGCACCCCCCGGTGGTCCTCTGGCTCTTTTACTCATTGAAGGAAGCATGGAAGCGGTAAAGCTTCCACTCAAATGCCAATTTTCTGCGAGACTTCTCCGGAAGAGCCGGACCATTGATACTACTGGCAAAAATTAACTTTGCCGGTAGCGTAGCTCTGCTACGACTGAACCGACAAATAGATTCTATGTAATTGTTGAACAGTATTACAAAATTTCTTGAGAACCGGTTGGGAAATGGGACCTGTAGAGGAGGATAACCGGACAGCGGGACATACGAACGACTTTTTGCCCAAGCTCAAAATCAGAGTCGCTTCGCTTTGCTCAGTCAATAAAACATATTGTATATGTAATGCATTCAATTGCACTAATGTATGCATTAAGTAACTATTATCTAACAGCGTGAGAGCAGACATACAATACACAACACATACATTATCAGTGTCTAGTTTGTATAAAGCTTGAAGGCGAAGGCCACGTCACGCGACCCCTCCTTGGGTAAGCATTGTACGTGATTTTGTCGGTCAGTTGCCTTGGATTATATATAACGCGTGTGAATTATCCTCGACATTCCTTTGAAGGGGCGACTCAGCCCGACCACATGAATAACACAAAGGAACAATGCTAAATTAAAAAAAAAATAGTTTATATAAATAACCCCGCCGACTGAACACTTGAATGGTAATATTAATAAAAATCGAGTTTTCAGCATTGGACCCATGGGAAAAGTTGTTTTTTTATTGGTGGGCTAAGTCAATCTTTGAAGTTTTGTCGAGAATAAAACACGAGTATACATATTATCACATTTTTATCCCTTATACGGGGATTAGACCGGAAGACCACGTTTAGCGTGTTGGTGGACGTAAAGTTGGAAAACAGAATCAAAATAGTGATGGGTTGCTAGCCGCATCGCCTACTGAGATGATTCTTTAGATTTTTTTGAGCTTTGAGCTTCTACGGTCTGCGCGGGAAGAGAAGCAGCTGGTACATTCTACATTTCCGCAGACCAGCATGGAAGAAAACACGCGAATAGTTAAAAGAAAGAGATTGGACCAATACTAACACAGAAACCACACGGCGCACTCGTAGGTACAAATATTTTCAGTATTACGTGGAATATTAATCCCGGAAAAATTCCGCAAGCGGAGCCGCGGGCGGCAGCTAGGTACCGTATATATTATTCAAGATTTCGGAACCAGAACACACACCGTATGCTGGAGTTTGGTTTTCGTGTAGGTGGCCAACGCTGTAGCTATATTATTTAAAGTAGCAGAGTTTACAATTATTATTTATCATTTACAATAAAAAATAATATTCTAATTACATTGGTCAATTACTTAATAAAACGACTTATAAATACTACTGAAAAAGACGTAACTATAATAATAATAAAAAATAACCTACCTAAAAATATATATTTACAAAGGTGCAATGCTGCCTGCCTTTTGGACACGATGCCCAGGTGCTCACCTCTGGGCAACGTGTCCAAAAGGCTGGCAGCATTGCCTAATTGAATGGCAATGCTGATGCGCTGAGCTAGGTAGTTCCAGTCCTTTGGTCACGAGATGCCTCAATAAAACTTTTAGCCATGAAACTTAAAAGCTTATGCGCTGATGGAACCATGACTCCGATGTTTCTACCCCAAAAGGCTCAAATATGTAGTTACCTCCAATACCTACATATTTGCGTCTTTTAAGGTTTTCTGGTCCTGCAGCGGGGCGATAATTACTATTATGTAATAGGCGTGAGAGCAGGCACACAAAAGACATGGTAAGCAGGCAATTATCATCAGCTTGAAGGCCACGGCCTTGACCGGCGCGAACTTGCGGCGACCTAGGTACCGTTTCAAGATCGTCATATACAGTAATTAATTTAAGCTACGACTAACAAATTAACAAGCAATGCGGTATCATTAACCCAAGCCTACGAAACTTATGTGATGCACTTGTAAAGTTTACATTTTACGCCGGCTGCACGCACAAAAAAGCCGCGTTGGATGCACAAAGAGACAAAGATACTGCTCTCCCCTGCCCGCCTGCCAAGCGTGGTGCGTATATCAATATCCTCCCATGGAACGGAGAATCCTTGAGAGAGGCCCATGTCCAGCAGTGGACTTCCTGGCAATACCAGATATCATAAACCAGCCCATACAATAAAGTGCTGTCAAAGTTAATGTTTAACATATAACAAGGTCCTCGGCGATTTTATGGGAAAAAGAGACAATAAGTCTGCTAGCGGCTCCGGGACAATGAGGTTTCTCACGGGACATTGCTGCAGTCAGCTGATGTCGACAAAAGGCCTTGACGTTGACAGCACCACGGATTGTGAAGATGATATTATAGTTCTCGTTTTCAAATGAAACAGGTCGAGTCCGAGTCGACATCACACACAACGGGTTCCGTAACACCATGCAAAATTGCGCAATAACACATTTCAGGTATGGCATCACCTTTACATTTTTTATTTTATTATAATACTGATAATAATCGTTGTTATAGCGGCAATAGATAGGCCGCGCTGACCGAGCCACCCGAGCTGCTACTTGTTCTCCCCCATTCATCCGAGTGGGTTACTACCCACTCTCCTCCTCTTAATACCGACATTTTCGTCCCAAATCCAATAAATTCCTGTCCTTTTCCAGATTAAAAATAGGCAGCAGCGGCGGAGTCTAGAAGCCAAAAAAAAGCGCTCACCAACCTGCCTACCAAGCGTGGGATCTTTGCCAATATCTCACAAGGATTCTCAATTCAATGGAAGAATTCATTGAATTAAGAATTCTTGAGAGAGTCTTTTGTCCAGCAATGGACTTTTAAGTGCTTAAACGTGTTGTCATTCTGCCGTGAAACTTTATGTATGTGAAACTTTAAAATATCCCGGAAAAAGTAGTCGGGTTCTTTTTTACTTTATGTTATTTATTTTTATTCTAAGCTGCACGCCAATTAGTGAGTGAGCTGTGTAGGATGGGAAAAGTGGTGTCATTACTTAGCAACTAACATTTTTAACTACAATAATAAAAAACAATGTAAGAGGCGCGTTGAAGTCTTTTCCTCTGACGATAATTATGAAATTTACATTTAATATTTGTATAATTGAGCCACTGTCCGTTTGTTGGTAATATTGGACGAAGGTTAAGGTTTACAGTTAGTCTTCCTGTTAATGTCTAATGTCGGATAATGGCACAGCCTAAGGTCGCCATATTTTTTTTGTTCGTTGTATTGTATATATCCTTACTTTAATATTATAAATGCGAAAGTGAGTTTGTTTATTTGTTTGTTACGCTTTCACGCCGTAACTACTGAACCGATCATCAAGAAATTTTGTATACAAGTTCTCTGGAGTACGGAGAAGGACATAGGCTACCTTTTATCCCGGGAAAAAGTACTATTCCCGAGGGATCGACATTGACGCGGGCGGAGCCGCGGGCGAAAGCTAGTGATATTATAAAGAGGAAAGGTTTGATTGTTCGTTTGCATTAAATAGGCTCCGTAACTACTGGACCGATTTGAAAAATTATTTCACCTTTACAATTCTGCATTATCCGTGATAAACACAGGCTATAGAATTAAATACCTGTATCTACCCGTGCGAGGCCGGGGCGGGTCGCTAGGTTTGAATAAAATCAATGTTCACCTCAATGAGTCAATGTGGATGACATGCGCGACATCATTTACCCTGACGTGTTTATAAAACTTCATCATTATCGTTTGAGTATTTAAAAGAACAAACTTATTTTCATTGTTATAATATGTTACATTATACATATTCATTTTCTGTGAAAATTACGAGTACCTATTACGGTTCAGTAGATACGGCCCTGTGACAGACGGATTGATGGATGGACGGACATCGGAGGCTTAAAAGTGCTTTTCCACCAGAGTTGTGCTATGCAGCTTTGCTGCGAAGATGTGAAATCTACGCTACGAAAATATGTGACCGTTTCCACCAATACTGAGCTATGTAGCTGCGCGAGGAAGATGCGCAGCTCGAGCTATGCTATGTATCGACAAACGCGGCATACTGTAGGTACTCTGCTCTGCACAAAGCTACACCACTCGCGAAGTCGCGATGGCCCATAGCACGCATCTTTCCATATTTAAAAAACATATGTTAGTTGAATCCGTTTCCACCAGTGCTAAGCTATGTGCACCAATAAATCATCCATCAGGCAATATGAGAGTTTGCTGTCTCCAAGCCTTTCGCACACAGGCAACGCCAAAAGCCGAGGTCCGTCCCTCCTGGGGGCCCTTTGGTGATGTTGTCTATAAAGGCTGAGGGCACTCTGCCCTCGCCTTAAACGCCCAGTGAAGTAGCAAAAGCTCACTTGGAGCTAGCTACATAGTCCTTAAAAAATAGGTCTCAGGCCTATAATTGGTTATTCTTACGGCAACACACAATGTATCTGCTTCCCTAAAGCTTAAAATTGGACGAGTGTTGAAAGATTTAACACTCAGGTATACTAAATGGTGGCAGATTCTTAAAGACCGGTCCTAATTTTCCTCCAACATAACTACAATCAAATATAACACATACGTTTTTGTAATAAAGCATATATTCCTATGGGATACTCGCAGGTTATGCGAAACAACTGCAATGGATTGTGCGATTTATCATAAGGTGTTAGAGTGTATATTTGTGTGTTAAATGAGGCCCTTTAGCGGTCAGCGCCCTTCGCTCGTCATCATTACAGGTTATGTTTCCACCGTTCAGATGGTATTCAGATTTTTTATCTCGTCCATATATAATCGTAACAGCCTCCGTGGTCCAGTGGTTAAGGCGTTTGCCTGTTGACCCGGGGGTCCTGGGTTCGATTCCCACCGGAAGCATACTTTGTTTAGTTGCTTCTAGTTTGGTTAGGACATTGCAGGCTTGAATCACCTGATTGTCTGATAATAAAGATGATTCCGTGCTTCGGAAGGCACGTTACCAGACGGCAGCCGGTGGTCCCGGCTGCCATCTGGTAGTCGTTAAAGGAACCACGCCAGAGGCCGAGAGGCGGTTCCGAAGAACTCTGACTCCAGGGCACAGAATTACCAGGGTGTGCATGGTCGATTGACCGTGACACCTACGCGAAATGATGATGATACTCGTATGTATTATCACGTCTTTTTCCCTTGCGGGTTAGGCAGAGCCAGTCTTTAAGACCGAAAAGCCACCTGTAGTATTATGGTTCCGTTTTCCATCTCATACCAATGTATTACACTGAATTATTATTAGAGGAGCCCGATGTCCCAATGCTTGTGAGCATCGAAATCGCTTACGCATGTGAAGCAACCCTGGGCGCGGCCCCTATTGTGAAGGGTGACCGTAAATGGCACACAAATATCTCGAACTCCTTCGTGCTTCGGAAGGCGCGTTAAGCCGCTGAGAAGTTTATGATTCATGTCACTACATTGTATAAAACAAAACGCTGTCTGTCTCTATGTATGCTTAGACCTTGAAAACTACGCAGATTTTGATGTGGTTTTTTACTAGATAGAGTGATTCAAGAGGAAAATTTATGTACATTGCACCCGTGCGAAGCCGGGGTCCGGTCGCTAGTATTCTGCATCTTATTTAATTAGATCAAGTGGACAATGATTTGGCCACCATATCAAGTTTATTTATCTATACATATAATAAAACAGTAAAAATATTTTTTCTGTACATTTAGAATTTTTGACTGAAATGGATAGAGGGACACTTAAAAAGAATAATAGAAAGCAAAAAAATTTTTTTTCGAATTTCTTGTCTGTCTGTCTGTCTGTCTGTCTGACTGTCTGTCTGTATGTATGATCACGATTATCTCCAAAAATACTGAACCGATTTACTTCAAACTTTCACCAATTGCTTTGTAAATGTTTTGCTGGGTTAAAACCCAGCAAAACATTTAAAGTTTGTTTCATCAAAATCGGTTCATTAAAAAAAAAGTTATCGTCATTTGAATGAACTCAAGGCATTAGTTTGCCTGCAAATATACACAATGAATTTTTTATCGTTTTGGACCCTTAAAGGGGTGACTCAGACCATCAAAATGAACAACTTTTCCTGTGGGAACAATGGTGGGAACTCAAAATAAAATTCGACATTCCCATACAAACTGGCCGGGCGGCGGGACTCTTTTGTATGGAAATGACAAAATTTTTTTTGAGTTCCCGGCATTGGTCCCATAGAAAAAGTTGTTCATATTGATGACCTGAGTCACCCCTTTAAGGGTCCAAACTATTCCTGAGGGATGGACACTAACGGCGGCGGCATAGCCGCGGGCAAACGGCAAACCTGACTTATATATCAACGCAACCAAAACTGCTGCGCCTAGAAACTTGAAATTTGGTACAGGGGTTCTTTTAATGATGTGAGTGAGCGCTACGAAAGTATTTTTAAGAAATTTAACTTCTAAAGGGGTAAAATTTATATGGAATTTTCTCATTTCTGGACTTAGAAGTATGAAAGTAGGTATATAAGTTCTAGATTAAAATTAAAAAAGATGTGTGTAGGTAGATGAAATTTGCTAAATTCCCCCCATAAGGGGTAAAAGGGGGTGGATGGGTGGTATAAACTTTGTATGGAAATTTTCTCATTTCTGGACTTAGACGTATAAAAATAAGTATATAAGTTATAGGTTACAATTAAAAATATCTGTGTAGGTAAAATGGACGATATTTTCCCCTGTAGGGGTAAAATAGCGGGGTAAAGATTGTATAGGAATTTACTCATTTCTAGACTTAGAAGTATGAAAATAGGTAAATAAATTCACGATTACAATTGAAAAAGATCTGTGTAGGTTAACTGGAAAAAATCCCCCAGAAGGGGGTAAAGTTTGTTTGGAAATTTTCTCATTTCTGGACTATGAAGTATGAAAATAAATAGGTATGTAAGTTCTCGATTAAAATTAAAAAAGATATATGTGGGTGAAATGGACTGAATTCACTCCTAAAGGGGTAAAATGGGAGGGTAAAGGTTTTATGGAAATTTTCTCATTTCTGGACTTTGAAGTATAAATAATATCCATACTTCCATACTAATACTAATATTATAAATGCGAAAGTAATTCTATGTGTCGTTTTTTTACGCTAAATTTGGTATGGAGGTGTGAGGCCCGGGGAAGGACATAGAGTATGTTTGATTCCGGGAAATTCTACTGTTCCCGAGGGATCGACACTAACGCGGGCGGAGCCGCGGGCAACAGCTAGTTTATTTATAAGTTATAAGTAAACATTAGAAAACACTTATGTACAATTGTCTAATGACTGATATCGTTTTCCTCGTAGAAAGCATGGGAAGGAAAAACCTCTAGCGGCGGGAAAACCCCGCGCCCCCCGCGCCTCCCGCAATGCATACTCGTATGACAGATTTATCACAGAGGTGTATATTACATTAGATGCGTTAGCTATATTATCTCTCCTTGAGGCCTTTTGTGATCTATTAAGATCGAGGGCGTTCTGCCCTCGCCACAAAAGCCCGGTGAAGGAGTGAAACACGGAATAATAAACCTCATGGAAGGGACGTGTAGGCGTGGCCCGCGTGCCGCAGTTAAGCACAGCGAGTCTTAACCAGGCTCAATTACTCTGTTGTTGCTGGTGTGACGCGACGTGTGGCTGCCGGTGTATTACATTGCGTGTTTCTTAAAAAAACTCTTATAAATGACTCGAGGCTCTATCCTCGAGTGCAAAAACAATAGTAGTACTAAGATCTTACTACGATCAGATGTTTCTTATCATCAATAAGTAGCTATTTACTCTGTATTTCATAAATTTGTTTTAGCATTAACCTCTGTCTATTTAATTGAAAATAAATATTAGAGTAAATAAAAAATTACACGTATGCCTATTGAGATAAAGTCTAAAATTGTATGATCCCTCGATCATGTACGCCATCTAGTGGCGAGTGGTAGAATCAGAAATTACGACACAAGGCGAAGTAAGCCATTCTATTTAATAGGGTTGTGATATCATCGAATATCGATTTGTAAAAGTATTAATTTTTGAATTATATATGCACACGCTTTTTATTGTCACTGTGTACTGGATAATTTAACTTTAATATAGTTGACGTTATTAACGTACTAGCTTTCGCCCGCGGCTCCACCTGCGTCAATGTCGATCCCTCGGGTATAGTACGTTTTTCCCGGGATAAAAGGTAGCATATGTCCTTCTCCGACTCCAGAGAACTTGTATGCAAAGTTTCATGATGATCGGTTTAGTAGTTACGGTGTGAAAGCGTAACTAACAAACAAATAAGCAAACAAACAAACTCACTTTCGCATTTATAATATTAGTAAGGATAATACTTAAAATTTAAGACTAAACCTACACAACATTTACAAGCAAAAAGGCACGGCAGTTCCTTGCCCTACAATGCTCAGAAGGCTGGCAGCATTGCCACGATAGATGGTAATGCTGATTTTTGTGCAAGGCCAGTCCTGGTCAAAGAAAACATCTACTGAATTTCAGGCGAAAGTCAGTTGATGTTTCCTGTTATATATTATTTTAAGAAATAAAACTAAAAATTAATTAAATTTTAAATAAAAACCTACCTATAAATATAATCTACCTATAAATATTCGTTCATTTATAATATAAAATACAGATAAAAAATTATAATATAATTATGTTCCCGAGAAACCGCTATTGAAACTAGTTTGTCTTGAATTCTATAGAATAAACTAATTTGGCCTAGGACTTCGATCATTAATACCAACTAGATGTCGGGTCAGCGCATAAAAAACGGCTCGGCAAATAGCTTCTCACTCAAGCAGTGTGGGGCTATTTTATTTAGTTCGGTCCAAACACAGCCAACGTAACGAAGTGTCACGATGCCGCAGTGTGCATTAAAAACTTGTCGAAATAATGGCCGAAAAAAGAATTTGTCGTCCGGAGTATCTTATTTTCGGTAGGTAAATTAACTATTTTATACATTTTACCTTTTAACTAATAATAAACATTTTAAATAAATGTTGCCGATTTTCAACCACGGCAAGAAATGTTTGGCCAAGCTAGCCAACATCCGCACAAACATTTGAAAGCATTTGAAGAAGCAAACAGAAACGAAACAAAACGACGTAACTCGCAATGTAATCAACGAGAAAAGTACTTTATGATTAGTGCAATAAGGTTGTCATCACAATGGATGTTCTTAGACAAAAAAGATTCTTCGTTTCTAAGTGACAGGTGTTATTTATTACTTTGCTAGTCTTCGTGACGAATAGTCGTAAGCATAAGGTAATTGTTTTAAAAAAAGCGACTTTATTGTAAGGTGATATGGTCTGAAATATCTTGATATTAAAATGGTTTTAAAACTTTAGTCTCTGTTTATTAGTAAGTCAATGTAGATGTATAGCTATATGTTCGAGCGGACAGAATTTTGCTACGATTTTGTAGGTAATGCGTTATCTAGTTGGTATTAATGATCGAAGGCCTAGGATGAACAGATTTTAAATATTCATCATCATTTCGAGTAGGTGTCACGGTCAATCGACTATGCACGCCCTAGTGTCAGAGTTCTTCGGAACCGCCTCTCGGCCTCTGACGTGGTTCCTTTAACGACTACCAGATGGCAGCCGGGACCACCGGCTTAACGTGCCTTCCGAAGTACGGAATCATCTTTATTATCAGACAATCAGGTGATTCAAGCATGCAATGTCCTAACCAAACTGGAAACAACTAAACAAAGTATGCTTCCGGTGGGAATTGAACCCACGACCCCCGGGTCAACAGGCAAAGCCTTAACCACTAGACCACGGGGGCTGTTAATTATTTTTATATTTTATTTTTTATATTATTTTAAATATTGTTTAAATTGTTTAATTATGTATGGTAGTTTAAGTGGTAAAATAATAAAATATAAGAAATAATGAACAAATCAAACAGATTGAGCCAAAGTAAGTTCAAGACTTGTGTAATGGGATACTAACTCAACGATCCTATATTTTATAATAAACTAGCTTTCGCCCGCGGCTTCGCCCGCGTCAATATCTGGAATAGTACTTTTTACGTAACAAATAAACTCACTTTCGCATTTATAATATCAGTTTATAATATTAGTAAGGATAGATAATATAGATAAACATCCAAGTCCCACGTCAAATCTGAAAAATATCATTTTCCATCTTGACCTGACCGGGGTTCGAACCCGGGACCACTCGTGTCGCAGGCTGGCATGTTAACTACTGCCCCACAGAGTTCGACTGAAGTCGGTCAGTATAGATCACAACAGTGAGGTCATTTTTAGAAACCAAGATGGCGAATGCTACTTTTCAACAATAATTATTGAATTACAATGAATTAACACCAATTTTAGAATCGATCGATTTCCTAGCGTCATTAGCAAAAAGATATGAACCCAATCCCTATTTGAGTAGCAATGACATTATTGATAAAACATTCTAGAAGAATAAATAATGGAGTTCAAATTGAAACCTTAAATCTTAGTAAATAGGGTGTAATATTGTGTACAACTTTTAAGTACGACATCTTTTGGCGAATAGCTGAACTAAGTAGTCTGAGATCGTTAAAAGCACATTGAAAGAAGCCGACGTAGCATATGCACGCTGTCATAAAAACCACAAAGTGTTATTGCTTAATTCTACTTTATGGCGCAAGAAATAAGGTTTTTCTTTTTGTAATGCAAACTGATTGTTATTTCTTTGTGGTTCCAAGAAATTATAAGCTTTCTAATTCGTTAAATTTCAGTGTGCGTAAAATGTTATTGTGTGAGTTTGGCGACAGTGGTTTTCAAGAAAAATATATGCTATGCCACTTCCTCTTGTTTTTTAAATTCCGTGGAGTGAAAGCTCACTTAGAACTAGCTACAAAATATACAAGAAAAAAAAAGTTGTTTGATAAATAAAATAAATAAATATGTAGTGACAAATCACACAGACTGAGCTAGTCCCACTGTAAGTTGGAAACCTGTGTCGCGGGATATTAACGCAGATACTTTATTTTATAATAGGACTGAAAAAGATTGTTTCCATCCTGACCGGAACATATTTCATATATCTAATAAATAAATATATAGGGACGTATAAATCACACAAATTAAACTAGCCCTACTGCAAGTTGGAAACTTGTGTCGTGGGATACTAACTCAACGATACCATATTTTATAACACACTAGCTTTCGCCCGCGGCTCCGCCCGCGTCAATGTCGATCCCTCTGGAATAGTACTTTTTCCCGGGATAAAAGGTAGCCTATGTCCTTCTTCGTGCTCCAGAGAACTTGTATGCAAAATTTCATGATGATCGGTTCAGTAGTTACGGCGTCAATGCGTAACAAACAAACAAACAAACAAACTCACTTTCGCTTTTATAATATTACTAGCTTTCGCCCGCGGCACTGCCCGCGTCAATGTCCATCCCTCGGGAATAATACTTTTTCCCGGGATAAAAGGTAGCCTATGTCCTTCTCCGTACTCCAGAGAACTTGTATGCAAAATTTCATGATAATCGGTTCAGTAGTTACGGCGTGAAAGCGTAACAAACAAACAAACAAACAAACAAACAAACAAACAAACAAACAAACAAACAAACAAATAAACAAACAAACAAACTCACTTTCGCATTTATAATATTAGTAAAATAAAGTAATAAAGTAATAAGGATAAGGATTAAGGATACATATATAAATAAACATCCACGATATAGGCCAATCTGGAAACAATCGTTTCCATCTTGACCTGACCTTATCTTATGTCTTGATATAAGGATAACGAGCGCGTAGCAGTTTGTTCGTAACCAAGACATTTTTTGTTATATTTTGAGGAAACGCAGCGTGTTATATAATCTACAATGTTCTAATGGATTGGATAATGATTCATTGAATTGAAAACTTGTTTAGGCGCGTTGAGCGATTTTGCGTACGGGATAAACTTGGGGATCCGCCTCACGCTAGTGTTGTTGTCACTTCTATCCACAGTCCCTCCCTATCAATGCCTGAATTTTTAAGCAACTTCATACATAATTCTGCACGTATTGTTTCCGGAGATGACAAACATGGGTTTTGAGACGGCGCGTCTAATTTTTATTGACATAAAATATCATCATCATAAAAATAATCTACATAGATATACATCATACATACAACATTAGCTTAGGATTAGCTCTTTGAAGTGGCAGTGGGCGGGGCACATAGCTCGTAGAACCGATGGCCGATGGGGCAGAAGGGTTCTCGAATGGCGACCACGTACCGGCAAGCGCAGCGTCGGACATCCACCGACCAGATGGTGGGACGACCTAAGGTAGCAGGAAGACGCTGGATGCAGGCCGCTTCCAACCGGTCGTATTGGAAATCCTTGGGGGAGGCCTATGTCCAGCAGTGGACTTCTTGTGGCTGATATGATGATGATGATGATACATACAACACGTCGTTTTCTCTTACAGGATAGACAGGGACTATGACCTAAAAGCCACGTTTAGTATTTTGGTGGGCGTTAGGTGGAAAACGGAATCAAAATAGTGATGGGTTGCTAGCCGCATCGCCTACTAATATGATTCGTCAGATCGGCAATCATTCCTTCGATCGACAAAAAAATTATTATGCGTAGCAGATTTCAAACCGACAAACATGAACTGAAATAGGGGAACACTAAGTGAGAGAAAGACTCAAACTCGTCGCACGCTTGACGGCAACAAGCGTATCTAGCCTTAATACAGATCTGTGGTAGCACCCGCCCGCATGAGATGAGATGAGTGTGAAGTGTCACCTGCTAGGTTGTTGACCGGTGGGGTTACGATGTTACTGTTATTAGGCTGAATAAACAAACACACAGTTTCACGTCTTTCTCTTCGCCGTTTATCGAAAACCTTAAATTGTTCTTTAAACGACTGCCAAAAAATAGGAGTGTATCTATGTATGTGAGTTTGTTTATTTCACCATAACTTCTAAACGACTTAACGCATTTAGACGTTTGGGGTATCGTTAGAATCCTTACAACTTTTTGAATGGCATAGGCTGAATTTTTTTGGCAGGTCAGTAATGTTTTACTTTTGTTGGAATAAAAAATGATTGCAAAAAAAATATGAAAAGGCGTTTCAAGTTATCGGGTAATAACTATGGACTGGAATCGAACCCAGAACCATTTGAAGCGGGCTGGCGTGTTAGCCACCGCGCCATTGATACTGTGAAATTGACTTTGAAAAGGTTTCTCCGTCATAATACGAACTGATTTGAATTTTTTATTATATTTAGCATGGTATATTTTTCAATTCGTGCTATTTAATTTTTATCAAAATCGGTTCAATATTATGTCGGTTTCTTTATGTGATTATACTCTTAATCGCTCTGCGTTGACAATAACCCATTTAGTTTTCAATGAAAATAGTTTCATTCAAGAATGTTCGTCCTACTTCAGAAGGCCGGCCGTTATAGTTCTCGGAAAGAAATTCAGTTATTAATGAATGACTGATGTTGACGACAGACAATACAAGGAATTGATATAATTGAGTCAAGATCGACAATTAAAAGTATATACTTAAGACGGAATGCGAATTCAATCGCGGTTACTCCCGTAGTCGAAATAATAATGATTGTGACCGCGAACGGTAGATGATCTTCTTCAGATTGGCCTCATTCATTTATCTTTATACTAGCGATCGGCCCCGGCTTCCCATGGTGCAATAAATTATACTTATAAAAAATTATACCTGCTCTTAAATCACTCTATCTATAAAAAAAAAACAACGGGTTGCACTCCGTGAGTGCCGCCAGAAGTGAAAACTCCGCGCGGTAGAGAGAGACGGGGATATTCCTTCCTCTCCTACGCCGCGCCGGCGGTCTCAGGTCACGTCTCCTGACGCATGTCCCGGGTGCCTGATCACCTGCACTCTGGGCTCCTTACAGCATCCAATAAAGGCATAAAAGTGGCCCATTATTAGAGTGTGACACAAGGTTGGTAGTGTGTGATGGTAGATTCAAAGATTTATTCAGAAAATAGGCCTTTTCAGGCACTTTTTCACGTCAATTCACATTTTAAATAATACTTATTATATTATATTCAAATTATTAATTATTGTTTAAAAGCTACAAACTACTAGCGTTTCGGAACCGACCACTGCAGAAAAGAAGACGCCGAAAGAAACTCTTCAACAGTATAGGTCGCCTACTTACCTGAAGGGCTTTGTATGATATTTAATATTTTTCTTTTTCTTTTTTTCTGATGTCATGTTATATACAATTTTAATTTACATATTTTTGTGGAACACGTTATGTTAGCGATCGAGCGTGCAACAACAACAGATATGATAAGTCTCAAAGAGGCCGAGCAGACCTGTCCCCCCTGGCAGCACCCGTTCACGAGTTGACGCATGGATCAGCCATCGCTGAGCTCAACCATATTAGATAACTCGACGACCCGACACACAACGCCGCCACCAGTTTGAACATTTTAGTGAGCATGACTTACTCGATCTCAAGCACAAAACTCGAAAACTAATTGTCGACACTCGTTGACCGCAAACATATACATGTTTTACAATTGAGAGTTTATTTTAGACAATTATACAAAATAAAATAGCAGCAACAAAAAAAGAAAACAATTATAAGTAAAATTAAAATAAAAGCGTTTAGAGAAGTCCTGCATACCACTCGAGGTCTCGACTCCAAGCATTCTTATCAACGAAATAATCATTAATGCCATAATAAGCTCTTTTCAAGATGCAGGTATGGCATCGGGTACGACGCCCGGCCTCCCGAGCTGCTGCTAGCGTTTCCCCCTATTCATCCGAGTGAGTGGTATCCCTATACCTTTATTCCCTTGTCAGATCCAAGAAATTCCTATCGGCTTAAAATAACTCCCGATGGGCAGCAGCGCCGGAAGCTCAAAAAGGCAAAGAAACTGCGCTCGCCAACCCGCCTGCCAAATGTACTCGTAGTGAGTATGGCAATATCCTCCCATGGATCAAAAAAGCCGTAGTCCAGCAGTGACCTTTTTACGGCTGTAACGATGATTATTGGACTGGACAAATATAGTATAACTAAGTACCATCTAACGAAAAAAAAGAAGTAATTATGATATATAGCATCCCATCGTTGAGTTAGTATCCCATAACGCAGGTCTCGAACATAATTCGGGGTTTGCTTAATCTGTGTGATTCATTGTCCGAATATATTTATTTATTTAACTTTTTTTAAATTAAGTATATTAGTAGGCATTTGCCTCCCATCTCACCTGATGGTAAGTGACGATGAAGACGAGGATGTTACTCGTACATGCCTATTCTACCCTACCTGGTAGACGAATCGCTTTGAGACGACACGACGGGCCACACGAGCGACAGATAATCGATTAATAACAAATAATCTCAATCCAAGTAGCAATAAACTCATCTCCCTCGCGGCAAGCAGGTCAATTGCGTCTAGATCGAGATCGTAAAATAAGCATTATATAGCTATTAACATATAATTAGTTTAGGAGAAGCGATAGCACTCCAGACGTCGGGTAACGGAAAATTATAGATTTATCTTATTGTTTGTTTTTATAAACACGATCTTATTTGGTCCTTTAATATGGTTGAGCTCAACCAGCTGATCCATTCGTCAGCACGGGTGCTGCTAGACTATTCAGTATAATATCTATTAACATTACCTACTCGATCTCTCACGTGACATGTTACAAAAACAATGTATATAAAAATATGTACCACAATATCTATTATATGAATGACAAACAATCTTTCATATAGCAAAACGGAGTTCAACTAAACTACTGAACCGATTTTGATGAAATTAAAATGGACCAATTTGAAAGCATAACCTTTCGAATAAAGTAATAAAATAAAAATCGGCTCTTTAGTGACCGAGGTAAGCGGTAGCAAACATTAAAAAAAAGCAACCGAGTTGATAACTTCCTTTTCTGAAGTCGGTTAAAAAGAAAAGGAAGAACTAGAAAAATAATCATACAATTCCCTTCAAGCTCGGAGGCGATCAATACTGATCAAAAATTCACTCGGCGTTTCTTTTCTGCAGTTTGCGGTTTTCGAAACACTACTTAGTCTGTGTCTTTTAAATGGTGCCCCACCCAAGATTCTTAATATTAATATAAATATTACTGAACTCGATCCTTTAAAATGTGATTTGACGTGAAAAAAGTTGAAAGTAAAAAACATCTTAAAAACGACCAAAAACCGATCTTATAAATGACGACCCGATGTCTATTCGTATCTACAATGAGTTACCGAATGAATAGTAGAAAGGATCTACCATTGCAGATTAGACTATGAAATATACTGACTGAGAAATGTTATTACACAATAGAATACTTTAGAGACAAATTGTAAAATTAATAATTGCACAGTCTTTAATATTTGCATGCCTATCTAGATAGGTTAAATCTGCGATAATTTGTATTTTTGTTCTAACAGCTGATGTTATTGTACCACTTTTACCACAAGTAAATAAATTTAATTGAATTCAGTACGAGTCCAAGGTCGTCCCTTCCCCCAAACTATCGGCATTTTCCCACAAAACTTCGTGAGTGAACCGTTTTGTTGAATATACAACGTTGTAAAATCTTATAAAATCACTAAAACTACAACGTTTTAAACTAGCTCACATTATCTTTTGGTAGTGGAAAAGCCTACAAAGAAACCCGCCTACCTGATAACGATCGCCGGACCAAAAGCCGTTTTTAACCAAAATAGAATCAACAATGAAATAAAACCTTTGGCGACCTTGAACTTGTGAACCGCGCGGATAGGGTTAAGGCGAGCGCACACATATATAGATAACCATCCAAGACAGGTTAATCTGAGAAATATAATTTTCCTTCTTTTTAGGGTTCCGTACCTCAAAAGGAAAAAACGGAACCCCTAAAGGATCACTTGGTTGTCCGTCTGTCTGTCTGTCAAGACCCTTTTTTCTCAGGAACGCGTAAAGGTATCAAGCTGAAATTAATATCAAATACTCTTCTAATGTCCATTGAATCTTTGAAAAAATCAAACTACTAAGCCAGCGCCATCAAAAGAGACGGCTCGTTATTCCGCAATTTATCGTGTTATATATTTAATAATGTTCGACACTCTCAAGGGAATCAAAACCTACAAGGTACTTCCCGTGAACTCAGAATCTTGAAATTGGTACGAAGCAACGTCTTATATCACAGACAAAGGAAAAATTGCGAAAACTCCTGCACTGGAGACTAAAAACCTGATGATGATGATGATGATGAAACCGACTTTACAGATAACCTATTTCGTGTTTCAATTTTGTATTATTTGTTTGTCTGTATATTGTTTTGTAAATCTTGAAGTTCATTTTTATTTTTGTACCTACAAGTGTGCGCTTGCCTTTAGGTCACAGTTTATTGTATTGTCAACACGATTCAGTTGTACAACAGTTTTTTCCTCTGTGGTAGTACTGAGACTTCCTCAGGAAATTGGCATGACAAGCCACATGTATGTCAGCCACATGTTATTGGTTGATCTTAACCGACTTACAATAAAAGGTAGTATTCAATTCCTCGCGTATGATTTCGCTAACTTCCTATACCTCGTCTCTGAGAATATCGCGTTAGGTGATGTCGTATTATTTAAACATGTAGTTTTTCATGTCTGTAAGTGGTACGTATCCGACTGGTATCAGATTTTTTCAGGTGATAGCTAATAGCATCTTAATCGTCGAGCCGTGTGGTTTCCGGCAGAGTAGAATAGAACCACTCCAAGTCTTCCCATGGATGTCGTAAGAGGCGACTTAGGAGAATACAAGCTAAACAAAGCTCATAAACATCAATTAGACCTCTCCAACCCGTCTGGCCAGCGAGGAGAGTGTAGGCCAAACCCTCTGTCTGCTCTGGCCAAGTATGGCTCCGGGAGTACAGAGAGGGTCTTGATCCTGCAGTGGAGACTAAAAAGTCCTAATGATGATGATCTTAGTAAGCTTAACGACTAAAAGTGTGTTAAAAACGAAACTATTGGCTATTTATGCTGGGGTACCTCAGGGATCTGTTCTTTCCGCGACGCTTTTCCTGCTACACATAAACGATCTGCTTAAACCCGGAATTATTGGGTGCGCAAACGATAGCACCGTTTCGGAAAGATATTTCTCAAGTGCAAGAGCAAGAAAACCGAAAATAGATGATCTTAAAGAGGCAATGGTGGACCGCACCAATCTTACTCTGCGGGATGTCTCCGATTGGGGTGATGCCATCCTAGTAAGATTTAACGTCTCTAAGACCCAGGCATGTCTGTTCACGGCAAAAAAGAGTCCGTTCAAGTTGACTCCCACTTTCCCAAATGTGCCTGTTCCCGTCACTTATCATCTCGATTCTTGGTATTGACTTATCCGCCAACATTAACTTCGGTAGCTATATAGAGTCCAGGGCACTGCTTTAAAAAACTGGGCATCCTCTCCAATGTATTTTACTCCAGGCCAGCTGTTAAGCCTTTTCACAGCTCAAATCCGCTCCTGTATGGAGTATTGTTCCTATCTGTAAGATGGATTCGCCCGCTACCAGCTCGAAGCCCTGGAATCTATCGACAGACGTGCCAGAAGACTCGTTGATGATGAGTTAGTTACAGCAGAGCTTCAGAGCCTCAAACACCGCCGATTAGTAGCAAGTCTGTGTGTTTTTTACAGACTGCATTTCGGTGAGTGCGCACAGGAACTGCACGATCTCATTCTTCTGCACCATTCCATCTTCGGACGACACCTGTTCTTCGTATATGTAGATTCGCCTCCTTCTTCATTATGCGACCCACGAAGGAATGGAATTCCCTCCCGCGTCACTGTTTCCAAGGCAAGTGAATAGATATTATTTGAGTTTGCATGTACCTCATCGTTGCTTCCCATTAGGCAAGATAGAGGTCAAACGCTTTAAATTATTTATAAAAAGAGTGCCGTTCTGAAGCGCGGAGGAGTTTGAGATATTTAAAACCACACTTGTAGACACCCATCTCGAACGTGGACCACGCCTAAGGTTGCTTAACACAGCTAAATGTTACCTAAACTAATATTAAAAAGAGGAAAGCTAAGATTGTTTGTGTTTGTTTGTAATGGATAAACTCAAAACTACTAAACAAATTTTAAAAACTTTTCACCTATATAAAGCTTCTCATACATCACCAGCTGGTAACATAGGTTATGATTTACGCGGATAAAGTCGCAAGAGAACAATAATATACATATTTGTACTGCGCCTGTGACACGTCACGCGTCCGCCAAATTGCGGGTAATCGCTGGAACCACGGAAACTCTAAATTGACCATTGTCATGATCCATGGTAATGTCACTAAACTGTGGTCATGTTGACTTTGAATCAAATTGATTATATCATTATGGGCCTTTTACACGAGGCCAGTAGTTGAGCCAGGACAGTAATCTAACTCACAAGCCAGTAATATCTATCTATAGGTTGCTCAGTTACTGGCTTAACGTTTTATCTACGTTAAGTTATCGAGGACATCTAGAATGGGCACTAAAATTATTAAAAGAAAAGAAATTGAATTGAAAAGAACAATAAATTATATTGTTGGTCACCGGACTTATTTAACCACGGAATAGATTTTACACTTATAGAGCGCTAATTTATCAGTGAATAATCTAGGATATATTTTCAAAAAATTAGGGATACATACAAAAGTTTCACTATTTTAACCCAAATTCTTTTTCAATAAACGTATTTTTTGTGTGAGCGCTGCGAAAACTAGGTATTGATATCTCTAACATCTAAACGTGTTCCCCGTTACCGTGTCCCCGGTTACATGTCCGGGAGCCAGAATAGACTGTGACTGCGAACAAAGTTGCGGGAAAGTTGTTGTTAGTAGTATGATAAAAGAATAGGCATTACGGGCCTTTTATGCGAGGTCCAGTAGGTCAGTAATAACAAGCTTGGCAATTTGTGTCGCGTAAATGGAAACATTAAGCTAGATTACAACTAACACAAATTACTGGCGTATGTGTTGGCTGACTGGCCTGGCTAGTTCACTTGCCTCGTGTAATATTTCTATTTTTCTACACCTAAATAGCTGTGATATTTAATTGTTCGTTTCTTTTCCAGCATAGATACTAGAATTTTTGGATATTGCTCCTCTAAATCGTCTAGTGTAGGTCTATTTTAAATAGTACCTGGGTGACCGAGATTCGCTCGGGGAGGTGTGACTCAACGGGAACAAACCTTTCCAACGGAATAGCCTTGGCTGGATGGTTGTTTTTGGTTCCAGCCCCCTCTCCCCTCTCATCATTATTTCAGCGTAAGTAAGAAGCCACTGCAGTACAAAAGCCTCTGCCAAGGATTCTTCGTTCTATGCTCATACATTGCCGTAGTCGTCACGCTTGGCAGGTGGGTTGGTGAGCGCAGTGGAAGGATATGGGTTCCCGCATTTGTGGAATCTGGGAAGGGCCCTCTCTTTTTCCGAAATTTTCATAAGTTTCTTGCGTTTCTTTAATGTCCGTGCTTCTGTCACAGGGATTTATCTACTGAACCGTTATAGATGAGACTTATAATTTTTCCAGAATGTGAATCTCTATTGCATAGAAATAAGATAATGCTAATGCTACAATAACAAATATTCCATACAAGAAACGTGTTCTTTTGGCGTTTATTCTCGATTCTGTCAATTTTTTTTAATATTTTTCAGCCCTTGTCAGCCCACTGCTGGTCAAAGGCCTCCCTTTTTTACGCCATCCTCTACGGTCCTGTGCTAGTCTCATCCACTGTTTTCCACTCAGCCGAACAATGTCATCAGACCAGCGGGCTGGTGGTTTACCGACTGGTCTTCTCTCCGCTCTCGGCCACGGCCAAATTTATTGTTTATTTATTACTGAGACTGCAAACTATAGATTATTAAGACCACAGTTTTCGTGCTTGAAAGAAGAGAGGTCGCTTGGAAGAGGGTTGAAGCGTTTTATATCCTAGAGTCCTCATCAAGAAACGTGGATATTGTAGTTAAATATTGTACGGTAGTTCAGAAGTTTCAGAACCCTTGGTGTGGGTGAGTTGGTGTTGATACGACCCAGGCGTGGCCAGTTTTTATTACAGTTTCGTTTAGTATACTTAGCCTTGAATAAAGACTGTTGTGTATACCTGTTATTTGTGTTTACATGAGAACAAAGCGATAAGTGTGTTTTTAGGGTCCGTACCCAAAGGGTAAAAACGGGACCCTATTAATTTCGCTCCGTCTGTCTGTCTGTCTGTCGTCTGTCAGTCTGTCACCAGGCAGTATCTCATGAACCGTGATAGTTAGACAGTTGAAATTTTCACAGATGATGTATTTCTGTTGCCGCTATAACAACAAATACTAAAACATAGAATAAAATAAATATTTAAGGGGTCTCCAATACAACAAACGTGATTTATTTTATTGTTTTTGCTCGATATTGATAACGCGACAGGTAGACGCTTGTCATCATCAGGTCTGTTTAGTCTCCACTACAGGAGCATGACCCTCTCTGTACTACCGAAGACAAACTATGCCAGAGCAGACAGAGGATATGGCACACTCTCCTCGCTGGCCAGACGGGTTGGAGAGGTCTCATTGATGTTTATGAGTTTTGTTTAGCTTGTATTTCCTAAGTCGCCTCTTACGACATCCATGAAAAGTAGTATCCTATTCTACTCTGCCGGAAACCACACGGCTATTAATTATTCTTTAAAAATATATAATTAATTAAAAATACAATTAATATTAAAGGGGGGCTCCCATACAAAAGACATGATTTTTTGCCGTTTTTATAGATAACGGTACAGAAACCTTCGTGCGCGAGTCCGACTCGCACTTGGCCGGTTTTTTTTTAAGTGTAACATGTAAATACTGTTGGTGTACCTTAATAAAGAAAATTAAAATAAAATACATTATGTCAAATATCGCACTTCGTTCACTCTGAATCCAGTACTCTGAAAGACATTAATAATATCAGTATATTCGGTTATACAATCAATAAAACAAATGGAGACCGGTTCGCACGACCTGTCGTTATGTAATTGTATGACTTGTCTTCACGAGCCATACATCGGAATATCGCGTGAATGGTTGCTACGACAAACTGGCTCGATTGATAGTGTATGACCGGCCACTAAAATATATACGGACAAATCACCCAGGTTGAGCTAGCCCCAAAGAAACTTTGTTCGATAATATGGACACTATTCGATTTATTAAGAAAAATTGCCTCCATGGTCCAGTGGTTAAGGCGTCTGCCTGTAGACACGGGGGTCGTGGGTTCGATATCCACAGGAAGCATACTTTGTTTAGTTGTTTCCAGTTTGGTTAGGACATTGCAGGCTGGAATCTTCTGATTGTCTGATAATAAAGGTGATTTCGTGCTTCGGAAGGCACGTTAAGCCGTCTGCCCCGGTTGCCATCTGGTAGTCGTAGGAACGGAGGAAGGAAGGGAACCACGTCGGAGGCCGAGAGGCGGTTCCGAAGAACTCTGACACCAGGGTGTGCATGGTCGATTGACCGTGACACCTACTCGAAATGATGACGATGATTAAGAAAAATATGTATTAAAAATCGTGCAATAATTTTCTGGGAAATAAAATTCGATGTCAAAAAAATTCTTTATTCTAATAGACTGATTAGAATCCCCATACAAGACATGTGTGTTTTGTTGCTAATGCCAAAGTTGCTAAATATTGACCGGTGGTACGGAACCTTTGTGTGCTAATGCGACTCACGCTAGACCAGTTTATTATATTATTTTTATTTATTTATTTATTCATGTACACCATATATATTATATATAACAAAATTATATTATATTATATTCAGGTAAAACTATCACAGGGATGGGCATTTTTACTGATTAATAAGCATTGGGTAAACTACTTAGTTTATTGACATTATCAATAGATGAGGGGTGGTGCGTGGGTGACCCACAATAAATTTGGGGCGCGCCTTGACCCGCGACACTGGTGGTGACGGCGTGGGGGGAATCATAATGATGGCCAGTTGATTAGTTTGGTTGATTCTGGTTGTTGAGGATTGAACCATTTGCGGTGTGGATAATTAAAGTATACAACTTGTTGTGAACATTGCAACTACATGTTATATCAGATAAATATGTACACAATGAATATTGGTGGCATTGATAAATCTTTAAAAACACAAACAATTTCGTCAAAGTAATGAAAAATCCCTTTGACCATTTTTCTCTATCTTAAAAAAAAAAGTCACGTGAGTCAAGTCATAGTTTTACGCACAGGTTTTACGTGATAAGATAACGGTGGAAGAGAGATAGATGCGTCACAAGCCGATCGCTTAGGCCGATCGTGCCTCTATCGCTTGCACACGGAACGTGACCTATTTTCGTGCGTGCAGCCAGCGTTCAAAGAATTATAAGACGTTATCACGACAAAATAAAAAAAAGGGCACTCCAAGAGTCCCCGGCCCGACCACGGCCCGACAGAAGAGAAAAATTGAACATTCGGTTAGTTATACACTGAGGTATTGACGATAACGGTGAGTGATGAGTGTCGCGAGTTCAAGCTTTTCCCCATCTCAACAAACGCACACGTTTTAAGAAGTTTTCACTTGTAAATTAGCCAGTCACAAGGACTTCACACAGAAGTAAAAACTTAAAACAATAGGGCATTGCATCACGAGCATATCGCTCATATCGATCATTTCGGTGACGCGAACCCGCAAGTTTCGGATTCGCGTCAATTCGCGAAATAATCATTTTGCCGTTACCAAACATCGGTCAAAGACTTCTTTGTCTTCAAAAGTCTTCCCGCTGGCCCTGATAGAATCAATTGATAGAAAGGGCTTCCTTCTGCCCTGCAATAGGACATCATCATCATCTCAGCCCGTCTTCCGACCACTGCTGATCATAGGCCTATTTTCATTTACGCCATCCGTGTCCGTCCTGTGCTGATTTCATCCAAGAGCGACCCGCGATTTGGACACTATCGTCAACCCATCTTACCGGAGGACGCCCGACGCTTTCCCCAGTCGGGACATACTCGTAGATAGTGGACGGCTAAAAAAATTATGTACCTGAATACCTCTTGATTAAACTAAAACTTAGGCAAATCACAAATTGCCCAACTTTCCAAGCTGGGTTTCCCGCGTTCCGTACCTGTAGTGACGTCACGCAAGACACGCTCACGGCGTAAGTGAGACACGCGACAATGTTGACTCACTAGCAGTGGACGTCGGTTCTGGTGAAGCTTAATTTGAATAGAATCACTTCATACGGTTTATCGCGTTTATTAACATCATTATTACAACTTCCATGCTGGTCTGGGATAAAGGAAAACGGCATGGAAGAAATCGAACATTTACTAATAATATAAACTAATTTAAAAACTGCTTATTAATAAACCAAACTATATTCATACTAAAAAAAAGCTTAAAAATAAAAGAATTAAAAACTAAAAATCTAAACTAAGGTGTTGCCCGTGTGGCAAAGTGCCAAGAACACTAGCTGCATTCCCCCGCTGAATAGCAATTGCAATTCTTTGCGCGAGGAAAGAGCCAGCCCTCTTGTCACCAGCGGCGTCGACAAGCCTGGGTGCTAACCCCTTAAAGAATTTCTGTGTGCTAGGACCCCATGGACCCAATGTTTCGACACCAAGCGGAACAAATATGTACTCATCAATAAGAGAAGCATATTTGCGCCGCTTGGCGTCCTCTGCAGCCTCCGCCGCAGCTCCAGCCCTTAGGACAGTTCCCCCGAGGCGAGAAGGGGCCACCGTGTCGACGCATGTTGCGTCCCAGACGAGAGCCCTCCCCCGCTCCCAGGGGACCAAGGTCAAGCCGTCGGGGCGCTTGCCATCGTCGCGCGTTAATCCAGCTGGTTCCAAAATGCTTGGAATTTCGGCGAACTTGGCAAGCGCCCTTTTAATTATATCGTTAAGGGAGCCGTGGCGGGAGAACCTGCCTGCGCTGCGCTGACAGTGTAGTCCAAATCGAACTGCCTTCCGAATATACCCTTTTTATAAAATTGTTCTGTTTTTCGCAGCTGTCGAGATATGATGTATAATTACGTGATAAATCGATGGTATCATGCTAGGTATCAATTTTATTATAATACAGTTTTCCTCACACCACAGTTGAGCCACACTCTGTAATAGTTCAAGTTAAAGATCACGGCATGAGCCATACATATAATCACAAGTGATAAATAACTTCTGCCAATACGCGTCTAATGGCCCTTGTGTATACAAGCAATCTATCTCCGGGCGAGCTCCGTGGCGCAGTGGTTAACACGCCAGCCTGTGACACGAGGGTGCCCGGGTTCGATCCCCGGTCAGGTCAAGATATAAAATGATCTTTTTCAGATTGGCCTGGGTCTTGGATGTTTATGTATACCTATAATGTATTTGTTATAAAATATAGTATCGTTGAGTTAGTATCCCATAACACAAGTCTCGAACTTACTTTGGGGCTAGCTCAATCTGTGTACTTTGTCCGTATATATTTCTTTATCTATAATGACTATTATAAGCAGGAAAGATTTATTTGTGTGGTTGTCAGTAATGGACGACGCTAAAACTACTAAACCGATTTAAAAAAATCTCTCACTTACATTATCAGGAAGTAACATATTACCGGATATAAATGTACCCCCACCATTCCCGTGGAAGGGTCGAGTCAGCCCGCCAGTATCAACAACTTCTACTATGGGCCCGATGATGACATAAAAAAAATTACATTTGAGGAGGTTAGGAACAAAAGGCGATATTTACGCTTCCGACTCGATTGGCGTTTTTTGTAACTGACTCAAATCCTTGAGTTTTATCAATTTCTGAACAGATTTGGTTCAGTTGGTGACTATTTTCACGAGAAATTAAGCATTTATAAGGAGTATTCTGTACAAAAGGTAAAATTTCCATTCAATCACAATAGTAGTTGAGGCTTTGGGAACAAAATGTGTCATTTTTGTAGATAAAAAGTCCAATGTCCTCCAATTTTATTCAAATACGGTACAATTTGTTTCAAAATAATTATATCGTTTGTAATCTATAAATGGCGACCTTTGAGGAGTTTTGGAAGCCTTACTATTTATTGATAGTTATTTACAAAAGGTGACATTTTACCACCAGATTTAATCAAACAGTGGCATTTACTTTGCGTAGGATCGAAAGGTGACATTTTAAAATTATTTCACTAAATATTTCGTACTAGCGACCCGGACCCCGGCTACGCACGGGTGCAATGTACATATAAACCTTCCTCTTGAATCACACTATCTATTAAAACAAACCGCATCAAAATCCATAATATAAGCATACATAGGGACGGACAGACAGCGGAAAGCGTCTTTGTTTTATACTATGTAATGATATTTATCAATATATTTTTATGCAACTTAATACATATAAATTGGCTATCTAAACTGTTACTGTCCCTAAAAAGATATATGATAGATGTATATTTCACGTGCATACCATTAAGACGGTGCTGCACGAAATTGTGAAAATTAACGTGTTTTTAAATCACTAGTACTATGCGCTGAATTAATTAAATACATCAAAAGTATTTGTATAATTTAGGTCGATCCTTGAACAAGATCGCCCCATTGTCGAAATTTAAAACAGATACATATGAAATTTAAAAATGATATATATGAGGTATGATATCTAAAAGCAACAAGACACGACACAAGATCACAGTCCTTAAATTATAGATAGATAGATCTAAAAGCATTATTCTTCGACCACTTTGTAATTCTTATGTCTAAAACAATAATTCTCACATGACAATATTTATATGTACGTCTCGGAGGTCACCCCCTTTTTTATTTTTTTTATATAAATATAGAAATGAAAATTTAAAATTTTTCATATTTTTTCCTAACCACCTAATGGTTCTGCGCAGGCTAATGGTTTGCGCACCTCTCTGACTCGTGTAGATGTGACGTCGTGTACTATACTTATGTATGTATATATGCAATTTAGGTACACGTAATGGCTCTAGTGTTTGTTTGTCCTCTACAATTTGCATGTGACATGCATTAGGAGCAGGAAAAAGCCTAGGGTTAGGTATACTGAATAATTGTAGTGGTGATCATGCGTGGGGGAACCGGTTTGTTACTTAATAAAGCACATACATCAAGTATATATAGGGTTGAGAGAAATGAAAAAACCAACCAAGTGCGAGTCGGACTTCCGTACCGAAGGGTTCCGTACCGTTAACTATAAAAACGGCAAAAAAATCACGTTTGTTGTATGGTATAAACAAGTCAACATGACAAAGCCCTTGAATATTTATTTTATTCTATTTTTTATTATTTGTTTGTGTTATAGCGGCAACAGAAATACATCATCTGTGAAAATTTCAACTGTCTAACTATCACGGTTCATGAGATACAGCCTGCTGACAGACGGACAGACAGACACTTTTTAGGGTCCCGTTTTTACCGTTTGGGTACGGAACCCTAAAAAAAGAATGTGGCAGCTCCTTTCCCCGTACAGACCGTAAAAGGTACTCCAGGCAATAAGGAGAATATGATTAGTCATGTCAACAGGCGATGCGGCTAGCAACCCATTACTATTTTGCTTCCTTATACCCAGGTACAGTCCCGCTTTATATTCCCAAACGTCCTTTGGTGAGTAATTATACTTGCCATAAACAAGTCAACATGACAAAGCCAATTAAGGAACCAGTTTCACCACGCGTGCGCAGTTGTTTAGTAAACACTTTACCTGTTCGTCAATCAATATCATAGATTATGTAAATTACTCGATATCTTGGAAAATCTCTATAAAGCGTATCGTTTTAACCGACGTCAAAAAAGGAGGAGTTATTAATTCGCTTGTATTTTTTTAAATGTTTGTTAGCTAATAACTCCGTCATTTATGAACCGATTTTAAAAAGGGAAATTATAAGTCAAGGCACACAAATTATAATTATATATATATGATTATAATCTATACTAATATTATTAAGCTGAAGAGTTTGTTTATTTGAACGCGCTAATCTCAGAAGCTACTGGTTAAAATTGCAAAAATATTTTTGTGTTGGATAGTCCATTTATTGAGGAAGGCTTTAGGCTATAAAACATAACGCTGCGACCAATAGGAGCGAAGCATCAATAAAAAATGTTTTGAAAACGGGGGAAAATTATTTATCTAAACTATTAACAGAAATTGCCGCGGATTGAGTCGCGGGCAACAGTTAGTTATATTATAAAGCAGAGTTCGTTTGTTTTTTATTATCGGCTAGAGATATGTTTTCAGGTCAGTTATGGATTTTCTTTTATCGCATTTAGGGTAAGATGAATCTCCGGAGGTGATACCAATAAACCAAAATTTAACCACTGATGTGCGGCTGCACCTAGGTGCAGTAGAACTAGTTCTAGCCGCTTTGATGAAGGCTATACCTAGTTCTAACCGAACATAGGTAGGATACACCTAAGTCTAACCGCATGTGCCCGGCTGCACCTAGTTGTAGCCGGCTAGAACTAGGTGTATCCGCACTATATATGTATTTGTTATAAAATATAGTATCGTTGAGT
The DNA here is from genome assembly GCA_947532085.1 of Elegia similella. Lineage (NCBI taxonomy): Eukaryota > Metazoa > Arthropoda > Insecta > Lepidoptera > Pyralidae > Elegia > Elegia similella. Next base: position 127,090 of record OX383954.1, on the reverse strand, counting down.
TAGTATCCCATAACACAAGTCTCGAACTTACCTTGGGGCTAGCTCAATCTGTGTGATTTGTCCGTATATATTTATTTATGTTGAAGATGCATTGTGCGTTAGAATCGAAGGCGAGTTAATTGCTAAAGACGGGCTCGTGTTGTTCGACATTCCGACGTAAGGTCTGGTAACGAGTGCATTCGTCACAGATAACAGACCGCACATATCGCACTTTTATCACAAACAGACGTATGCAATAAAGAGTCGACAATCGACATGCCGCACGACAGATTCTTGAGGTCTAAGGCGCTTTTGACTTGTTTCTTTAATGAAAAGACATTTTATTCAAGGGATTTTTAAGATATCATGACTTAGGTATTACTTAGTCATAGATATTTTCTTAATCAAAGATTTATTTAGAAAATAGGCCTTTTCAGGCACTTTTTACGTCAATTCACATTTTAAATAATACTCATTATATTATATTCAAATTATTAATTATTGTTCAAAAGCTACAAACTACCAGCGTTTCGGAACCGACCACTGCAGAGAAGAAAACGCTGAAAGATACTCTTTTCAACAGTATTGGTCGCCTGCCTGAAGGGCTTTGTATGATATTTAATATTTTTATCTTTTCTTTTTTTTTCTAATGTCATGTCAATGTTATAATTTATACTTGCAAATCCGGAAGTACTGCTGCTGTGAAGAATACGCCGAAAGAAACAGTCCAGTAATGGTCCCTACGTGTCTCAAGGGCTACGCTTTCATATATTTATAACAAATTGCAATAATTTACATTCATCGAAGATGTGTTTTGATTAACTCATTGAATGTGTACCTTCCATGCAGTTTTATCTGTTAGATATTGACTATCTAACAGATAAAACTGCATGGAAGGTTTTATTATTTGACATAATTGATTTTTAACAGCAGTCTTAAACGTCACTAATGGCACGGCAAATACTTCTGCAGGAATTTTAATATAAAAGCATAAACCGACATACACCGTACACGAAATGAATAGTTACATTGTTTTCTGTAATCGTAAAGTTAGTGTTGCTAATTTTATTTTATTTCTCGTATTCTTGTTGTGGATTTCACAAATTTTCTTGTACAGATGAAGATTATGACAAATGTAATATTCACAAATACAATGTATTGCGAGGCCAATGTCAAGATATATATTTTATACAATTCACTAAGACATTTTGTAGCACCTAGTTATAGGCGAGTTTGTCATAATACTGACGGCCTGTGTAGCGCAGGCGCAGGTAATACGATCTTTAATAATATTATAGACTAGTGTGCCCGCGACTCCGTTCGCGTACATTACCATTTCAAAACTAAACAAATGTCCTGTTCCTCTAAATGTTTATCTACCAAGTTTCATAAAATTCTGTTACTTCGTCTAAGAGTTATGTTAGCTTATAATATAAACACGATACCTCTGAAAACAAAGTAACTTACTCCATGACCATTCGATCGACCCTTACAGATTTGTTATTAGATTTAGTTGATTGATAACTAAGGATCTGTTGTTGCTACCTCCCAATATAAAAAGTCATACTGCATAATACTCGTCAGGTAGCGAGCGGTGACGGCGCAACAACGACAACACGTGAACAGATACTGCCGTTTAACAGTGTTTGCCAAAAACCGGTCCGCGACGGCGATGAGTGTGCGGGAGCAAGGGCTTGTTTAGCGTTACATGTAAGGGCGACACAGAGACGCAACTTGTTGTTTTAGGGAATCTTATTTTATGAGCCTCACATACACTGGTATAAGAAATGTTTTTTTTTATACTAAGTGAAAATTATCGTAGTTTATAATATACTAGCTTTCGCCCGCGGCTCCGCCCGCGTCAATGTCGATCCCTCGGGAATAGAACTTTTTCCCGGGATAAAAGGTAGCCTATGTCCTTCTCCTTACTCCAGAGAACTTGTATGCAAAATTTCATGATGATCGGTTCAGTAGTTACGGCGTGAAAGCGTAACAAACAAACAAATAAACAATCACACTCACTTTCGCATTTGTAATATTAGTAAGGATGAAATACGGGTAACACACGTATGAAGTCATTTACAGCACAGACACGGACCTGTCATCGTCACGGTATAGATGATCATGGCATTATTCATCATAAATGATGAGTATGGCAATATGCACCCATGGAACGAAGAATATTTGTGGGAGAGGCCTTAGTCCAGCTGTGGACTTCTGATACGGCTGTGATGATGATGAGGACAGCTCACCGGTCTCACCTCAGAGCTGCCGCTACTTATTTCAGTAACTCTCATTTTATTAATTGTTAACAACAGATGTAGGAAATTCAAGTGATCGATCCATTTCCTCAATAAGGAAATGAATACGGAAAACGCAATCATGTTAAAACCACAGGACGGTGACAGATGGATTTATCTATATGTAATAATCATCACTGGCAGTGGCAGGTGTGAATATTAAAATTGTTGGAACAACTTAGAATGATTGCTCCACTTCATTATGTTGTAGGTAATATTGACACGGAAATTAATACATTCATATTTTATTAGACTCTGCGCTGATAGGGAAGTGAGGTGTGACGTGACGTCAAGGGACTTCACACTAGGTTTGCTGTCTAGTAACAGCCAGAATTGGACGATTTTAGGGTTCCTTATCCAAAGGGTAAAAACGGCACCCTATTAATATCGCTCCGCTGTCCGTCTGTCCGTCTGTCGCCAGGCTGTATCTCATGAACCGTGATAGTTAGACGGTTGAAATTTTCACAGATGATGTATTTCTGTTGCCGCTATAACAACAAATACTAAAATATAGAATAAAATAAATATTTAAGGGGGCTCCCATACAACAAATGTGGTTATTTTGCTTGTTTTTGCTCAATATTGATTGATAACGGCAACAGATAGACGCTTGAAATATTCACAGAATATTTAGTTATATATTCACTTTAAAAATTGTTTATTGTTCAAAAACACGTATATTTTGAACTTCACGGGTTATATATAAAATATTTCAATATATTATCTTTATTATATACATACGAGTACCAATATATTTCGTCTAGTATCAAACATGGTATATTTCAAAGAATCTTTTTTATTTTTAGTACTAAACGTCATTCAGTCGGGGCCATATTGAATTTAGTGTGACGTCACTTGCTTTAATGAGGGTTCTCGTTTCCCCAGGTGGGGCACTTGACGAGAGGTTAGAACAGCTGTACAAATCCAGCATGTTTTTTATGATATTATAGAGGTGGGAGTCCAATAAATCCTAGGAGTCTAAGCTTGATTTGCGCTTACATATGTTAAGCATCCTCGAGCGCAGTCCCCACTGTGATGGGTGACCTTAGGTGGCATAAAAACCATGAGCCAACCATAGAAACAATGGGCGAAAGCAGCTGAATAAAAAATCCTGATAATCGTTTCTTTCCTCGTGGTAATCGGCCGGTCGTGCGGCTAATAGCTCGTGCATTTCTCCGTCGCGCCTCGCGATCGCCTCAGATTGTTTTAATTGCGGCATTGTCCGCTGACATTGCGGCAAGGCTCGCCGGCACTTAATATTCATATCTCACGGAGTAACGGAGCCTTCAAGGGAGACATTTTTACTTGTATCACTACATAGTATAAAACAGAGTCGCCCACCGCTGTCTGTCCCTATGTATATTTAGATCTTTAAAACCACGCAACGGATTCTGATGCGGTTCTTTGAAGAGAAAACTTATTGAGCGGCGATCTGCCCTTTTTGGAATGGGTAAAAAATGTTAACCTAGCGTCAGGACACGTCACCTGATCGAAAATTCGTAAGACGTGACACGGTCAATCGAAAAGGTGTCTAAGTTCTTCCAAACTGCCTCTCGGCCTCTGTCGTAGTTCCTTCAACGACTAACAGATAGCAGCCGGGACCAACGGCTTAAAGTGCCTTCCGAAGCACGGAGTAATCTTTTTTATCAGACAATCCGGTTATTTAAGCCTGCAATGTCCTAACCAACTAGAAGCAACTTAACAAAGTATGCTTCCCCTGGTAATCGAACCTACGACCCCCATGTCTACAGGCAAACGCCTTAACCACTGGATCACGGAGGGAGTAATAGTCCCCATATTTGTCTGTAATCAAATCTTGCGAGTTAAATTTGAGCCTCTTCCCGGTTACCGATTGAGCTGAAATTTTGCATGCATGTGTAAATCGAATGACAACACAATATTATGGAATCGTTGCGCTGGTCTGATGATGGAGTCGGAAGGTGGTCTAAGGAACACTTAAACTAAACAAGGTACACCAATCGTGTTTGGCCTCATTTGATTTGTCTTGGAAAGCACTTTACAGTGTGGATTCATTTATTGTAAAAGCTGGTCACAAAAATGTATTTTTTGCCAAAACCTTTTTATTTTAGATACCTATATAAACGGTAATGGATGTTGAAGTGACCATCAAAACATTGTACACCTGTATCAGAAGTGAGCGAGTAGACCGGCTGGTGTCGATATCTGGAATATTATGTTGATGTTTAACAAAATATAGGTCAGTTATCATTTTCAGGTAACTACTACTAATTTCTAATCGATTATTTTATGATTCCATTATGACTGATTATTATTTTATATAATATCGATATTAGTTCCCAAGAATAATCTGTTGTATTTATAAACACATTATTCTTGGGTATACCAAGTTCAGGGTCAAAATGATTATTTTTCTTCAAGCCTATCTTGTCGAGTAAACAAATAAAAGTCCGAATGCGGTCTATAATCCGTTTCAAAGCATCATTCATGGCACACACTTCCTGGCATCTTGGCCAAAGAAGTGAATTTTAAAAGAAAGATCATTATGAAATAAATTATAAAAACCAGCCAAGTGCGAGTCGGACTCGCGCACGAAGGGTTCCGTACCGTTATCTATAAAAACGGCAAAAAAATCACGTCTGTTGTGTGGTGGGAGAACCCTTTAATATTATTTTTATTTCATTATTTATTTTTAAAGTTCATATATAATTTAATATTCTGTGAATATTCAAGCGTCTACCTGTTGCCGTTATCAATATCGAGCAAAAACAAGCAAAAAAAAATCACGTTTGTTGTATGGGAGCCTCTTAAATATTTATTTTATTCTAATTTTTAGTATTTGTTGTTATAGCGACAGCAGAAAAACATCATCTGTGAAAATGTCAACTGTCTAACTATGACGGTTCATGAGAGACAGCCTGTTGACAGACGGACAGCGGAGCGATATTAATAGGGTCCCGTTTTTACCCTTTGTGTACGGAACCCTAAAAACCAGTGGAAGCAAAAAAAATGCACAGAAAACAAATGAATATCAAAAAACCCTATTTAACTTTTGTTTTTTTTATGCAAATATAAAATCCTTGGCATAAAAAGTAGTAAATAGATATTGGTACTTCATGTACTCCGTGGAAAAGTACTATATTTGTATGCTAAACGCCAGCCGCCGCTGATACGCACTTCTAAGTAGGACGCAGGCTTGAGTCACCAGGTGGATGACCTGGAGCTTGGACCTAAAACATTCTTAATTACCTATTTTGAATAATTTTCCGCATCAGTAAGAGAGATGTTAAAGAGAAAATAAAATATTATTATTAAAAAAAAAAAAAAAAAGATAAATAAATATAATTACACAGGGGCATACCACTCAGATTGAGCTTACCCTTCGTGTGTGTTGGCCACACACACACGAAGGGCAAGCTCAATTTTACTGGTGTCCGAATTTTCAAACTGCCTAAAGCATCTGACATAGCTTCACGACTGCCATCAGTGATGACAGCTGGGACCAACGGCCATCGTGCCTTTCGGAAGGCACGTTTACCGTAAGCCGCACGGAGCAGCTCGAGATATTTTTATGCCACTTGCGGTCCCCCATCCCAGTGGGGACTGCGCCCGATTTGCGATTGCGCATGTTAAGCAACCCTGCTTAACATGCGCAATCGCTAAAAATGCTCACGACCACTGGGCCATCGGGCGTCTCGATGTGTCGGCGTATTCTTCTCACCAGTGGTCGTTCCGAAACGCTAGTAGTATTTCAATTTTGCATATATAAAAAAATATATAAGAAATAAAAATATGACGTTCAAAAAGAGATACATGTATCCAATTTTGAATAAAAATCTTTGACTTTGACTTTGACTTTTTTGTAAGTTGTGAACTTGTGTCGTCGGACACTAACACAAAGTTAAAGTAAAAAATCGAAGAGCCAGGCCGCCCAGCCGTTTTCTATTATGACCTGACTCCCTCCGTGGTCCAGTGGTTAAGCCGTTTGCCTGTAGACCTGGGGGACGTGGTTCGATTACCACGGAAAGCATACTTTGTTTAGATGCTTCCAGTTTGGTTAGGACATTGCGGGCTTGAATCACCTGATTGTCTGATAATAAAGACGATGCCGCGCTTCGGAAGGCACGTTAAGCCGTTGGTCCCAGCTGCCATCTGGTAATCGTTAAAGGAACCACGTCGGAGACCGATAGGCGGTTCCGAAGAACTCTGACACCAGGGTGTGCATGGTCGATAGACCTTGTTACCTACACGAAATGATGATGATGATTATGACCTGGCCCGGGATCGTACTCACCCTGAATTCGATCGATGCTGCCATTCAAAGGCACCTGTGGTACCACTGCGCCACAAGGTCGTCATAAATAAATACGTAAGTTTAAAAAATAATAATGAAGAGACCAGTTTTTAATAAGAGCGTACATATTTATGTTGCAAAGTGCTCTTTAAAAAAAGATGATGATGATGTTTTGAATACAAATTATTTATTTTCGACACATCAGCGCATTCAAATGCAGCAGCATCTCTCTCTAGGCACAAGGTGTCCTAAGGTACGAGATATGGCGAGCTCCGTGGCGCAGTGATTAACACGCCAGCCTGCGACACGAGGGCCCCGGGTATGATCCCCGGTCAGGTCAAGATGGAAAATGATCTTTTTCAGATTGGCCTGGGTCTTGGATGTTTATCTATATATGTATTTGTTATAAAATATAGTATCGTTGAGTAAGTATCCCATAACACAAGTCTCGAACTTACTTTGGGGCTAGCTCAATCTGTGTGATTTGTCCGTATATATTTATATTTGTTCCCGAGGTAAGTGGAGGTACATTACCGTCCCACTGTCTTCCTGCTATGAGCAAACCTGCGCGGCAGTGAGTCAGGCCAAGTTCGAACAACGATCAAGGAATTACTTAGCCGAGGCGCGGAAGTGACTTCGATCGGTCCCATTGTGGTCGCTTTGACGTCATAGCGTTACTGAGAATAGAACTTTTTAATTTTTACGTTTATTTGACGAGTTCGGAATTTCTGACCGTAAAATATTTAATTTGATGTTTTGGTACATTTCCAGGAATATCCAAAACAAAAATATACTCATTTGCATAAAAATAATGAAATTCCGGTGTACCCCGCGTCACAGAATTAATATAACTACTAACGCCCGTGTACTACAAACAAACACAACACATACACATTATCACGTCTTTGTGACTTACGGGGAAGACAGAGCACTAGCCATGTTTGGCGTAACGAGATAACGGATTTATACATACATATCATATCATATACATATCACATTTTTTTCCCTTGCCCAGACAGAGCCCAGGTCTAATCCGACCTTAAGGCCACATTTAGGATATATGTATGGTGGGTGTTAGGAGGAAAGCGGAATAAAATAGTGATGGGTTGCTAGCCGCATTGCCTATTAACACGATTTAAAAAGGGTAAAGTTTGCTAGCTATATTGCCTGTTGATATGATTAATTAGATTTTTGCCCATTCCTTTAGCCGGCCTCTATAACTTCGCGGGAAAAGAAGCACCTGGTGTTTTTATCATCATCATCAGGTCTTTTTAGTCTCCACTGCAGGAGCATGACCCTCTCTGTACTACCGGAGCCATACTTGGCCAGAGCAGACAGAGGATTTGGCCTACACTCTCCTCGCTGGCCAGACGGCTTGGAGAAGTCTCATTGATGTTTATTTTATGAGCTTTTTTTAGCTTGTATTACCTAAGTCTCTCTCTCTTCTCGGTGTTTTTATATCTTTTTTTACCAGACCAGCATGAAAGACACTAGTAACAATAACCTTTATTCAGACAGTAAATTATATCATATGATTATTTATACTCCCTGTCTTTACAAACAACAAATCCTCCTCCAATGAAGGCTACCGAGTGTGAATTTCCTGCTACAGGCGCTGGGGCAGCGTAACGTGAGGTATTCGAAATGATACTAGTAGGAGCAATACCTGAGAAACGAGATTTAGACGGAAAAACGTATTTTCCCAGTCAATTTCTTAGTCAGTCAAAATCATCAAAAGGTTATACAGTTTATATAGACAAATACATTGTTATGATTGAAATGTATACTTTGTTGCCATGCGTGTAATGAAAAGCTTTTTCGGAACTTGAGTCTTTTCTTTATTCTGGACGATCCAGCGATTGACCACGCTCTCACCTGATGTTAACTGGTGGGCAAATAAACGGTAGCCCTCATTTTTGCCATTTATCTCTTTAGCTACTCTTGACCACTCGTACCTCACATCAAAGCCATAGCAGGAGGCTATGGCTTTGATGTCATCAACCTACCGTCTAAATGGTCTACCTCGTTGTTTGTCCCTTATGTGACTAGTTTTGACCATGTTTCACGTCCTGTCATTGTGTGGCCTGTCCATTTTCACCTAAACTTTTAAATATTTGCAATGTTTACTCTATCTAACAGTCTTATCCTATTATACTTCTTTCCATGGAGTTCTGGCGTGTTCGAACCTCTTATGCAATATAATAACAAATAGTTAAACATATGATATACCCATTCAATATAATACCTTTTTAGCGTTTAATCCAACAATAACTTTATCAAATCACGCACGGGCGTGTTCGTATTTGCCATGCCGAATGTAAATTGCTCATTTGGTATTAATGGGTTTGTTTTATGGTATCTGTAGTGCTATATGTGTATTGGTATGTTTTATTGATACTAGGGGATCGCGGACTCGACCTACCTTTGGCGACTTCTTTTTCATCAAACATTTTCAATTTGAATACTGGTATAAGGAATTGCCTTACCCCCATTTTAAAAGGAAAGTAATAAGTCGGGCCGCTAATCAGCAGCAAGATTTTACAATTGGGGCAGCAGAGAAAACATTGGGACAAGCTTTGGCTTTCCACCTGGATCGACTGATGGCAGAAAAGAAGTTTTGCTGACCATAAGCTGCCCAACTAGCTATTTTAGCTGACCGATTACATTGTTTTGCTAACAAAAATACGAATATTCTGCTAACCGTTTAAATAACTACCATTTTAAAATATATCTTTATTGTTTCCATCATGCGTTCTAATGATGACTAGCTTTAAGTTAATGTTGACAATATAATGTACCCTTACTTATAAATCGCAGAAATTTCTCGGTCATAATTATAATCATAAGCGATAAGTCCGCCTTTGTACTTATTATTATTATTATTTTTAGTCGTTAACATATTGTTTTTTTTTCTCTTATGATAATGGTGCAAAAAAGGTTTTTTTTTTTCTTTCTTCTTTCATAATGTTTGTTCACACCTGATAAATTCGGGATAGCCAAATAGGTCGCTTCTATCAATGGGTCGGAATTACTGCGACTCAATGAAAGCTAATTTTAATAAAAAAAATCTAATAATTTTAAATTCCACCACTCGGAACCCTTATAGTTTCGTCATGTCCGTCCGTCCGTCCATCCTCGGCTTACCTTCTAATGTTTCGTGATATAAAATCACATGTTCTAATTGTTGTATGTGTTTTAGTCCTAAGAATAATTTATAGTAAAATTGAATTGTAACTACCTAATTATCATGTATCTATGGTAAACATAACGGTCCTTTTGGACAGTCGTAGAAAAAATATACTTAAATGGTTTTAAGGAGGGAAATACACCAGACAGTTTAAAGTTGTTTATAGTGTGTGTGCGTCACAAAATATATTGGGATTTAGCCTGGGATTATTATGTTTGTCACATATGTGAGTACATACAAAAATTATTCCAAATCATTAAAATTTTTCTAGTTTGTAATTTTAGTTTATAGTTTTATGTTCTAAATATACTTTGCTATAGGTAGATTAATTATAAGAATTGTTATGGAAGAACGGAGCCTGCTGGTACAAGTATTCTATTACTTAAAAGTAGGCTCCAACATCTGTCTATGAAATGTATACAATTTACCTAAATAAATTATTTTATTTTTTTATTTATTTTATTTTTATTAGCCGGCGGCGACTTAGCGGCCTGCCGTTGCCCGATACTAATACCATTAGTTTTATAATCTCTGTTTGAGGAAAATACCATTAGTTTTATAATCTCTGTTTAAGGAAAAAGATCGCGAATATACAAAAATATACGAAACAGCTGTTAGTCAACCGACATCAACATCGATGCGGCAAAATAATGAGACGGGGAAGTGTACCGCGGTGTCGGCCGTTCTGCAGTGTTGTGCCGAGCTCGATATTTTCGAGGACGGTGAGAACGGGGCGGATCTTTTTCCCGAAAATTTCTTTTTGTTTCTCTCGAGAATTATTGGAAATTTTTCGCAAATTTCCGTGAGAAGGAATTCACGAAAACAGAGAATTTCTCACCGGCACATCACTGAGTCTATTTTTGGACAGGCGAGCGAGCGTTTACTGACAAACAAATGATTTACTCGTCAATTTTTAGGGTTCCGTAACGAAAGGGTTAAAATGAGAGACCCTTTAATTAGTAATAGGGTCTCATTTTGACGTAAGGACGAACGGACAGTGGAGGCTTAGGCCTCACTGTCCGTTGTCCGTCAAGGTTTTACACAATTGAATGTTGTATGGTGGTACGGAATTGATCGTGGGTAATTCCGACTCGCACTTGGCTAGTTTTAATCAATGATTATTTTACGAACGATTGCAACTTTTCGTGCAATTTCCACGACGGTAGCTTTCACGTTAAAATCAGTACTTGTCAGTCATCACGATCTTTAAGTTCCTTTTTACGATATACGCTCAAACAAAAGTGTTTGGGAAGCGCCCTTTTACCACAGATTACTAAATAGTTATGCTTTTACAACGCACATGGAATGAAGCACCATTCAGTAGCCTTTGTATTTCTCGATAGCATTTCGCATCTGCGGTTGATTCCACAACATTCTCATTTTCCTGCTCAAATCAAACACTTGATATATGCAAACTGTGATAACATGCAAAACGCGTGAGAAACACGTCCCAGCCGTGGGAGTGGGGCACTGGACCACTCACAGCAAACTACAGATCTACAATAATATTATAATGAGAGAATTATTTGTTTTAAGAAGCCGCCGAACCCGCCTGCCGAGCGTGGTGAGGTGGAGGCCTTTTTCTAGCCATAGCTATTCAGCGCGGAAATGCAGCCAGCATTTTGGCACCTTTGCGCCAGAAACGTTACAGGGCGGGTTTTAAATGTATCTGGACTAATCTTATAGCTATGTAATATTGTATAATTTATATTGGAATTATTAAAAATAAAATAATATATAAATATCTAATGTATGGGAGGCCCCCTTAGAAAGGATGGATGGATATAATATATTAAAATATAAAAACTCTCCATTTCAAAAACTTCTCTCTCTCCTCATCCCAGCATGTAAGTTTTTACACTTTCCATTCTGTAACAAGTTTCGGCTTATTTTGACGACTGGCCGCCTCACTTCAACACTTCTCGTGAATCATCTCCTCAGCTCCACAATATCAAAAACGACAGAACCTATATTGATGAAAGTGGCACTGTTCCTTAAGCTAGTCGTTTTTAAATATATAAATTGTACATTTTTCAGTTGGGCAATATCTAGTCCAGGGTTTCTCAGAATGGGGTCGCGTACCTCATTCTGAAAAACCCTAGGGGGTATGCGATAAGATTTAATTAGTGTCACGATCACAGTGGAAATGCCATCAAGAGGCTTAGTTAAATATGCTGAGAAGAACAAGAAGAAGTGGGGGTTCGCTGTCATCTCGAATCATTACCGGTCGGGTACGTGGAGCCATAACTTACAAAAAGAGATAAATGTATACAATTTTAAATAAAAAAAAAATAACTTTGAGAAATTGAGACCCTGATCTTATCCAATCATTTTTTTTTTGTTATCTGTTGACCGGGCGGTAGATTCAAGGGGCACCAAAATTGTAATATAAAATATTCAGTCGCTGCGCTGATTAAAACTCAAATTTAGACGCGGAGCTCATAGCAATATCTAAACATGTGGTGTAGTGTAGCTAATCAATTTTGTTTATCGACAAGCGTATTTTGATAGCTACGGGAAAAAAAGGACATTTCATGGTTTGGTTTAATAGCCCGAGCATAGATATATAATATAATACAGGAATAGACATCTCACCCGAGCCGGGCCGGCGCGCGCTCTGGCAAGGTTAGTTCCTAAAGTCATCGGTAGATGGCAGTAGGTCGTTAAAAAGTTAAAACTAAAGCGTTAAAATTAATATTACGCATTTATTTCAAAAGTGGATTATTCCAATAAATAAAAATCCTGACTGCCTTTTTAACAGTTTACGTCCGCCATATAAATGTTTTGCTAACGTCACATAGCCTATGACACTCCGGAGAAGAATACAAATCGAATGATACTTCGCACTTAAAAATCGGTCCGTTTAGGCTACTGAACACAGGTGACGACAATAAGACAGACATACTTACATACCCGCGAAAAACATTACCTTCCTTCTCTTCAGGTCAGTCGGGTATATTTATACTGCAATTTTTGTCTGGTTTTTAAGAAGTTCTGGTGTGAGTGGCCAACACTGTTGTCACAACTATGAATTCATTTTTGGGTTTAGGAGTACGCTTCTATAATAAAATTCCTGCAGAAATATTAGGTCTGCCTTTACTTAAGTTCAAAACGATTGTAAAAAACCAGTTAATAAAAAAGGCTTATTACTGCATTGATGATTATATTACTGATAAAAATGCGTGGAAATTTATATAAATTTATTTAATGTTAACAATTATTAAATGTTAAAATTAATCTATAGTATGAAAAATTGTATTTAATGTTAACAATGTATTCAGAGCCCTTCAGGCACGTAGGGACCAAGGCTGGATTGAGTTTCTTTCGGCGTATTCTTCTCACCAGTGGTCGTTCCGAAACGCTAGTAGTATTTCAATTTTGCATATATATAAAAAAAAAAAAAATATATATATAAGAAATAAAAATATGACGTTCAAAAAGAGATACATGTATCCAATTTTGAATAAAAATCTTTGACTTTGACTTTGACTTTGACATTTTTCTAGCTGCCTTTTGAATCTATCATAGCTTAACGACTGCCGGTCGAATGGGACCAACGGCTTATCATACTCTTCGAAAATAAACGTTTTATTTATTACTAGCTTTTGCCCGCGGCTCCGCCCGCATCAATGTCGATCTCTCGGGAATAGTACTTTTTCCCGGGATAAAAGGTAGCCTATGTCCTTCTCCGTACTCCAGAGAATGTGTATGCAAAATTTCATGATGATCGGTTCAGTAGTTACGGCGTCAAAGCGTAACAAACAAACAAATAAACAAACAAACTCACTTTCGCATTTATAATATTAATAAGGATTCAAAGATAATTGTATGCCCCTTGTGTTCACCCATCCCAGTGGTGACTACGTTCCGGGGTGCTTAACATACGTAAATGCTAATAATGCGTGACTACCTACTGGGGCATCGTGCTTTTTCTAAATACATATTGTTTATTTGCTCACCCGGCCTTTGTTGTTGTTATTAGGCTATCACCACAGATTACTAAATAGTTCCCCCTGTAAGTGCATAATATTAGAGATGGGCAATCCACCCACTCGGGTTTAAACCCAGTTGGGTAAAAACCGGGTGTTTTGGGTGTTTTGGGTTTAAACCCAATAAGCACCCCAATTTTTGGGTTTTTACGATTTTTTACTTAAATTATGCTACTTCTTGACCTGACTAAGCTGGTACAGTGGGCTACAGTTCCAATCTTCAGGTCTAATTGGTCAACTTCTTTCAACTTTCTGTTTTATGTCCTCATCAAATAATATTTTCTTGCGATAGAGCGAGGTGACATGACCAGAGGATAAAATAAACGGGTATTTTGGACTGTTAGTGGCTCAATAATTTAAATATTGTCGCGAAGCTCCCAGAATGGAATAGTCTAGAACTTAGCCGAACACCGTCTGTCGCGCTCATAAATCTTATATCGTGCTCACACATATGTATTCTAGGTTAGCGGGAATACACACTATCGAATATTCTGGCAGTCGGAACCGAAACTATATGGAATTTTCTAGAGACAAGACTATTATAAGGGTACGGAAGGGGTCATCGTCATTCAGTTGACCGCGAGTATTCGAAGCGAACGAATCCAATACGAGTGCGAGTAATAACAGTGACTGCAAGGCCACGAGTACGCGCGTCGCGTGGCTGCGACAGGCTTCAGAGGCAGGCGCACGCGGCAGAGGCAAACGCCAGCGCCAAGGTGTTCACGAGAACGGACGGCAAGGAAAGTGGACGTATTCAGATCAAAGAATAATACATACATTTTTTGGATAATACAGTTACTTATTGTTTTGACCGTATTTTGAAGGATTCATTTATGATACTTGCTTTTTAACCGACTTCAAAAATGAAAAACGATGTTTGACAGTATGAATGTTCTCTGTTCATGTTTTCTTACCGACTGGTTGGTAGCTTTTGGGTAAGGAATTTGGGGTTCTCGAAAATGATCCAAGATGGCGGCCGCGACTGTCATAAAAAAACGACATGGGTGTCGTTGTCTAGGTATTTTGAGGTGTAGATCTCAAAAATGACGTCAGTTTTGGAATCCAAGATGGCGGACCCGAATTGTTATAAAAAATTGACATGGGTGTCGTTTTATAGGTTTTTTGGGGTGAAGATCTCAAAAATGATGTCAGTTTAGGAATCCAAGATGGCGTACGTGACTTGACATAAAAAATCGACATGGGCTACAATTTCTATGTTTCTTGTGAAGAAGATCTTGAAAATAATGTCAGTTTTGTAATACAAGATGGCAGAAACGGCTTTGCATGGTAATTCATCATGGGTTTTGATCCCTTGGTTTTTTGGGGTGTAAATAACGTAATTTTCGAGGAAGAATAGGAAACAACACCCATGATGATTTATCATAAAATGTCGTCATCTTGAATTCCAAAACTGATTTTATAATCTAGATCTACACCACTAAAAACCTAAAAAACAACACGCGTCGATTTTTCATGACAAGCCGCGTCCGCCATCCTAGATTCCAAAACTGGCATCATTTTCGACATCTACACCCTAAAAAACGTAGAAAACGACACCGATGTCGATTCTTCATGAAAACATGCCTCCGTCATCTTAGATTCCAAAATCGACGTCATTTTCAAGATCTGCACCCCAAAAAGCCTAAGAAATAACATCCATGTAAATTTTTCATGACAAGTCACGTCCGCCATCTTGGATTCCAAAACTGACATCATTTTCGAGATCTACACCCCAAAAAAAGTAAAAAAGAACATGCATGTCGATTTTTCATCAAAACTCGCGTCCGCCATCTTGGATTCTATAAATGACGACATTTTCGAGATTTTCACCCCAAAAACCTAGGAAACGACACCAGTGTTGATTTTTCAAGACAAGTCGCGTACGCCATCTTGGATTCCAAAATTGACGTCATTTTCGACATCTACACCCCATAAAACCTGGAAAACGACATTCATGTCTATTTTTTATGACATGTTTTTTCTGTAACTACCAAATTCATCGCTCGGGTGGAGCGACAACAAAGGGTATATTTTTTTTAGGTTAAATGGTATAAGAATTATAACGATAGATAATGCCTCGAGACATTCTGAAGTAATTATGGAATAAGATGCTCCTATACATTTTAATACAAACATAATCTTGAAAAACAACAATACACTCCTTTTTTTGAAGTCGTGTAAAAAGAAAAGTATCAAAAACTCAAATTTCAATAGAATTATTTATTCTCCTGATTACGTCCACCGACTCACTACTAAGTCATTACCGCACTCGTTCTAACATAAGGTCTGACACAGCATGCTGTCTCTTTCTACTTTGCCGCAAAGCCTTTAAAATATTTACGGCAAGCAAAAGACCAACATGTTGGTCAACTGCAACATGAAAACACAGAACTAGTTATTTTCATCTCGGTTTTTATTATTAGTAAACATTTTAAAATTTCCTATAATTTAATTAAGTACATACCTAACATTTCTTTAAATTATTTTAACGTACAGCAACGTAGAATTGATCATTACAATTTTATAAAAATATATTTTTCATATATTACTAACGTTTTTGACAAATAAAGTAAACACCCGAATTTTTGGGTGTTTATGGGTGTTTAAGGGTGTTTATTGGGTTTTTACCAAAGCACCGGGTTTAAACCCGGTGCTTTGCCCATCTCTACATAATATATATAGCATACTAGAGACGGGCCAAAGCATCGGTTACGGTAAGTTTTACCAGAAAATTCTTTCAGTTTGGCATAAAATCGGCGAACGATCGGCGTTCAAAACTCACGTGTTTGGGTGAATTGGTTGCGTGTGATTTTGTGATTTAGGTGATTTAGGTGCGAAAGACGAAGGTGCGAAGTGCTGAGGCGTTAGTCTATACTTTTATATAAGAGAGTTGTTTTGTTGATCCTTAGGCTTCCAAACCCAAGGGTAAAACCGGACCGGGTTTTGCCAAGCCTCGGTCGTCTACACGTCTGCTACAAAGCCGTCTACTACTAGCAACCCGCCCTGGCTTCGCACACCCGCGCGAAGCCAGGGCGAGTTAATAACGCGTGTAGTAGATTTAGTAGTAGAGCATATTATGCCTACATCACGAATTTATTTTCGCGCGCGTAAATTTTTGCGATATCTCACAAGATATCCGTTATAATAATGTGCATGCCGTTTTTGAAGTGACTTTTGTATCATTAAAAGATAGATACATATACCAAGGCTGAGTTTTTTATAGATCTAAACAGAAAAGAGGAATATCCCAACATGCATTGCTTTATAATATCTGAACGGGTGTAGGCTGTCAATGCTCCCGGGCGGCTTCACTTTTCCGACACTTTCAACAACTATCGTTAATCTCAATTTATTAACAAAGTATATACTAAATCTTCCTTCCTCATCAATCACTCTGGCTATTGGTGAAAACCTCATAAAAATCCGTTTAGTTTTGAGTTTATTGCAAACAGACTGAGGCAGACAGACAGTCGGACGCGGTGTAGTACGCTTTTATACCCATACTAGGTATGCAGTCAAGTACCTCTAGTGATGGTTGCTATTATTCACATATTTGAATACGTCTCGGCTGAAACTGAGACCCAAACCGCAGGTTTGTGTTCGGTTTCGGTTCCGGTAGAATATTCGGTCTGTGTCGGTACTAAACTACATCACTATCGTATGTGTTGTAATACTCAATTCACACGCACCGTGCCCTTGCCCGGCCCGAATGGTTCGGGCACAACTGCAGTAGATACCTGTAGGTACTAGTCCGAAAATAATTATAACCATATGCACCGTGGACAATTTTAATAAATGTTCTTCTATTTTTACACTCCAGTTCACAAAAGGAATATTATATTAAATTGTTTTGAAAGTTCATATAAATGTAGTTAGGCATTATGAAGCTCCTCAGTCGACCTCCTCGTTAAGCCGTTGACTGCAATCAATGGGAGTCGTTAGGCTGTGTCATATGCTAAGGACAGTTTGAAAATTTTGATACGACTGTTCTCACTCCACTCATCTCAAAAGCATTAAACAAGGATAGTTTAACAAAGAGCATAATTGGTTGGCCTGATGCAAAGCTCGCCAGAATTGCATTATTAGGTCAATCAAGTCAATTTGTTGTTTGTTCTTGTCCAAATTAGATGTCCATGTAATGTAGGTCTGAAACGGTGTCGAAGCGCCTCATGACTTTGTCACAACTCCGGAGGCAAATATTGAAAATTAAATAAAGGATGCAAAAAAACGTATGATGTGCAGAAGAAAGAGCCGGAAAGCTGGCCCAGAAATTTCAAAGAGGTGCTTTACTGGCTCAAATATTATAAGTTCTCGTGATGTTGACGAGTGACGAGCGGAGAAAGTTCGCCAGTTATGTAAAATAATTGCGACGCGTGCTTGGGAACTTCCCAACACAACACAATTAATTATTTCACTATTTTGTCGGTGGGTGTGTGACCCGGCTGAATCGACTGGAGAAAAACGGTTTGTTCGTGTTAATTCTCGATATTTCATTAAATTGAAATGTGGTTATTATTATTTAAAAAAATATTATTAAAAATCTCTTTGATTTCAATTTAAATGTTTATGTTAGGTCTGTCTAGAGCCAATTTTTTTGAAGTGAGATTTAATTTTAAGTCTATCGATAAGTGAGAGTATTTGTGTCGCGCGGACCAGGCATCGAACCGGGCGTTTCAATTACTGATGACGTTGTAACCAGCAGAACCGGTCCACTGTGACGTCACATGGCATTTGATAGTGGCATTAGGTCGGCTAGATCTACTACACGAATAAATAACGGCAGTTGGCGGCGCAGCGCCACAGATAACTTAAGAGGTAGTACCGCGCGCCGTTCGTCATCGAGATGGCACTGAGTTGAGAGGCAGAGGACGTTACGAACAACCCATTCTTAATAGGTACTAGGTCTATCTTCCTTATTATAAGTTTGTATGTTTTGTAAATATAATATAAATAATAAATATATACGGACCAATCTAACAGATTGAGCTAGCCCCGGGTTCGATCCTCGCTCAGGTCAAGATGGAAAATGATCTTTTTCAGATTGGCCTGAGTGTTGGATGTGTATCTATATATGTATTTGTTATATAATATAGTATCGTTGAGTTAGTATCCCATAACACAAGTCTCGAACTTACTTTGAGGCTAGCTCAATCTGTGTGATTTGTCCGTATATATTATTTATTTATTATTATTTAATAAACAAGATCATGACTAATCCTAACTGAAGTAACTCTGTCTGCCTGTTACCTCTTCACGCTTCAACCATTGACCCGACTTTGATGAAATTCGGTATGGCCTAAAGCGCCTATTATACCATCCTGAATTTAGGATCCGGAATTCAGCATCCGATAAGGACAAGAAATTCAGTCGTCAGAGCTCCTGATTACACCGTCCGGAACGTGTCCTGAACGGAGACTGCGCGTCCTGAGAGAGCCATCCGTTGGCCATCCTGAATGCGTGAGAGGGACGCCGCTATACGTGCGATGCGATTGGAGATATTCTCGTATCGTTTCTAACGTATAGCGGCGTCCCTCTCATGCGTCGATCCTAAATTCCGGATGGTTTCACTTTATGCTTCCGTTATGCTTCCGATAA
Source organism: Elegia similella (assembly GCA_947532085.1). Lineage (NCBI taxonomy): Eukaryota > Metazoa > Arthropoda > Insecta > Lepidoptera > Pyralidae > Elegia > Elegia similella. Next base: position 107,767 of record OX383954.1, on the reverse strand, counting down.
GGACGTCGGAAGCCATTCAGTCCTGACAACGGATCGACCGTCCTGAATGCGATTAAACTGTCCGTTGACTATCCGTTGACTGAACTCCGGATCCTGAATTCTGGGTGGTCTAATTGGCGCTTAAGACAGGAAGGACTAGGCCTTCCATCCCAGAACACTGTTAAAGAGGGAGCGGGCGGAGCCGCGCAAGCTAGCAACTACCTATTACATATAATAAATGCGCAAGGATTGAAATAAAAAAGTCAATCTTCACTGTATTTTTTAAGTTTTTTAAGTTTTTGGGTGAAAATTAAGTGAAATCAATTCAAAACCGTGTAAAAAATCCAAAACGCGTCTATAAAGAAGAAGTACTCGGATGCGTAAAAATTGTAGATTGTCAAGTTATTTGCTAAGGAGTCCAAAAGTTTTGAATATGTTTTTCTCCATTATAACAAAAGTGTATGCGTATTTGGTAGTATAAAAAATATAGGTTCGATAACTTTCCTTATTCTTAGAAAACCTTGTGATTGCGTCGGTTTCTCCAAAACCCAGAAACTGGTCGGGGCAGGTCGTAAAACCTCGTAAATGAATCACTTAATGGCAACTGGTGTTTGGCTGTCCACGAGTCTGTCATTAAGGCATGAGATACTACGTGATAGAGAAAAACCAATCACATATCTTCATATATATAAATCTCGTGTCACAATGTTTGTCCTCAATGGACTTCTAAACCACTTAACCGATTATAATAAAATTCGCACACCATGTGCAGTTCGATCCAACTTGAGAGATAGGATAGTTTAAATCTCAAATTATAGTCGCAATTTTTTTAGCCACAGCAACGCGTGGCTGGGTCAGCTAGTATATAATAAATACCTCCGGTAGTGATACCTAATTACCAAAGACGAAATATGTTCCATACTGGTTTGGGAGGAAATAAAAAACATACTTATTCATAAAAATTAGCAAACGTTAAAACTATTTTAGTCAAAATATGTTTTGTCCTTATTCCTCTCTGCAACGATTGGCATGGAAAGAACGAGACAAAAAATATTTTAACTAAAATTTAATAAGCGTTTGTTATTTTTTATGAACAAGAGGGATAGAATATATCAGCTGCTTCTCCTCTCGCGCAGATCGTAGCAGTCGATACAAGGGACTGGGCAATAATATAAGGGATAATAGGCGATGCGGCTAGCATCTCATCACTATTTTGATTCCGTTATCCACCTGTATGCCTACCAACTCGCTAAACGTAGCTTTTGGGCCTTATGGCCATAGGCTCTAGCAACCCCGAAAGGGAGATAAATGTGATAGTATGTATGTACAATATGTCAGTCAAATTGACCCTGATAGCGGCAGCTTAACTACAAGGTGTGGTAGTGTCAGGGGCCAGTGCGGAGGCGCCTGCTGAGCTCAAACTCACGTGAGCCCCGTTGTTTAACTTTGCCACGGACCCGGGTGTTATAGTTGCGCCACTGCCTCACAGCCTTCCAGCGGTGACTCAGCCCATCTACATGAACATCTTTTCCTCTGGAAACTCGATTTTTTTACCTCATTCATAATATGGTCCGGCCGGCAGAATACGTTTGTATGGAAACTGCGCATTATTGCGGAGTTTACACATTTTGTCCCATATGACATGTCATTCATTTTGACGGGCCGAGACACCCCTTTAAGGGAATGTCGGTGGCAACTTTACTTTAGTATATTACCCGATTGAACTTTGAAAAGTAGATTGTAGATAGTGTAAAGGTTTTAAGTTTTTCATTTCACCAGTAGACTTGATGATGATGATGATGAAAAAAAACAATCGAGATCGGGCTACAACCATTAGTCTTTTTCGATTATTTCCGAGGTTTAATAGGGGATCGCTTCGGATAGCACCACGATCACCAAAATGTCTACTAGACTAGGCAATACTCGAAGAACTCACAGTTTCTGCTTCCTGTGGCTCGTGTTAACGCCCATCTCCAAAACTTCCAAATAATTTGAAAGCGGTCTGGTCGATGTAGATGGCTGCGCAGTCGAAATACTCTTGATTAACGCGGTGTTAAAATAATTTTGTAACAAACGGACTGTCGGGCTCCGAACCTGTAAAACATTCGCTCGTAGGCACTCGCGAGACGGCAGATCCAAGACTTGTTTACTCGTAACACTTCAATAAAACGTATAAAAAATCACTCAACGGTCCACATGACATTAAATCCAACAATGCAGCTCAAGAAACGACTCTATTACAAGGTATTAAAGTTAAACACTAGTCGATCTGATGCTTTGGATCAAGACTTCAGGAGGTCGCTGTACACCGAACGGGTTTGTTTCTCGGACGCGCTCTTGAACTTGGCCGGCCGGCGCGGCGGTGTGACTACGCGTACTCATAACTATACGTGCAGTCATAAGTATTCCATTTTAGACCTTATCACATTGAGTTAAGAACCGATGTTAACGTACTAATGCTCACGACCGCACAGCTATGTAGTTTGCAAAGCCTTGACTTGGAGCAAAACTGCACAGCAGTCAATGCAATTTATATTTCAGCATTTTTAAGCTGGGGAGGATAGGTATTTGAGGGATTTCGGATGGGAAAAACGTATTAGGATACTATTCACTCGGATGAATGGGGAAAAGCAAGTAGCAGCTTCGGAAGCCGGGCGCGTACCCGACGCCATCCCCGCTGCTCCGGACAGACAGACAGTCGAGGATGACACCCCTGGCCTGATTTATAAGTATACTGTGACTTCGGCTAGCTCCGTGGCGCAGCGGTCAACACACCAGCATGCGACACGAGAGTGCCCGGGTTCGATCCCCGGCCAGGTCAAGATGGAAATGATCTTTTTCAGATTGGCCTGGGTCTTGGATGTGTATCTATATAAAATATAGTATCGTTGAGTTAGTATCCCATAACACAAGTGTCGAACTTACTTTGGGGCTAGCTCAATCTGTGTGATTTTTCCGTATATATTTATTTATTATTATTTATTTACTTAACCGACAAGGCCCTTTTGTTAAATCGTAGATTAGATTATATTGTATTGATTGTCAATTCAAATTTTAAAAATAGACAAATCAAATTGAAATCAACAAAAGAGTATAGTTTTAAACGGTAATTTTCTACGCGGACGCCCGCAGTGACACGCATGACGCCGCGACGGACCGTGACAGTGACAGTGATGCGACCACTCGTGAGTTATTGGGGCTTGTTGGCCTATTGACTTAAACACAAAATCAAAAACCGACCAAGTGCGAATCCGTTATCTATAAAAACGGATAAAAAGTCATGTCTGTTGTATGGAAGCTCCCCTTATATATTTAATTTTTGTTTTATTATTTATTTTTAAATTGAATATATAGCTAAATAATCTGTAAATATTTCAAGCGCCTGCCTGTTGTCGTTATGGATAAAAGCAAAAACAAACAAAAAAAATCACGTTTGTTGTATGGGAGCCCCCTAAAATATTTATTTTATTCTATTTTTTAGTATTTGTTGTTAAAGCGGCAACAGAAATACATAATCTGTGAAATTTTCCAACTGTCTAACTATCACGGTTCATTGGATACAGCCTGGTGACTGACGGACAGACAGACGGACAACGGAGCGATTTCTTCCCCAGTTTAAAATGCTTTCAATTCATTCATTAATTTCGAGTAGGTGCCACGGTCAATCTGACACCCTGGTGTCAGAGTTCAACGGAACAGCCTCTCCGCCTCTGACGTGGTTTCTTTAACGACTACACTGTCTAACACTGTAAACGTCTACACGACGGCTTAGCGTGCCTTCCGAAGCACGGAAACATCTTTATTACCAGACAATCAGGTGTTTCAAGCCTGCAATGTCCTAACCAAACTGGAAACAAAGTATGCTTCCCGTGCGTTTCCCACGGGAAGCATACTTTGTTTCCAGTTTGGCAACCCACAGAAATAGCCGCGAACTAAGTCGCGGGCAACAGCTAGTATTAGTATAAGAGCTAAAGTGGTAGCTTCCTTCTTAATACCATTAATTTTTTTGAGCTTTGCTAACAGATAGCAAAATATATTGAGTGATGTAGAATGCGCCGCCACCGGTCATAAGGTGATCGGCCGTGCGCGCGCGCCTTGAACTTGTCCGGCGAACACTGGTGGCGGTTCACTGGCGGCAAACGGTCTGATAAAGACAAACGGTTTGGATGTTATCCAATAGATCTATCTCATAAAAAAACATAAACCTAATGCCTATCAATGTGCGAAACCAGGTTTTAAGGTCCTTAAGACTCTGTCTAGCACTCTGTCTAGCCCGCAAGGAAAAAATACGTGTTAGTAAGTATGTAATCATCATCGTCATATCACCCGCAAGAATTTATTTTATTCTTTTATATGGATTAATGTTTAAGTAAAGGGCGTATGCACTTTGTACGAGCGTCCGAAATAGCACCCTATAAGGTCCTAATGGAAGACCAGCGCTGGGCTTAAATATCCAGCAAATGCTCAGTTGTGTCCATGTTTGGAGAACTTTATTGTTTTTGACTCCAATTATCTGTATAATTACAGATTACTGTTTAATTTTGATGTCTTTGTATGTTACTCTGTAATTGGTTTCTCCAAATAAAGTAATTCTTATCTTATCTTATCAAGAAGTGAACTGCTGGACATAGGCCTCCCTCAAGAATTTCTAATATGACCGGTTGGAAGCGGCCTGGGTCCAGCGTCTTCCTGCAACCTTAGTCAGAGATCGTCCGACCTGGTCGGTAGGTGACCAACGCTGCGCTTGCCGGTACGTGGTCGCCATTCGAGAACCTTTCTGCCCCATCGTCGTCGCCCTACGTTGTAAAAAATGTTCTATATCGATCAAACGCCAAAAAAACTGCGCAGTAACGAAGTCAATGAAAATAATTCACAATGCTAAGCACGAGCTTTTAGTTAATGAATAGTGAGGGCGTTAGAATGCCACAAAAACCGTTGATCCGCATTGGAGTGCCGGTGAAAGCAAGGTTCAGGTACAATTATATTTAGACGACAATGGACACTGAGGCAGGTATTTGAGGAACTAGATGTTGGCTAAGATAGTGGGTTAGATTGTCGGAAAACCTCGATATCAATGTAGATCAAAGTTTGTTATATATTTCTTATTTTTTTGTAGCTGTCATGACAAGTATAGTGACATGTGTCGAGTCACACAGACAAATCATCATTATTCAAAGTGAATCCTCACTATATTACTAATACTAGCTGTTGCTCGCGACTTCGTCAGCGGCAATTTCTATTCTGCGTAAATTATCCCCCGTTTTCAAAACATTTTTTATTGATGCTTCGCTCCTATTAGTCCCAGCGTGATGTTTTAAAGCCTAAAGCCTTCCTCAATAAGTGGACTATCCAACACAAAAAGAATTTTCCAATTTGAACAACAAACATTTCAGATTTCTATCATTGTTTGGTTAGTCGTCCATTTGAACATACGAGTACGTTTTAATTATTAAATTTTGCTTTAAAAACATTTGGTGTTTTAAAATTTGTTATTTCATTTATTGTTCTTTTGAAATTTGATCGATGACGTTTTGGTTTTCTTATACGAGTATGTACCCGAATAATTCATTGACTTCCTATTCTTAGCTTTCGTCCTGAAAAAAGTACTGTTCCTAAGGTATTGGCATTAGTATGAATGCTAGTGTGTCATATTTTAAAACGAATCACGAATCTGTTATCTGTTTGTTTGGTTTTTGTTACGCTTTCGTGCTTAAACTACGAAATTGCATACGCGTTGTCTAGGATTCGGAGAAGGACACAGGACACCTGACTGTTCCCCGAGGGACCGAAGTTGAAGCGAGCAGAGCCGCGAGCGAAACTTATTTATAATATAAATCTCCTTCACGTGAGCACGCATGCATGATGCAGGCCACGCATGCTGTTATGTCACCTACATACAATGCGTCATACAGGGTGTTCGGGATTGTTGAAGAAGCACAGACTCCATGCAAAAGCGAGATAAGCCACAAAGAGTGTAAAAAGAAACATACAAAGTCGTGTTTTTATTAAAACAAAAACTATTGTTTTAACAAAATATGATTTCAGTTTTGTTTGATTGACTAGCACACTTTGTTTCATTCTGTTTGACGAGATGGTACCCTGAAACTATCAGTCACAAGTCAGGTCAGTGAAGCGAACCAAATAAAAATAATGTTTATTGTTAGTTATTTTTTACCAAAGTTGATGATTGTAAGGATAATATAGAAATTTCTTTAAATTTTCCTCACACGGTATCATAAGAATATTAAACATTCATTTATGTAGCCTTAATGAACTTCAATTTTAGTATCATCATTATCATCATCAGGTCTTTTTAGTCTCCACTGCAGGAGCATGACCCTCTCTGTACTACCGGAGCCATACTTGGCCAGAGCAGACAGAGGATTAAGGCCTACACTGTCCTCGCTGGCCAGACGGGTTGGAAAGGTCTCATTGATGTTTATGAGCTTTGTTTAGCTTGTATTTTCTAAGTCGCCTCTTACAACCTCCACGGGAAGTCTTGGAGGGGTCTTGGAGTAAATTTTAGTAATAAATACTTTTGAAATTCTGTTTGCAGTTTTTCTTTTCTCAAATATTGGTACAATGGTTTGTTTGACCTCTTTTCTCTGTCGCCTATAAATAAAAACACACCGTAATGAACACTCTGTATGTGTTATGGGATTATAACTAAGGCTATTAGAGCACCGAGCACAATAACGCAGGAGCGGGCAGCTGGTTCGCGACGAGTACGCGATAGAAAGGGTTATATACTTGCAACTCGAATTAAGTTGCAGAAAACTCCGGCCACCGCATTATATTTTCGTTGTAAAGTGTTCAAGTTCAAATATTAAGCTTTCTCGTCATATTGTTAGCTTTACGTTGACAGAAAAATATAGAATAGATCAGAGTGACCCGGCAGCGATCCTATCTCGAGTCAGCCTCACAATATAAACGCTAGACAATGGCATTGCCGGAGTAAACCTCTTCCTCGAAGCGCAATGGTTCCGTGCACGCCTAGGTCACTCTTATTATTTTTTCAACTGATCCTTGTGCGTTTCGTAATTGCGAAAAGCTTTTTTCTATAAACGCAGACGGACTTCCAGCCGTTTTCTTCCCGCACAGATCGCACAGCCAGTCGGGGCTCACATCAGGTTGTGAATATCATCATTTTCGATTCTATTTTTTTAATATATTAGGCAGCAAACGAGCAGACGAGCCACCTGATGGAAGGCGGTCACCGTCGCCCATGAAAATCTGCAATACTAGAGGAGGTGCTGATGCGTTGCCGACTCTTAAGATAGGTACCTGTAAACAAGCCTTTTGAGGGACCCCAAGTCATAGCATGCGGGGACAACTTCGGGAGCCCATTCCACAATCCTGCTGTACGAGGGAAAAAAACACGTGACGCTCTGACATTTTTGGAGTCTCAACTGTCAAGGATATGGGGATGGACTTTATTCCTGCGTTGGGCGGTGCGGTGGTAGAAAGAGACGGTGGCTCCAATTCAAAAAATTCTTCAGAACACTCCACATAGTAGAGACTCTCCGGAGACTGAGGGTGTCTAAATCATTGGCGTTGGATGGAGTCAGTAATGAAGTGCACCAGACCAGATATGAGAGCAGTCTTCCACTCTCCGATTAATGTTGCTTTGGCCCTCACCCAGACCAGGGCTTCAGAAATCTTGCTTGTGCGAACAAACAAGAATGGGCGGCTTCCATGCTGTGACGCATACATACTATCACGTCTATTTCCCTTGCGGGGTAGATAAAGCCTGGTCTATACGACCCTAAAACTACATTTAGCATGCTGCTGGTGAATATTGAGGTCAATATCTAATCAAACTCATATCTACACACAACACACTAAACATCCATATAAAATATTAAATTAAATTTATGCTTAAAATTAATTGAATAAGATTAAATTAAATTAGATTGCATTGAATTAAATTAAATTTAATTTAATATAATTAAATTATTTTACAATATAATTAAATTACATTACATTCAATTAAGTTATATTAATGGAATTGAATTGTATTTTCGTGATTTTTTAATTTTTTTCATATAGCATGCTGGTTGATGCGTAAGTGGAAAACGGAATCAAAATAGTGATGGGTTGCTAGCCTCATCGCCTACTAACATGGTTTTTGAGACTTTTGCCCATTCGTCAAGCAAACGTAGAATGTACCACGGCTGCTTCTCTCCCCGCGCGGATCGTAAAAGCAGATTTATATTGTTAGTTCCATACTACATATGAATATCTGTTAAATGTATCACGTCACGTCCTCTGTGTGTCGTTGTAGCGCAGCTCTAGTTTGTATGAAACGTAGTAGAAATGACAGATGATGCCACTTCGTTGTACTTCTCCCAGGACCTGTTTCACTGCAGCTAGTTTGAGGAATATGTCACTTGAGATTTGGCGAGCGCGTTGATGTCTTTTTGTCGCGAAATCAATATTATCTGGCGACGGGCTTACGATTTTGATTTTTGAGTGTGTTTTGCCAGATAATCTTGGGTTTACATATTTTTACTATACGACACTTAAAATATACTTTTTAAATATTACCGAATGCATTAATTTAATTATTTGCGTAGGTCTTTTATTTTGCGTATCTAACCAAATAAGTAAGATAAGTAGGTCTTGTAGTGCCGTAGAGACAGACGCATGTAAAGTCAGTAAAGATTTTTACCCGACTGCAAGAAAATAAGGGTTTTGTCTTCCGAGTTCATGTATGCGACTTAATTCCATCAGAACTTCTAAATGCCTGAACAGATTTGGATGTATGAGGTATTGTCTATTGACAATACCTCATACATCCAAATCTGTTACCTTATCTCAAGTGACATGGACTATAAGTTGTTGGGATGGGCAGACGATTTTTGTTTTTTGTATTAAACAACTTTTTTAGTAATAAGATAAATAAGAAGTTGTACTGTGTGGAGTTTGATTGCGTTGCAGTGTCGATTCCGTTTCATTTTTATTCTGTGTCGTCGGCACGCGATGCCCAGAATTTATATCATTTTTATTAAGGGCCGGACGCTCGCAGGTACCTACAATAGCAGTTATGTACTCCTTGGGTGCAATCTGATAAGGGCCCACACCACATTCAACCTTTCGCTTCAACTTCTGCTTTAAAAATGATATGGTTCGTATAAAAAGGCGTAAGTTACAACCACTTTGTGGTTTATATTTATAACGAATTTTTTTTTTTGTTATAAGATACCACACCATTACCAAACAAAAATTGGCTGTCTGTAAAGTCGGTTTACGGACGATAATTTTACGTGATAACAGTGGAAGAGAGATAGATGCGTCACAAGCCGAACGCTTGGCCGATCGTGCCCCCCTATCGCTTGTTCCGCGCTCTCACTTGCACATGGAACGTGACACGTTTTCATGCGTGCAGCCGGCGCTAATCGATTATAAGACACTATAAGACATTATCACGTCAAAAATATAGCTATGTCACTCAGGTGAAAGGATTCCAACGATACATACAACTCGATATACATACAACGACACGTACAGCTCCGTAGCGGTTGACGCATTCAGAAGTTATGGAGGAATATAAAAAGGACACAGGTTGTGAACTTGTGTCGCGAGACTCGCGGGATACTGACTCGCTCAACATACTACTAATAATATATTTTACGAGCTGTTCCGGCGAACTGCGTTTCGCTATATGATAAAAACTATTCTATCTTTTAAGTTGGGCCAAATTACAGATAATTACGACTTACGACGTTTTAAGTTTCTAATGTTATCGTGAAGCCAGTCTCGACATACATGAAATATATTGGTTCTAATAAAACAGTACCTACACTTATTTTATTGACAGTCTTGTAATACGGCAGCCGTGTCAAAAGCCGTAAGTTGCAACCTCTACGTCTTACATAAAATATCCTAAAATTATCGAAACAGCAATAAATATGAGCACGAAGACATAAACAAAGGTTTGCGGGTAGCAGCTAACTGGTTGTTTAGCTGTTTGGCCGTTTGTTTATGAAGTTGTCATGTTGTGGCCATTTTGTGGTCGTTTTTCTCGTAAAGAGGTGTTATTCGTAGTGTAGTAGGTATATAACTATTTAGTTAAAATAGTCATATACCTACTACGAATATTCGAGAATCTTTTATATACATAAAAGATTCTCGAATGGCGATCACGTACCGGCAACCTGTTGAACCGGTTTTCAGGAAATTTCATCATCATCATCATCAGGTTGACAAATGAAGATTTACACATGAAGAATTATACATTTTGTACATGTTTTTACTCGTAGCAGTTGTGACTATATGCAGCGACGACATATAGTACTGTGAGGGCTCGACTCTCGACTATCCCGGTGCTCTAGCCGAGTTCTCACATAAATAGGAAGTTAGGGAGAACACAAGACTCGACACACAGAACACACAGAGAATAACTTTATTACAACTTCAACTATGTAGACGTTGACTTCAATAATTCATAAAAGATACTGATATGCTCCAAGAGATGGTAGTAGACTGAAAGATGGTAGCAGACTCAAAGATGTTAGTAGACTGAAAGGTGGTAGCAGACTCAAAGATGTTAGTAGACTGAAAGGTGGTAGCAGACTGACAAATGAGTGATGAGAGAGAGAGAAAGTAATCTAAAAATGGAATGGAATGAAATTTGAAATTAAATGATGAATGAAAAATGGACAGGATGAGAGAAATGAGGTTGGACGAGATGCAGCATGCAGGTGGCATGCTGCAACGTTACAGTACGGTACGTACTTTTATGAGATGAAATGTAAGTCTATAAATATCTACAGGTCTTATAATAACCTTCAGTTCACTGTTGAACCAAGCCTCTCCCAGGGATTCACCGGTCCCTGGGAGGATATTGCCATACTCTCCACGCTCGGCAGGCGGGTAAGGGAGCGCAGTATGTATTTTTGTGTTGTTGTATACATATAGATTTTTAACTTATGAAGATTCATGGCTTATATATAAATATTTATGAACGTCATATATTCTTGAATAAATAAATCTGTAAAAAAACAAATAAATATATATATGAAATTTAAATAATTGTGTTTTCTTTTACTCTTTATATATTTTATGTGTTTCATACGAGTAATATAAAAATAATAAACTCGTATAAGTATTTACACTTAAGTTGGGTTAGTATAAAAATATTAAAATCTCTGAAGGCCCCATGGCATTCCAAAATGCCTAATATACCAGATAAAAACATCAAAGTCCGGAGAAAAGGCCTGATTTGCATTGAAACATCCTAAGATATTGTCGCAGTTTGAGAATTGTATTTAAAACGTATGTACTTAACAATTCAAATAAGTCATTCGATAACTAAGCGCTGATTTTAACTCTAACAATTATTACCAAAGGTTGTGTTATATGATTTTCTCGCGATAGGTATTAGGCATGCATGCATGCATGATCAGTTTTTGTTTGCTGTTTTTTTCTCTTTAAACTGTGTTTTATTGAAAACTAGATTGCGCCCGCGCCTCCGCCCGCGTCAATGTCGATCCCTCGGGAATAGTACTTTTTCCCGGGATAAAAGGTAGCCTATGTCCTTCTCCGTACTCCAGAGAACTTGTATGCAAAATTTCATGATGATCGGTTCAGTAGTTACGGCGTGAAGGCGAAACAAACAAACAAATAAACAAAAAAACTCACTTTCACATTTATAATATTAGTAGGGATAAGGATACTAAAAATCTTGACATTTCCTAAGATTTTCTAAATTCGGCCGCAATCTTGAGGAGAGTCCAAAAATCCTGAAGTCTCAGGACAAATCCTGAGATACTCGTATGGTAACCATGTCTCCTAGGAAATATTTTGCGCGGGTCGTGACTCGTGAGACGTTCACTACGCGGCCCTTCGGGCAATATGAGAGTTTGCTGGCTCTCCAAGCCTTGCGCACACAAAAGCTGAGTTGCGGATCTCCTAGGGCCCTTTGGTGATGGTGTCTATACAGGTTGAGAGCAATCTGCCCTTGCTCAAACGCCCCGTGAAGTAGCGATCGCAGCTCACCGAATTTCGTACCGCGCAGCGCGGACAAAGTCGCGGTAATATAATAACGACAACACACATTAATAAACTCATGTAACTGTGTATTTTTCGTCGTTGGTCGTTGCCAACGGTATTAAAAAGCGAACACTGCGTTAATTGCTTTATAATTAGTGTTTATGTCATCAATGTCCACATTTTTTAATCCCACTGCTCTCAAAAACGAATTCAAGTAAAAAGTATTATTTGTTGATGTTATGTAGGTACCTGGGTTAATAAATGAATAGATATTGCTTTAATTTGTCCATAAATTTATATTTATTTATTTGATATTTTTATAGTGTTCGTATGTTTATTGGCCATAGATATTTTTTTTGAGTAAATTAATGTATTTAATATTACTGATACCTATATCCGTTATCAAATTGATTGTATTAAAGTAAAAACAAATACTTCCCTTAAAGTTTAAAGAATTTTAAGGGAAACATTTAATTTTCCGGAAAAAGCACGTACGTGGAAAATTGTGTGAAAAATGGACACCTGACCCCCTATGTACACCTACCTACCCAGCAGTGGGCTGAGTAAACAAAACATACATTATTCGATTTGCACCTGTTTTGTCCAGGATACAGGATACCAAATCGACCAGAAGGCTTATTGGACATATGTCCAATTGGTATATTATACGAAAAATGTCCAGTCACAAAAATGTCAAAAACTATATTTTTTTTTAAACTTCGACAAAGCAAAACTCACCAAATCCAAAAAGCCGACGTCGTCGTCCTTCCTCTTCACTCCCATATTGTACGCCTTCCCCAAGTGATCAACAAATCTCTTAGTCTGGCCCCTCATCACACACTTTGTTTATTTATTTTCCGGACAGCTGCGTCGCGTCCGTTCGTGGCGGCGACGTGCGCGAGACTGGCCGAGCTCGGCGGCGGACGGTAGTTTTGTCGCGCGCTCGGGAAACCCCGCGCTTTCTCGACGATGCGCTCATTCATGAGAGCAGTTGCAGTTGCAGTTGCACTTGCTGCGACTGCGACGCATTGTATTTGTCGTATGTCGCGTGTCTTATGCGTGGTTATGCTTTGGTTTCTAAACCGCCGTCATAGCGGACGGAGGTGGGAGCGGGATAAACAGGTATACTTTATATAAGGTTTAAAAGCTAACTCCCATAAGCTAGAAAAATGCTTTAGAAGCAAAATAAAAAAAATCGGCACGCTCATTTTTGAGATATCTGAACTAAACATTTCAAATGAAAAATGATAAAAACACCCTGTGTACAAATAAACACTTTCTTGGCCTTGTTGGCCAATTTTACTTTTTTACTATTATCCTAACTAATATTATAAATGCGAAAGTGAGTTTGTTTGTTTGTTTGTTACGCTTTCACGCCGTAACTACTGAACCGATCATCATGAAATTTTGCATACAAGTTCTCTGGAGTGCGGAGAAGGACATAGGCTACCTTTTATCCCGGGAAAAAGTACTATTCCCGAGGGATCGACATTGACGCGGGCGGAGCCGCGGGCGAAAGCTAGTCTACTATGAATACTAGGTCACTGACCTCGACGATCAAAAGAGCTGATTTATCGATTTTAATAAAAAAATAATTATTTTGTACTAGCTTTCGCCCGCGGCTCCGCCCGCATTATGTCGATCCCTCGGGAATAGTAGCCTATGTCCTTCTCCGTACTCCAGAGAACTTGTATGCAAAATTTCATGATGATCGGTTCAGTAGTTACGGCGTGAAAGCGTAACAAACAAACAAACAAATAAACAAACAAACAAACTCACTTTCGCATTTATAATATTAGTAAGGATAAAGTCAAGATTAGATTATTCATTTTTACTGATAGACTTATTTGGGATGCTACTTGTGTCGACACACTGGCGCCTTCCCATCTCAGCGGATCAGTTGCTAGAGCTGGGTTTGCCGCAGAAGCTGCTGAGGTCGCTAAGCGGCGCGAATATGCCTGCTTAAATGCAGACTATTCACACTCATCGTGTGAACTTAAGCGCCTATTAGACTACACGTTATTCAGCACACGGTATTCAGTCTGTCTTCGAGTCTAATTAGACCGCTCGCTATTACACTAGACTGAAAAACGCGGGCTTGCTCATTCGCACGCAAGACGTCGACGTTGGCGGTTGTAATGGCACCTGCAATTTCTAAGCCCAAAAAATTTGCCGTAGCAAAAAAACATGTTTCTTTTGTAATTCTCGAATAATCTTGATGATTATTTTTGTCATAAACATGGCATCTCATGGTACAACTCTAGCATGCAGTCATGCTTAATAATAATTTTCTACCGACTTAAAAAAAAGGAGAGGTTAATATCAATTCGATTGTATTTATTTTAATGTTCGTTACCTCAGAACTCCGTCATTTATGAACCGATTTTTATAACTGTTATTGGTTCTTTTTTTTTAAAGAGTACCTATGCTTTCAATTTAGTCCCATTAAATTTCATCATAATCATTTCATATGAAAGATTATTTTTCTTTACTGCGCGCCATTATTGTAAAGCCGTGTGGTATCCGGCAGAGTAGAATAGGACCACTCCAAGTCTTCCCGTGGATGTCGTAGAAGGCGACTTAGGAAATACAAGCTAAACAAAGCTTATAAACATCTAAGACACCTCTCCAACCCGTCTGGCCAGCGTGGAGAGTGTAGGCCAAGTCCTCTGGCTGCTCTGGCCAAGTATGGCCCTAGTAGTACAGAGAGGGTCGTGCTCCTGTAGTGGAGACTAAAAAGGACCTGATGATGATTATTGTAAAGGTAACGCAAACAAGACAAGACACACTTAATATGAATAAAATATACGTGGCGCACGCGCACGTCCGCTCCCTGTGGACGCGAGCGCAGACTGAACGGTCTAACGCTTATTACACTACGCGATATTCAGACTCTAAGCCAGTTAGCCTCGCCGAGCCCGATCTTGCGGACTGAATTCAGAGTAAGACGGTCTAACTCTTATTACACTACGCTAGTTAGACTTAGTCTGACTGAATACCGTGTAGTGTAATAGACGCATTAGTTGAGAGAGGACATTTGCTGTGTGTTATTTTCCATAGAAAGTGATTTTGGAGCAACTTTGATCCGTGTGTACACAAACATAAGCGTCATTTTATTTATTGATTACGAACAGTGCTAAGTGTTGCTAAAACGCTCGGAACTATAAGTATCCTTTTCTGGCATCGCATTTAAGCGTTTATTACACCACACGGTATTCAGTCAGACTAAGTCTAACTAGCGTAGTGTAATAAGAGTTAGACCGTCTTACTCTGAATTCAGTCAGCAAGATCGGGCTCGGCGAGGCTAACTGGCTTAGAGTCTGAATATCGAGTAGTGTAATAAGCGTTAGACCGTTCAGTCTGCGCTCGCGTCCACAGGGAGCGGACGTGCGCGTGTGCCACGTATATTTTATTCATATTAAGTGTGTCTTGTCTTGTTTGCGTTACCTTTACAATAATGGCGCGCAGTAAAGAAAAATAATCTTTCATATGAAACGATTATGAAGAAATTTAATGGGACCAAATTGAAAGCATAGGTACTATTTAAAAAAAAGAACAAATAACAGTTTAAAAATTGGTTTAAAAATGACGGAGTTCTGAGGTAACAAAAATTAAAATAAATACAACCAAATCGATATTAACCTAAGTCGGTAGAAAATTATTATTAAGCATGACTGCAAGCTAGAGTTGTACCATGAGATGCCATGTTTATGACAGAAATAATCATCAAGATTATTTGAATAAAGAATTACAAAAGAAACATGTTTTTTTGCTACGGCAAATTATTTGGGCTTAGAAATTGCAGGTGCCCTTACAACCGCCAACGTCGACGTCTTGCGTGCGAATGAGCAAGCCCGCGTTTTTCAGTCTAGTGTAATAGCGAGCGGTCTAATTAGACTCGAAGACAGACTGAATACCGTGTGCTGAATAACGCGTAGTCTAATAGGCGCTTTAGCGTACGTGACAGCGGAGGGACTTTGCCTCTCCCCCGGAAGACTAAGAGGCGGAAATATATTTTGTGCTCCCTTTTACTCGTTGCTGATATACGAGTTCTACGAATACTCACGATGATATCCCGATCACCACCGAAGTGCCCGTCAAATCCTGATTTAACTACGACCATGCGAAATGAAATGCATAAACGCAAACAACCGGATTGTGATTGTATACAAAGTAATATTGACATGGATAAGATAAATAAAACAATATCAGAAACGATCTCTGCATCACTCAAGATTGCCTTAGATGACTCGCCCATGAATACCGAGCTAAAAAAGTGTCGACCGCCCTGGATACGTTGAATACAACCGTCAATTGTTTACGAACTGATAGAGTATCTTTTAAAGAAGCTTTAAATAATATTAATAAACGGCTGGATGGTATAGACCAATGCCTCGGCGTCTCGGATGCGAGACAGAATACCTTCGACGAGCGGCTGAAGGGGCTTGAAACTAAAATATCTCAAACTAGCAGTGTTACCCCTGAACTTAAGGCACAAATTGAGTTTAAATTGGCCTCAATGGAGCAGCAGTCAAGAGATTGTAAAATCGAAATTGTAAACTTGCCGGACAGACGGAACGAAAATTTAATTACCATAGTGACCAACTTGGGGGTGGCAGTGAAACAACAAGTACTAGCTTCGGATATTGTGGCCGTTCACCGCGTGCCTCATGCTGATAAGAATGACAATCGTCCCAAAAACATTATTATTAAATTTACCACTAGGGTGCTACGCGATAATATTTTAGCAGCATGCCGTGTCGCGAAAGGTCTTCATGCGGAGCAGCTAGGTGTTTCGACGGGAACGCCGCAAAGAATATATGTTAACGAACATTTAACCCTGCGGAACAAAATGTTATTTCGTGAGTGTCGTGAGCGGGCTAAAAAATTCGGGTATAAGTATGTATGGGTCAAACATGGAACTGTACTTGTCCGTAAGTCTGACTCGTCTCCTGTATTGGAAATCCGCACGGAAATGGATGTTAATAAAATCAAATAATACTGCAAAGATGATTGTACCAGTATTACTGAGTTTTATAAATTGTATTATCATTCATATTATTTTTCACAGAATAGGATTCACAGTATGTTGCATGGGAAGGCATTTTTATTTTTATAATATGGATATCTCTATACTAGTAGGATTAAGAACTCAGATCATCATCATCTCAGTCACGAGTAGTCCAGTGCTATACATAGGCCTCACCCAGGGATTACCAATACGATTGGTCGGAAGCGGCCTGCATCCAACGTTTTCCTGCGACCCTAGTCGGTTTGTCCGACCACCTGGTCGGTGGGTGTCCAACGCTACGCTTGCCGGTACGTGGTCGCCATTCGAGAACCTTTCTGCCTCATCGGCCATCGTTTCTACGCGCTGTGTGCCGCGCCCACTACCACTTCAAAGAGACAAAACTCAGATCATTATGGTGTATCTTATAATGTTGACAAATAAACACAGGCCTTATTTCAAACAAATGAATCGGGCTACTAATAGTTTTCAATATTTTTACTGTTATTTTTATGTTCCAACGAATAACACATACAGACAGTTATTAGAATGTATCTTTCCAATACAAATACAGTATATCTGTGTAGAAATTTATGTTAAAGTGAGTGTAATCCAATTAATTATACATAAAACTCATAGCTATAGGGTGGAATCGTGGTGTCGTAGTCTGTTGTGTTGTAGCATTGATAAAACTGTCAAAGTACTTTTGCTATCATGTGTGATGTACCTAAGTAACCGTATTTACCCTGTTATATCCTTGGAGACAATTGTGGGTATGTATCTGATGCGTGACGTTTATGGTAAACTATTTTGTTGTTGTTGCATTTCTTGTATAATCCTTGTTATTATTTGTAATAAAATACGATAATAAACAAAACTCTTTTTCAATTTACTATCAGAATTGTCGCGGGCTCAAGACCAAGCTTAATACTATCTATATGAATATATTATCGCACAACTATGATATTATAGTTTTAACTGAAACATGGTTTCATTCTGGTATAAACAATAATGAATTCATAGACCCTAGTAGGTATGTTGTACACAGAAGTGATAGAAATCTGGCAGCAAATAAGAAATCCGATGGTGGTGGTGTGGTTGTAGCGACATCGAAGTCAGTCCGTGCGACCTTGGGACAAGCTGTGACCTTGCTCACAGCTTCGCATCGCCTTCCTCTTACGATTGACCACGTTTTACTGCATCTACAGGTGGGAGATTTCTGTTTCGTTCTGAGCGCCGTTTATGTACCTCCTCGCACGCATAACGATGCGTACAATATATATTTCAATTTTATACTTGATTACTTACAAACAACAAACGTCAGTAATTTTTGTCTACTTGGAGATTTTAACTTACCTACTTTTGAATGGTGCATGAATGGCGATCACATAAAACCGGTGTTGAATGGTAATCAAATCCCACCCAACTGTTATTTATCAAACTTTTTAGACTCCTTTAACTATAATCAACTAAATACTTTTAAAAATAATATGGGCAGATTATTGGATTTATTCATAACTAACTTTGATAACTGTAAAGCGTTTTCTGCACCCACTTCATTAGTACCAATCGATGATAAACATCCAGCTTTTTACATACTAATTTCAAATGTTAACATCACTTGTCAAACAATACCTTCTAAAATTCAAACTAAAATATGCTTTCAAAAGGCAGACTATGAATCGGTCAACTGCAATATTCTACAATTAGAATGGGAAAAACTCTTCGACAATAAATCGGCTGAAGCTTGTGTAGATTTATTTTACGAAAATATATACAATATTATACGTCAGCATGTTCCAGCTAAAAAGATAACCAACACACACTTCCCAGCGTGGTTCACATCATCCCTAACACATATATTTAAAAGTAAAAATAATGCATGGGTGAAGTGGAAGACGTATAGAAATCTGTCAGTTTATACAGTATTTTCTATGTATCGCAATAGATTTAAATTAGAGTCACGTATTGCCTATACCAATTACATGACCAGAGTAGAAGAAAGTATCAAAGATAACACAAAATACTTCTGGTCATACATAAAAAATCGTAAAAAGCAATCTGACATTCCTGTTGCTGTGTATTATAATGACTGCGAAGCTAACAAACCTGAAGATGTCTGTAATATAGTTTCTGCATACTTTAACTCCGTTTTTCAACCTAGCAATTTAAGTAACAGTTATACCTTGGATCAAATTGTAGATTTAGATACAAACACCGATTCTCCCAATACTATAAGTGACATATGCATATCCCTCGAGAGCGTGCGTAACGAATTAAAAAATCTTGATCTCACAAAAGGGCCCTGTTTGGATAATATTCCACCACTATTTTATAAAAATACTGCTACTTCTATTTGTAAACCAATTTATGTGTTATTTAATAAATGCTTGAGTGAGGGTGTTTGTCCCACCCAGTGGAAAGCAGCTAGAATTATCCCTATACATAAAGGTGGATCAAAGTCTAATGTTGAAAACTTTAGGCCAATCTCTATATCGAATGTTTTAGTAAAAATTTTTGAAAGGTTGATACGTGATCAATTGTATCCTTTTCTTCACGGTTCTATAATACCTCAGCAGCATGGTTTTGTTCGCGGACGGTCTACTATAAGTAACCTCATGGTATATACTACTGAATTATTTCGTAATATGGATGACAATGAACAGACTGACACTGTTTATACTGATTTTTCTAAAGCATTCGACAGAGTAGACCATAAAATCTTACTAGATAAAATTGCATATAACGGAATACGTGGCAATCTCTGGAGATGGTTCAAGTCCTATGTGTCAAACCGAACACAAAAAGTTGTGATCAAGGGACATGAATCTGAGACGGTAACAGTGACTTCTGGGGTTCCTCAGGGATCAATATTAGGTCCATTTATGTTTATACTATTCATAAATGACATTAAGAACTGTTTTAGATACAGTAATTTCTTATGCTATGCTGATGATCTAAAAATTTATCGGAAAATAAATAGTCCCTTTGATCATCGGCTATTTCAAAATGATTTGGATAGATTTGCAGACTATTGTGACGTTAATAAATTAAAACTTAATATAAATAAATGTAAAAGTATCACTTTTACTAAGAAAAAGAAAGTAAGCAACTATGATTACATATTGTGCGGTACTATGCTAGATAAGGTACAATCAATAAGAGATCTTGGAGTTATTCTCGATAGTAAATTAACTTTAGATACACATATTAATACAATATGTAATAAAGCCTTTTAGATGTTTGGTTTTGTGACCCGTGCCAGTAACGATTTTCGACGACCAGCTACATACCTACATTTATACAAATCGTTAATCAGGTCCCAATTGGAATACGTTGTCGCTATATGGGACCCCTTCTACCATACTTATTCGGATGCAATAGAAAGGGTTCAGAAGAAGTTTTTGCGATGTATACATTACAGGTGTTACCATTGTATTTTACCTTATGAAAATTTATTGAAAATCTACAATTTAACTTCTCTTAAGTCACGAAGGCTAGCGCTGCAAGCCATATTGTTGTACGACTTATGTAACAATAAATACGATAGTATAGATATTACTAGCAACATAAGTTTTAGTGTTCCAACCAGATCGCATAGGCGAAGCTGTCGTCCTTTTTCCTTGTTTGCTATTCCTAGATCTCGAACGAATGCAGGTAAACGTGCTCCTATGACCCGTCTATTCGACATATTTAATAGGTCTTTTAATCATATAGATGTATTTTCAACACCCATGGGTGCCTTCAAGCGATCAATCCGAGATAAAATACAGGAAACTGATACTGTGCCTTAATTTTTGTGCTATTCCAGAGCAATTTGTAATTTTTCTCTGTCTAAAATTGAGACACAATAGTAATAAATGTGTGTGCTATCGTGTTTTTATAATTACTATATGTGTATACACATGGATTTCATAGCTAAATTTTATTTTTTATTGTTTGTTTCTCCATTTTTGAATTTAGTTTTTATGTACTCTCTCAGCTTATACCAATAGTAAACTGTGGTTAACGTTGTTGATTTTACATTTAAATATCTTGTTATGTGCTACATTTAAGTTTAAACATAATGTAAAATTGTTTGTTGACCCCAATAAAGAGAGAAAAAAAAAAAAACTATATATTTGTGCCGTTTGGTGTAGAGACATTTGGACCATGAGGTCCTGGTGCGAGAGCTCTCTCTCTACAAAGAGATTGCTCCTCGTCTGATCTCCGCCGCACGTGACAAGCAGGCTGGCTGCTTTTTCGCACAAAGGATAAGCGTCGGTATTCAGCGTGAAAATGCAGCCAGCATTCTTGTCAACATGCCATATGGGCAAACATTTTTAGATTTTTAAGTTCAGTTTTATTTTATTTTAGTAATTTTATGGTAGGTTAGCTTATTAGTTTTATTTTTAAATTGTATAGTTTACTTAACGTGTGGTCTGATAAACAGGTATACTTTATATAAGGTTTAAAAGCTAACTCCCATAAGCTAGAAAAATGCTTTAGAAGCAAAATAAAAAAAATCGGCACGCTCATTTTTGAGATATCTGAACTAAACATTTAAAATGAAAAATGAAAAAAACACCCTGTGTACAAATAAACACTTTCTTGGCCTTGTTGGCCAATTTTACTTTTTTACTATTATCCTAACTAATATTATAAATGCGAAAGTGAGTTTGTTTGTTTGTTTGTTACGCTTTCACGCCGTAACTACTGAACCGATCATCATGAAATTTTGCATACAAGTTCTCTGGAGTGCGGAGAAGGACATAGGCTACCTTTTATCCCGGGAAAAAGTACTATTCCCGAAGGATCGACATTGACGCGGGCGGAGCCGCGGGCGAAAGCTAGTCTACTATGAATACTAGGTCACTGACCTGGACGATCAAAAGAGCTGATTTATCGATTTTAATAAAAAAATAATTATTTTGTACTAGCTTTCGCCCGCGGCTCCGCCCGCATTATGTCGATCCCTCGGGAATAGTAGCCTATGTCCTTCTCCGTACTCCAGAGAACTTGTATGCAAAATTTCATGATGATCGGTTCAGTAGTTACGGCGTGAAAGCGTAACAAACAAACAAACAAATAAACAAACAAACAAACTCACTTTCGCATTTATAATATTAGTTAGGATAAAGTCAAGATTAGATTATTCATTTTTACTGATAGACTTATTTGGGATGCTACTTGTGTCGACACACTGGCGCCTTCCCATCTCAGCGGATCAGTTGCTAGAGCTGGGTTTGCCGCAGAAGCTGCTGAGGTCGCTAAGCGGCGCGAATATGCCTCAGAAGAATAATATACATAGAAGCCGCATAAAAATAGAAACTGAAAACAGATAGTTGACACTGTATTTTTCTTATGAGCTTTCGCTTATGACAGAATGAGACAAAAACTTCAGTCAGTTTCTATTATTTTCATGGTTGTCCCGACTTGAAATGTCAATGGACTCCATTGGACTCCAATTAAATCCGACTAAATTCAAAATAACTTATTACAGTTCAACGTCTGTAATATTAGCATCTTGCCGATTTGATCGGGTTATATATCGACAAAAACATTGCGGCGGAATTGTGATGTCTGCAAATTAAATTTTTTTTTTTTTTTTTTTACTAAATATAGGATTGTGCTAAAATTCTCACGGAAAAAAGTATTAACCGGTGTTGGGTTGGTGCGTTATCAAATGACCATTATACTAAACAATGTCTTGTGCAATGGAGCGATGTAAATCCCATTCAGGACGAACAGAAATAAATTCTGTAAAACATAATTTTCTTCGGTAAGTTTTTCAGTTAAAAGTGCATAATTAAAACCCAAAATACCTCAAAATACAACAATAATATTGTCAATTATATAACGTATTGTATAAATGACAACTTTTATAGGTATTTTGCTTAAAATTATCGTTTTTTCCTTATTTCAAATTAGGTTAGTTTTTTTGCTAGTGATGTGGTAAAATCACGTATCTACGAGTATATCGATATTTTTTATGACGGTCTTGCTATCAGGGATATTTTTGTTAGTGTTGAGCCATGCAATAGTAATGTAACAAATTGAACCATCATGGTAATTAAACAACCAGCAAAGTGTGAGTCGGACTCGCGCACGAAGGGTTCCGTACCATCCTTACATATAATATTATAAATGTGAAAGTGAGTTTGTTTGTTACGCTTCCACGCCGTAACTTCTGAACCGATCATCATGAAATTTTGCATTATCATCATCATCACCATTGCACGATCTCTGGAGTACGGAAAAGAACATAGACATAAATTACATCTCAGAATAAGGTACTGTTATCGGGGATAGACATTAACGCGAGCGGAGCCGTGGGCGTAAGCTATAAAAACGCCCGAAATTTTTGTTTGTAATATTTCAACTGTCTCACTATCACGGTTCATGAGATACAGCCTGGTGACAGACAGATGGATATCGGAGTCATATTAGTAGGGTCCTGTTTTTATCCTTTGGGTACGGAACCCTAAAAAGAATCGATTATTACTAATATGAAGAAAATTATTGTTGAAATTTTATTGCAGCTCCCTGAAGTAAAAGGATAAAAAGGTGTGGATCCGAGGAACTTTCAAGCGACATATTGGACATAAAATGTCATACATACTCGAATTTGTTCAAAATATTTTACTGCCGTGCCGATACATTAATTTCGAATATAAAATTAAATGGAAGCGATTGAAACACGATGCTTTACCTACATTTATATTTGCCGAATTATAAATCAATGGTAATAAGAAAGTTTACGGAAACGGTTTTATTATTTATATTTAAAATTATGAAAAACATTTTATTTTGGACAGTAATGAAAGTGGGTAAAGTAATCTCTTGTTTTTCTTCACCTCTTGTTTTTCTATTACCAACACTGTGAATTTTTCACAAATAACACACTGGCACTTTTTTACCCTAGTGTAAAAGTTTTATAAAATAAAAAATATCACTTCGAATTATGTGTTTCTCTTTACCTACCTGATTATGTTTCCTTTACTGACTGTTCCTCAAAGCTAGCTGGGAAAAGCTTTAGATGGTTTTGGAATATGCTGAATGGCCCATTGATCAAGTGAAAAATATATCTGACCTTATATTACCTTTTGATACATGAGCGCCCCATTGCAATTTAGAGTCTATTGTGATTCCTAAGAAGGTGGTATCATTTACAAAGTCTATTTTACCTTCAACTAGTATGTCAACGTTGGACTGCCTCACATTGGGGACTGTAAATCGAATGCATTGAGTTTTTTGCGCATTCATAGGTAAGGTAGGTAAGTAGGCACTGTTTGAATTTCGAAATAATCGAAAATATGATTGACATCATATTAGGTATTCTGCCGTTCGACCAATACTGGGTAAGGCCTAATGACCAGCAGTAGACAGTAGACGCGCGGTGGGTAATGTATGGATTTTTTTTTGTACCTATTTATCAGATGAAGCCAAGCGACGCCATGCGATTAGGAGTTATTTAGGTGTATCTTGACGTAACTTTTAAAGTAAAAGCCTCTTTAGCGGCTTTGTGCACTTTTTGGGATGGGTAAAATAGAAAACTCGCGTCAGGACACGTGAATTGATCGAAAATTCGTAAGAAGGACACGGACCTGAGTATGCCGCAAAGGCGAGTTTTCACTTCTGCCGGCACTCCTGGAGTGCAACTAGTTGTTTTTTTTTTTATGAATCGTACTCATTTAACGAATCGATACAATCAGAGTAGAGTACATTTATGACTTTCTTAGGACGAAACATTTAGTCGATAAATATATTTCATCGATATAGTACAACCCTGATCACATCAGTACCCCAGGACAACCTGCACATTTACGCAAATGGCATTGTATATGCATCTCTTTCTGATGCTTTAACAATGCCATAAGTAAAAACAGTGTAGAATATTGTATTTTGTTGTTATTTTAACACGGTTTCTATGCTTTAGTTATTGTTCTGAGGAATATGCCTGCTTAAATGCAGACTATATATTTGTGCCGTTTGGTGTAGAGACATTTGGACCATGAGGTCCTGGTGCGAGAGCTCTCTCTCTACAAAGAGATTGCTCCTCGTCTGATCTCCGCCGCACGTGACAAGCAGGCTGGCTGCTTTTTCGCACAAAGGATAAGCGTCGGTATTCAGCGTGAAAATGCAGCCAGCATTTTTGCCAACATGCCATATGGGCAAACATTTTTAGATTTTTAAGTTCAGTTTTATTTTATTTTAGTAATTTTATGGTAGGTTAGCTTATTAGTTTTATTTTTAAATTGTATAGTTTACTTAACGTGTGGTCTGATAAATTGCTTTTAGCAATGCACCAACCGTATTTTATGCGAATAAATATGATTATGATTATTTATTATTAGATATGTAAAAGGGTAAGATATAAGAATTTCCCACTATTTTAGATAGTATCATCCCGCTGCTGCCGCCGCACTCCGGTAAGACGCGGCGTGTGGTGAAACCATGGCAGTAGTGGATGATGCATTGATTTCTTTCTATCAGTGCGGTGCTGGTGCTACACTCGAAGTGCACGCAAACAAAACCCTGTCCATTCTTGCAGGAGTGATTCAGCCCGTCGATATGAACAACTTTTCTAATGTGACCAATGCTGGGACCTTAAAATATTTTTTGACATTCCCATACAAATTGACCGGACGACCGGACGGCGGACCATTTTTATTTGTAATATCGATTTTTACGGTTCTGTACCCAAAGGGTAAAAACGGGACCCTATTTATTTCGCTCCGTTGTCCGTGTGTCTGTCTGTCTGTCTGTCTGTCTGTCTGTCTGTCTGTCCGTGTGTCACCAGCCTGTATCTCATGAACCGTGGTAATTAGACAGTTGTAACGCAACCAACCCAAACTGCCATGCTGGCGTGACGTCACAGCTCGCCCCACCCTTCCCGCCGTACCGTCGTTGCGTTCACCGCCTAGAGAAAGCCACACTTCTTGCTGAGCAGCCGACCGACCAACATAAGCGTAGCTTCATATTGTTATGCATTGTGTTGATATTGTCCCTAGTGGATTAAAATGCGCATTGTTATGCGCCAGCTGCTTTGTTTTATTATAAAATCCTGATCGTCAGTGACCGCTCCATGTCTCACGCGTTTTAATCAGAAGTGGATGGACCATGGATGATGAAAATCGTCTTTCATCACCACGCCGATGGAATTTTTCGCCACATGGTTAAGTACTTTCGCCGAGAATCTATTACTTTATTTTATTTTTCCGTTGGGCTATTTAAATTAGTCTTATCTTTACTTTCTGTTGATTAATTTAATTTTTTCTTTGCACATTTTTTCCATTGCCTTATTCGAATTTTGCTTTGAACAAAGTTTAAAATTTTCCGTTGCAGAAAGTTTAAAATTTTCCGTTAAAAAGGTCAATCTAGGTTAGCATCTGATAAATTTGCTAAAAATGAAACGTAATATCAATATTGCTTTAGTGTGCCATCACATCCAGTGGAAGATGTTTACAAGTTATTTTGGAGAATAACTCATTTCCTTCTTTTTCATGAATACGCCGTTGGCATCGAAATTTCTGAGCCACGGGTTATCCAGTTGTCGTCGTCCAGCTACTGCATTCCACAAGGCTGCGAGGGCTGCACCAGCTTGACTACACGAACAGTGGCTGTGTCGTCGGATATGCAGACTACGTGGAACGAGAACAGAGTCAGGGAAGCAGCCAGTATATAGCCAGGTCAGCCAATTTTATTGCCAATTCGTAGCCAGATTAGTCGCTCAATTAATGACCAATTTCCTAGCTAATTCTTATTTGCCAATGTCAAGCTAAACACGAGTCAAATTGCCAGTAAATTATAATAAAATAGTCGCTTGCCTACCTTTCTGCAAATACTTGTTCTAAGATTCTAAATGCCTCGTTTGTTTGTGTTATTCGGGCCGAATAACGGTAACGTTTTAAAAAAAGAACAACGTTTGCTGAATGATGATGATATGAGGCATAAAATTTAATCAAAATGTCGAAAATGATCATTTATTTTGGTTTTTATTTCTTCATCATCCAAGGCACTATAGCCGCGGGTAGGCTTAGACCAGGTCAACTAAGTTTTCATTCGGATCTATGCTTTCTCATGCATATCTGCTTTGGTCTGCCTTGGTAATCAGTTCTTACTGGCTATGTCTAGTCTGATTTCTCAGCTAATGCTTGTCGGTAGTAGTACCTAGATTAATGTTTGTGACTCGCCCTATTGGCTCATATACCTTATTTCAGTATTACCGTATTCCTAGCTTTTCCTTTTTTTGACAATCTCTTGTCGAATATGTAGATTTTGTTAGTTGCCTAAATACTATCACATGTTGATTATTAACCAGATTAGTCGTATTGCTAATGATTACTTACTACGTTAATTTTGGTGTCACAATTTTGTTCTTTATAAGGCAATAAGCGCTTCTGCTGGTATTATTATAATACCCTTCGAAATTTAAATTAAAATATTGAAAATGTTAAAACGCGCTTATTTTAAACTATTTTCAAGAACTAATAAATAACCTAACTTGGCGAATTCTCAGTCACTCATGATAATTGTTTTAGCCGTAGATATTAATTATGTGTGGCTCCGGTAGTACAGAGAGGGTCATGCTCCTGCAGTGGAGACTGAAAAGACCTGATGATGATGATTAGTAATGAAGTTCGCTTTTGTTGCCGATGTTTATTCTGTCGCATAGCTAGTTTTATCAGTGGTGCCCAGCGCAGCAAGTCACGTGACTAATTCCTATTGGTTACTCCTAACCTGACTGATTTCCTGCCTAGTTCTTGTTGATGGTGCCTTGCTTATTTTCGTGGTTGATCTTATTTGTACATACCGTGAACATATTTTGGCGGAGGTGCACTTTATGAGCAGAAGTCTTGGGAAGCGCCTATAATTATCTTTTAAAATGTAAAGTCAAACGTAACTGTTATTTTGTATAAAGCTTTATTACTTCTATAACTGCCTTGGTAGTGGAACTTCTCTGGTTCTTTTTCTGACAAATCTGATAATACTCTAGTAATGCACTGGGTTTTCAATTCCTTTAGAAAAGGTTAAAAAGTTCATTGTAGGCCAGCCCTTCCTTTTCAATCTTTTCCACTGACCATGTGCCATTTTTAATAAAGGTGCTCTTTAATATTTTTGGGAGTGTGTTCATTTCAAGATTGCTCTTGTCATATCCCTGTGATATTATCGCAGGCCGATGTACTTCATTCTACTCGTGAATTATATAGTATAGCTAGGTGTCGTTGAATCTGAAGTGAAGCTAGTTTATTTTGAATTTTTTATTCCAATCGTATAGAAATATCAACGGAGTAAATTTTAAGATGAAGTCTCTTTCATAATGCTGCTATAAGTCTGACAGTATTTATTGAAAGACTTGCAGTTCATCTTAATATTATGCAGTTCATATTTGATAATAACTTTATTAGTGTTGATCGACTTGTAGTTCTGTAATAAGGTTACTGTGCTAGTTGGTCCTATTACTATACAGTCTTGAAAAGGGAACATTTTGAGTGTAATAATCAATAATATTCATTCGTACATTGCAAATAATGATATGATGAATCTAGAAGATGCCTGGTAATTTGCCCTAGACACGCCAATTTTTAATGCGAGCTAATGGTCCAAGCCATGCCAGGGTCTAAGCCATGCCAGGGTCCAAGCCATGCCAGGGGCCCAAGCCATGCCAGGGTCCAAGCCAAGCCAGGGGCCCAGCCAAGCCAAGAGCCCAAGCCAAGCCAGGGGCTCGAGCCATGCCATGGACCCAAGCTAAGCCAACAGTCAGAGGCCTGGAACTTGTTTACGAGTCGAAGCATGGACTTTGTCTACGACGAGTCAAAGCCTGGAATTTGTCTACGACGAGTCGAAGCCTGGAATTTGTCTACGACGAGTCAAAGCCTGATACTTGTCTACGACGAGTCGAAGCTTGGAACTTGTCTACGATGAGTCGAAGCCTGGAACTTGTCTACGACGAGTCAAAGCCTTGAACTTGTCTACCACGAGTCCAAGCCTAGATCTTGTCTACCACGAGTCCAAGCACAGATCTTGTCTGCCACGAGTCCAAGCCTAGATCTTGTTCGCCACGAGTCCAAGCCTAGATCTTGTCTACCACGAGTCCAAGCCTAGATCTTGTCTACCACGAGTCCAAGCCTAGATCTTGTCTACCACGAGTCCAAGCCTAGATCTTGTCTACCACGAGTCCAAGTCAAGAACTTGTTTACCAACGGTCCAAGCCAAGAACTTAGAATATTTTATTAACCAGATGTCTTGCTCTCATTGCGGGAGCAATTGTTGCAGGATGGCCGATTGTAACGCAACCAACCCAAACTGCCATGCTGGCGTGACGTCACAGCTCGCCCCACCCTTCCCGCCGTACCGTCGTTGCGTTCACCGCCTAGAGAAAGCCACACTTCTTGCTGAGCAGCCGACCGACCAACATAAGCGTAGCTTCATATTGTTATGCATTGTGTTGATATTGTCCCTAGTGGATTAAAATGCGCACTGTTATGCGCCAGCTGCTTTGTTTTATTATAAAATCCTGATCGTCAGTGACCGCTCCATGTCTCACGCATTTTACAGTAGAAATTTTCACAGATGATGTATTTCTGTGCCGCTATAACAACAAATACTAAAAAATAGAATAAAATAAATATTTAAGAGGGCTCCCATGCAACAAACGTGATTTTTTTGCTTGTTTTTGCTCGATATTAATAATGGTTGTAGACGCTTGAAATATTCACAGAATATTTAGTTATATATTCACTTTAAAAATAAATAATTAAATAAAAATAATATTAAAGGGGACTCCTACACAACAGACATG
Organism: Elegia similella; assembly: GCA_947532085.1. NCBI lineage: Eukaryota > Metazoa > Arthropoda > Insecta > Lepidoptera > Pyralidae > Elegia > Elegia similella. The sequence goes on along the minus strand of OX383954.1, from coordinate 78,002 downwards.
TATTTTTTGCGGTTTATATAGATAACGGTACGGAACCCTTCGTGCGCGAGTCCCACTCGCACTTTGCCGGTTTATTTTAATTCCCAGCTTTAATCCCTAGGAAAAGATGTTCATAGCGACGCCGCTCCTCGGGTTTTCTGATATTGTATCGAGGTAGTTTGCTTGTTGCCAGCCCTACGTGCTCGCGTTTACCTGCTCCGCTAGGTAGCCGACTAGGTAATTTTCGCTGCGTGTAAAACCTGTGCTTAGTTTATTGAGGAAAAACTTGGGGATACGTAATAAATTATACAACTTTGGTTTGTGGTTTATTTATACTCATATTCATCACGCCTTTATCCTCTACGGGCCCGACAGAGCCTAACCCTAAGACCTAACTGCCACATTTAACGTAATCAATGCAAAACCGGCAATGAACTCGAACATAAGCGCCTATTAGACCATCCTGAAGTTAGGATCCGATGAGAGGGACACCGCTATACGTGCGATACGATTGGAGATATCTCGCATCGTTTCTAACGTATAGCGGCGTCCCTCTCATCGGATCCTAAATTCAGGATGGTCTAATAGGCGCTTTACCGCTATTCTTACAAAAATGAACATGGATAAGACGAAAATAATGTCGAATGTCCATGTTGCGCATTCACCAGTGTTTGTTGGGAGCTAACTGCCTCCGTGGTTCAGTGGTTAAGGCGTTTGCCTCGAGACCCAGGGGTCGAGGGTTCGATTCCCACGGGAAGCATACTTTGTTTAGTTGTTTCCAGTTTGGTTAGGACATTGCAGGCTTGATTCACCTGATTGTCTGATAATAAGGATGATTCCGTGCTTCGGAAGGCACGCTAAGCCGTTGGTCCCGGCTGCCATCTGGCAGGCGTTAAAGGAACCACGTCAGCGGCCGAGAATTCCGAAGAACTCTAACACCCGGGTGTGCGGGTGTATGATTGACCGTGTGACCTACACGACACGATGATGATGTCGCGGCTGAAACGTCTTGTGGAGTTTTTTGCCATAAAAAGATTTGTACCTATTTGATTTTTTGTTGGAAAAGAGAGTACCGCCAGTCCCAATCCTTGTCCCAGCCGTGGGACTTGGGAGGCGGCTATCATAAGATAGTAAGGCGTTATACCTGAACACTGTCGCACTCTCAAGGTCCGTTACTCACTGGTCAGTCCTACCTAACAAGTTTTCCTCGATCATGATTTCCTGTGGTTTGTTGATGACGAAGACAATTGTTTTTTTGCTGGAGACAAAACCTACTTTTTGGTATGTGTTTGGTACACGCTACAAATTTACTATTCTTGTCACAATAACCAGGTATTCAATATTAAAAATTATAAAAAAATATTTTTATCAAAAATGCCACCCCGGATAGTAGGTACCTGGCTCAAAGGTACCCATTACACTGGCTGCGTTGCCTCGCTGAATGGCAATAGATATCCTTCGAGTCAGGTACCATCCGGAGCGTTGGTCATATGCGCGGCCTCTCAGTGTTCTGAGCTTATTACAAATGATACCAGCCGACGAGAACACCCGCTCTGGTTGCGGATCCGAATCCAGTTCACAGTTTCGAGTTTGTATCAGGTTCAGGCCGGCCTTGATCGAGTACTTCTTTGTTTGTTCTGCAAGACGTGACTAGACGTGACGTGATTCTGGTGGTGGGTTGGCTTGCAATATATTCTGAAAATCGTTGCGCTAAATCTCCAACAATATTTTCGTTTCTCGGTTAGTTGGCCGAGGAACTACGGACGTGTCGTTTCCGATTTCTGTAAACTATTTGTCTAGATTATGCAGGTTCTGCGAAGTGGCAGTCTGAACGAGGCATGGGCCTAGTAAAGTAGCTTATTTATATTTCCCGCGAGCAGGCTCTACAAATAATAACTCATTAGGTCTTACAGACCAGCCAGCCTATTTGCTAACTCAATGTATAACGATTTGATAGTCACTTCAAAATACATTGCGTTTTATATATCTTAAATAAAAATAATCAATCATACGAAAGCCGCAATGTATTTTAAAGTGACTATCAAAACGCTGTACACTGAGTTAGCAAAAAGGCCGGCTGGGCTGTCTATACCGCAATAGAAAATAACTTAAAATAAATAAATATAATAATTTTATACAGCACTATTATTTTCCGTGACTTCATTCGCGTCATATAGCCGCTAATAGTCGAGCTTGCTTTATGTGAAAGAAATTTTAGTTTTTTTGAGTTAATACATATCTAGGAAACACATTACTTCTTTCAGTCAGTTGGGTAAAAACTAAAAAGAGATCGGTCGTGTAAAGCAAGGGAACGAACACTTGATGCCTTTGATGCATCACCCCAACTCAAACGTTTGTCGACTTTTGACGTCGAATCGCTCGGGGGTCGGGGGCTCTGCGAGTGTGATTCACTCGCCACGACTGTCACTAAACTTACTCAATACATAACAAGTCACGTAAAATTTAAAAAAATACCAAACACCAACACGATAATCCATCTTTCTTGTAAACGGCGAAAATCTGGTGTCTAAGAGCCATGGCTAGAACATGCTTTCAAGTAATTAAACAAACTTGCGTCAGGCGTTAATAATGATGGCCTTGGTTTTCCTTCCTTCTTTTCATTAATATTGAAATATGAATCTGAGGGTCAGTGGTCAAGCGTTACCACAGAGGAAAAATTACTACCTGCTATATTACCACTACCACTAGTGTTGTGTTATCTGTGGACCGGCGACGTCATCACAGCCATTCCTACATTTAGAAACAAAAAAGACGTGTGGGACGCGGGGACTGCCGCGGTAAAGCTTTATAGCATTTTTTATCAACTTAAATGCAATTATAATTATTTATTTATGCAGTAACTCCGTTACTGTAACTCACTGTTATCTTACTGTTACAGTAACTGACTCTTACTGTAACTTAGTAACTTAACTTACTGTTAACTTACTGTTACTAAGTTCACTCACTGTAACAGTAACTCCGTTACTGCAACACTAACAGTAACTCCCGTCGAGCCTGTCGCGACACCCAAGTCAAAGTATCACCGCTGTGCCGGTCGGAGTAGGGGGCGTTAGGTTTTTTCGTTACGGAATTTCTGGATTCGGTCTCTTAAAAGTTTACTCGACTCAAAATCTATCTTAACCTGCTGACTGACAGACGGACATACGAAAGAATTTAGATCTCCCCTCGGACTATGAGTGTCGTAGATGCCCAAACAACTGTACCCTGCGTGAAGTATATTCCCCCGAGAGTGGTATAGGAGTGGCTCGATATGAGCCGATAACATTTTTATATAAATACTTACATCGATTTATAAGAAGAAGTGAAAGGGAAGTTAAGGGTTTCTCGGTGTTTTATACAGGTTCGTTCATATAATAAGTAGGTATTTATTTATTTTATTTATTAAATTTATAACACAAAAGAATTAAGTACCTACAAAGGGTTATTACTAATTACACATCTGGTTATTTATTGTATATTGTTTTTCACATTACTAAAATGAACGTAAAAATACTAGTTTAGACTGGTTTAGACTAAGTACATTATCTCCATGCTGAGTGTACCGTGCCTGCAACACTGGTGGCAGATTGTGAAGTTGCTTGATCTGACATAGCTTAACGAAATTCGTTTAAGGATGACAGCCGGGACCAACGGCTTGACGTGCCTTCCGACACGGGGAGGAGCTCGAGAAAATGCATTTTGTTTATTTGAATAATTTTATTTGCCTCATATAAAAGTTAAAAAAAGTCAAAGTCGAAAGACTGATTTTTTAAGGTTAGTTTCCTTCTTTTTTTACAGTTATTATCTGCGGTTTTGGAGACACAAGGAGGGGAGAGGCAGGCATCACCACACAACATAACTGCTGGCATAATAACGGCCCCGCGTTTCCAAGTATCATAGCAAACCTACGTACCCGTTGTACCCAACGACCATGGTGATTTTGAAGCAGACTCAGATCCTAGATTGTGCTCTTTGTTTCTACCAGGCGTTGAAAACAGAAGCACAAAATACCATCCGCCATCCGCAAAAAAAACACATCCTTGGCGTACAATTTCTTACTATTACGTACAATGAATACTACTTAGTTTACTGACGCCAACGAACGATCAAAATAGCTGATTTATCAATTTTCATAAAAAAATATTTTTTATGTAAATGAAGTTTAAAAAAACAAAAATGAAAACTAGGCAGCGTAGCCATTTTGTAAGATTTGCTACTAAAGCATTTTTTTGGCCTGTGATAGTCAGACCATAAAATATTTTCACTTCATTTAAATGGATCATCCATAAAAACTACATTTATTTCTATTAAAAAGGAAAAGACTATCATGTCACACTTGTCATTTCAAGCAAGCAACAGTGGCGCCCTCTCAAACTGCGTAATTTTGTCAACGTGGATCAATGTTAATGTCAAAATAGTAGCCGAAGAATAAACGAATGAATGATACACTTCCGAAACATTTGACAAATGGTAATGTGTTAATTTTTAATAAATATAGATGTACCTGCTTGATTTTTACAAAAAAACTGACAGAAACAAAATTGTTATTGATAAGTTTACAAATAATATAGGTAGATACTTTTACAAATACGTGTAATTGCTGTGCCGTGTGAAAAGGAACACAATAATTGACATTGACAACTTGACGTCGTAACAACGTCAATAATGTAATGTAATCTGTGAGATAAATAACCTGAAAATAAGAATTTGTGATTATATTCTAGTGTTCTGTTTCTTCCAATATTGGAAAAAATTAGAAGTTATTCTATTGGTGATCATTTTTCAGATAGATTATTTTAAGAAATGAAATTATTGTTCTTTCTGTCAATTTGCCGACTAAAGTTGACAAAACAAAACATCTTGTTTCGTTAGATTGTGTGCAACTTTCACTCGTTGATGTTTGTCTGTGGTGATTCCATGATTTTATGTGTGTGTGTCTGTGTGTGTGTATGTGTGTGTGGGTGTGTGATACAGTATTCTCAGAATGTGTAAGTATTATATTTATTTATTAATATACACTGGCGATATCAATAAATATACCTACGTAAAAGAAATCATCAGTACATCATCCAAACCATATATGTATAAGTAAATACATACTATCACGTCTTTTTTCCTTGCGGGGTAGACAGAGCCTGGGTCTTTAAGACCTAAAAGCCACGTTTAGCTTGTTGCTGGGCGTCTAGATGGAAAACGGAATCATGATAGTGACTAGCCGCATCGTATACTAACATGATTCCTCAGATTTTCGTCCATTCCCTCGATTGGCTCTTACGATCTGCGCGGGAAGAGAAGCAGCTGGTACAATCTACGCATTTTCTTTTTCCCAGATTAGCATTGAAGAGTATATGAATAAAAATTGCTACAAATAAAAACAACCACGGCCTTTAGCGATGTAACCTTCAATGTTAATGAAATGATTGTATAAGTTATTGTATAGCTTCGAGAGAGCTTTTGTCGATAACTGTTCACAATGTCGTTTCATAGAAGTCGCAGCAACGCAGACGGCCGGCAGTCCGCTAAGTAAATCTCAACTACAAAATTAATAAGATTATCCACTCATGTTTATAGCGCGAACACCGAGCAACACTAATTCTACCTAAAGACATCATTACCACCATTTCAGCCGCAAGAAGTCCCCTGCTGGTGCAGACTAGAGGATTTCAATACAACCGGGTGGAAGTGGCCTGCATTCCGCGCTGACCTGCGACGCTGACGGTGGGGGAGTTCGATACTGCCACTTCAAGGATTGTAAAGTCTATGGGAATCAATTAGCAAGATGATCTCCTGAGAGATATAAAAACCGTGCACTTCAAGTTGCTGATAAATCCGCTAAACCATGTCGATACTGACGCTGCCGCCCGAACTGCTGGGCGCCATCGTCCGGAAACTCGACACGAAGTCGGCGTACAACCTGCACGCGGCCGGCGTGGCGTGCATCCAGGGCCTCGTCACGGACTGCCGCCTCTCCGCGAACACCTTAGCCACAGCCGAGACCCTTAAAACCGACTTCTTCATCGGCGTTTCAGCATACTTGAAAGTCTTGAACCTGTCTGGTGTCCCAGATTTAGACCTACCATGTCTATTGGAAGCTTTAACGGACATGAAAAGCTTGGTTGACTTGGACGTAAGCTATACCAACATAAACATGTCTGATTTCATGGAAATCGCCGCAGCGAGACCAACATTGAAAACTATAGCTATCAATTTCACTTTCGTCGAAAGTGAAACAATGCACATCATGGATGAAGTTTTGTTACGAGTAAAAAATATCGAGTTGCCCCGTTACCAGCAGGCCTTAAATAGGTTTGAGAACGTGCACTTCGTGGGGAGAATGCACGCGCGTGTGCACGGAGCTCTGGCTTTGCTCATGCTGGCGCACGCAGACCTGGACAACCTGGCGTTTACCACGACCGGCGCCGGCGAGGGCTCGCGACTCGACGTCTCCAGCTGGAGCGAGGGGATGGTCGCCGTGGCTCAGTTCCAATTACACTACCTCAAAATCCCTCGTCGACGTTCCATATTCGAGACTCCCATTTACACAGTGATGGACTTGAAGAAATACGAAGGTATAATATTTTGCGTGTATCACAAGCAATGTGAGATAAGTGGGATTGAGATTCAAAGGGTGTTCGCGACGCTGGTGCTGAAGCAAATTGTCTGCGAACATTTCGGCGTGGAGATTGAGAGTTTGTCCACCCCGGTGACCCGCGCGGAGCTGACCGTTAAACTGAAAGGGACAGGCCAAGGAGCAGATTTTGCTTGTTTCTTCTGGGATGTATACCGCACTGAGTTTGACAGCGCGTTTCGTTCCAAACTGTTAAAAATCTTCGAAGAGTATTACGCGTTCGACGTCGACGGCAGCCCGACGCCAGTGCCGGCGGAACACAGCTGGTGCCGAGTGACCGCAGACACACAGGAGCAGAACACACTGGATTATAACACCAAATTCCGGGAAAAAGAAAAAGTCAAATTAAAAATAATATTTAGTAAAGAGATACAACTAAGCGCGATGCCAGCGATTTACAACAATAGTGACTTTTGGAACAAAATCACTCATTTGAGTCTGAGCTGGAAGGTGCCCAGGGATCCTGCTTACTTCAAAGGCTTGTTCGAGTCCTGCTGTTCCTTGGAGACGCTACAGCTCGCGCTGGCGCCACGTGTCTCCAAGTTAACGTTTCTCCAGCATCTAAAAGAAGCGAAAAGTTTAAAAAGCTTTTTGTTGTATCGTTACCCCCCCGAGCAAACGTTTCCCTTACTGACATATTTAAGTGAGTGTGAGTCTTTAGAAAATATTTATTTGTGTAGTTTACATAATACGAGTTTGGAATGTGTAGCAGACCTGATTCCCTTGTTAAGGAAATTAAATAACTTGTATAATTTTTGTATGCACGTGTCTCTTTCGGAGACGGAAGCGAAAATCACCGAAACGTGTAGAAGAGTGACGTCAGACATCGGCAGGCGCGGCCTGCGCGTCGTGCTGCCGCGAGGCTCTAAACTCACCCCCTACCACCCTTACTTGAGCGTTTTTAATCTTGTGTATCAACTGCATCCAACTTCACCCCAGAGTCGCAACGTTTCGAAAATACTTACCAAAAGATAAAGCAATATTGTTCTTTTGACTGTAGTCATGTTGTGTAAGTTTTATTTTGATTGTAGTTATATTATGTAAGTTTTATTTGGACTGTAGTGTGCTGTACTGCCGTCCTATTACTAAAAGGCCGTTAAGTGACATTTAGGCGATTTTGACTTTTATACACAGCGTGAAAGAGCAAATTTTTCTCTATCGACTGATCTATGCCACGATTTTCTATCTTAAATAGTCATGGAGATACGGTCATCGCGTACACCGTTAAGTAGACAATTTTTTTGATGTCCCAATACTTAAAAACAGCCAACTGACTCTACAACACTATAACAAGTATAAAGGCCTTAACTGAAGCCGAAAACTTAGTTTTCTTTACTGGTTACTACGCTTAAAAACGGTTTTGTTTGCAGTAACTCTCTTAAAAACGGTCAAAGGTTTTTAAACGTTACGCTTTTGGAAGTAATCTTAAAATTATAAAAAAATATTTTTCTATAAAACAGTCACCGTCTTTTTATAACGACAAACCGAAAAATATTATTGAGTAAGACAATACAATAAAACGACTAAGTGGTATTACTATACTTAAAAACGGCTTACTTCAGCGGCTCCTGCACCGACCCGCGCCCCGGCCCGTCGCCGCTATGTTTTCCAAATATTAGTTAGGACGTGAAACAGGCTAATAAAAAAAAAAAAAGTTAGGACGTGCTGTCGGGACATCGTCGGTCAGATGTAATAAAAAACAACTGACAAACGTCCATCCTACCACCCAACAAACAGAACTAGCTATAACAGACTTCAAGACTTCAGTATTTAAATTTTTTCTCGCCTAAACATATAACATCTAATGATTGCTGCATCTTACAAACTTATTTATTAGGTATGATTTTATATATGAAATGTATGTATATGTATTTTTTTATTATGTTTATGTATATTTATAGGTATGTAATAGTATTAATGTAACTATGTTAGAATCTTTTATTTTACACCCACATTAAATTCTCTGCATAACCCAAAGGTTGACTGTCAGATAATGCTTTTAGCATTAAGTTCGCCTATGGTGCGTTTACATTGTATTTGTACAATAAAGATTAAATAAATAAAGACACAGAATAGGCAGAAGTTTCTGCATCTTCATTAAAATTACTAGGTAATAGAGAAAAACAAGTCGTTAATGTAATAATTACTAAATTCGAACGAGAGAAAAAACAACAGAAGAGATTGACATAACTTCAAACCTGGATGTAACATTAAATGTTCTAAAAAATTTTGAACTTAGTTTTCAGAAAATACTCGTAATAATAATGTTTTTACGAGTATCTTCTGAAAACTTAGTTCAGAGATAAGTAAATAAGTATAATAGTCCTTACGTATTATGATTTCAAAAATCCGACTTTTGTTTAGGAATTCCAAATTCAAAATTATTTCAATTTTAAGCTTGTCTTTTTGTGTTCAGATGTGCCAATACATTTGTTTTTGCGCCTTTTCATTAATTTTTAAGCTATTCTTAAAATATCGCATTATTTTCGAATAAGGGTTTCATTGTAGCGCTAACGCAGCAGAAACAGCTATGGAATAATATGCTATGGAATAATAAGCTATGGAATAATTATGTGTACGGAGAAGTCACTGAAAAAAAAACAGAGCTTTCATTCTGGAAATTTTCTCCACCACCAGAACAAACCTCGTGGATGGCTCGTTGAAAGTGATCGTGGAAGCGTATCCATCTCAAACCACGTCAGAGATAGATGCAGGCTTCGAAGTAAGATTAAACCATTTGAAACAAATTGGAAAAGTGAAAATGGTGGAGAAATGGTGGCCGCATGAACTAAGTGAAGCAAACCAACAAACACGCGTCGACTGCTGCGTCACGTTACTCAACCGTCACAATAACAAAGGGGATTTTGAATCGTATCATTATTTGTGATGAAAAGTGGATTCTATACGATAATCGGAAATGCTCATCACAGTGGTTAAACCCAGGAGAACTGGCCAAATCCTGCCCCAAGCGAAAGTTAACTCAAAAAAGGGTAGTGGTGAGTGCCTGGTAGACCAACGTTGGTGTCATCTACTATAGTTTCCTACGATCTGGTTAGACGACTACGGCAGAACTGTATTACCAACAATTGAAAACGATGATGAAAAAGCTAGCCGGTAAACAACCGAGATTTGTAAAATAGTTAGACCAGTTGCTGCTTCAGGACAACGTTACACCACACACTGCACAACAGACGGTGGCGAAACTAGAGGAGCTAGGACTGGAATGCCTTCGTCACCACTCCCTTACCTTGCTCCTGCCAATTACCACTTTTCGAAATTTGGATAATTTCTTAATGGGAAAAAATCTATTCAGATTAGGCAGTCTAAAACGCCTTCAGAGATTTTGTTGATACCCGCAATTTTTTTAGCTAAGGAACGAATATACTAACTATAAAATGGCAAAAAAATTAAATTGCTTCATCCATATAAAACATTAATTTCCCATGTAATGATTACATTATTAAAATAATTGTGAAAATAGGTAGAAAAATTGAATTATAATTTTTTATTTTGATCTACAAAATATATTTTCAAATTTATTAGGTATACCAAGTTTTGATTTGGCCGCCTATTTAACTTAATGCATTTACATTTCGACGTTACATTGCTACTCTAAAACACAGTTAACTTGGATTATATTCTAAAAGTATTTTCTAATTTAATAAAATATCTTATTTCTCATTGGATAAAAAATAAGTAAAGCAGTTAAAGTTTGTTAACGTTTCATTTTGAAGTTGTTCTGCTATCAAATTTTACTAGTTACATTTAAGAAAACGGTTAAGTAGCTTAGCCGCTGTTTAATTTTGTTATTTTACCTAACTGCTATTAGTAAGACTACATACATACAGTTATAATCATGTCCAAATCTAAAACACAGTTACGCTTCAGCTAGCCTTCTTTTACTGTTGTAGAGTTATTGGTTATTATTTCATTTTACTGCGCTAAAAAACAAAAATGTTAATAAAACAAATACTAGATAACGTACTAAAAAAATATTTACACATATTGAAAGTGCCAATTATGTTTGTTTATTATCAGCTCAAAACATCACGCTATGTTGTCAAAACATGTAGAAATTTTAGTTTCCCGCTTTTTTGCCCATAACTTAAATATTGTTTTATCACTTAACGGCCTTTTATTGATGGGACGGCAGTGTAGTCGTGCTATGTAAGTTTTATTTTAACTCTGTTTAGAAAGAGAATTGGCGGAGGAACCGGCCCCGCTGATGCTCGTGTCGTAGACGTTCACACGGCCCTTCAACACAATTTTAATCAAAAATCACAAGAAAACAATAAAATACTAACATAGTTCTAAATTATATGAAACTAGCTGTGCCCGCGAATCCGTTCGCGTACATTACTAATTTATTATGTTATATTTGTATGGGGGCCACGTCTTCTTCTCATAACTGGAGAAAAAAAGCCGGTCAAGTGCGAGTCGGACTCGCGCCCGAAGGGTTCCGTACCGTTATTCTATAACAAGTTAAAAATTATTAAAAATATTTTTATGATTAAGAAACATAAACTTAAATAATCTCCGATGAAGAAAGTAGGAGGCACAACGAAAACACTATTGAATGCAGTGTAATCTCAAATAATAAAAAACTAATTTAAGTATGTAAATGTATTTTTGTAATCTTATTTTTGTAACTAGCTTTTACTACTACAGTACTATTACTTATTCTGTGCTACAACTTTATCAGCTCTTAAGTACATGATATGGTATTGTCAACCGCCTTACACTTTTGACTTCAGCCTGATCGATTGGGGATAGCTTACATTATGTGTATATAATAAGTTTGAAATTATTAAAAATATAATGTAACAAAAAATATATGCCTTTCGCAATTTTTCCTTTATATGTGCTATAAGACGTTTGCTTCGTACCAAATGTCAAGATGCTGAGTTCATGGGAAGTACCCTGTAGGTAAGGGACAGTAGACTTGTGTATTTGATATAAATTTCAGCGTAATACCTCTACGCGTTCCTGAGAAAAAGGGTCTTGATAGACAGGCAGACAGATGGATAACCAAGTGATCCTATAAGTGTTCCGTTTTTTCCTTTTGAAGCACGGAACCAAAAAAACCGACTTCAAACAAATTACTAAACCAATTTTGATGAAATTTAAATGAAACCAATCGGACAGCATACTATTTCAAACAAAAAGAATATTTAAAATCGGTTCGTAAATAACGGAGTTAAGCGTTATTCCTATAACAAACATTTAAAATCATACAACCGAATTGAAAACCTCCTCCTTTATAAAAGTCGGTTAAAAGCAATGAGAGGGACATTTATTGAAAGTTATAAAAAAATGACGATCTCATTGTAAAATAATAGTTTATTGTAACCACGTGTGTGTGTATTACGCCTTCTTTAGGGTTCCGTACCCAAAGGGTAAAAACGGGCCCCTATTAATTTCGCATCCTTCCTTTCCTGTCCGTCTGTGTGTCTGTCTGTCTGTCCGTCTGTCACCATGTATCTTATGAACCGTAATAGATAGACAGTTTAAAGTTTCACAGATGTATTATTTCTGTTGCCGCTATAACAACAAGTACTAAAAATAGAATAAAATAAATATTTAGGGGGCTCCCATACAACAAACGTGATTTTTTTGCTTGTTTTTGCTCGATATTGATAACGACAACAGGTAGGCGCTTAAAATATTCACAAAATATTTAGTTATATATTCACAAAAATAAATAATTAAATAAAAATAATATTAAAGGGGGGCGCCCATACAACATACATGATTTTTTTGCCGTTTTTATAGATAACGATACGGAACCCTTCGTGCGCGTGTCCGACTCGCACATGGCCGGTTTTTTTTATTTTCCAAAAATATTCATTTGGTCTAATACTTCATAACTTCATAATACTTCATAACTTCTAATATTCTCAACTAATAATTATTATTTTTCTAAAACGAAAACACACAACTATTTCGCCTAATCATTTTCAGTAACTTAAAAAACAGTGTTCAATAAAATTTTAATAAATTACACTTTCACCTTAATTACCAATTGTTTAATTATTTAATTAAAATATTTATGAAACATGAATAGGTTTATTAACAATGTATTGCTCTTATGAGAAATAAATGCTTTAAACCTAATTTGTTAAATTATCGAATATTAAAAGTTATAACTAACCTCTTTTTGTTTTATTTAATAAAGAATATCTAATCGTTTTTAGCCGCACAATAACTACACAAACTATTGCTATGTATTTGCTACGTGGTTACGGGTTGATTTTATTATAACTAGGATGATATTATTTGGCATATAAACATAAGGCATAACTATTACAAATAATTTAATGTAACGGTATATTCTGAGCAAATACTTTTTGTGAGTAGGTATTTATGTTGTTGTTGTGTTACGCCGCAACCTAGACCTGACGCTTTGTCACAAGATTTTATATGTTTGTTGCGTTGTTACGAAAAATACATCAAACCATTACTTTTAGTGTGTATTTATGTTGTGCGGCTTGCCGCAACCTAGACCTGATTATAGCGCTTTGTCACAAGATGTTTTGTTTTTATTTTAGAAATTATTAAATGTGGTGCATTAAATCGATTTTAGTCCATGTAATATTAGAGATTCTAAAATTAGGGCTAACAATTGCTAGGCTAAACTATTATTGTGCAAAATATTTACTAGGCTAAACGATAATTTTACATTACAAGGTTAGACCAATAAGGTTCGGCGAAGTGAAATTAGAAGTAACAATTTTACGCGAAACAAAGGGCACCCACTCGACTGCCCAACAAAGAAGTTCGATGTTTTCAGAGTTCGTTTGTATGTAAGTGTGTACTTGTATGTTAACGGCAGACATGTAGGTGGAAAGAGGTATCAAAATAGTGATGGGTTGCTAGCCGCTTTGCCTAAGACATGACTCCTGAGATATTCGGTCAATCCTTCGACCGGCTTTTACGATTTGTGCCGCAAGAGAAACAGTACATACGTACACACCATTATAGATAGCATGGAATAATCTAGGAACATGCTAACAAGAGAACACCTACTCGAGTCTGATAACAGCTAAGTATGCCATCGACTATGTTATCTGTGTAAGTGCTTATTGCAAAGACCCTAGGTTATCTAGATTAGTTTTATTGCCTATTGGAATTTTATGATTCACTAGCCTATGGCACTCCGCTAAAAATATAAGAAATAAAAATATGACGTTCAAAAAGAGATACATGTATCCAATTTTGAATAAAAATCTTCGACTTTAGCTTAAAAATCAATGTAATGTGATCTTTTCCTGCTCAAAAAGCTTAAAAATATAACGCTAATCGATGTCACTCACCACTGTAATTGATTACATTACAATCAAGTATTTTATAAAGTATAACAAACAAAACTTAAACATGTAAATAAAACTATAATTGGCCTGGTTGTAGCGAATAAAATAAATAAAAAACACGCATTCGTACTGAGAACCTCCTTCTTTTTTGAAGTCAGAAGAATGTAAGTAAACTGAACTACAAACCCGGAGGACTCGTATGTCAGATCAGACCATTCCTTAACACTTTGGTCACCAGCAGCGCTCGTTAATTTCTTGGTAACTGGTTACATTCAGTTCACAGGCAGTCTGTACACGGCAAACACAGAATTGCATGGACTGAACTCGAAGTCAGTGTAGTCATTTATGTCGATGTGGATGGCGTGCCGGCCGAGGGCGGTGCTCGCGTCTGTGTAGCGCTGTGAATGTTTCTTGGCCCGATTGTTTTTCCCACAAACGTATGCAGATCTGGTACAGGTTGTGGCAGCGGCTGAACAGGCCCGTTGGGTCCGGCAGTGTGTCTTTGCTGAGGCTTTTTCTGTGAAATTAACAATAAATCAGTTCTGTTTTAAAGATCTTCCATGCTGGTCTGGGAGAAATGAAAAAACGTAGAATGTACCAGCTGCTTCTCTTCTTGCACAGATCGTAAAAGCCGATCGAGGGAATGGGTAAAATCTGAGGAATCATGTTAATCAGCGATGCGTTTAGCAACCCATCACTATTTTGATTCCGATATTTTTCCACCTAATGCCCACCAAAATGCTAAATGTGGCCTTCAGGTCTTATAGACCTTAGCTCTGTCTAACCCGCAAGGGAAAAAGACGTGACACTATGTATGTATGTATGTTTTAAAGATGTTTTCGTTTAATTTATTTAGAATGTTATTTGTGCCAAGTATGACCAACAGCAAGTAAATACATAGTATGTATATTGTTACGTACGAGTATTTACTTGCAATTAACTTAGCTACAGATAAATGAATAGATAGATAAATGAATAGATATAATATGCATGTAAGTTGAAAATTATTAATGCATAATATTAAAACGAATGTATAATTTTATAACATTTTGCCCACGAATTTTCTCGCATTTATTAGGATTGCCCAGAAATAATATATTTTTTTTTTTTTTACATTGATCATAAACATACACGTATCTAGAGTGTTTTTCTACTGCAAAAGACTCATGGCACTGTATATGTACCTAAGTATCAAACAAACACATAATTCAAATCATAAAACTAAGGATATGGAAATACATAAATATATAATTCTAATTTGATGATGATGATGATGATTCGAATTTGAGACGTGCTCCGAATTCTTACAAAGTGGAAGTTATTTTTTTTTTTTTTTTTTTTCTCGCTGCGTATCGGAAGGGCAATCTAATAGTAAAATTTACCCTTTTCCTGCTCGCCGCTTCATCGTAGGGCAAGCGGCTCAGGTCCTTCGCCACAAACAACGGCATCACCTCTTTGCTGGTCTTCATGACGTTTATAATATAGTCTAAGTCGCTCATTGTGTCTGTAGCTTTATGGAGCAGGGATCTGGCCGCCGCGATGTCTTCGGCGGAGTACGTGGCTGTGCACATTTCGCGGATCCGCTCTCCGTCCATGGAATCGACAACATTTTGTATGAAAGTCAACATTTCGTTGATAACAACGTCACGCGCGCGCTCTGAGTTTGAGGCCATCCTGTGCGATGTGACGATGGGTCCGTTGTATGTAACCCAGCCACGTCCGCGCGCCGTCGCCACCAACACCGCAATTATTCCAGTGTCACAAGTACGTGCAATTTCTACGCGCACTCAGATATTACCACTCTACAAGTGAAGAGGACAGTTACGAACACAATTGCATTGCACATCCGTAACCTTATTTCCTTACTAATATTATAAATGAGAAAGTGAGTACGCTTTCCGTTCATCATAAAATTTTGCATACAAGTTCTCTGAAGTACGGAAAAGGACATAGGCTACCTTTTATCCGGGGAAAAAGTACTATTCCTTAAGAAATCGGCATTAACGCGGGCGAAAGCTACAGCTTAGGTTGGTTGGTTGGTTGGTTGGTTGGTTGGTTGGTTGGTTGGTTAGGTTAGGTTAAGTTAGGTTAGGTTGGTTGAGATGACCCCCCCCCGATTGGTTCCCATCTTGTCGCGATGGGGGGGCTCAGTAGCCGCGGATTAGCCACCCGCGGTGAAGCCAAGAGGAACCGGGCGGAAGGCGCTCCAGGTGGGTTTTCGGAGGGCACCCACCTCGGAGTTGCCTTACAGAGAGGAGAACACCTCTTTAAAAAATCTGTAGAGCGGGCCTCGTGCAGAGAAGCACATTAAAAAAACGGCTGGTTAGTGGGCGTCGAGGAGGACAACCTCGTTAAAAAACAGTGGATAGGGCCCCGAGGAGATGACCTCGTTAAAATAACAAACTGGATGAGGCCTGGCTGTGGGTGAGGGGGGTGGAATCTCTCCGCACTCACAGTCGTGGTAGGGGTCGCGGGGGAAGAGGAGTGTCGGTGAGTAGGTGCGCCGTTCTTCCTGTCCTCCGCGACCAAGCGCGGCTGTGGCGCTTGACATGGCATCGGTGGGGCCGCAGGGGAAGAGGAGTGTCGGTGATAAGGTGCGCCGCTCTCCCTGTCCCCTGCGGCCGACAATTGGTGGGCCTCTGTTACCTATGGTTAACAGAGGCCAAACTGAGGGCTGGTTGAGCGGCGGAAACGGGATTCCGTCTCGCTCGACAGACAGCCCTCCGAATTGAGACGTCGCTGGTGTCAAGACGTCTACCCTTTAGGGCCAGACTGGCTGGCTGAGGGCCGCTCCTATCCCTCTCATTGGAGAGGGTACCGGAGCTGGATGGGGCTGCAAATTAGCGGCCGCCGCGCCGGGGCTGTGGAGCATTAGGAAGCACACGGCCCCGGCATTATGCGGATTGGGTAATGACACCGTGTGGTTTTAGTGCGGTTCGAGTCCCACATACCTGTCCGGCTTCCCGTGGCCGGATAGACGAGACATGAGTCTTTCCACACGTTAAAAAAAAAAAAAAAAAAAGGTTGGTTGAGATGAGGCTGAGCGGCTGGCACTGGAAATGGGCAAGAGAGCTATGGCCCAAAAGGTCACTGGGCCTCCTGAGGCCACGGAGGCCTCGGAGGAAGCGCCGGCAGAGGCGCTCAAAAAACAGGCGGAGGCCAGCGTCTCCATTATTCGGGAGATTGCGACAAAGTCCGGTAACCTGAAGGGCATCTTTGTCAAGAGCCTGAAGGAAGCCGCAACCTCTTTAGAGGCGACAGTGTCGGCCCTGCACAAGCGGTCGACCAATGAGGAGACGCAGAGGCTGTATGCCTTAAACGAGCGTCTAGAGGCCAGGATTGCGGCTCTAGAACGCGAGTCGGCGGAGCTGCGCGCTGAGCGATCTGGTGCGCCCGCGGCGGTTCTTACGCCGGCAGCTTTGGCGGCCGGCTCTCCGGAGAAGATGGAAGCGGTCGCCAACTTTATTATGAAGACGGTCGGCCCTATGCTGAACGCCCGGTTTGAGGGCATTCAGGATAGGCTGCTGCCAGAAAAACGGCTGCGCCCGCCACTGGCGGCGGACAAGCGTACCCAGGTCGCTCAGATGCCACTTCCGTCGTCGTCGGAGAGTGATGAAGAGGGGCCCCAGGCTACGACGGTGGTACGAAGCAGGGTCGCAGAATTTAAAAAGGCACCTGCCCCCCCTCAGGTCCCTGTTGGGAAAAAGGGGAAGAAGAAGGGCAAGAGGCAGCGCCGCGCAGCCACTCCAGGCCCGAGTGGACGGTCGCCCATGGACCCCACAACAGAGCCCCCAGTCGGGGCACCGGCAAAGAGACCCGACCCAAAGCCCCAAGAAGGCCAAGACGCGCCTGCGCCTGCTCGCGCTGCATCCACTGCATCGCGCCCTCTTCCACCGGCCCCTGAGTCGATGGACGAGCCCTGGGTGCAGGTGACTAGGAGAGGAGCGAAATCATCGCGGCCTGCGGTGAAAGCTGCCCCGCCACAGCCGGCTCGGGCTCCAGCGAAGCCCCAGCCCAGGCTCCGCCCACCACGCTCGGCTGCGGTTCAGATTAAGCTGAAGCCGGGTGTGGAGGCGAGCGGCGTCACCTATAAGCAGGTTCTCACACTTGCTCGTGAGAAGGTGGACATCCAGGGCTTGGGAATCGCTGGAGTCAAAATAAGGCGAGCGGTAACCGGCGCTCGAATCCTCGAGGTGTCTGGTGACGAAAGGGACGGCAAAGCCGATGCTCTCGCCGCCAAAATAAGAGAGGCTCTGAATCCACAACTGGTGGAGATATCCAGACCTCAGAAAACAGCGGAGGTGCGAGTCCGGGAGCTTGATGACTCTGTCAATGCTGAGGACATCAGAGCGGCTGTGGCCAGGTTGTGCCAGTGCGCAGAGGACGAGGTGAAGGTCGGAGAGGTCAAGGAGGACCACTCCGGCACCAGGTCAGCACTTGTCCGGTGCCCGGTGGTGGCGGCCAGGCGGCTCACGGCTGCGGGTGCACGCCTTCTAGTCGGCTGGTCTTCGGCAAAGGTTGTAGTGCTTCCGTCGAGGCCGCTGCAGTGTTACCGCTGTTTCGAGGTGGGTCACGTTGGTCAGACGTGCACTGCAGAAGCCGACAGAAGTGCATTGTGCCTTCGGTGTGGCAAGCCTGGTCACAAAGCCGGGCAGTGTGTAAATGCGCCCCACTGCGTCCTCTGCGCGGGTCTGGGGAAACCGGCGGGACATAGGGTTGGGAACAAGGCATGTTTTGCCTCCCAACCCAATAAACGACGTGGACGGCGCGCTGCGGTTAGGGTTACGGCCCAAACGCAGCCCGCCCAGCCGGCGCAACCATGCGCCTCGGAACAGATGGAGGTTGGGGCCACCGCATAATTATGGCCCTAAAATTCCTCCAGGCGAACATCAACCACTGTGCCAGGGCTCAGGATTTGCTCTTTCAGAGCATGGCACAGTGGTTGATAGATGTCGTGGTTGACGCCGAGCCATATTTCGTCCCGCCCGCCGATAACTGGGTGTCGGATCGGGATGGCCTGGTGACATTGATTTCTTCGGCGAACTCTTCGCCTCCATTAAATGTTGTGCGAGGTCACGGAATTGCCTCTGCTCTGGTGGGCGGCGTAGTCGTGATTGGGGTGTATTTCTCCCCCAATCGGCCGCTCCACGAGTTTGAGGACTTCCTGACCGAAGTCGAGGCACTTGTGCTTAGGAGCCACCCCCACCCTGTGATAGTGGCTGGGGATCTCAACGCCAAATCAACGGCGTGGGGATCTCCCGCGACTGACCCGCGGGGTCGGGTGATGGAAGAGTGGCTCATCACGCTCGGGCTCGCTGTGCTCAACCGGGGGACAGTCAACACGTGCGTGAGCTGGCAGGGCGGTTCAATAGTGGACGTATCGTTCGCTAGCCCTGCCATTGCGTCGCGTGTTCATGGCTGGAGGGTTTTGAGGGACGTGGAGAATCTATCTAACCACCGCTACGTGCGGTTCGATCTCCACGCCTCCTCTGTCCCTCCGAGCGGCCCGAACTGGACCCCGAGCGAGCTTGGCCCGGGGTGGAAGGTAAAGTGCCTCGACAAAGAGCTGCTGCATGAGGCGGCCATTGTTCAGGATTGGTTCCGTGCGCCAGTCAGTGTAGAGGTTGAGGGCGAGACCGAGAGGTTCCGGGGTGCAATGTTCGCAATCTGCGATGCTTCGATGCCCCGGGCCAGTACTCGCCCTCCAAGAAGGTGGGTATATTGGTGGTCTCCTGAGCTATCCCGGCTCCGTGAGGCCTGCATTAACGCCAGACGCCAGTATGCCCGCTACCGAAGGAGAAGGCGCCGGAACGAGGAAGAAGAGGCCGCCCTGTGCAGGGCGCTTGTGGAGGCGAAGAGTGCGCTGAGTGTCCGTATTGCCGCGGCAAAAGAAGCGGCTAGGGAGGAGTTGCTGGCGACATTAAATCGCGACCCGTGGGGACAGCCGTACCGGATGGTGAGAAAAAAGTTCCTGCCGTATGCCGCCCCCCTCACACGGTGTCTCCAGCCACAACTTTTGGAGTATGTGGTGGCCGTTCTTTTCCCGCGGAGTGCGGATTTCCGCCCCCCCAGCATGGCTCCGCCATCGGTGGTACAGAGCGGGGACATTACCGGCGAGACCCCTGAGATAACCGGGGGCGAGTTAGGCACTGCTATTTTGAGACTGCGTGCCAAAAACACCGCCCCCGGTCCGGACGGCATCCCGGGGAGAGCCCTGGTTCTCGCTCTCGATGTTCTGGAGGAGCAGCTGAGGGGGCTGTTTAACGCCTGCGTTGCGCAGGGAAAGTTCCCGATGGCGTGGAAAACGGGACGATTGGTCCTACTGAGGAAAGAGGGGCGACCGGCGGACTCTCCGTCTGGCTTTCGTCCTCTCGTGGTGCTTGATGAGGCGGGCAAACTGCTTGAACGCATAATTGCTAACCGCATCGTCAAGCACCTTGAGACGGTTGGCCCAGATCTTGCGGATTGCCAGTACGGGTTCCGCCGGGGCAGGTCCACCATCCACGCCATCCTGAGGGTTAAATCTGTGGCGCAGGAAGCGGTTTCCCAGGGTGAGGTCGTCTTGGTGGTGTCTCTTGATATCACCAACGCCTTCAATACCCTCCCCTGGGCTTGCATTATGGAGGCACTCCGCTTTCACGGGGTGCCAACATACCTGCGTCGCATTATTGGAGACTATCTCTCAGGAAGGAGAGTCATTTTTCCTGCGCAAAGCGGGTGAAAGGAGAAAGAGGTGACGTGCGGTGTTCCACAGGGGTCTGTCTTAGGACCACTCCTGTGGAACATCGGCTACGACTGGGTGCTACGGGGAACCAATCTCCCGGGTGTCGAGTTGGTTTGTTACGCCGACGACACCCTGGTGGTATGCCGTGGCACCTCGTTTCGCGAGGCGTCAATACTCGCCACGGCTGCTGTCGCTGATGTGGTGCGCCGGATCCGGCAACTAGGACTGGAGGTGGCATTGCACAAATCCGAGGCGTTGTGCTTTCACGGCCCTCGGAGAGCGCCTCCTCCAGATTCTGGACTAATGGTGGGCGGAGTCCAGATTGCCATCAAGTCGTCGATGCGCTACTTGGGCATCGTCCTTGATGGCAGATGGAATTTCGGCGCCCACTTCGCGGCATTGGTGCCGCGAGTCGTGGTGACGGCGAGGGCGCTGACGCAGCTCATGCCGAACCTCGGAGGACCTGAGGCGTCCTGCAGACGCCTCTACATGGGAGTCGTGCGGACCATGGCCCTATATGGTGCCCCTGTCTGGGCCGAAGCCTTAAACCGGCAGAATATAACCCTTCTGCGAAGACCGCAGAGGGTAATGGCGATAAGAGCCGCCAGGGGATACCGCACGATGTCCTACGAGGCAGCTTGCGTGCTGGTCGGTTCCATACCCTGGGACATTGAAGCGAGTGCCCTCGCGTCACTGTTTTATTGGCGTGAGGAGGCGCTGGCCCGGGGTCACCGACCGGCACCTCGTGAAATAGCGGGACGCCGCATTGAGTTGCGTCAGCGCTCAATTGAGGAGTGGGCCTTAAGGCTGGAGCAGCCCAGTTTCGGGGTCAGGACTGTTGAGGCGGTCCGCCCAGTCTTGAGCCAGTGGCTGGCGAGGCAGCATGGCTCGCTTACCTTCCGTGTGACGCAGATACTGTCCGGACATGGTTGTTTCGGGGGGTACCTGTGTCGCATAGCGAGGAGGGAGCCGTCTGCTGTTTGCCACCACTGCGATGGCTGTGGTGACGAGGACGCCCAGCACACCCTAGAGTGCTGCCCAGCCTGGGCGGAAGAACGCGCCGAGTTGTGCGCGATCGTGGGGGACGACCTTTCGCTGCCGACCGTAGTCAAAGCTATGGTCGACAGCGAGACGTCGTGGAATGCGGTGCAGGCCTTTGCGGAGCAGGTGATGCTCCGCAAGGAGGCGGCGGAGAGAGAGCGAGAGGATACCACCGATCTCGCCATCCGCCGCCGGCGCACAGGGCGCAGGAGGCGGGCCTACGGCCTGCACCTGCAGCCCCCACAATAAGAGCCGGTCGGGTGGTGGAAACGGGATTCCACTGCTCGACATAACGGCTCTTCGGGTTCAAAGTCGTGTAGTGTCACGACGACTTTACCCTTGCGGGTAACGAGAGTGGCCGATGGGCCAAACCTGCAGGCCTGCTCTGATACCCTCTCTCTACTGAGAGGGACCCCAGAGCGGGCAGGGACCACTAAGTGGTCGCCGTGCCGGGCTGTGGAGCGAGAATAGCACACGGCCCGGCTCAGAACGGCTGAGAGTGACACCGCGGAGTTTTTAGTGGTAACACCACATAACCGCACCGGCTTCCCGTAGCTGGTGCGGTATCCGAAGGGATTTTCTTCGCGTAACAAAAAAAAAATAAAAAAAAAAAAAAAAAAAAAAAATAAGGTTAGGTTGGGCGCTCAGGATGGCGCACCCCAGTTATGGTGTCAGGACCATTGAGGCGATCCGACCAGTGCTGGTCCAGTGGTTGACTAGGCAGCACGGGACGTTGTGTTTCAGGCTGACGCAGATACTCACTGGACATGGTTGTTTCGGTGGGTATTTGTGTCGGATAGCAGGCCGAGAACCGACTGCAGTCTGTCACCATTGTGACTACTGCACGAACGAGGACGCCCAACACGTTCTGGAGGACTGCCCATCCTGGGCGGAAGACCGCGTGCAAATGCGTCTGGTGGTGGGAAATGACCTCTCGCTGCCGACCGTGGTACGTGCCATGGTGGACAGCGAGAGATCATGGATGGCGGTGCAGACCTTTGCGCAGAGCGTAATGCTCCGCAAAGAAGCGGCGGAGAGAGTCCGGGAGGCTACTAGCAGCCTGGCCATCCGCCGCCGACGCACAAGGCGCAGAAGGCGGGCCTACGGCCAGCAACTGCTGCCCCCATAATGAGGGGGAGCCGGACGATGGATACGGGACTCCGTCGTCCGGCATGAATGGTCCTCCGGGTTGAAAGGCATTCGTGTCAACGTGCCTTTCCCCAAACGGGTTCGAATAGACGGTCGATGGGCCAACCCGTGCTGCTCCGCCCCTCTTGTTGGAGAGGGTGCCGTGAGCTAGCCAACTGGTGCTGCCACTTATGGCAACCGCGTCAGGGCTGTGGAGCGCCCAAAGCACACGCCCCTGACCAAAGCGGAAGAGTAGTTGACATCGCGGAGTTTTTAGTGGTAACACCACATAACCGCACCGGCATCCCGAGCTGGTGCGGTATCCGAAGGGTTTTTCTTCGCGTTAGAAAAAAAAAAAAAAAAAA
Organism: Elegia similella; assembly: GCA_947532085.1. NCBI lineage: Eukaryota > Metazoa > Arthropoda > Insecta > Lepidoptera > Pyralidae > Elegia > Elegia similella. Next base: position 54,827 of record OX383954.1, on the reverse strand, counting down.
AAGGTTAGGTTAGGTTAGGCTAGGTTAGGTTAAGTTAGGTTCCCCCCCGATTGGTTCCCATCTTGTCGCGATGGGGGGGCTCAGTAGCCGCGGATTTGCCACCCGCGGTGAAGCCAAGAGGAACCGGGCGGAAGGCGCTCCAGTTGGGTTTTCGGAGGGCACCCACCTCGGAGTTGCCTTACAGAGAGGAGAACACCTCTTTAAAAAATCAGTAGAGCGGGCCTCGTGGAGAGAAGCACATTAAAAAAACGGCTAGTTAGTGGGCGTCGAGGAGGACAACCTCGTTAAAAAACAGTGGATAGGGCCCCGAGGAGATGACCTCGTTAAAATAACAAACTAGGATGAGGCCTGGCTGTGGGTGAGGGGGGTGGAATCTCTCCGCACTCACAGTCGTGGTAGGGGTCGCGGGGGAAGAGGAGTGTCGGTGAATAGGTGCGCCGTTCTCCCTGTCCTCCGCGACCAAGCGCGGCTGTGGCGCTTGACATGGCATCGGTGGGGCCGCAGGGGAAGAGGAGTGTCGGTGATAAGGTGCGCCGCTCTCCCTGTCCTCTGCGGCCGACAATTGGTGGGCCTCTGTTACCTATGGTTAACAGAGGCCAAACTGAGGGCTGGTTGAGCGGCGGAAACGGGATTCCGTCTCGCTCGACAGACAGCCCTCCGAATTGAGACGTCGCTGGTGTCAAGACGTCTACCCTTTAGGGCCAGACAGGCTGGCTGAGGGCCGCTCCTATCCCTCTCATTGGAGAGGGTACCGGAGCTGGATGGGGCTGCAAATTAGCGGCCGCCGCGCCGGGGCTGTGGAGCATTAGGAAGCACACGGCCCCGGCATTATGCGGATTGGGTATGACACCGTGTGGTTTTAGTGGGTTCGAGTCCCACATACCTGTCCGGCTTCCCGTGGCCGGATGGACGAGACATGAGTCTTTCCACACGTTAAAAAAAAAAAAAAGGTTCCCCCCCGAGGTGGTTCCCGGTTTGTCGTACCGGGGGGGGCTCAGTACCCGTGGTTAGTCCTCAAACCACGGGGAAGCCAAGAGGAACCCGCGCGGGGGCGCTCCTGCTGCCTGACACACCAGCAGCGAGCGCCCACATTGGGGCGGCGGGGCAGTGGGAAGATCTGCCCCCACCCGGGGAGGGGCGCATCCGCAAGGATGCGCCCATTGGGGCGGCGGGGGAGTGGGAAGATCTCCCCCCACCCGAGGTGGAGCTTCAGGCGGGGCCACACCGCCGTGGCTGTGGTCGGAGATCGGTCGCGGAGGAGAGGGAGTTTCGGTGCTGCGTTGCCGATCTCCCTTTTTTCCGCGGCCGAGCGGTGCCGCACGTGTTTGCGGCGAGAGGCAAGCGGCGGAGCCTTTCATCTTCTCCGCCGCTGGGAGCCAGTTTATCTGGCTCCCATGGGGCCACAGGCGGTGGACTGCGTGGGAGTCTGCCGCCTCTCAATTGGCCCAAGGAGGTACGGCGCGTCCGTGAGTTCCGGACGCGCCTACTTGGTGAGTGGATGGGGGGCGCTCGGACGTCCCCGAGGAGGGGCCGCGTTGGCGGCCAGCCGCGCCGGGGTTCGCGGTCGTATTTCCCTTCCCGTGTCCCCGGCAAAAGCGGCCGAGATGGAACTCCGAAGGTTTTTTAGTGGGTAGGCACGTCACTCTGGCGTGGAGTCCCACATAACCCGACAGCTTCCCCTGCAAGCTGTCGGGTGTATCCGTAACATGGATCTCTCCTTCGTTAAAAAAAAAAAAAAAAAAAAAAAAAAAGGTTAGGTTAGGTTAGGTTAGGTTAGGTTAGGTTAGGTTCCCCCCCGAGGTGGTTCCCGGTTTGTCGTACCGGGGGGGCTCAGTACCCGTGGTAGTCCTGGCCACGGGGAAGCGAAGAGGAACCCGCGCGGGGGCGCTCCTGCTGCCTGACACACCAGCAGCGAGCGCCCACATTGGGGCGGCGGGCGAGTGGGTTGTTCTCCCCCCACCCGAGGAGGGGCGCTCCCGCGGGCTCGGCTTCGGCCTTGAGCCTGCTGGGATGCGCCCAATGGGGCGGCGGGGGAGTGGGAAGATCTCCCCCCACCCGAGGTGGAGCCGCCGGGAGGGGAATATTTTATTGCTCTCCCGGCGCTTCAGGCGGGGCCACACCGCCGTGGCTGTGGTCGGAGATCGGTCGCGGAGGAGAGGGAGTTTCGGTGCTGCCTTCCCGATCTCCCTTTCTTCCGCGGCCGAGCGGTGCCGCACCGTGATTGCGGCGAGAGGCAAGCGGCGGAGCCTGTCATCTTCTCCGCCGCTGGGAGCCAGTTTATCTGGCTCCCATGGGGCCACAGGCGGTGGACTGCGTGGGAGTCTGCCGCCTCTCAATTGGCCCAAGGAGGTACGGCGCGTCCGTGAGTTCCGGACGCGCCTACTTGGTGAGTCGGGGGGACGCTCAGACGTCCCCGAGGAGGGGCCGCGTTGGCGGCCAGCCGCGCCGGGGTTCGCGGTTGTATTTCCGTTCCCGTGTCCCCGGCAAAAGCGGTTGTGATGGAACTCCGAAGGTTTTTTAGTGGGTAGGCACGTCACTCTGGCGTGGAGTCCCACATAACCCGACTGCTTCCCCTGCAAGCTGTCGGGTATCCGTAACAGGGATCTTTCCTTCGTAAAAAGAAAAAAAAAAAAAAAGGTTAGGTTAGGTTAGGTTGGGGTGCTACGGGCGGAAAACCTCCTCGTGTGCCCGGTCGTTTGAAGGCTTTGCTTCTGCCGTCTGATCTTTGATCAGGCGGTAGCGGCGGGCTGACAAGCGATTCGGGACGGTGCACCCTGGGCGACAGCGAATAACTCCCTGATAGTCGGGGTCTTGTTCGTTGTTGGCCAATATTCTGCCGAGTGGAAGTGCGGTCCAGCAATGGGCTGCGCTCGTGTGGTGGGCACTCTCCCCGTCTGCTTTCAGACGGAGGGTAGGAGTGCGTCTTCGCGCGGCGTTCCGTTGTCATGCGGAACGTCGGGCAACTCGTTACCCCTTTTGGGGCCGAGGGCACCGTCCCATTCATGGGCGGTGCTGCGAGGAAGTAAACCTCAATAAAAAATAACCCCAATCCCACGCAGTCTGGCGTGCTGCGAAAAGGGATGAGTGGCGGGAGGGGAATCCCGCTCCGAGCGCCTGGGGGGGAAAAAAATGGGGAATAGGGACCTCACCCTTTAAAAGGAAAAATCCATGATGGCGAGTCGCAATATTACTTTACCCCAGGAGGGTACCAGCTTTGCTGGAGAATCCCTCCCTGCGTCTTCGTGCGCAGGCAGCCCCACCGTATCTGGGGGGGGCACGAACCGCCTGAGGGACGCAAGTCCCTCCAATAAGACGTCGCAGCAAGATGCTGGCTCACTTTCAGAGTGTTCCTGGGTGAGCGAAGAGAGCCTAGCAGGCGAGAGGGCACTGGGGCGCCGTAAACGGTGCCACAAGCCGACCGGCTCGGACGAGGACACTGCGCCAAAGGTGCGGGCCCGTCCGGCTGGTAAGAGAGGTGGCCGCGTAAAGGCGGCACCAATAATGTGTAGGAGGCGGTATACTACAACTGCCGCACACACTATGCTCCTGGCTCCTGTGCTAATTTGTATAGAGTTTCTGTGAGTGTTCGCTATCCGTGTATAGTGTGTGGTCTCCTAGCTACGATGAAGGTTGCACAAATGGATACACCAACACTGAGTTCACGACAGTTTATTTATAACCAAAAGTTTTGTACAATTACAGTCACAAGGAAAACGTACAAAAGTACTTATGACACTGCACTACAAGTAAAACCGACAAAGGTACTATTTAACGTGTTAACCGGCGCGGCTATCGGTGGCGACTGGCTGGACTAGCGAGCGCGATGCAGAAATGCTTAGATGACAATTTTGTATACCCCTACAGTACTCCCCTTCTAGATTTTTAGTTAATTACGAAAATCTTTACATAGTTTCAAAACCTAAAATATTAAAACTTTAAAACATCATACAACCAGTACAGAGTGCACGAACGACGCGTTGGAATGCAGCGCGTCAGCAAATGTGGCTCGGTCGTCAAAGTCGTAAACAACTTAGTGCTTGGAACTGAATGCTTGTATGATGTAATCACTCAATGTTATGACGTACAATTTTAATTGATATGATTCTAAATATCAGTAATAAATCGAATTAAGCATTGAAAACGAAATTTATACAATAGCAAAACCTTTGTCGGGGTTAGTATAAAAAGAAAAATATAATTTAGAATACATTATTTTAAACTTTACTTTTACAGAAATCAAAACGAATGCTTTTCTAGAAATAAAAATTTGAAACAGCATGTATGCACAACTAGTGAACTCTACATTTTGAAAATAGAATACACTCAAATATATACTTTTATGTATACATAACTCTGAATTAAATTATTTTTGAAACACATATACGTTTTTTTTTACCAAATTAAACAATATTATATATTTAAACTACATATGTAGTGTGCGAAAAGATATCAAAAATTTTCACTCATCACTGTTAAAAACTCAGTACACTACTGTGTTCGCCTGGGCAGGCTGTCCCGGTGTAGCCTGTACTTTAGCGGCAACGGTTGGTAGGCTAACAATTACTTCTCGCCTCAACCAACTCCTTGTCTTCTTAACACAATGCCGGCGAACGAAACACGCAATAACACAAGCAAGCAATACAGCAGTCACTATCACTATTATTGATAAGTAATCTAGTTTGGACTCCACAGTTGTATGAGCCTGGGCCTGGGCGACGGCTATATTCTCTTGTTTACTTTGTCCCCAGCCCATTGTGACTTGCAATACAAAATTTTCTTAAAAGAATGAACAAATTCAGAGCTTGCGATTACTTTTAACTGACCAAAAGAAAACTCAAAATAATCAATTTTCACACACTATTACAAAACTGTTAATTACGAATTTTAATCTATTTCATATTACTAAAATAACGCTGTACTTTAGACATCCGAGTATGCATTTAGTTTGACCTACATTTGATCCAATACCACAGTGATAACATTTTAATGTACAGTTGAGTACAGAATTACTAACTTAACCTACTGCGAACACCTAATTGTAGGGTCGACTTGAAATTTACATATACTTAGATAGATACATATTTTATATAAGTTTCTCCTGGTATCTAAGTAGTGCTGTTAAACTTAAAAACAAAAAATGTCTTCATTATAAGAAAGGCATTAAAAAAAATAAAAAATACATAGCACTGAATGGCAACAATTACAATGTCTCAAAATATACTTAATGAACACTTCATTTATACCAGTTGTCAAGCAAATTCAAGTTACGTATGTCTTAACTAGCTAGTAGAACTCTTGGCATCCTTACAGTTTTATATAAAACTGTAAAGCATCGTGGCCTACGAGAACTCTTTGCGTAAAAACATAAACCATCTTCACAAAAATGATTAGCTCTATAAATTAAAACGAACTGGTGGTTTGACTGAACGACCACTACGGGTTTTAAAAGTGACACTAATTTTATCTTTAGGTACCACTGGATTTGACTGTACGCGGCTGTCACTGCTGGTACTAGGCTCTGTATCATTACAATTTTTAGTCGAGGAGCTTGACGTATTTTCGGATTCGTCATTTAACATATAAGCAGGCTTTAACCTATCAATCGAAATATTTGCCTGACGATTAGGTAACTGTAGCCGAAAAACTTTATCAAACCGTTTAAGGACGGGATAAGGTCCGTCATACGGTGGACGTAAAGGCTTCCTCACAGTATCGTCTCTAACAAAAACATGCGTACACGTCTTCAAATCTGGGTGCACGAAAAATGACCTAGAACTACCATGACACTTTAAACTAGGTTTTAAAGCTTTTATATTTTGACGTATCCTATCTACCAAAGTATCGTCACTAGCACTAGCACCCGTTATATGGTAAAAATCGCTAGGTAACCTAAGAGTTCGGCCAAAAGTCATTTCGGCAGCGCTGACGCCATTGTCGCTCCTCAGGGCTGCTCTAAGGCCTAACATGACTGTATATATCTCATCAATCCAAGAAGTATTATTACCCAGCCTAGCCATTAACGCTGTTTTCAAAACTCGGTGCCATCTTTCGACTTTTGCGTTACTCTGCGCGTGAAAACTCGACGTTCTGTGTCTTTTTACTCCTAAACATTTTAATAAACTCGCAAATAAGTTACTTTCGAATTGTCTACCCTGGTCAGTAGTTATTCTCAAAGGACAACCGTATCGAACAATCCAACCTTCAAAAATTACTTTGGCTACACACTCAGCAGTGATTTCCTTCACTAGGAACGCTTCAGGCCAGTGAGTTTTTCTATCAATAACAGTAACGCAATACCTATATCCATCTGTTGTAGTTATTAATGGACCTATAATATCAATATTTAAATGTTCAAACCGACCCGAGTCAGGAATTTCCTTAAATTCGGATAAGGTGTGTCTTATAATTTTTGATTTCTGACACTGAATGCAACATTTAGACCATTTACCTACATCTCTGTTCATACTGGGCCAAAAGAATTTCTGTTTAATTAACTTTTTAGTTGTTCTGATACCTGGGTGGCTAAGATTGTGTACAGATTCAAAAGCAAGTTTTCTAAAATTTTCCGTTAAATATGGTCTAATATTATCCGTTGAAATTTCGTAATATATCAGCTTATTACTAGTTGGTAAAAACATCTTGCGTAATATTACATTGTTATTGCCCAAGTTGTTATTGTTCGACACAGTTCTCGCAACATACGGGTCTTGTTCTTGCTCGTCAGCTAATTCGCTGAAATCTAGCACTGTGGGACAGGAAATCGTATCTACGCGGGACAACGAGTCAGCGACTACATTGTTTTTGCCTTCGATGTATCGTATATCAGAAGTGAACTCACTGATGAATAACAATTGCCTTGTACGACGAGGCGTTTCTTTGTTATTATCCACGTTCCTAAAAGCAAAAGTTAAAGGCTTGTGATCTGTAAAAATGATTAACTGCTGTCCCTCAAATAGTTTTCTAAAATACCGTACAGCCAAGAATATGCCTAATAACTCTCTATCGTATGTGCTGTACTTTTGCTGAGCTGACGTTAACTTCTTTGAAAAATACCCTAAAGGTTTCCACGTGTTACCTACTCTTTGCTGTAAAACTGCACCTACACAAGTATCTGAGGCATCTGTCATTAACGCTATCGGGGCATCAGTCACTGGATGAGACAATGTAGCGGCGTTTTTTAAGCTCTCCTTACATTTCTCAAACGCTATTTCTGATTCCTGAGTCCACTCAATCTTAGTTTTATCATTCTTTTTACAGTTATGCAGATACTTGTTAAGTTCTACCTGATTTTCTACCGCGTTAGGAATATGCGACCTATAAAAATTAACCATGCCTAAAAATCTACGTAAACCTTGAATTGTCTCGGGCTTGGGGTATTCTAAAATAGCTTTTACCTTATGTTGTAGCGGCCGAATGCCTTCCTCGGAGACGTCGAAACCTAAGAAATCAACATTTGTCTTACCAAAACTGCACTTGGAGATGTTGATAGTGATACCGAATTCCTGTAACCTCTCGAATACCTTCTCCAGATGCTCCTGGTGTTGTTCTACCGTCTCGGAAGCTATTAAAATGTCGTCTAAAAAATAGAATACAAAATCTAGGTTTTTGAGTACCGTAGCCATAAATCTTTGGAAGGTTTGAGCTGCATTACGCAATCCAAAACTCATTCTGCACCATTCCCAGAGCCCAAAGCTTGTAATTATTGCAGTCTTCTCGATATCTCGTTCTGCGATCGGTATAAAATGATACGCTCTATTTATATCTAATGTACTAAAAAAATTCTTACCTGCCAATATATAAGTAAAATCTTGCAGCCTAGGAATTGGGTATCTGTCGGGCTTTGTAACTGAATTTAACTTTCTATAATCGCCACAAGGTCTGATATCACCGTTTTTCTTATTAACAATATGCAAAGGACTAGCCCATGAACTTTTAGAAGGCCTACAAATGCCCAACTCCTGCATAAGACGAAATTCTTCTTTAGCTTTCTTGTATCTATCCGGCGGTAGAGGTCTGGCCTTGGCGTACACTGGAGGACCCGTGGTTTCTATATAATGACATACATCATGCTTAGGGGGTTCTCTGAAAGAAATGGGTTTTGTTAAGTCTGGAAATTTACTTAATAATACATGATAAGGGTGGTTATCATCAAGAATTTTGACCGACGGTTCAGTGTAATTTACCACAGAGGCATAAACTTTCATATTAGTTAAATTGTCTATTAATTTTCTAGCTTTTAAATCTACTAAAAGGCCAAAGTGAATTAAAAAATCTGCGCCTAAAATGGGTTGCTTGACATCTGCTATAACAAATGTCCATCGGTATGCACGACGGAGACCTAAATTTAATTCTAAAGTCTTAACACCAAATGTTTTAATCTCCGTTCCATTTGCAGCATACAATTTATAGCCAAAACTATTACCACAATGCTTTTTAAAATTTTTGACAGGAACTATAGAAATATTTGCACCTGTGTCCACCAAATATTTAAGTCCGCTGTTCTGGTCCAGGATGCTGAGGCGGTGTGAAGGCTGAATGGTGCAAGCTTCCGCCGGAGCTCGCACCTCATCTAGTTTTCCGGCTGTTCCTTCCACGCACAGGGCTGAACGCACTTAGTAGCTCCATTCCGAAACTTGAAGTGATAGTAGCACAGCCAATCCGGGCTCCCTGGTTTCGGTCTCGGTCCTCTGTTTCCACGCGAAGTCGAGCGGCGGTGATTAAAATTTCTAAAACCTCTGCCTCTTTGCCTGTTTCGTTGAAACCGCTCTTGGTATCTTCCCTTATTCCAATTTTCCAACTGCGTTGTTAATTTTGAAATTTCCGCTAATATTTTGTTATCGTGATTTGATGATGAAGGGCCAGCTACCTCCGAAACTTGAACTGGACGAGTAGCTTCCAACACTGTGTCTGCCGTTGTCGCCAGGCTATCTAAATTTTTACTATCGGTGACTGCCAAAACTGCTCTTGCTGCCGACGGAAGGTGATTCTGCCATAAAATTCTCAAGGTCTCATCTGGAATTTTGCTTCGTGCCAATTCTCTCATTTTTCGTAATAACTGCGACGGTTTTTGGTCACCGAGTTCCATCTCGCTTAATAATTTCTGTAATCGACGTGTGGCAGATTCTTCATAAATAGATAAAAGTCTCTCTTTCAAGGCAATAAACTTCCCTGATTCCGGCGGATCCAGCAGTAAATCAGCGACCTGGCCAATAGCGTCTTTTGTCAATTTTCCAACAGCTAAATCATAGCGATGTTGATCGCTAATCTTCTGCGGGTTCAGGATGGCTTCGATCTGTATAAACCAATGCCTCGGTTGATCAGGCCAAAATTCTGGTAATCTTGAAGATATGGAAACGCTAGCAACTTCCATGCTGGCGGAAGGGCCTGCGAGCTGCGCTGAGCCCGCGTCGACAGGCGATCCGGTCTGCATGATTATTATTTTCTTCTAGCGAACTAGTAGGTACCTTGTTGTTAAATAGTACCTTTGTCGTTAGCAGGTTAGGTCTTGTGAGTCGCCGCCGCGCCGGGGTGTGCCAAAAAAACTAGGTGTATCTTCAAATCGGCTCAAACACGGGGTCACCAACTGTAGGAGGCGGTATACTACAACTGCCGCACACACTATGCTCCTGGCTCCTGTGCTAATTTGTATAGAGTTTCTGTGAGTGTTCGCTATCCGTGTATAGTGTGTGGTCTCCTAGCTACGATGAAAGTTGCACAAATGGATACACCAACACTGAGTTCACGACAGTTTATTTATAACCAAAAGTTTTGTACAATTACAGTCACAAGGAAAACGTACAAAAGTACTTATGACACTGCACTACAAGTAAAACCGACAAAGGTACTATTTAACGTGTTAACCGGCGCGGCTATCGGTGGCGACTGGCTGGACTAGCGAGCGCGATGCAGAAATGCTTAGATGACAATTTTGTATACCCCTACAAATGTCAGCCGAAGCCAGAAGGCAGCAGGCTGCTGCTCGGCGCGAGGAAGCCGAGCGAATTTTGGCGGAAATGGCCAAGCGTGCCATGGCCAATAAGGTCACGGAGACCGCAGGCGCGCAAAAAGAAGGACCCCTGGCTAGTGCCCTGAGGGACCAGGTCGACGATGGCTTAGAGATTATAAAGAACATCGCGGTCAAATCTGGTAACCTAAAGGGCACGTTTGTTAAGGGGTTAAAACAGGCTGCAGCCTCTGTTGAGGAAGCAGTGGCGGAATTAAGTGCCAGAACCGCCAATGATGAGACTGAGCGTCTCCGGGCAGACAATAAACGCCTGGAGGCGAAAGTTGCGGCACTGGAGCGGGACTTGGCGGAGTTGCGGGCTGCTTTTGAGCGGTCTGCGGGGGCTGCACCAGCGGCACCAGCACTATCGGCCGAGACTCGACAGGAGGCAGATGAAGCGCAAAAGCGCTTCATCTTGGAAACGATGGGCCCAGTCATCAATGCCCGCTTTGCTGGTATCCAGGGTCGCCTCCTGCCGGATCCTGTGCGGCGTCCTCCACTAGCTGCTGACTGGCGCATTTCAAGCGCTGCGGCGGCGGTATCGGACATGCTGTCGGATGGAGACGATGACGAGGAGCCTCCGCAGATGAGTGTGAGCCCCGTCACAAATAATACGGCGCAGTGGCGGAAATCTCCGCCTAAGCCCACCCCTGAGCCCAAAAAGGGCAAAAAGGGGCAAAAGGGCAAGAAGGGAAAGGCGCGAGTCGAGCCGCCCCCGCCTGAGCCGACGCCGTCAACATCGGCCGTCGCACCCCCGGCAGCTCCGCAGCCGCCTGCCACGAAGGCAGCGCCGAGGCAGCCGGCTAAAAAGACGGCGCCGTCCGAGGCGGCGCCTAAGGCGAAGCCCGCTGCAAAGGGCCCAGCGCCGCGCCCGCTGCCTCCGGAACCAGCGTCCATGGATACGCCTTGGACGGAGGTAGCGCGACGTGGCGCCAAACGCCAAAATAAACGGGCTGCCGGACCTGCTGGCCAAACTGGCCCTACTGGTCCTCAGGCCGCCCGCAACCCTGCTGGGCCTAAAAAAGCGAATGAAAGGCCACTGCCCAAACTGCGCCCCCCGCGCTCGGCTGCTGTAGTATTGAAGGTACAGCCCGATGCAGAAAAGCGGGGGATCACCTATGCGCAGGTGATGGCCTTGGCCCAGCAGAAGGTGGACATCGGAGAGCTGGGCATCTCCGGTGTCAAATGGAAACGGGCGGCTACCGGTGCCCGCATTTTAGAAATCGCGGGCGTCGAGAAAGAGGCCAAGGCTGACGCCCTGGCCTCAAAATTAAGAGATGCTCTGGACCCCCAGATGGTGGACGTGTCCCGTCCGCAGAAGTGTGCGGAGTTGCGCGTGCTGGGCTTATGCGACTCAGCGACTCCAGACCTGGTGCGTAGCGCGATCGCCCGGGTTGGTCAGTGCCCCGAGGCCGAGGTTAAGGTCGGAGAAATCCGAGACGGCCATGGTGGCACTCGGACAGCCTGGGTTCGGTGCCCAGTCGTGGCGGCCAAACGGCTGACCAGCGGCCAGCGGCTCCTTGTTGGTTGGGTGTCGGCGCAGGTTAAGCTGCTGCCGACTAAGCCTCTGCAGTGTTACCGCTGCCTTGAGGTAGGCCACGTCAGTCAGACGTGCACTGCGGAGGCTGACAGGAGCACGCTGTGCTACCGCTGCGGCAAGCCGGGCCATAAGGCCGCCCAATGCACGGCCGCAGAAGCCAGCTGCGTGCTGTGTGCTGGGGCCGGCAAGCCGGCAAAGCACCGGGTCGGGAGCGCGTCTTGCCCGAGCGCGCGCAAGAAAAGAGGAGGGAGGCGTAATGCGTCCGTGGCCACGGCCCAGACGCAGCCCGCCCGTACGGCTCAGGACGCCGAGGAGATGGAGACGGCGGCCACCTAATAAGTATGGCCCAAAAGTTTCTCCTGGCGAATATCAACCACTGCGCCAGGTCTCAGGACCTGCTTTCTCAGTGCATGGCGGAGTGGTTGATAGACGTGGCGGTGGTCGCTGAGCCGTACTTTGTCCCTCCACGGGACAATTGGTTGGCGGACCGGGACGGTCTTGTGGCCATCGTGTCTTCGGCGAGTTCTTCGCCTCCTAGGGATGTCGTGCGTGGCCATGGAATGGTCTCGGCTCAACTGGGCGACTTAGTTGTCATTGGCGTTTATTTCTCGCCCAACCGTCCGCTCAGTGAGTTCGAGACCTTCATGGCTGAGCTCGAGGCGCTTGTGCACAGGAGCCACCCTCGCCCGGTACTTGTTGCTGGGGATCTCAACGCCGAATCAACGGCGTGGGGATGCCCGGCAACCTTTCGTCCGGGAGACCCTCGTCGGTTGCGAGGGCTGGTCATCGAGGAGTGGCTCATCACCGTCGGGCTGGCCGTGTTAAACCGGGCTCAGTTCCAACGTGCGTGCGCCCGCAGGGCTCTTCTATCGTGGACGTTTCGTTCGCAAGCCCTGCGTTGGCGCGCCGCGTGCAGAGCTGGAGCGTGGTGGAGGACGCGGAGACGCTCTCCGATCACCGCTTTGTGCGGTTCGATCTCTCTGCGTCCTCGGTCGCTCCGAGTGGCACAAACTGGGCCCCGAACGAGGTCGGCCCACGGTGGCAGCTGAAGCGCCTCGACAAGGAGCTGCTAGAGGAGGCGGCCATTTTGCAAGGCTGGTTCCGTGCGCCGGTAAGTGTGGTGGTTGAGGACGAGACCGAGTGGTTCCGGGGTGCAATGACTGCTGTCTGTGACGCGTCTATGCCCCGGTCCAGTACTCGTCCTCCCAGGAGGTGGGTGTATTGGTGGTCGCCAGCACTCTCGCAGTTGCGGGAGGCCTGTTGTGAGGCTAGACGCCAATACGCCCGATACCGGAGAAGGCGGCGCCGGGACGACGCTGAAGAGGCCGCCTTGTGCACGGCCCTAGTGGAGGCGAAGCTCATAATAGCGCGCACTGTTGACGAGGCAACAGCTTATACGCAAAGCTCTGTGTAAATCCGCGATTAATAATCGATATGTCGGCTAAATCTTCTGATACAGCTATACGCGACTTAACTAAAGTGGTGCACTCGTTGTTAAACAAAGTGTCGTCGCTCGAGAAGATAGTGCAAGAACAAAATAGCCTTATTAAAAAATTGGTACAAGCTGAGTCTCAACCAATTTCCAACAGCGAAGTTGAGGGTATCTCGACGTTGGAAGAGGGCCCCCGACCAATGAGAGCGGCCCGCCTCCGTGCGTCGTCAGCTATCGTCACGCGCAAACTGCAAAGGAGACCCGTAGATGACAACGCGACGTCGACTAAGGACAGCGCCACTACTACGTGCCCTCTACCTGCGCCTGTTACGCAAACTGCGGTGATGACAAACGATAATGCGACTTCGACTATGCCGTTATCTTTTCCCGTGGCAGGCAATGTGCAGCTTGCTCCGGTGTCTCCACTTTTGTCGACAGAAGCGACGGATCTCTGCGAAAATGAGGATGACTGGACATCAGTGAGGCGTCCGCGTAATCGAAACTCGTTTCGCAATGTTGTTCGTGGTACGGCCAGGTCGAGTCCCAACAATGTAATTATTGCAGCGGATAGAAAATCATATCTGCATTTGTTCTACGTTAAGATAGGAACTACAGCTGATCAAGTATTAAAGCATTTGAAAACGTCTTTCCCGGAGGACATCTGTACAGCTGAGGCACTAAAATCCCGCGGGGATTATGCGTCATTTAAGTTATCTGTACCCACAAAGAATGTAGATAAGTACATGACTCCTGAGATGTGGGCTGAGGGCGTCCACGTAAAGCCTTGGCGAAGTGGGTTTCGCAAAGAAAATGAGAAAACCAAACCAACTTAAGTGCTTTTCAATTTTTTATCAGAATGTAAGGGGGCTCCGCACTAAATTGAAGAAATGCAAAGAAGGAATTATGAGCGATGAATCTGATATATTTGTATTCACAGAAACATTCCTTATTAGTAGTATTCATGACTCTGAAATTTTTCCTCTCGGTTATAATGTGTTACGTAAGGACAGGCCACTCGATGTGGGTTGGGGTGGTATTTTACTGGCTGTGCGTTCACAATATTTATTAGAACGGATTACTGACATCGACGGATGCTCGGAAGACATCGAAGTTCTCATTGCTCGTGTGCATTTAAAGCATATAACTATTATCCTATGTGTCGTGTATATTCCCCCGGGTAGTCCAGACATAAAATATTTGAAAACCTTTGCAGTATTAGAAAACACAGCTGCCAAATATTCAAAATCTGATTTATTAATAATTGGAGATTTTAATCTTAATTCGTGCAGTGAGAATGTATTGTTACAATTTTCATATCTACTGGCTTATTGTAAAATAAAACAGTTTAACAATCTAAGAAACGACCATGGCAACATATTAGACCTGGTATTGAGCTCTTTAAGTGATGAATGTGTGCAAATGTATTATGACATCGAACCTGTAGTCCGGGCGGACCCGCATCACCCGGCACTAGGCTTATGGCTACGCGTTCCGCGGTCAGGCGACGATGCAGTGTTCGAGACGCTACCCACACACGATTACGAATCGTATGATAATAATTGGTTTCCGCAATGGAATTTTAAGAAAGCCAACTTTCATGTGTTATACGAGTCAATTATGCACATAGATTGGCAAGATGTTTTAAGGTCTATAAATGTGGACGACGCACTAGATATTTTTTACAATAACTTATATTCCTGCTTTTCGAGTTGTGTACCAGAAAAAAATACACAGAATAAGCACACTCGCAAGTATCATTATCCTACATGGTATACAATAAATATTATAAATAAAATACGAAAAAAATACTACCACCTAAAAAAATATAAACAATTAGGACATGAATACGATAGGGAGTTGTTTAAATTTTATAGATGGAAAGTAAAAGAATTAATTAAATCTGAATATAGTAATTATTTACAACAGATAGAAACGGATATAAAAAAGGATCCTAAGAATTTTTGGAGGTTTATTAAAAGTGAGCGTTCCTCAAAAAATCACAGCAACTCTTTTGAATACAAAGGTGAAAGTGTTAGTGGTTTAAAAGCGGCAAACTCTTTTGCAAATTTTTTTCAGTCCGTTTTTTTTTCAGATCAGCCGATTAATACGAAGCTAAATAAACAATCGCCACCTAGCTCTTCTCGCATCCATATTCATAGTGTAACTGTGGAGGATGTTATTACTGCAGTTAAACGTCTGAAAAGCCACTCCTCCATTGGTCCTGACGGTATCCCTTCATTCTTGATAAAGGATTGTATCGAGTTGTTTAAGCAACCTCTTTTGCATTTGTTTAATTTATCCTTGCAAACAGCTACATATCCTGCCCTGTGGAAAATATCAAAAGTCATACCGATACCTAAGGAAGGCTCAAAAAGTCAGATCGAAAACCACAGACCCATTGCTGCTCTTTCAGCCTTAGACAAGATTTTTGAATCCATCTTGGACCGCCAAATAATTCAGCAGGTACAACCACTCCTTAGTGACTGTCAGCATGGGTTTAGGGCTGGGAGGTCGACAACCACCAACCTTATTAATTTTGTCGATTATGTGGCCACTCACATGGATGAGGATCAGCAAGTAGATGCTGCATATTTTGACTTTAAAAAAGCTTTCGATCGAGTCCATATTAGCAAACTTTTGGCAAAGTTATCAATCATAGGCTTTACTCCGAAACTTCAACTTTTTTTTGAAAATTATTTTTCGAACAGGATGCAGTATGTACAGTTGTCTGGCTTTCATTCGGACCCCTATTTGACCTCTTCTGGGGTAAGTCAGGGGAGTACGCTTGGCCCAACTCAGTTCCTTTTGATGATCAACGACTTGCCCGAGGTGATCATAGAGGCACAGTGTCTTATGTTTGCGGATGACCTTAAGCTTTTTGTAGGTATTGGTTCAGATCAGGATTGTGATGCTTTGCAGCGCGACATAGATAGAGTGGTCCAATGGGCTGAGGAGAATTCATTAGATTTTAATATCTCCAAATGCAAAGTCATCACATTTACTCGATCACATTCTCCCATAATTCACCCATACACTATTGCCGGTGCACCCTTGCAACGTGTCACACAAATACGAGATCTAGGTGTTACTCTCGACTCCAAGATGACGATGAACGACCATATTACCGAAGCTTGCAAGCGCGCATATAAAGCTTTAGGTTTTGTAATGAGACAGTATTATCAGTTTTTTTTTTTTTTTTTTTTTTTTTTTACAAAATTTGAATTAGGCATTTGTCTCCCATCTCACCTGATGGTAAGTGACGATGAAGACGAGGATGTTACATGCCTATCCAAGAGATACCCATTTATTCTACTTTTGAATGTCCCGGGACTGTACTTGTTTGGGAATATAGACGCAGGCAGTTCATTCCACACCTTAGCTACTCGAACCAAAAAGGAACTGTCAAAGCGTTTAGTTCGACTCTTTGGTATTCCAACGATAAAAGGGTGAAATTTCAGTCTGCGCCTCGTAGTCCGATGGAGGAATGGTGAGGGTTCAACTAGCTCAAAGAGCGCTTTCGCACACTCTCCAAAGTGGATCCTATAAAATACCGATAGGCAAGCGACTTTACGGCGATGCTCCAGGGATTGCAATTTCCTATTAGAGATCACGTCGTTGTTTATGAGCCTGCGGGCTCTTCGGTCAACAGAGTCCAATGCTTCAAGTTGGTATTTCGCTGAGCCATCCCAAAGGTGACTGCAGTACTCCATGCAAGAGCGAACCTGGGCTGTATAGAGATTGAGCAGCCGTTCAGAGCTGAAGTACCGCCGAACCTTTGAGATGATGCCCAACTTCTTGGAAGCAGTTAGTGCCATCGACTCAATCTGTTGGCCGAAGCTTAGTTTGGACGTGACTGTCATGCCTAAAAGCCCAAGGTGGTCAACTAACGGCAAGGAAACACCCCGGAAAGTGGGTGCAAGTGGGAAAGCACTCTTTTTTGCAGAAAAGAGACACGCCTGTGTTTTGGACGGGTTAAACTTAACAAGATTGGCGTCTCCCCAATCGGACACCCTCTGTAATTTCGAGTTAACCCGTTCAATCATAAATTCTCTAAGAGACTGGACTTCTTGTGGACTTGCACTGGCACTAGATGTATAACTCTCTACAACGGTGCTGTCATCAGCATAGCCAATAATGCCAGATTTAAGAAGGTCATTAATGTGCAGCAGGAACAAGGTTGCAGAGAGAACAGATCCCTGAGGTACCCCGGCATTAATAGCCATTAGGTCGGAAGAGCAGCCATCCATAACCACTCGAATCGACCGTTCCCTCAGGAAATCGGATATCCAGTTGCAAAGGTCCTCTGGTAAACCATACGCTGGAAGCTTACTGAGGATAGCTTCGTGCCAGACCCGGTCAAAAGCCTTGGATATATCTAGTGAAACAGCAATTGCCTCACCGTGACCCTCCAAGGCTTCGCTCCATAAGTGAGTGGCATATACCAGTAGGTCACCGGTTGAGCGACCCTTGCGAAAACCATATTGGTTGTCACTAAGGAGCTCGTTGGTTTCCAGGTATGCCAGGAGACGATTGTTCAATACACGCTCCATAATCTTGCACAATATGGAGGTGATCGCAACAGGTCGATAATTGGCCGGGTCGGAGCGACTTCCCTTTTTAGGTACTGGTTGTACATTGGCAAGCTTCCAAGATCTTGGGACTTTGCCAGTCTCTAGAGAAAGTCTATAGAGGCGTGTCAGTACAGGGGACAACTCGGGTGCGCAGCGCTTCAGAACCACTGCTGGAATACCATCGGGTCCACTAGCCTTATTCACGTCTAGGTTTAGCATGCATTTAAGTACCTCTTTTTGGTGGATTTGAGCGGCCCGCATCTTGGGGCCGAACGAAGGTAACTGGGGTGGGCTTTTATTGCTACTATCTAGACGCGAATTATCTGCAAATAGATTGGCAAACAAGTCTGCTTTCTCTTTTGCACCATGGGCCAGAGAACCGTCAGGTTTCTGCAATGGTGGCAGCGATGGGCGACAGAAGTTCATCTCCACTGACTTGGCTAGAGACCAGAAGGCTTTACTTCCTGAGGGACAGGAAGCTATCTTGTCTCCAATACGGCCAACGTGGTCGAAACGAGCTCTTCTGAACACCTTTTTGCAGGACTTGGCAGCAGCGTTATACACTCTCTTTCTGTCTTGAAGATCATCAGCTTTGATTCTGCGGGCATCAGCCCAGGACAAATATGCTTCCCGCTTACGTCTTTCAGCTAAGAGGCACTGAGCATTGAACCATGGGCGAGCTTTGTTTTCAAGGGATACGTCAGCAAAAGGAATAAAATACTCCATTGCCTTACATATCACACTCGAGACAGCATCAGCGCAGCATGATGGATCCCTAGAAGAGAAGCAAACCTGCCGCCAAGGATAAGATGCGAAAAAATGTCGCATCTCATCCCAATCTGCCGACTTGTATCGCCATACTCGCCTGGTGCCTTTGGGGCTGGTGTCAGGAAGCGAGTAGTGCGATACAGATTTCACCACACAGTGATCCGATGTCCCGAGCGGTGGTGATACGGACACCGAATGCCTGTCAGGATCGGTTGTCAGCAGAAGGTCCAGGCAGTACGCAGTGTGGCCAGCAACGTCAGGAATGCGCGTCGACTCGTTGACAAGTTGGGAGAGACCTAAAGTCAATGCAAACTTATAGGTTTCTCTCCCAGCATGGTCGGTGTCCCGGTACGGGTACAGCCACTCTCCGTGGTGGGCGTTAAAATCCCCCAGAAACACCAACTGCGCAGATGGAAAACGTTGCTGGACCTTATCTGCAGCATCGCTGAGATATTCCATGAGCCGAGTTGTCTCAGAGTCTCCGCTATGCGAACGGTAGACACTGGCGTAAACAATATGATCAAGGCCAGTATCTACATGAACCCACAAAACAGAAAAATGCGGAACTTCCAAGTCATGGAGACGCCGACAACAGATCTCATCCCTGACATACATGCACACGCCCGCGTGGGGGTGGAATTTGGCCTCCAGGACATAGCCTGGGTAATACAGGTATGACAGGTCTGATGGATTACTGATCTGCGTCTCGGTCAGAAATAGCAAGGCCGGCTTGGCAGTCTCGAGGTGGTAATGGACTTGCATCAAGATTGGAATGTATCCCCCTAATGTTACAGAAATCGACTAAAAGCTTAGGGGGCTCGGCCGGAGAGCGCTTGCTATGTTGGTTGTAATTTGGATTCTCAACCTTCAAAAGCGGAATTTTGCCCTCCCCAGAATACGTAGGGCAGCCTGAGCATTGTTGCCCAGGGAGGGATTCTCCTGCGCATGAACGCAGGTACCCTCCTGGGGTAATTTTCTCTTTAATTGCCGCTATCATAATGGAGAAGATCTGTAGGGGTATTGGGCTCAGTCGTCCTCGTCCGCCATAGCGACGAGGACGTTCTAAAGGCAATGAGAAGCCAAAATAGGCATGTTTTTGAGGGCCTCAGCACGGAGGAAAACAGGGTGGAAGTAAAGTATAGAAAGAGGGCGAGAAACCCCCTTACTGGTCATATTGTGCTCAGCACATCCCCTCGAATATGGCAGAGGGTAACTGATGCCGGGAGCCTCCGCATAGATCTACAGGTTATCCAGGCGGAGGATCAGTCCCCCCTAGTGCAATGTTCACGTTGCCTAGGGTACGGACACACCAAGCGATTCTGCAAGGAGCCTGTGGATCTGTGCGGACACTGTGGCGGCGGCCACATGCGTACCGAGTGCCCTGACTGGCAGGCAGGGGGTAAGCCCAGCTGCCAGAATTGTAAAAAGGCCGGTCTGGCTATCGTGGACCACAATGCATTCCACAGTGAATGCCCGGTGAAGAAGCGGTGGGACGCGATAGCCAGGTCGGCTATAGCGTACTGCTAACATTGAGATGGGCGCAAATAAAAGTACGCAAACAAAAAAAAACTATATTATAGTGATAAGAGTGGTCGCAGCGTTTCATAAGGGATCGTGTGCTCGCGGATTGGAGGGATCGGGGCCTTATAATGTGCGAGAAAACCAGTGTTTGGAAAGCGGTGGGGCTGTAGTCGGGGGGGCCAAAAACCACGACCGGCTCTGGCCCGGCCGCTGGCCAATTATCTGAACCGACCACTTGCAACAAACGTTGTCAGGGCGACTCAGAACGGGACCTGGAGTCTCGCGCTGGGCCCCCATTACCCCAGATTCAGCCGGCAAAACGATTGAAGCAGTGACCACCTAGTATACAAGAAAAGTGGTGTAGTCCCGCTTTCCTTGACCGTGAACATTGCGCTAGGGGGGACTGATCCTCCGCCTGGATAACCTGTAGATCTATGCGGAGGCTCCCGGCAGGTTAGGTTAGGTTAGGTTCCCCCCCGAGGTCCCCCCCGAGGTGGTTCCCGGTTTGTCGTACCGGGGGGGCTCAGTACCCGTGGTAGTCCTGGCCACGGGGAAGCGAAGAGGAACCCGCGCGGGGGCGCTCCTGCTGTTCACAGCAGCGAGCGCCCACATTGGGGCGGCGGGGGAGTGGGAAGTTCTCCCCCCACCCGAGGAGGGGCGCTCCCGCGGGCTCGGCTTCGGCCTTGAGCCTGCTGGGATGCGCCCAATGGGGCGGCGGGGCAGTGGGAAGATCTGCCCCCACCCGGGGAGGGGCGCATCCGCAAGGATGCGCCCATTGGGGCGGCGGGGGAGTGGGAAGTTCTCCCCCCACCCGAGGTGGAGCCGCCGGGAGGGGAATATTTTATTGCTCTCCCGGCGCTTCAGGCGGGACCACACCGCCGTGGCTGTGGATGGTGATCGGTCGCGGAGGGGAGGGAGTTTCGGTGCTGCGTTGCCGGTCTCCCTGTCCTCCGCGGCCGAGCGGTGCCGCACCGCGTTTGCGGCGAGAGGCAAGCGGCGGAGCCTAACATCTTCTCCGCCGCTGGGAGCCAGTTTATCTGGCTCCCATGGGGCCACAGGCGGTGGACTGCGTGGGAGTCTGCCGCCTCTCAATTGGCCCAAGGAGGTACGGCGCGTCCGTGAGTTCCGGACGCGCCTACTTGGTGAGTGGGGGGGCGCTCAGTCGTCCCCGAGGAGGGGCTGCTCTTTAGCGGCCAGCCGCGCCAGGGTTCGCGGTCGTATTTCCTTCCCGTGTCCCCGGCAAAAGCGGTTGTGATGGAACTCCGAAGGTTTTTTAGTGGGTAGGCACGTCACTCTGGCGTGGAGTCCCACATAACCCGACAGCTTCCCCTGCAAGCTGTCGGGTATCCGTAACATGGATCTTTCCTTCGTTAAAAAAAAAAAAAAAAAAGGTTCCCCCCCGAGGTGGTTCCCGGTTTGTCGTACCGGGGGGGCTCAGTACCCGTGGTAGTCCTGGCCACGGGGAAGCGAAGAGGAACCCGCGCGGGGGCACTCCTGCTGTTCACAGCAGCGAGCGCCCACATTGGGGCGGCGGGGGAGTGGGAAGTTCTCCCCCACCCGAGGAGGGGCGCTCCCGCGGGCTCGGCTTCGGCCTTGAGCCTGCTGGGATGCGCCCAATGGGGCGGCGGGGCAGTGGGAAGATCTGCCCCCACCCGGGGAGGGGCGCATCCGCAAGGATGCGCCCATTGGGGCGGCGGGGGAGTGGGAAGTTCTCCCCCCACCCGAGGTGGAGCCGCCGGGAGGGGAATATTTTATTGCTCTCCCGGCGCTTCAGGCGGGGCCACACCGCCGTGGCTGTGGTTGGTGATCGGTCGCGGAGGAGAGGGAGTTTCAGTGCTGCGCTGCCGATCTCCCTTTCTTCCGCGGCCGAGCGGTGCCGCACCGTGTTTGCGGCGTGAGGCAAGCGGCGGAGCCTGTCATCTTCTCCGCCGCTGGGAGCCAGTTTATCTGGCTCCCATGGGGCCACAGGCGGTGGACTGCGTGGGAGTCTGCCGCCTCTCAATTGGCCCAAGGAGGTACGGCGCGTCCGTGAGTTCCGGACGTGCCTACTTGGTGAGTGGGGGGGCGCTCAGTCGTCCCCGAGAAGGGGCTGCATTGGCGGCCAGCCGCGCCGGGGTTCGCGGTTGTATTTTCATTCCCGTGTCCCCGGCAAAAGCGGTAGAGATGGAACTCCGAAGGTTTTTTAGTGGGTAGGCACGTCACTCTGGCGTGGAGTCCCAAATAACCCGACAGCTTCCCCTGCAAGCTGTCGGGTATCCGTAACATGGATCTTTCCTTCGTTAAAAAAAAAAAAAAAAAAAAAAAAAGGTTAGGTTAGGTTTTTTTTTTTTTTTTTTTGTTTTTAAATATTTTCCCCCCATATATTTTGATGGAGACGGTATTTACAGTTTCTAAATTTTCCACAATCATATTTATTCATTCCATCATTCTTTTATATATTCCATTCATTCTTCACCTTTTACACTTTATAATATAACTAAACATATACTAATATAATTCATATTTAAAACATCATATAATACTTGTAATCTTATAAACCGTCTATATATTTCATAACACTTTATTGTTTTCTTATTTTATAGTGTTTTACTTTTTACTTATTTTCACTTCATACACTTTATAATTATTCCGAACATTCCTACATAAAACAGCCTTTTTTATTCCTATTTCCCTTTTGTACTTTCCCTTGTATTTTCCGATCCCTTTTCACACCATCTTACACTCCTATCACTCAGCACATCGCACACTTCACATACTCCGCATCCACAGTGAGGGCTGCCTCGCCCCCCCGACCCTTCCCGGCTCAACACAATAAGAGTAAACTTTTATGTGGTTGAATACATTACTATTCATTTTTGAACCGCAGAAGGATAAGGGAAAGCGTGAGCCTCCACCTTTCCTTTTATACCAATGATCACGGCGAAGCCCTGTATGTTGGCTGAGTTCGAGGCTCCGGGGAGCCAACGCAAACTTTATTCTCATTTCGAGTCGCCCCACACAACATTGTTGTGAGCGGTCGGTTCGCTTTTGAATTTTCAGCGCTCCATTGTACTCCCCCCAACCCTTTACCCCTCCAACATACGGTCCCCGAAGGAACGCCGTTTTCACTCTTCCTAATATTGACACTGTGGAGCCCACATTAGCTATTGTATAATAATTGCTGTACATAGCAATGTTTGCGGCCAAGTTGCCTTTAGCAATATGCCACTGCCGACCTGGCTATCGCGTCCCACCGTTTTTTAACTGGGCATTCATTATAGAATGCATTGTGGTCCACGATAGCCAGTCCGGCCCTTTTACAGTTTTGGCAACTAGGTGTGCCGCCCGCCTGCCAATCTGGGCACTCAGCACGCACATGTGTACCACCGCAATGGCTACATAGATCTGCAGGGTCCTTACAGAAGCGCCTGGTGTGTCCGTACCCTAGGCAACGCGAGCATTGCGCTAGGGGGGACTGGTCCTCTGCCAGGATTACCTGCAGATCTATGCGCAGGCTTCCCGCATCAACCACTCGCTGCCATATCTTTGGTGATGTACTAAGTACAATGTGGCAGGTCAGGGGGTTTCTCGCCTTTTTACGGTACTTTATCTCCACCCTGTTTTCCTCCGAGCTGAGGCCGACAAAAACACCCCCATTTTGGCTTCTCATGGCCTTCAGGACGTCCCCGTCGCTATGTCGAACAAGGACGCCCCTCAGGATGAGAAGCGGGTCTCTGTTTTTGACGTCCTCAACACGGAGGCCCCTATCTGCTTGTTCTATCCTATCTCTCACTTTCTTTCTTTCTTCCTCACTTGCACAACTCATAACAATCTTCTGGTCTTTGGCTTTCCGCACTTTCTCCACCGTGACCCACCCCTCCTTAGCGTCTACGGCATCCCTTATCTTCTCTAGCACCTGCTCTCCTGTGTCTCCACTGTCATCCGACGTGACCACCAGTGAATGCAGGGCTAGTCGTTTTCGTTGGGGTGGTACTTGTGGCTGTCCCACAACCGCTCCAGCATATGTTTGCTTGCTTAGCGTATCACTTTGCTTTATTACTAATTCTTTTAGTTCGTCGATCTTTTTATTATTATTTTCTATTAAGCTCGCATTTTTCTTTAACTGAATAAGCAAGTTTTGCTTTTCTTCTTTTCGTACTTCCGGTTGTGGTGTTTGGGTTATTGCGGGTTCTGGTTTTTCCCTGTCCCTCACTCTCCTTGACCAGCTGGTATAGTTTCTCTATGGCCTGGAGCACGCCGGCTTTTATATCTGCTTTAAGATTTCTTGAATTATTTAACAATAATTTTGCCTTAATGAGGCAGGCCTTAGCTTCGGCGGTTTTATTAGCATATTTTGCAACTGAGGGGGGACTTTGTTCCACCTGGTTCTGCCTCAGTTTGTCATTTTTCTCTTGTGAGAGTAACTTCTTTGCTACAGGGCCAGTTTGCTTCGAAGTTATGGGAGAAACTTCGGCACTGGTCCCCATTTCCCATTCGCCTATACTTTTCCTCACGGAGATGGTCACTGTCTTTGGGGGAGATTTGGCCCCCTCGTTGGGTTGTTTAACTGGTTTTCTTCTCATCATGTTGGAGGGATGCGTTAGTTAGATAAAATTAAAGTTGTATAAGTGGTATAATCAAGTAAAAATAAAATTGTAAAGTTGTAAAAGTTGTATACGTATAAAAATAATATGTCAAGGTTTAAAATGTGTCCGACGTTAAAATATGTAATATTTCTGACTAGATTTATACTATTCTATCACTAATTGTTAAACACAGCCGTTTTATCTGCACTGTTGAGTGCAAGTTGTCAAATCTATAAATAGCTCAACCTAACGGCAATGCAAGTCGTCAAAACAGTTTTCACTTTTATGTTGGTTATAGATGTTATAACCGTCGTTTATATATATTAGGTTGCTCAGGCTGTGTGTCTTATATATTTTTAATGTTCATTTTGGTTCTTAGTGATGTGAAGTCAGAAGGTTTCCTTGTAGTTATTTATAACACGTGTTAATTTGTGTAAGCTATGATTCTGGCGCAGTTTAGTTATTCAACGTCAGTATAGGATCGTATCTGTGCTTGTTTTTGCAAACAAAGTGGTCACAGTGAAATGTGTATATTATAGTTTTCTCCGTACCTGGAGATCGTGAAATTTTTTGTGTCGTTTGTCTAGCTGGTTTGTAAAACACTTTCAAAGGCAGAGCAAAGCTGCACTCTTGCGTTTTTGTCGGTTTTTAACATAAACACGTGGTCGACACGTGGTTTTTATTTTCGTCAAATCTTTGTAATAATAGGAATCAAGTATCTGTGACTCACTTTGAGGGTGTCTGCGACCTTCCGGCTGCTGGAATTTCTGTTTTCGGTGGCTGCTATCGATGAAAACTCGTACTTGTTGGTTTTCTTCGCTGCACTTCCGAATTTTAATTCCACGGTAACTGGTGCTATTATACCGAAAAGGCAAACACTTTTCGCGTCGTATAATGTAATTAGCTCGTCAATAGCACTACTTTAAGAATTTTTATGAATTTTTTAGCCGGAGCGTCGAATTTTTTTTATTAATCTACTACCTCCAACGTGGTCGGAGCCTGTTTTAGCTAGCTTCACATTCATACCAGTTCTCGCATTTATTCCTCTCGTACTTTCATACTTCATACTTACCTTTCATACATCATCTTTTGCTCTGTTACGGTTTGGGTTTAACCGTCTACGTATCTCTAGTTCTAGTTTTTGTCCTTTATTTCTTATATTCTAGGGTAGGAATAAGTATGCAGCTTGTCTTATTTTATTAATATGTTACATCTTGTTTTTTCTATATCTATGTTTACATCTTGTTTTTTGTATATCTATGTTTACATCTTATATACTTCTTTTCATCTTCTTCTTTTAATAATACATATTTTTATTCTTGTACGTTAATTCTATTTCCTTAATTACATATCTATCTTATTTTTATCTTTTATTACAATACTGTTTACTTATCATATCTACTTATATTCTTATGCTATGCTTCTATATAATATCTGGTGTTTAATATTACTTGATAATATTAGACCACGATATTCTTAATTTCTATTTGTTTCTTTTATTTACTGTTTTAATTATATCTATGCAGTATTCTAAGAATAATAGTTTATTGTTACCTGATAATAAATTTGGAAAATTTTCTATTGTTACTTTACATCCTAATTTATTTTCTAGATTGAAGCGATTTAGACCAAACACGGGACAATCTGCCAAGACATGGGGTACTGTTTCATCTTTTTCGGGGTCACAAGTGCATGCGGGGTCACTTTTTAATTTAAATCTATTTAAATATTGCGCGAACCCTCCGTGCCCCGTGAAGAGTTGGGTGGTTACGCCGCTCGGCTTTATTTGCTTGAGTGTTTTATAGGCAGTAATGGCGTCCGGAAAAAACAGCTTTGTAGTACCCGCCGTTTCACCCAAAGTATATCTCTCGTTCCATTTTTTCTTTGTTTCGTCCCGAAGCACACGCTTCATATACGTGACAGGGCATGGATCGTAGTCTGCTCTTTTCCTGGAGTTCACAGCCGCCTCTTTGGCCAGCTCGTCCGCTCTCTCATTACCCTCCAACCCTGCATGCGCCTTTACCCAGAATAACTTTATGATTTTATTCTGGTGTGAGATGCGACTAATGATCTCTCTTGTGTCTACAGCCAGCGGGTGGAGGGAAGTTGAGTTCGTTAGCGTTTGCAGAGCTGACATAGAGTCGCTGTAAACCCCAAAAGTAGCAGCACTGTGTTTTTCGGCTCTCTTCGCCGCTTCTCGAATCGCCAGTAGTTCTGCTTGGTAGACGGTGCTGTAGGACGGCAAGCTAAGTTTGACGGTTCCGGTCTCTACCCCGTTTGTCCATATTGACAGGGCTGCACCCACCTTTCCGTCAATCTTGCTGCCGTCCGTGAATATTCTAACCTGAAAGTCACTGTTAGTGTCAACTTGTTCCTGGTCTACCAAGCTTGTGAACTCTAGTTTGATTCGGTCTGCAGGATGAGGAGCCTCTATTGCGCTTGCCATTCGTTCGATCTCCCTGTCTCCTAGTCCAGGCAGACTTGCCCCCCTCTTGATCTCGTACAGCGAGGCCACCTCGCGCACCCGGAGATCGAGGGGAAGCAGGCCCGCCAGCAGGAGCGCAGAGTTCAAGGAGACCGTACGATAGGCTTTGCATATCTTTTGGGCGAAACCACGCTGTACTACCGCTATCTGTTTTCGTACGCCCTTCCTGTTCGCTGCCGGTGCCCACACACTCGCCGCGTACAATATAATTGGCTCTATAACTGCCGTGTAAATCGTCCTGGTTATTTCGGGGTTCAGCCCCCAACTCATTTTAGCTGCCCTAGCTAGTTGTTTGTAGACGCCAATCGCCTTCTGACATACACTAGTAACATGCTTTTTGAATGTTAGTTTGGCGGTTAGGTTAGGTTAGGTTAGGTTAGGTTAGGTTAGGTTGGGGTGCTACGGGCGGAAAACCTCCTCGAGTGCCCGGTCGTTTGAAGGTTTTGCTTCTGCCGTCTGATCTTTGATCAGGCGGTAGCGGCGGGCTGACAAGCGATTCGGGACGGTGCACCCTGGGCGACAGCGAATAACTCTCTGATAGTCGGGGTCTTGTTCGTTGTTGGCCAATATTCTGCCGTGTGGAAGTGCGGTCCAGCAATGGGCTGCGCTCGTGTGGTGGGCACTCTCCCCGTCTGCTTTCAGACGGAGGGTAGGAGTGCGTCTTCGCGCGGCGTTCCGTTGTCATGCGGAACGTCGGGCAACTCGTTACCCCTTTTGGGGCCGAGGGCACCGTCCCATTCATGGGCGGTGCTGCGAGGAAGAAAACCTCAATAAAAAATAACCCCAATCCCACGCAGTCTGGCGTGCTGCGAAAAGGGATGAGTGACGGGAGGGGAATCCCGTTCCGAGCGCCTGGGGGGGAATATGGGGAATAGGGACCTCACCCTTTAAAAGGAAAAATCCATGATGGCGAGTCGCAATAATACTTTACCCCAGGAGGGTACCAGCTTTGCTGGAGAATCCCTCCCTGCGTCTTCGTGCGCAGGCAGCCCCACCGTATCTGGGGGGGGCACGAACCGCCTGAGGGACGCAAGTCCCTCCAATAAGACGTCGCAGCAAGATGCTGGCTCACTTTCGGAGTGTTCCTGGGTGAGCGAAGAGAGCCTAGCAGGCGAGATGGCACAGAGGCGCCGTAAACGGTGCCACAAGCCGACCGGCTCGGACGAGGACACCGCGCCTAAGGTGCGGGCCCGTCCGGCTGGTAAGAGAGGTGGCCGCGTAAAGGCGGCACCCGTGATGTCGGCCGAAGCCAGAAGGCAGCAGGCTGCTGCTCGGCGCGACGAGGCCGAGCGTGTCGTGACGGAAATGGCCAAGCGTGCCATGTCCAAGAAGGTCACAGAGACCTCAAATGTACGCCAAGAGGGACCCCCAGCTAGTGCCCTAAAGGACCAGGCTGACGAAGGTCTAAAAATCATCAAGACCATCGCCGAAAAATCTGGCAACCTTAAGGGCACATTTGTGAAGGGGCTCAAAGGGGCTGCCGTCTCTATAGAGGAAGCAGTGGCGGAACTGAGTGGCAGGACCGCCAATGATGAGACGGAGCGTCTCCGTGCCCACAATGAACGCCTGGAGGCGAAAGTTGCGGCGCTGCAGCGGGAGTTGGCAGAGTTGCGGGCTGCTTTTGAGCGGTCTGTGCGGGATACACCAGGGGCACCAGCGCCATCGGCCGAGACTCGGCAGGAGGCAGATGAAGTGCAAAAGCGCTTCATCTTGGATACGATGGCTCCAATCATCAATGCCCGCTTTGATGGTATCCAGGGCCGCCTCCTGCCGGATCCTGTACGGCGTCCTCCGCTGGCTGCCGACCGGCGCATTTTAAGCGCTGCAGCGGCGGTGTCGGACATGCTGTCGGACGATGACGATGACGAGGAGCCACCGCAGAGCGTGAGCCCCGTCACAAATAATACGGCGCAGTGGCGGAAATCTCCGCCTAAGCCCACCCCTGAGCCCAAAAAGGGCAAAAAGGGGCAAAAGGGCAAAAAGGGAAAGGCGCGAGTTGAGCCTCCCCCGCCTGAACCGACACCGTCGACGTCGGCCGTGACACCCCCGGCAGCTCCCAAGCAGTCTGTCCAGAGGGCAGCGCCGAAGCAACCGGCCAATAAGTTGGCGCCGTCCCAGGCGCCGCCTAAATCGAAGCCCGCTACAAAGGGCCCAGCGCCGCGCACGCTACCTCCGGCACCAGCGTCTATGGATGCGCCTTGGTCGGAGGTGACGCGACGTGGTGCCAAAAAGAAAAATGAGCGGGCTGCCGGACCTACTGGCCAAACAGGCCCTGCTGGTCCTCAGGCCGCCCGCAACATTGCTGGGCCTAGGCAGGCAAACGCCAGGCCACTGCCCAAACTGCGCCCCCCGCGCTCGGCTGCTGTAGTACTGAAGATACAGCCCGATGCAGAAAAGCGGGGGACCACCTACGCGCAGGTGATGGCCTTGGCCCAGCAGAAGGTGGACATCGGGGAGCTGGGCATCTCCGGTGTCAAATGGAAACGGGCGGCTACCGGTGCCCGCATTTTAGAAATTGCGGGCGCCGAGAAGGAGGCCAAGGCCGACGCCCTGGCCTCGAAGTTGAGGGAGGTCATAGACCCCCAGATGGTGGAGGTGTCCCGCCCGCAGAAGTGTGCGGAGTTGCGCGTGCTCGGGCTATGCGACTCAGCAACCCCGGACTTGGTGCGTAGCGCGATCGCCCGGGTTGGCCAGTGCCCCGAGGCTGAGGTTAAGGTCGGAGAAATCCGAGACGGCCACGGTGGCACCCGCACAGCCTGGGTTCGGTGCCCAGTCGTGGCGGCCAAACGGCTGACCAGCGGCCAGCGGCTCCTAGTTGGTTGGGTGTCGGCGCAGGTAAAGCTGCTGCCGAATAAGCCTCTGCAGTGCTACCGCTGCCTTGAGGTAGGCCACGTCAGTCAGACGTGCACTGCGGAGGCTGATAGGAGCACGCTGTGCTATCGCTGCGGCAAGCCGGGTCATCAGGCCGCCCAATGCACGGCTGCAGAAGCCTGCTGCGTGCTATGTGCTGGGGCCGGCAAGCCGGCAAAGCACCGTGTTGGAAGCGCATCGTGCCCGAGCGCGCGCAAAAGAAGAGGAGGGAGGCGTAATGCGTCCGTGGCCACGGCCCAGACGCAGCCCGCCCGTACGGCTCAGGACGCCGAGGGGATGGAGACGGCGGCCATCGAATAAGTATGGCCCAAAAGTATCTCCTGGCGAATATCAACCACTGCGCCAGGTCTCAGGACCTGCTTTCTCAGTGCATGGCGGAGTGGTTGATAGACGTGGCGGTGGTCGCTGAGCCGTACTTTGTCCCTCCAAGGGACAATTGGTTGTCGGACCGAGACGGTGTTGTGGCCGTCGTGTCTTCGGCGAGTTCTTCGCCTCCTAGGGATGTCGTACGTGGCCATGGAATGGTCTCGGCTCAACTGGGCGACTTAGTTGTGGTTGGCGTTTACTTCTCGCCCAACCGTCCGCTCAGTGAGTTCGAGACCTTCATGGCCGAGCTCGAGGCGCTTGTGCACAGGTGCCACCCTCGCCCGGTACTTGTTGCTGGGGATCTCAACGCCGAATCAACGGCGTGGGGATGCCCGGCAACCTTTCGTCCGGGAGACCCTCGTCGGTTGCGAGGGCTGGTCATCGAGGAGTGGCTCATCACCGTCGGGCTGGCCGTGTTAAACCGGGGCTCAGTTCCAACATGCGTGCGCCCGCAGGGCTCTTCTATCGTGGACGTTTCGTTCGCGAGCCCTGCGTTGGCGCGCCGTGTGCAGAGCTGGAGCGTAGTGGAGGACGCGGAGACGCTCTCCGATCACCGCTTCGTGCGGTTCGATCTCTTTGCGTCCTCGGTCGCTTCGAACGGCATGGACTGGGCCCCGAACGAGGTCGGCCCGCGGTGGCAGCTGAAGCGCCTCGACAAAGAGCTGCTAAAGGAGGCGGCCATATTACAGGGCTGGTTCCGGGCGCCGGTAACCGTGGAGGTTGAGGACGAGACCGAGTGGTTCCGGGGTGCAATGACTGCTGTCTGCGACGCGTCTATGCCCCGGTCCAGTACTCGTCCTCCCAGGCGGTGGGTGTATTGGTGGTCGCCGGCACTATCGCAGTTGCGGAAGGCCTGTTGTGAGGCTAGACGCCAATACGCCCGATACCGGAGAAGGCGGCGCCGGGACGACGCTGAAGAGGCCGCCTTGTGCACGGCCCTAGTGGAGGCGAAGAACGCGCTGAAGAATGCGATTGCGGCCGCGAAGGAAGCGGCAAGGGAGGAACTGCTGGCCACATTGGACCGCGATCCATGGGGACGGCCGTACCGGCTCGTCCGTAACAAGACTCGTCCGTATGGCGTCCCCCTGACGCAGAGTCTTGAGCCGCAGTTCCTCGAAGAGGTGATTGCCACTCTTTTCCCGCAGGGAGGGGCAATCGAACCCCCCAGCATGGCTCCTCCATCGGTGCCACGGAGCGAGGACCGAGAAGAGATCCCGGAGATAACCCGGGACGAACTGCGCGCAGGTCTGGAAAGATTGCGCGCAAGGAATGTCGCCCCGGGTCCAGATGGTGTGCCGGGAAAGGCGTTGGTCCTCGCTCTAGGTGCAGTAGAGGCCCTGGAGGAGCGACTGAGGGGGCTCTTCAACGCCTGTCTCGAGCAGGGGAAGTTTCCCAAGGCGTGGAAAGCGGGACGATTAGTCCTGCTGAGGAAAGAGGGACGACCGGCGGATTCCCCGTCTGGGTTTCGTCCTCTAGTCGTGCTCGATGAGGCTGGCAAATTGCTGGAAAGAGTCACTTGTGACCGCCTTGTCGAGCACCTCGAGCGAGTGGGTCCGAACCTCGCGGACTCCCAGTACGGGTTCCGCCGGAAGAGGTCCACCATCCACGCCGTTCTGAGAGTGAAGTCCATGGCGCAGGATGCGGTCTCCCAGGGTGAGGTGGTCGTGGTGGTGTCTCTCGACATCGCCAACGCCTTTAACACCCTCCCCTGGCCTTGCATTTTGGAGGCACTCCGCTATCACGGGGTGCCACCATACCTGCGCCGGCTCATCCAGGACTACCTCTCAGATAGGAGGGTAGTATTTCCTGCTCGAGACGGATGGAAGGAGTGCGCAATGACGCGCGGTGTTCCACAGGGTTCCGTCTTAGGACCGCTCCTGTGGAACATCGGGTACGACTGGGTGCTGCGGGCGGTCAATCTTCCGGGCGTCGCGGTTGTCTGTTACGCCGACGACACGCTCGTGACCGCCCGTGGTACATCATTCCGGGAGGCGTCATTGCTGGCGACTGCGGGAGTAGCGCAAGTGGTGCGCCGAATCCGCAGGCTGGGTCTGGAGGTGGCCCTTCAAAAATCCGAGGCGTTGTGTTTCCACGGCCCTCGGAGGGGGCCTCCGCCAGATTCTAGCCTTGTGGTTGGCGGTGTCCAAATCGCCATCAAGCCGACGATGCGTTACCTAGGCATCGTCCTTGATGGCAGATGGAATTTCGGCGCCCACTTTGCGGCGTTGGTGCCGCGTGTTATGGCGGCGGCTGGTGCGCTGACGCGGCTCTTGCCCAATTTGGGAGGGCCAGAGGCGTCCTGCAGGCGGCTGTATTTGGGGGTCGTGCGATCCATGGCCCTCTACGGAGCCCCAGTATGGGCAGAGGCCCTGAGTAACCAAAATATCGCCCTCTTGCGCAGACCGCAGAGGGTGATGGCGATCAGGGCCGCAAGGGGTTATCGCACGATCTCCGCGGAGGCAGCGTGCGTGCTGGCCGGTTGTATGCCTTGGGACCTGGATGCTGAGATCCTCGCCTCCCTTTTTAGGTGGCGAGAGGAGGCACTGGCCCGGGGTCACCGGCCGGCACCTAGAGAGATCGCAGGACGCCGCAACGAGCTGTGTCAGCGCGCCATCGAGGTGTGGAGCCAGAGGCTGGAGCAGCCCACTGCTGGGCGTAGAACCGTCGAAGCAGTCCGTCCAGTCTTGGGTCAATGGTTGGCGAGGCAGCACGGCTCCCTAACCTTCCGCTTGACGCAGTTGCTCTCCGGGCATGGATGCTTTGGAGGGTACCTGTGTCGCATAGCGGGACGGGAGCCGTCAGCCGTTTGCCACCATTGTGACGGATGCCAGGACGAAGACGCCCAGCACACACTGGAAGTCTGCCCAGCCTGGGCAGTTGACCGCGCCGAGTTACGCGTGGTCGTGGGGAACGACCTCTCGCTGCCGACCGTGGTAAAATGCATGGTCGACAGTGAGACGTCGTGGACAGCGGTGCAGGCCTTTGCGGAGTGCGTCATGCTCCGCAAAGAGGCGGCGGAGAGAGAGCGCGAAGACTCCACTGACCTCGCCATCCGCCGCCGGCGCACAGGGCGCAGAAGGCGGGCTTATGGCCTGCACCATCTGCCCCCATAACAAGACCGGTCGGGTGCGGATACGGGAATCCGTCACCTGGCTTAACGGTCCGGGTTGAAAGGCGCATGTGTGTCACGTGCGCCTTTACCCAGGCGGGTAAACTGAAGGCCGACGGGCCAACCCGCTGGCCGCTCCGACCCTCTCGCTGGAGAGGGGATCCGAGAGCGTGCCGAATTGAGGCCGCCGAGTTAGCGGCCGCCGTGCCGGGCTGTGGAGCGAGAATAGCCCACGGCCCGGCTCTCACAACGGCTGAGAAGTGACACCGCGGAGTTTTTAGTGGCTACACCACATAACCGCACCGGCTTCCCGTAGCTGGTGCGGTATCCGAAGGGATTTTCTTCGCGCTACAAAAAAAAAAAAAAAAAGGTTAGGTTAGGTTAGGTTAGGTTAGGTTAGGTTAGGTTAGGTTAGGTTAGGTTAGGTTCCCCCCCGATTGGTTCCCATCTTGTCGCGATGGGGGGGCTCAGTAGTCGCGGATTAGCCACCCGCGGTGAAGCCAAGAGGAACCGGGCGGAAGGCGCTCCAGGTGGGTTTCGGAGAGCACCCACCTCGGAGTTGCCTTACAGAGAGGAGAACACCTCTTTAAAAAATCTGTAGAGCGGGCCTCGTGCAGAGAAGCACACTAAAAAAACGGCCAGTTAGTGGGTGTCGAGGAGGACAACCTCGTTAAAAAACAGGGGATAGGGCCCCGAGGAGATGACCTCGTTAAAATAACAAACTGGATGAGGCCTGGCTGTGGGTGAGGGGGGTGGAATCTCTCCGCACTCACAGTCGTGGTAGGGGTCGCGGGGGGAGAGGAGTGTCGGTGAGTAGGTGCGCCGTTCTCCCTGTCCTCCGCGACCAGGCGCGGCTGTGGCGCTTGACATAGCATCGGTGGGGCCGCAGGGGAAGAGGAGTGTCGGTGATAAGGTGCGCCGCTCTCCCTGTCCTCTGCGGCCGACAATTGGTGGGCCTCTGTTACCTATGGTTAACAGAGGCCAAACTGAGGGCTGGTTGAGCGGCGGAAACGGGATTCCGTCTCGCTCGACAGACAGCCCTCCGAATTGAGACGTCGCTGGTGTCAAGACGTCTACCCTTTAGGGCCAGACTGGCTGGCTGAGGGCCGCTCCTATCCCTCTCATTGGAGAGGGTACCGGAGCTGGATGGGGCTGCAAATTAGCGGCCGCCGCGCCGGGGCTGTGGAGCATTAGGAAGCACACGGCCCCGGCATTATGCGGATTGGGTAATGACACCGTGTGGTTTTAGTGCGGTTCGAGTCCCACATACCTGTCCGGCTTCCCGTGGCCGGATAGACGAGACATGAGTCTTTCCACACGTTAAAAAAAAAAAAAAAAAAAGGTTAGGTTAGGTTAGGTTAGGTTAGGTTAGGTTAGGTTAGGTTAGGTTAGGTTAGGTTAGGTTAGGTTAGGTTAGGTTAGGTTAGGTTAGGTTAGGTTAGGTTAGGTTAGGTTAGGTTAGGTTAGGTTAGGTTAGGTTAGGTTAGGTTAGGTTAGGTTAGGTTAGGTTAGGTTAGGTTAGGTTAGGTTAGGTTAGGTTAGGTTAGGTTAGGTTAGGTTAGGTTAGGTTAGGTTAGGTTAGGTTAGGTTAGGTTAGGTTAGGTTAGGTTAGGTTAGGTTAGGTTAGGTTAGGTTAGGTTAGGTTAGGTTAGGTTAGGTTAGGTTAGGTTAGGTTAGGTTAGGTTAGGTTAGGTTAGGTTAGGTTAGGTTAGGTTAGGTTAGGTTAGGTTAGGTTAGGTTAGGTTAGGTTAGGTTAGGTTAGGTTAGGTTAGGTTAGGTTAGGTTAGGTTAGGTTAGGTTAGGTTAGGTTAGGTTAGGTTAGGTTAGGTTAGGTTAGGTTAGGTTAGGTTAGGTTAGGTTAGGTTAGGTTAGGTTAGGTTAGGTTAGGTTAGGTTAGGTTAGGTTAGGTTAGGTTAGGTTAGGTTAGGTTAGGTTAGGTTAGGTTAGGTTAGGTTAGGTTAGGTTAGGTTAGGTTAGGTTAGGTTAGGTTAGGTTAGGTTAGGTTAGGTTAGGTTAGGTTAGGTTAGGTTAGGTTAGGTTAGGTTAGGTTAGGTTAGGTTAGGTTAGGTTAGGTTAGGTTAGGTTAGGTTAGGTTAGGTTAGGTTAGGTTAGGTTAGGTTAGGTTAGGTTAGGTTAGGTTAGGTTAGGTTAGGTTAGGTTAGGTTAGGTTCCCCCCCGAGGTGGTTCCCGGTTTGTCGTACCGGGGGGGCTCAGTACCCGTGGTTAGTCCTCAAACCACGGGGAAGCCAAGAGGAACCCGCGCGGGGGCGCTCCTGCTGCCTGAAACACCAGCAGCGAGCGCCCACAATGGGGCGGCGGGGGAGTGGGAAGTTCTCCCCCCACCCGAGGAGGGGCGCTCCCGCGGGCTCGGCTTCGGCCTTGAGCCTGCTGGGATGCGCCCAATGGGGCGGCGGGGCAGTGGGAAGATCTGCCCCCACCCGGGGAGGGGCGCATCCGCAAGGATGCGCCCATTGGGGCGGCGGGGGAGTGGGAAGATCTCCCCCCACCCGAGGTGGAGCCGCCGGGAGGGGAATATTTTATTGCTCTCCCGGCGCTTCAGGCGGGGCCACACCGCCGTGGTTGTGGTCGGAGATCGGTCGCGGAGGAAAGGGAGTTTCGGTGCTGCGTTGCCGATCTCCCTTTCTTCCGCGGCCGAGCGGTGCCGCACGTGTTTGCGGCGAGAGGCAAGCGGCGGAGCCTTTTATCTTCTCCGCCGCTGGGAGCCAGTTTATCTGGCTCCCATGGGGCCACAGGCGGTGGACTGCGTGGGAGTCTGCCGCCTCTCAATTGGCCCAATGAGGTACGGCGCGTCCGTGAGTTCCGGACGCGCCTACTTGGTGAGTCGGGGGGACGCTCAGACGTCCCCGAGGAGGGGCTGCTTTGGCGGCCAGCCGTGCCGGGGTTCGCGGTTGTATTTCCTTTCCCGTGTCCCCGGCAAAAGCGGCTGCGATGGAACTCCGAAGGTTTTTTAGTGGGTAGGCACGTCACTCTGGCGTGGAGTCCCACATAACCCGACAGCTTCCCCTGCAAGCTGTCGGGTATCCGTAACATGGATCTTTCCTTCGTTAAAAAAAAAAAAAAAAAAAAAAAAAAAAAAAAAAAAAAAAAGGTTAGGTTAGGTTAGGTTAGGTTAGGTTAGGTTAGGTTAGGTTAGGTTAGGTTAGGTTAGGTTAGGTTAGGTTAGGTTAGGTTAGGTTAGGTTAGGTTAGGTTAGGTTAGGTTAGGTTAGGTTAGGTTAGGTTAGGTTAGGTTAGGTTAGGTTAGGTTAGGTTTTTTTTTTTTTTTTTTTTTTTTTTATAATTGTAGGCGTGAGTAGTGGATGAAAATCCTTCATGGACATCTGGGAAGGGAGTGCCCAGATAGTGCCGGACTCCTACCGGCTAAAAACACCCTCTACTCATCTACCTTTACAGACTTTCCTCCGACTACATTTCTCGGAGTCTGTTTTTACATTGAATCATATTTTTACTATAATTATTTATCACATTATTTAATTTTATATTTATTTACAATTTTATTTATCACAGTATGATATGCTACCACTATTCTCTTGCGAGTCAAGTCATACTATATTAAATTATATATTATGTATAAATTATCATTAGGCATATATTATATCTTTGAACTTATTTATTATTTTACTTTAACGAGCTTTACACTGCGTTTTATATTACATTTATGTATCATATTTTACATCCTTTTCCTAATCTTATACAGTTTTGTTTCTAATACATCTTTGCATTTTGTACAATGTCTTATACATTATATATTATTATACATTAATATCTGTTACTCCTTCTTATTATAGTTTTCTGATCTTATAATATTTATATTCTTTTACAAGTATGGGCATGTTTTTCTCTTCTTCTATGTGCTTATTTATATGTGTTTATATTCACCAATTTCCTCATATCTATTGTTCTACTGTTGTTTCCTTCCAAGCCTCTTTTTATTTCATATTAAAATTAATATGCTGCGTAATTATTTTTAATTACCCTACAAGGTGTTACCGACTGCAGCGCACACAGCTCCCGCTGTGCCTCCATACTTCCTCCTCTCCACTCTTATTTTATACAAAAGTACATTATTTACTTTTGCTGAGGAATGCAATGCATTCCTCTTTCTCTTTATGCTTGGGGAGGGGGCAGCGGGCGCAGAGCGGGTCCGCTGTGAGCTCCGCACTCGGTTACAACTTTCGAGGCCGTGGGAGGGGGGAACATCCAACATTAGTTTGCCTTTAGCAATATGCAACGGCCGACCTGGCTATCGCATCCCATTTTTGCCTTACTTGGCATACCGTGCTGAAGGCATTGTGGGCTACGTCAGCCATGCCGGCCTTGTTGCAATTATTGCAGGTGGGCGGGGCTTTGGCCAGCCACTCCGTGCATTGAGCCTTCAGGTGCTGTCCCCCGCAGTGGCTGCATAGGTCCTCTTCCTGCTTGCAGTACCGCCTGCTATGGCCGTACTCCAAGCAGCGAGAACACTGTACCAGCGGTGATTGGTCCAGCACCCTAATGGTCTGCATGTCTATTTGGACCGTTCCTCGTTCCAGAGTTCTGGCCCAAATAGACGGCGACACGCTCAGCACGGCGTGGCTCGTCAAAGGGTTCCTAGCCTTTTTCTTATACCTAATCTTTACCCTATCTTCTTCAGCGTCGAGGCCGCGGAATACGTCCCTGTTCTGATTTCTATAGGCCTTAATTATGTCCTCATCCGAATTCGAATTGAGGACGCCTATACAAATCAGAAGCGGGTCCCGGTTCTTCACTTCCTCGACGCTGAAGGAGTTTACACATTGCAGCTTTTCCCGCAACTTATCCCTATCCCCTTTTGTGGCCAAGCCAATTACTACCTTGGCGTCTTTGGCCTTTCTTACTCTCCTAACCTCCACCCATCCCTCCTTGGCGTCTACTACCTTCCTTACTTTTTCAAGTACATTCTCCCCAGTGTCGAAATCGTTTTTCGAGGAAACCACTATCGTGTGAAGGGTTTCTTTCCTTCCCGCGGTGACATTGGGGAGAGCAAGTTTGCCAGCGGCGATGCTGGCATAGGTAACGGCTTCACCGATCTTTTGTTGTTGTTCGAGCATATCTCGAATGTCCCTCATCTGTCGCGCGTTTTCGTTCAGAAGGTCCTTGATGTCGTTTATTTGGCCATTTTTGAGGGCTGGGGTAGAGGTCGGGGGTGGAGGCGGAGGCAGAGCGACATGATTGAAGTAATAAATGGTATCACGTCTCAACACTTCCTCTTCTTGTACCAAGTTGTGTAATTTGTCCAGGCACTCCAACACCTTAGTTTTGATAGAATTTTTAATATTTCCTGAGGCCTGCATTTGTGCATAGGCCTCATCGTAAATTTCTGTTGATTCTACAGCAAATGTTTTATTCATGGCCTCTGTTGATAGGCCATTTGGGTGTCTCTCGTAAAAAGTTTCCTCTGTCCGGAAATGCGGGGTTTTATTAGGAGACACTTGCGATAAGGATAATTCGTAGGAGATAACCTCACTTTCGGGTTCTTTAAATAGCACCCTACTTGTTTTTGCCGAGTGGTTTGGAGTCCTAATCATATTGGAGGTATGAGTCAAAATTTGTTAAAAGTAAATTTGTATAAGTTGTATAAATGGGATAGTAATTTAAGTTAAAATTTAAAATAATAATTAATAAAATCAAATTTCAGTTAAAATCTCAAATAATAAATTAAATTAAAACAATTTAAAAAATAAAAATATAATACAGGGTTTCCTGAACCCTGGTCTTGCTACTCAAGCACTGGAGAGAACTGATGAAGATGGGGTGGTTTCCAGATTTTTTCCTAGGAGAAAATCGTCGAACCGGGATAAAACAGAGCCTTGTTGCTCTTTTCCTCAGTTCTTTCCAATTTACTTAAATAGACTTTTCTTAACCTAATTATTTTGATACAATTAAAAATGGTAGAGCTGTAAAGAGGCTCTACCTGTCGACTTATTAGCTAATATTACGTATTTCGAGTAATTAAAATACGATCTCTGTCGAAATTAGTTTTTTGTAGAGACGGTAGGCTCTATCTAGAGTCGACTTGTTATTCCCGGCCTGGAAGCCGGCAGTCATGGGTTAAATCCGAATTTTGAAAAATTTCGGACTGTTAATTTAGGTGTTACGGCCCTCTACAATATGACTCTATGTAGAGCCGTGTTGAATTTTTTGGAGATAGTCCCGGGGCCACTGATCCCTTTAATGAAAACCGCGTTCCTGTAGGACAAACCGTTAAGGAGATAAAAAAATTTGAAGTTTGCCAAAACTGAGTCCGGGGTTCAGTTTTCCGGAGCTGAGTTACTCAATTTTGGTCCTAGGAGAACGCGGTTTTCGGCTTATTCGGGGTTGTCAGCGTATTTGAATTAAGTTTTGAAGTTCTGAGGAGTCTCCCAGAATTTTCCGGAAAATTTTCCGTGAAAATTGGAAAACTCCCGAGAATTTTTTTTCCAAATAGTCCCAAGGACGCTAATGTCTAGGGTGAAAACCCCGGGTTCCTACAACCTCTGGTTCCGGAGCAAAAAATTTTTGAAATTTTGTGAAAATTGCCAAGAGTGAAAAGCTACTTAAAATGTCCAAAAAATGGAGGGGATCTCCGGATCCAGTGATCGCAGGAAAAAATCAAAAGTATCCCCAGGATCGGCTCGACGTCAACATGTAGGATCTGTGTCCAGAAAAACGATTTTCAGACTCCCTCGGGATCTGGGGTCCCGAATACCAAAAATGACGTAGCGTCTTTGTTTGTCGACCGATTCCGGAAATTCCTTTTGATTCCTGTTTCTATTACTAATATCTGACTAACACTCTATTTACGATTCCGGAAAATTTTTAGGAAAACTATTTAAATAGGAAAAAAGAAATTTTGGATTTTCCGGGAATAATTCCTAACTTACGCTAATTAAAATTTTTCTTTTTTCGCAGCCTCAAAGAACTTGTTGTCCCGCTTTGTTCTGCAGCGTCAAATCCCACGCGTCTCCATTAGCACAGGAGTGGGGGTAAGTAGAAGTTTTTAATTTCTAATAACAATAACTTTTTACCCGTAGGTCGGAAAATTCTTCTGGAACTGGTTTCTGGCAGTGCGAGAGAAGACCCTTCCAACGGTGTGTCCAGATGCAGCCGCACGACGCTCCTTCACCCACCTCGTGGCCACGTGGTTTTTATTTTTCTGCTATTTTCTCAGCAGGGGGGCGCCGGAAAATTCCGGAGGGGGTGTCACTCGACGGGGCTTGTTGAGGGCTATCCGGAGACACAATAAAAAGTGGGGGTTCTCGATCTCGTTTGGCCGCCGCACGCGGTCAAAGTTTTGAAAAAGTTCACTTTTTGTGTTTTTGCCACTTTACGTCACTTTACCACTG
The DNA here is from genome assembly GCA_947532085.1 of Elegia similella. Lineage (NCBI taxonomy): Eukaryota > Metazoa > Arthropoda > Insecta > Lepidoptera > Pyralidae > Elegia > Elegia similella. Next base: position 14,233 of record OX383954.1, on the reverse strand, counting down.
CAATCCTAGTAGGAGGCACTTGGGAGCACCTCGGGCGTCACTTCACTAACAATTTGACACTATTAGATTGATTGTAGCACTAAATTTGCCGAAGTTATGAATTTTTAATTACGGAACGCTTTAAAAACGTGGTGTTCTCGGCGGCTGACGGGCCGTAACTGGGTTAGGTTAGGTTAGGTTAGGTTAGGTTAGGTTAGGTTAGGTTAGGTTAGGTTAGGTTAGGTTAGGTTAGGTTAGGTTAGGTTAGGTTAGGTTAGGTTAGGTTAGGTTAGGTTAGGTTAGGTTAGGTTAGGTTAGGTTAGGTTAGGTTAGGTTAGGTTAGGTTAGGTTAGGTTAGGTTAGGTTAGGTTAGGTTAGGTTAGGTTAGGTTAGGTTAGGTTAGGTTAGGTTAGGTTAGGTTAGGTTAGGTTAGGTTAGGTTAGGTTAGGTTAGGTTAGGTTAGGTTAGGTTAGGTTAGGTTAGGTTAGGTTAGGTTAGGTTAGGTTAGGTTAGGTTAGGTTAGGTTAGGTTAGGTTAGGTTAGGTTAGGTTAGGTTAGGTTAGGTTAGGTTAGGTTAGGTTAGGTTAGGTTAGGTTAGGTTAGGTTAGGTTAGGTTAGGTTAGGTTAGGTTAGGTTAGGTTAGGTTAGGTTAGGTTAGGTTAGGTTAGGTTAGGTTAGGTTAGGTTAGGTTAGGTTAGGTTAGGTTAGGTTAGGTTAGGTTAGGTTAGGTTAGGTTAGGTTAGGTTAGGTTAGGTTAGGTTAGGTTAGGTTAGGTTAGGTTAGGTTAGGTTAGGTTAGGTTAGGTTAGGTTAGGTTAGGTTAGGTTAGGTTAGGTTAGGTTAGGTTAGGTTAGGTTAGGTTAGGTTAGGTTTTTTTTTTTTTTTTTTTTCTTATATCTTACACCTCCAACTTAATTGGAGTAATTGGCTACATTTTATTGTTATCTTTCATTCTTTTCTATCTACATTCATCATCTATCTTATACTGTATATATTTCTTTCTTACTTCATCTCATACTGAATTTAGACTACTTCACGTGCTATACATAAACTGCTATACAAAAGCTACAAAACATAAACATGTTTTGGATAAAATCCACTGTTTTATGGATGTGTCCCGTGTTTGGATTTGTTTTACGTTATTGTTATCACAGATGGTATTTTTCAATACTTCTTGGAAAACAATTCACGCAGCGTTTCTTTTATTAATAAGTTTTGTTAACTTACAACAATAACTGAGAAATACTGCTCTTTTTTCGTTGTCACACATAATTTCGGAAATATTATTTTCATTTAAGGTAGTTTTTATTTTATGTGTGAGGTCGATTCTTTCCGATCCATACACGGGACACTCCAAAACAGCGTGCAGGATACTTTCTGGGACGCCGGGCTCGCAGATGCATGATGGGTTCTCCTTACATCGGAATCTGTGCAGATATTCGGAGAACCCACCATGCCCCGTCAATATCTGCGATGTAGTCATATTCGGCGATATTTTCCGCACTATACTATAGGCCGTTGACGCCGTCGGGAAAAATACTTTAGTGGTCGATGCCGTTTCCCCAGACTCGTATCTACGATCCCATTCGCGAAGCGATTCCTTACGTAGGTTTCGCTTCGCGAATGAGACCGGGCAGAGATCGTAGTCCGGTTGCTTTTTTAGCTTTGTTGCGGCCTCTTTGGCGAGTTGATCTGCCCTCTCGTTTCCCTCCAGCCCCGCATGCGCCTTGATCCAGAACAACCTGACAACTTTTTTATGCTGATTTGCATAGTTGAGGTTACTTCTGGCTTCAACGGCAAGGGGATGGAGGGAAGCGAGGTTTGTAACTGTCTGAAGGGCGGACATCGAGTCACTGTATATCGCGACGGCACCAACGGAACTATTTTTTGCCCATCTGGTCGCTTCACGGATCGCTAGAAGCTCCGCCTGATACACTGTGCAATAGGTTGATAGACGGAGCTTAATGGCACGTATTTCTTTTTCGGCGTTCCAGATGGACAATGCTGCCCCCACTCCGCCGTCAATGCCGCTGCCGTCGGTGAATATTCTTGCCTCGTAATTGCTGTTTTGTTCCACTGCAATTTGGTTATCGAGGCAAGTAAATTCCCTGCGGACATTCTCGGCGGGGTGGGGAGCCTCTAGTGCGGGAAACATAGTCTCGATTGACTCGCCCGCCGGCCCCGGGCAGACCACCCCCCTTTTGATCCCGTATAGTAAAGCTGCTTCCTTTACACGGAGATCAAGTGGGAGCAGTCCGGCCAGGACCAGCGCCGCGTTCAAGGAGACTGTGCGATATGATTTGCACATTTTCTGTGCAAATCCTCGTTGCACTGTATTTAATTGTTTTTTTAACGCCCAGTCTCTCTACTGCCGGCGCCCAGGCGCTCGCAGCATACAAAATGATGGGTTCGATGACTGCGGTGTACACTGTCCGAATTATGTCGGGATGCAGGCCCCAACTGGCCTTTGCTGCCCTGGCCAGCTGTTGATATATATTTAATGCCTTTTTGCACGTGTTTTGGACATGTTTTTTAAACGATAGTTTATGGTCAATAGTCAGTCCCAAGATCTTTATTTCTTTGACCATAACTATGTCAATCCCTCCCATGTGAAGGCGTGGTTCGTCATATTTCAGCTTCCTTGTTATCAGCATCGCATTTGTTTTTTGAGCTGCAAAGTTTAGTTTATTCATGACGCCCCACGCCCTCACACGCCGGAGTATGTCATTGGCCTGCGTTTCTATTTGCAAGGCCGTTTCGCCGTCGAATGCCAGGATGACATCGTCGGCAAAGGCCTGGCAGTGTACACCCAGTCGTTCCAGTTCTTTTAGAAGGGGATCCAGTAAGAGATTCCAGAGGAGTGGGCCACATATGGAGCCTTGTATACACCCCTTCGTTGTTACAGCACGTGCCTCCTCTCCTCCGTACCTCACTGTGACCTGTCGGTCTGTCAGATAATTATCTATTACCCGTCTAAGATTTATGGGACATTTCTCTTCCGCCAGTCGTAGTTTTATCATGGGCCACCAGGCTCCATCGAATGCCCCCTCTATGTCCAACGATACTACGGTGATAAGTCTCTTTTCTTTTAACTTTTGGTTAATATGCTGCGTTAGGACATAAAGGGAGTCCTCGGTACATCGCTGTGGCATAAACCCGTATTGGCGGGTACTAAACTTTGGCAACAGGTGGTGTTTTAGTCGGGCTGTCACCATTTTCTCAAAGATTTTTCCCAATACCGGCAGAAGTCCGATTGGTCTATAAGACTTGGGGATGCCGTAGTTGTCCCTTCCCGGTTTACGGAGGATGACAACCACTGCCTCCTTCCACAGCTTTGGAAAACAGCCGTACTCCAAGCACTTATTTATTAGTCCCAGATACAATTCCGAATCGGACCTTATTGCTTTAGCGCAAATATCCGCAGTGAAGCCCTCCACCCCAGGGGCCTTCTTTGGATTAAACGAATCCATTGCCATTTCGAGTTCCGCCATAGTAAATGGTGGGTCACATACTGCTTGATGGTCTCCATCATTTACCTTTTCTGCTTGGGCTCTAATTTTGCGATGTGATTCGTTGTCCTCCAGTTCTGAGTCTCCTGGGTAGAAGGTCCTCGCCAACAATTTTGCCGACTCCTTTGCATCCAATGTTTTCCCGTCCTTCACCAGTAATTGGTCTTCCCCTCTATCTGTAGTTTTAGATATCACCCTATAGATCCCCTCCCAAAGTCCTTCCCTATCCTGTTTTCCACAGAATTCCTTCCAGCTTTCAGTTTGTTTATTTTTCACCTCTGTCTCATATCTTTCTTTCTTTTGCAGGTATTGTTCTACGACCTTGGCTCTTCGGACAGGCGCAGCGCATCGGATCCTGTTTTTGTAAGTAGCTACTTCTTTTTTCATTTTTTCCAGCTCATCGGACCACCACGGCACTTTTAGGGTTTGTTTGTTGCTCTTCTTCGGAATAGCTTTAGCACAGATTTCCGTGATCATTTTATTGTATTTTTCTAACGCTTCCTCCGTTTTATCACTATTGTTTATTTGCTTCATATCTTCTTTAGTTAATTTGTATTTTATTTTTAGTTTATTAAATTCTTCTTGAAATAAATTCCAATTTGCTTTTCTTGTGTTGTATTTTCTTGTAGTTCGTTCTATTTTTATACCCTTAGCTCGCTTTAAGTTTATATTAAAAGTCATTCCGTTATGGTCAGCACATGTTAAGTCTTCCACCACTTTCCATTTGTCGATTAAGTCGATCATATCCGGTGAACATGCCGTTACATCCACAAAACTTGTAAGGCGCGTGTTTCCCCTGATAGTGTCAAAGGTTGGCGTCCCTCCGTGGTTCAATATGTGGTAATCCAGCTCATGAAGGGTTTCCGCCATTTCCCGTCCTCTGGGGTCTATTTTTGGGCTCCCCCACCACGAACTTTTTGAGTTTGTGTCTCCTCCGAGTATGATTTTGGTATTGAAAGTTTTTGCCACCTGCCTCAGATTCCTCAAGTATGGCTCTAAAGGCACGTCCGGTTCGAAGTAAAAAGAGACCAGGGCTATTTTCCAGGCGCTAGTACGGACCTCTACTACTACCATGTTGGGGGTGGTTAATTCTGGATGTTGAATTACGTCAAGATCCGGATTAAAAACAATTATGGCAGCCTTTACCGTTTTTCCCCCTGCGCACTGGTAGATCCTTACGCCCTGGCGGCTTTTCAGCGACATACTATTACCGGTGTACGGTTCTTGAATTAATGCTACAGCAGAACCCCGTTTCGTAGCCTCAATAAACAACTCATTTGTAGCAAGTCTCTTTCTTTGCAGGTTTGCCTGTACAATCTGATATGGGGTTGGGGTGCCGTGTGCAACTTTAGCAATACGCTACGGCTGACCTTGCCACGGCATCCCAGCGCCTCTGCACTGGACACTCTCTGTCAAAGGCGTTATGGTCTGTGCGGGTCAATTCCGCGTTTTTGCAGTTTCGGCAACATGGAGTCCCTCCTGCCTGCCAGTCCGGGCAATCGAATCTCAGGTGGGTGCCCCCGCAATGGCTGCAGAGGTCCACCGTGTCCTTACAGAATCTCCGAGTGTGCCCGTAGCCCAGGCATCTGGAGCACTGCACCAGGGGGGTCTGGTCTTCCACTCTTATGACTTGTAGGTCTATTCTGAGAGTGCCTACACTGTTGACCCGCTGCCATATAGTGGGAGAGGTACTAATTACGATGTGCGCTGTATGGGGGTTACGCGCCTTTTTTCTGTACTTTATCTCAACTCGGTTTTCTTCCTTGCTGAGACCGTCGAACACTTGTTTGTTTTGGTTCCGCATTGCTTTCATGACGTCTTCATCAGTGTGTTGACTGAGCACTCCCCTTAAGATAAGTAGTGGGTCTTTATTTTTTACTTCTTCTACTCTAAGCTTTTTCCCCGATTTCTCTATTCTTTCTCTAACTTTCTCTCTTTCTTGGGCCGTACCACAGCTCATCACTATCTTTCTATCTTTGGCTTTTCTTACTTTCTCTACCTTAACCCATCCTTCTTTGGCGTCCACTGCTTCTCTGACCTTCATTAGCACTTCTTCTCCGGTTTCGGTTTCGTCTTCCGATGTGATTACAAGGGAGTGCAGTGCCCCACGCCCTGGATACGATATTTTTGATTGACCACCAAGGACTGCTCCTGCGTAGGTCGGCTGGGTAAGGGTAATCTTTTGTTTCTCGAGTATTTCCTTTAGTTCTTGCATTTTTGTGTTATTTTCTTCCACTAATTTTGCCTGTATCTCGAGCTGTTTGAGTAAACTATTCCCTTCTTCAATTTTATTTTCTGTTCCTGAAAAATCAGGGCACGGCGTTACTTGACTTTGACTTTGAGCTGGTCTTGGTTTGCTTTTTGCGTCGAGTTCACTCTCCTTTACAAGGTAATAAAGCCTTTCTACGGCTTGCGTTACACCGGCCTTGATGTCAGCCCTCAAATTACGCGAGTTATTTAAGTGAAGCTTTGCCTTTGTCAGACAAGCTTTTGCTTCCGCTGTTCTGTCCTTGTAGACAGTTTTGGGGGAGTTATTTGGTTCAGTCTGCGCATGTTTCGTGGTTTCCTTGCTTTCATTTGTTATAATTTGCTTCGCTTTCATTATAGCAGGACCAGCCTGCATTGTCTTTGTTGTGACGGGGGTAATGTCTGTGTTGGGCCCCATCTCCCATTCACCAATACTTTTCCTCACTGATAACGTCACTGTTTTTGGTGGGGATCTTTGCATATCACCTTCAACACCCTGTTGTTTAGTTGGGGTCCTTCCCATCATATTGTTGGAGGTATGCGTCAAAATTTTTAAAAGAAGATTTGTATAAGTTTTATAAATAAAATAAATAAAAACTAAGTCTTTCTGCAGCTCTATTTAGAGCTCGCTTGTCTATACGGCCAAAAAGCCTTCGTTCTTTTTAATATATAAGTGCCGCCGATCCCAAATACTGCGATTTTTAATCTATCGCAAAGCTATTATTTTGGGATAAGTAAATGTATTTATAAGCGGCAGCAAAATCAGACTAAGATTTGGGAACCCAAAATTTTTGGGTTAGGTTAGGTTAGGTTAGGTTAGGTTAGGTTAGGTTAGGTTAGGTTAGGTTAGGTTAGGTTAGGTTAGGTTAGGTTAGGTTAGGTTAGGTTAGGTTAGGTTAGGTTAGGTTAGGTTAGGTTAGGTTAGGTTAGGTTAGGTTAGGTTAGGTTAGGTTAGGTTAGGTTAGGTTAGGTTAGGTTAGGTTAGGTTAGGTTAGGTTAGGTTAGGTTAGGTTAGGTTAGGTTAGGTTAGGTTAGGTTAGGTTAGGTTAGGTTAGGTTAGGTTAGGTTAGGTTAGGTTAGGTTAGGTTAGGTTAGGTTAGGTTAGGTTAGGTTAGGTTAGGTTAGGTTAGGTTAGGTTAGGTTAGGTTAGGTTAGGTTAGGTTAGGTTAGGTTAGGTTAGGTTAGGTTAGGTTAGGTTAGGTTAGGTTCCCCCCCGAGGTGGTTCCCGGTTTGTCGTACCGGGGGGGCTCAGTACCCGTGGTAGTCCCGGCCACGGGGAAGCGAAGAGGAACCCGCGCGGGGGCGCTCCTGCTGTAGATACCAGCAGCGAGCGCCCACATTGGGGCGGCGGGGGAGTGGGAAGTTCTCCCCCCACCCGAGGAGGGGCGCTCCCGCGGGCTCGGCTTCGGCCTTGAGCCTGCTGGGATGCGCCCAATGGGGCGGCGGGGCAGTGGGAAGATCTGCCCCCACCCGGGGAGGGGCGCTTCCGCAAGGATGCGCCCATTGGGGCGGCGGGGGAGTGGGAAGATCTCCCCCCACTCGAGGTGGAGCCGCCGGGAGGGTAATATTTTATTGCTCTCCCGGCGCTTCAGGCGGGGCTACACCGCCGTGGTTGTGGTCGGAGATCGGTCGCGGAGGAGAGGGAGTTTCGGTGCTGCGTTGCCGATCTCCCTTTCTTCCGCGGCCGAGCGGTGCCGCACCGTGTTTGCGGCGAGAGGCAAGCGGTGGAGCCTTTCATCTTCTCCGCCGCTGGGAGCCAGTTTATCTGGCTCCCATGGGGCCACAGGCGGTGGACTGCGTGGGAGTCTGCCGCCTCTCAATTGGCCCAAGGAGGTACGGCGCGTCCGTGAGTTCCGGACGCGCCTACTTGGTGAGTGGGGGGGCGCTCAGTCGTCCCCGAGGAGGGGCTGCTTTGGTGGCCAGCCGCGCCGGGGTTCGCGGTCGTATTTCCTTCCCGTGTCCCCGGCAAAAGCGGTTGAGATGGAACTCCGAAGGTTTTTTAGTGGGTAGGCACGTCACTCTGGCGTGGAGTCCCACATAACCCGGCAGCCTCCCCTGCAAGCTGTCGGGTATCCGTAACATGGATCTTTCCTTCGTTAAAAAAAAAAAAAAAAAAAGGTTAGGTTAGGTTAGGTTAGGTTAGGTTAGGTTAGGTTAGGTTAGGTTAGGTTAGGTTAGGTTAGGTTAGGTTAGGTTAGGTTAGGTTAGGTTAGGTTAGGTTAGGTTAGGTTAGGTTAGGTTAGGTTAGGTTAGGTTAGGTTAGGTTAGGTTAGGTTAGGTTAGGTTAGGTTAGGTTAGGTTAGGTTAGGTTAGGTTAGGTTAGGTTAGGTTAGGTTAGGTTAGGTTAGGTTAGGTTAGGTTAGGTTAGGTTAGGTTAGGTTAGGTTAGGTTAGGTTAGGTTAGGTTAGGTTAGGTTAGGTTAGGTTAGGTTAGGTTAGGTTAGGTTAGGTTAGGTTAGGTTAGGTTAGGTTAGGTTAGGTTAGGTTAGGTTAGGTTAGGTTAGGTTAGGTTAGGTTAGGTTAGGTTAGGTTAGGTTAGGTTAGGTTAGGTTAGGTTAGGTTAGGTTAGGTTAGGTTAGGTTAGGTTAGGTTAGGTTAGGTTAGGTTAGGTTAGGTTAGGTTAGGTTAGGTTAGGTTAGGTTAGGTTAGGTTAGGTTAGGTTAGGTTAGGTTAGGTTAGGTTAGGTTAGGTTAGGTTAGGTTAGGTTAGGTTAGGTTAGGTTAGGTTAGGTTAGGTTAGGTTAGGTTAGGTTAGGTTAGGTTAGGTTAGGTTAGGTTAGGTTAGGTTAGGTTTGCCCGCATTCTAGAAATTGCGGGCGCCGAGAAGGAGGCCAAGGCCGACGCCCTGGCCTCAAAGCTAAGGGAGGTCGTGGACCCCCAGATGGTGGAAGTGTCCCGCCCGCAAAAGTGTGCGGAGTTGCGCGTGCTCGGGTTATGCGACTCAGCGACCCCGGATTTGTTGCGCAGTGCGATCGCCCGGGTTGGTCAGTGCCCCGAGGCCGAGGTCAAGGTCGGAGAAATCCGAGACGGCCACGGTGGCACTCGGACAGCCTGGGTTCGGTGCCCAGTCGTGGCGGCCAAACGGCTGACCAGCGGTGGCCAGCGGCTCCTTGTTGGTTGGGTGTCGGCGCAGGTTAAACTGCTGCCGACTAAGCCTCTGCAGTGTTACCGCTGCCTTGAGGTAGGCCACGTCAGTCAGACGTGCACTGCGGAGGCTGACAGGAGCACGCTGTGCTATCGCTGCGGCAAGCCCGGCCATAAGGCCGCCCAATGCACGGCCGCAGAAGCCAACTGCGTGCTGTGTGCTGGGGCCGGCAAGCCGGCAAAGCACCGGGTTGGGAGCGCATCATGCCCGAGCGCGCGCAAAAAAAGAGGAGGGAGGCGAAATGCGTCCGTGGCCACGGCCCAGACGCAGCCCGCCCGTACGGTTCAGGACGCCGAGGTGATGGAGACGGCGGCCATCCAATAAGTATGGCCCAAAAGTTTCTCCTGGCGAATATCAACCACTGCGCCAGGTCTCAGGACCTGCTTTCTCAGTGCATGGCGGAGTGGTTGATAGACGTGGCGGTGGTCGCTGAGCCGTACTTTGTCCCTCCGCGGGACAACTGGCTGTCGGACCAAGACGGTCTTGTGGCTGTCGTGTCTTCGGCGAGTTCTTCGCCTCCAAGGGATGTCGTACGTGGCCATGGAATGGTCTCGGCTCAACTGGGCGACTTAGTTGTCATTGGCGTGTATTTTTCGCCCAACCGTCCGCTCAGTGAGTTCGAGACTTTCATGGCCGAGCTCGAGGCGCTTGTGCACAGGTGCCACCCTCGCCCGGTACTTGTTGCTGGGGATCTCAACGCCGAATCAACGGCGTGGGGATGCCCGGCAACCTTTCGTCCGGGAGACCCTCGTCGGTTGCGAGGGCTGGTCATCGAGGAGTGGCTCATCACCGTCGGGCTGGCCGTGTTAAACCGGGGCTCAGTTCCAACATGCGTGCGCCCGCAGGGCTCTTCTATCGTGGACGTTTCGTTCGCGAGCCCTGCGTTGGCGCACCGCGTGCAGAGCTGGAGCGTGGTGGAGGACGCGGAGACGCTCTCCGATCACCGCTTCGTGCGGTTCGATCTCTCTGCGTCCTCGGTCGCTCCGAGTGGCACAAACTGGGCCCCGAACGAGGTCGGCCCACGGTGGCAGCTGAAGCGCCTCGACAAGGAGCTGCTGGAGGAGGCGGCCATTTTGCAAGGCTGGTTCCGTGCGCCGGTAAGTGTGGTGGTAGAGGACGAAGTGGTTCCGGGGTGCAATGACTGCTGTCTGCGACGCGTCTATGCCCCGATCCAGTACTCGTCCTCCCAGGCGGTGGGTGTATTGGTGGTCGCCTGCACTCTCGCAGTTGCGGGAGGCCTGTTGTGAGGCTAGACGCCAATACGCCCGATACCGGAGAAGGCGGCGCCGGGACGACGCTGAAGAGGCCGCCTTATGCACGGCCCTAGTGGGGGCGAAGAACGCGCTGAAGAACGCGATTGCGGCCGCGAAGGAAGCGGCAAGGGAGGAACTGCTGGCCACATTAGACCGCGATCCATGGGGACGGCCGTACCGGCTCGTCCGTAACAAGACTCGTCCGTATGGCGTCCCCCTGACGCAGAGTCTTGAGCCGCAGTTCCTCGAAGAGGTGATTGCCACTCTGTTCCCGCAGGGAGGGGCAATCGAACCCCCCAGCATGGCTCCTCTATCGGTGCCACGGAGCGAGGACCGAGAAGAGATCCCGGAGATAACCCGGGACGAACTGCGCGCAGGTCTGGAAAGATTGCGCGCAAGGAATGTCGCCCCGGGTCCAGATGGTGTGCCGGGAAAGGCGTTGGTCCTCGCTCTAGGTGCAGTAGAGGCCCTGGAGGAGCGACTGAGGGGGCTCTTCAACGCCTGTCTCGAGCAGGGGAAGTTTCCCAAGGCGTGGAAAGCAGGACGATTGGTCCTGCTGAGGAAAGAGGGACGACCGGCGGATTCCCCGTCTGGGTTTCGTCCTCTAGTCGTGCTCGATGAGGCTGGCAAATTGCTGGAAAGAGTCACTTGTGACCGCCTTGTCGAGCACCTCGAGCGAGTGGGTCCGAACCTCGCGGACTCCCAGTACGGGTTCCGCCGGAAGAGGTCCACCATCCACGCCATTCTGAGAGTGAAGTCCATGGCGCAGGATGCGGTCTCCCAGGGTGAGGTGGTCGTGGTGGTGTCTCTCGACATCGCCAACGCCTTTAACACCCTCCCCTGGCCTTGCATCTTGGAGGCACTCCGCTATCACGGGGTGCCACCATACCTGCGCCGGCTCATCCAGGACTACCTCTCAGAGAGGAGGGTAGTATTTCCTGCTCGAGACGGATGGAAGGAGTGCGCAATGACGCGCGGTGTTCCACAGGGTTCCGTCTTAGGACCGCTCCTGTGGAACATCGGGTACGACTGGGTGCTGCGGGCTGTCAATCTTCCGGGCGTCGCGGTAGTTTGTTACGCCGACGACACGCTCGTGACCGCCCGCGGTGCAACATTCAGGGAGGCGTCATTGCTGGCGACTGCGGGAGTAGCGCAAGTGGTGCGCCGAATCCGCCGGCTGGGTCTGGAGGTGGCCCTTCAAAAGTCCGAGGCGTTGTGTTTTCACGGCCCTCGGAGGGGGCCACCGCCAGATTCTAGCCTGGTGGTTAGCGGTATCCAAATCACCATCAAGCCGACGATGCGGTATCTAGGCATCGTCCTTGATGGCCGCTGGAATTTCGGCGCTCACTTTGCGGCGTTGGTGCCGCGTGTTATGGCGGCGGCTGGTGCGCTGACACGGCTCTTGCCCAATTTGGGAGGGCCGGAAGCGTCCTGCAGGCGGCTGTATTTGGGGGTCGTGCGATCCATGGCCCTCTACGGAGCTCCAGTATGGGCAGAGGCCCTGAGTAACCAAAATATCGCCCTCTTGCGGAGACCGCAGAGGGTGATGGCAATCAGGGCCGCGAGGGGATATCGCACGATCTCCGCGGAGGCAGCGTGCGTGCTGGCCGGTAGTATGCCCTGGGACCTGGATGCTGAGATCCTCGCCTCCCTTTTCAGGTGGCGAGAGGAGGCACTGTCCCGTGGTCACCGGCCGGCACCTAGAGAGATTGCAGGACGCCGCAACGAGCTGTATCAGCGCGCCATCGAAATGTGGAGCCAGAGGCTGGAGCAGCCCACTGCTGGGCGTAGAACCGTCGAAGCAGTCCGTCCAGTCTTGGGTCAATGGTTGGCGAGGCAGCACGGCTCCCTAACCTTCCGCTTGACGCAGTTGCTCTCCGGGCATGGATGCTTTGGAGGGTACCTGTGTCGCATAGCGGGACGGGAGCCGTCGGCCGTTTGCCACCATTGTGACGGATGCCTGGACGAGGACGCCCAGCACACATTGGAAGTCTGCCCAGCCTGGGCAGTTGACCGCGCCGAACTACGCGCGGTCGTGGGGGACGACCTCTCGCTGCCGACCGTGGTCAAATGCATGGTCGACAGTGAGACGTCGTGGACAGCGGTGCAGGCCTTTGCGGAGTGCGTCATGCTCCGCAAAGAGGCGGCGGAGAGAGAGCGCGAGGACACAACTGACCTCGCCATCCGCCGCCGGCGCACAGGGTGCAGAAGGCGAGCTTATGGCCTGCACCATCTGCCCCCGTAACAAAGACCGGTCGGGTGGCGGATACGGGAATCCGCCATCCGGCTTAACGGTCCGGGTTGAAAGGCGCACGAGTGTCATGTGCGCCTTTACCGTCGCAGGTAGAGAGTAGTCCTGCTGGCCGCTCCGACCCTCTCGCAAAGGAGAGGCTGTTTGTTGAGCGTGCCGTGCCGAGGCCGCCGAGGTAGCGGCCGCCGCGCTGGGACCATGGGCGAGAATAGCCCCCAGTCTCGGCCATATGCGGTAGGCGATGACACCGGGGTGTTTTTAGTGGGTTCAAGCCCCACACACCCGCTCTGCTGTCCCGCGCAGAGCGGTACGGTGCGAAGGCATTTTCACCCCGACAAAAAAAAAAAAAAAAAAAAAAAAAAGGTTAGGTTAGGTTAGGTTAGGTTAGGTTAGGTTAGGTTAGGTTAGGTTAGGTTAGGTTAGGTTAGGTTAGGTTAGGTTAGGTTAGGTTAGGTTAGGTTAGGTTAGGTTAGGTTAGGTTAGGTTAGGTTAGGTTAGGTTAGGTTAGGTTAGGTTAGGTTAGGTTAGGTTAGGTTAGGTTAGGTTAGGTTAGGTTAGGTTAGGTTAGGTTAGGTTAGGTTAGGTTAGGTTAGGTTAGGTTAGGTTAGGTTAGGTTAGGTTAGGTTAGGTTAGGTTAGGTTAGGTTAGGTTAGGTTAGGTTAGGTTAGGTTAGGTTAGGTTAGGTTAGGTTAGGTTAGGTTAGGTTAGGTTAGGTTAGGTTAGGTTAGGTTAGGTTAGGTTAGGTTAGGTTAGGTTAGGTTAGGTTAGGTTAGGTTAGGTTAGGTTAGGTTAGGTTAGGTTAGGTTAGGTTAGGTTAGGTTAGGTTAGGTTAGGTTAGGTTAGGTTAGGTTAGGTTAGGTTAGGTTAGGTTAGGTTAGGTTAGGTTAGGTTAGGTTAGGTTAGGTTAGGTTAGGTTAGGTTAGGTTAGGTTAGGTTAGGTTAGGTTAGGTTAGGTTAGGTTAGGTTAGGTTAGGTTAGGTTAGGTTAGGTTAGGTTAGGTTAGGTTAGGTTAGGTTAGGTTAGGTTAGGTTAGGTTAGGTTAGGTTAGGTTAGGTTAGGTTAGGTTAGGTTAGGTTAGGTTAGGTTAGGTTAGGTTAGGTTAGGTTAGGTTAGGTTAGGTTAGGTTAGGTTAGGTTAGGTTAGGTTAGGTTAGGTTAGGTTAGGTTAGGTTAGGTTAGGTTAGGTTAGGTTAGGTTAGGTTAGGTTAGGTTAGGTTAGGTTAGGTTAGGTTAGGTTAGGTTAGGTTAGGTTAGGTTAGGTTAGGTTAGGTTAGGTTAGGTTAGGTTAGGTTAGGTTAGGTTAGGTTAGGTTAGGTTAGGTTAGGTTAGGTTAGGTTAGGTTAGGTTAGGTTAGGTTAGGTTAGGTTAGGTTAGGTTAGGTTAGGTTAGGTTAGGTTAGGTTAGGTTAGGTTAGGTTAGGTTAGGTTAGGTTAGGTTAGGTTAGGTTAGGTTAGGTTGGTTAGGTTAGGTTAGGTTAGGTTAGGTTAGGTTAGGTTAGGTTAGGTTAGGTTAGGTTAGGTTAGGTTAGGTTAGGTTAGGTTAGGTTAGGTTAGGTTAGGTTAGGTTAGGTTAGGTTAGGTTAGGTTAGGTTAGGTTAGGTTAGGTTAGGTTAGGTTAGGTTAGGTTAGGTTAGGTTAGGTTAGGTTAGGTTAGGTTAGGTTAGGTTAGGTTAGGTTAGGTTAGGTTAGGTTAGGTTAGGTTAGGTTAGGTTAGGTTAGGTTAGGTTAGGTTAGGTTAGGTTAGGTTAGGTTAGGTTAGGTTAGGTTAGGTTAGGTTAGGTTAGGTTAGGTTAGGTTAGGTTAGGTTAGGTTAGGTTAGGTTAGGTTAGGTTAGGTTAGGTTAGGTTAGGTTAG